>JAKOOJ010000016.1:15137555-15737555 GCA_022577455.1 Arizona elegans
ATCCCCCCAGCTATCTATCTATCTATCTATCTATCTATCTATCTATCTATCTATCTATCTATCTATCTATCTATCTATCTCACCATCCATCCATCCATCTATCTATCTATCTATCTATCTATCTATCTATCTATCTATCTATCTAATGTTTTTTAAAAAGCAAATAAAATTCACCCTGGTCTGCATCAGCCAGATTCAGCCACTTTGGCCATCCCTGATCCAGATGTCAAAGATGATGTGACCACCAAGTACAACACACATACACAAACACACCCACCCAAAAAAATAAACGAATATCCAGGAATTCAAGCGATTCGTTTTTTTAAGATCTAGAAACCAAAGCCACTTTGCCAAGATTGAGAGCAGACAACCTGCAGTTCCACTACATAACCCATACACTCTTTCTTGATCCCGCCCCCCACCCTCTGTGATTACAACTGCCCAAACTCGTGGCACATTTTCTCACTGAGCTCATGGCACAATTCCTCACCAAACTCCAGCTTCTGCTAAGGGCTCCAGAGACAGCACTTGCTGGTGTTCCTAAAAACTTTCTTAAGAACCAAAATCCTTTCATTTTCACATCGTACCTCACCGAGTTCTCAAGCTGCACCAAAACAACCGGAGGTGTTTCGTGGCCATCCTCAGCAGTGACAAAAGATGCATTCAGCATAAGCTGGTTTTCTGGTTTTATTCTTCACCTTAGCTCTCTTTTAAAACCAAACCAAGTTTGCTTGTCTAGCCTGCATCCCAGGAAGAGTGGAAGTTCCCAAAACATAAAGCAAATTCAATAGGTTATCCAGTCCTGTCTTCAGATATTATATGTGTGTTCTGCCTATCAGATGCACGGTTGCTTAGCAACCAATCAGTTTACGTCACTACAGGTAATAAAGTCAACTTACATCCATGAGAGGTATCGGATTGAATAAAGACCGTTGTTGGGGTGGGGGGAAAACAACCTCAGGATGGAAAAGAATTTCATTTGGAAACCTCATCTTCTGAGTCCAAAGTGGTGGGGCTCAGCGGAGGTACAGCAGGGGTCCTTCAAGAATTAGCAACTGGTTCCTGCGCTTTCTACCTCATTGTTATTTAAAGAGGCATAGGTACATCACAACAAACCGTATTTTTAGTAGGATGCCATCAGGAAATTTGTAGAGGAGGGAGAATCTGGAGCAATAAACTTCTGCTACTGCGCTGAATCATCATGAAAACGTATAGAATAACATGAATATATTTGGCACCTTATGTGTAAATACATCCAATTAGTAGGAAGTTCTGGGAGCTTCAGTATTGAACTCCCGGTTAGGGAAAACTGTGTGGATGCTATTATTTGGTGTCAAATAATAGAGCAATTCTCCAGAGGTAAACAAGCTGCTATGAAAATACAAAGAGTAGTAGTTATTTTTCATTAGTATCCTTGCATTTTAGCCTTCTTGCATTTGGCTAATCTCTGCTGATTTTGCAGTCTGATCAGCCTCTCCCTATATAAGTCGTAGGATCTCTCACCATAAGGAAAGCTGAGCGCTAAAGAATGGAGAAGACTCCTGCGAGTCCCTTGGACTGCAAGGCGATCAAACTGGTCAGTCCTAGAGGAGATCAACTCTGACAGCTCCTTAGAAGGCTAGATCCTGAAGATGAAACTCAAATACTTTGGCCACCTATTGAGAAGGATGGACTCACTGGAGAAGAGCCTAATGCTGGGAAAGATTGAGGGCAAAAGAAGACTGGGACGACAGAGAACGAGGTGACTGGATGGAGTCACTGAAGCAGTAGGAATGAGATTAAATGGACTCCAGAGGATGGTAGAGGACAGGAAGGCCTGGAGGAATGTTGTCCATAGGGTCATGATGGGTCGGACATGACTTCGCAACTAACAACAACAACATCTCTCATTCAACAAGGAGGTGTCGGTTTGTCAAGTGGCTGTCCATCCCTCTGTCCATCCATCCCGTGTCTCCAAAGTGGCAAGCGGTAGTTCCTTGGTTGGAAAGAGTCTAAAGATCCATTCGCTCATCCTTTCTCATCGTCTCAGAAAAGGTCAGGATTTTTTTTTTCGTTCAACAACTGCATGTGATTTCAAAACTCTGTGCCGCTTTCAGGACTCATAAAATGATCCAGTGGCTGGGAAAGGTCAATCAGATCTTATGAAGGGTGTGCTTCAAATCGCTTTAATGAAGTGAACATTCAGAGCGAGTGAGAGCAGAACCTTTCATTTAGATTAACCTTCCAAATCTTGGGTTTCCAAATCTAGCAGAAAAGGGAAGGAAAATGAAGCTTGTATATTTTTAACAGGTGTTAAGAGCCAAGAAAAAAATTAGCCACCGTGCAGTTTTCCTTCTTTCTCCCATGACAAGCTGCAAATGATAAAATGTCTTCTAGGTAACACTTAAAGGTGCAGAGTTCAATCATGATCCTATGCATCAATTTTGACTTACCTCCAGACATTTTGGATTCCAACTCCTTCCAACCCCAGACAGCAGAGCCAATAGTCTAGGGTTATAGGAACAGTAGTCCAAAAACATCTGGAAAGCAGCAAGTTGTTTTATCCTACAGTGTGCGGACTCAGTGATTCCTTTCTTAATAAAGGGGATCTATTAATCGGTCAATTAAGGATCACTGAGTAGAAATGTTATGCAGGTGCTGAAGTCCAAGAGACAATTGATGGAAAATAATCAAGGAGAGATCCAACCAGTTATGAGTTGCCCCTGGTTCGGACCGGTTCTATAAAACCGGTAGTAAAACCGGTGGGAGGCTCCACCCACCAACCCCGACGTCATCAGGAAGCTTCTGCGCACGTTCCGCACCGTTGCAAACCGGTAGTAAAGGTAAGTAGAACCCACCCCTGGATCCAACCTAGAACTAAAAGAAAATTTCTTGATATTTAGAACAATTAATCAGTGGAACAGTTTGCCTCCAGTGGGTGCTCCAACACCAGAGGTTTTTAAGAAGAGATTGGACAACTGTTTTGTCTGAAATGGTATAGGATCTCCTGCCTGAGCAGGGGGTTGGACTAGAAGTCCTCCAAGGTCCCTTCCAACTCTGTTACTCTGTTACCTAGCGTGGCTAACCCAGACCTGGTTTTCTAATGTTTTGGTAAGTGGTCACTGCTATAATAATCTCCAGTACCTTCCACTAATGTTCTGAGGAGCATTGTGGGTAATTATCATGGTGGTTTCTCATTCCTTGTTACCATCTTAGAGCAGTGGTAAAATCCAATTTTTTTTACTACAGGTTCTGTGGGTGTGGCTTGGGCGTGGTGTGGCTTGGTGGGCGTGGCTTGGTGGGCGTGGCAGGGGAAGAATACTGCAAAATCTCCATTCCCACCCCACTCCTGGGGGAAGGATATTGCAAAATCGCCATTCCCACCCCACTCTGGGGCCAGCCAGAGGTGGTATTTGCCGGTTCTCCGAACTACTCAAAATTTTCGCTACCGGTTCTCCGAACTGCTCAAAATTTCCGCTACCAGTTCTCCAGAAACTGTCAGAACCTGCTGGATTTCACCCCTGTCCTAGAGTGGGGTGCAGAAGCAATTTCATTTCAAAACAATTGACTTCTATAGATGCCTATATTGTAACCACAAGCTTGGGTGATTCAAGAGACAATATTTTATTTATTTTAAATATTTAGGACATGCTTAGGTCCTCAAAACGCCAAACAAAGGAAGTCCAATGGGTGTAGTGTTAAGGTGCTGAATAGGATTAGAGAGATTCATATCTACTATCTACTATCTATCATCTGTCTGTCTGTCTGTCTGTCTGTCTATCTACTATCTACTATCTATCATCTATCTATCTATCTGTCTATCATCTATCTATCTACTATCTATCTATCATCTATCTATCTATCTATCTATCTATCTATCTATCTATCTATCTATCTATCTATCTATCTATCATCTATCTAGTTAAACTATCCAGCAGTTCCAGGCCCACCAAATGACATCAAAGCTTCAGATTTTGTAACATTAGCAAATGGGGGAGCCGAGGCTCCCTCAACACGATTGTTACTGTTTTTTTCAGCTTCCTTGAATTCCTGTTTATTATTATTCAACAAAAAGTGGCCATGCTTGTAGGTGATGGTTCATATTAAACATGTAGCACGAGGCTGTCCCAAAACGTCCTGATGCTTCAGGGAACTGCCTGTGTGTGTGTGTGAGTTTTTCCTTCTGTAATCATAATTGTCTTCTGATTGAAGCGTTTGAAAATATCAGCTGCACAGGAGAAGTGGCTGGTGAGCCTTTTGCTTTGTTTTGACGTAGGCAGAAGCAATTGTAAAATGTACAATGCATGTGTGTGAGAGAGAGAAAGAGAGGGAGAGAAAGAGAGGGAGAGGGAGAGGGAGAAAGAGAGGGAGGGGGAGAGGGAGAGGGGGAGGGAGGGGGAGAGGGAGAGGGAGAGAGGGAGGAGACGGAGAGAGAAAGAGAGAGAGGGAGACAGAGATGGAGAGAAAGAGAGGAATAGAGAGAGGGAGAGAAAGAGAGGGAGAGAGGGGGAGAGAGGGGGAGAGGGAGAGAGAAAGAGAGAGAAGGAGAGAGAAAGAGAGAGATGAAGAGAGAGAAAGAGAAAGAGTGGGAGGGAGGGGGGGAGGGAAAATGGAGGGAAAGAGATAAATTACTTGTAATTCTAGAACTGAAGTCATACATCTGGCTATGTAAAGAGCCCTCTCCCACAAGAAATAATGAACTCGGGGGTCTAAAATAATTAAATTGTCCCAACAATAGTTGTCCTATTGCCACACCAGTTTTTGGCTTAAGAATGGGGCTAAGGGGGAGATCCTCCATTCTCCCTCCCCCTCCCCGTGCCCTCCATTCCATGAGGACGTCCTAGGGTAGAAAGCAGCTTTCCCCTGCCCCTCACATCCAGGGCACCTGCAGAGATAATATGGGGCGACTGGGAGACAGAGAGAGAGAGGATGGGACGTTGTGTTACCGTCTTTCCCTGCCCCGCCAAAATAGCCTCCCACATCTTGAGGCAAGAAGCTGATAGCCACTGGGGACAACAGAGTTATTATGGAAAAAAAAAAAGGTTAGCCGGCTGAAACTTTGGCCAACTTTTTTTTTTTCTTTTCATTTTGTAGCCTCCGCCGGTTCTGAGGAACACCGGCTTCCGAGCAGCAGGGCAGCGAGACCTGGCCTTGAATTGGGGCAATCAGTGATGTCTGAAGAATTTGTAAGGATGGTTGAGCAGAGCCAAAGAGTCATGAAGAGCAGTCGTTTCTATGTTCTGGATGTCTCCCGAAGTGAAGATCTTTTTTTTTTTTCCCTTTCTTTCAAGTTTTATTTGTTTTATTGATATAACATTCCCTTTTCATCGAACAGTGTGTGTTCTGGGTACAATTATGTTCATCACCATCACATTAATAATATTACAATATAGTAATATTAACATTAATACTGTAGGAAGTTAGCACCCACCCCTTTCCTGGAAGAGTGAAATATTTTGAGAAATATGAAAAAGGCAGAATATTATATTTCCCTGGATGAGAAATGGATAAGCATATTTTGAAGCAGCTCCCATCTTCCTGCCCCTACCCTTTGTCAATAATTTTTTGAGTTTTGCGAGTCAGAATTCCATGAAGTTTTGTGCCATGTTCCAACACATTAGTTAAGTTTGTTTAAAGTGGTCGAAAGACTTCTTTTAAACTGGATACCTCTAAAATCGTATTTTATTTCTCTTGGATCTGATGAGTGCCATAAGGTTATCTGGAACCTTATTTTGGATCAGGAAAATGAACTCACAAAGGACGATGAACCAACAATTTCAGAATTGTATTTATATTTCACGCACTTCTTCATGTCAATAATGCAAGACACCCTACTGAAGCTGGAAAGCAAGAAAATTCTTGCATGTGATCTTCACATTATCATGTGTAAGCTGCGTGATTCTTTGCAAAAAAAAATACGATGAGCAGTTTTTTGGAATGAAAGTTTTATTTGCCTTACCTAAAAAACATTTGCCTGAGAATAAGGTGCAAAAGTTCAAGAAAGAAGCCATCAACGTGTATCAAAGAGCCATTGCGTACCTAGAAAAGTGGTATAATTTCACTGATTCAGTATATGAGATGCTAAGTTGTTTCAATCTAATTGATTGCAATAATCCTCCAACTTTAGAAGAAATGACGAACATCTGGTTATTATCACCATGGTGAGAAGAACTTCCACCCAACACTCTCTTCGATGAAATTTCTGCCTTAGAAGAAGTTTATGTTCATCTGCAAAGCGATTCATCCCTTGATAAGTGGACGTACTTTTTCAAGAAAGAGCCAGCTCCGAGTTTACTGAAACTGTTCCAGTATTGTGCATCAATTCCGGTATCAAATGCAAACGCTGAATGAATTTTCAGCGTCATGGGAAATTTGTGGACTGACGAACATAACCGACCGCTTGTACCATCAGTTCAAAGTGAACTTTGTATATTTTTTAATATTTCTCAACGTTGTACTGAAATTAAAGAATTATTCCTTAAACACAAAGAATTGATCAAAGCTGCGCAGTCAAATAAAAAATATACACAACAGCAAAGTAAAATGTAATTTAATATTTTACATATTATTATAATATATTTGATGTTTTGAATTTTAAGTAAAGTTTTGAAGTGATTATTTTAATACATGTTAAAATGTTTGTAAGAAAATATATAATTTAATTGTAAATTTTTTTTAAATTCTTTTTACTACTTAACCCTCCCCCGCCCCCCCGCTTGTCCGCTATTTTTTTGAAGCAAACCTGGCAACCCTATAGGCACTCGGCACCAAAAAGGTTAACCATCACTGCGATAAATCATTGGACTCTCACCACTTTGCAATGGAGCAAGATTGTCGATTAATTCATAAAGCCAGCTCTCTGAAAAGCAGCCACGGCTGCTGACCTTGAAAAAGAACCAAAATAAACCAGTTCTCAACAACACAAAGCAATTCGAAATTTCAGGTTGGCTGGCTGCCTTCTTCCTTCCCAGAATGAATGAACCCAGTAGGGAATTGGTGACCAAATTAAAAATGTGGATCCTAAGCTCTTTATAAGGAATGGAAGAAAACAGTGCTCGCATCATCGGAGATTTGGCTAACACCGCCGATCGTAAAATAGAAGCATCCTTTCTCAAGGGAGTGTGCAAAATTGTTTTATTTAAGGCACAAATAACAACAAGTGTGTTTTATTTAAGAACTTACGGAATTGAGCTTGCTTGTTTTCGTGCAAAGGACTGAAGGAGACAGTGTTCAATCAAATGCTCCTGACCACATTTACGAAAAACTGTGTTTATTTCCCAGGCATAATGCTTATTTTTCCTCATTGGGGATCGCTTGGTAGAAGCATCTGTAGAAGAAAAGTGAGTCTGAAAATATATTAATCAACACCTCTCCTAAGTAGCTATGTAGGCAACAAAGCCCCAATCAGTAGGATAATGTTGAGTGAGTGTCTACAGAGAAGAGCAACTCTTTTGATTGAGACCCCTGCTGATAGACTGCCCCTCCCTAAGGAGGCTCATCTGGCCCAACTGTGTAGCTTTTTAAAAAAATTCTACAGCTGAAGCTAAGTCTTTGCTTCCGGTATTTTACATTTTAACAGTTTAATCAATAATGTGAAACAGTTTCCCTGAAGATTTGCTTAGCCCTGTTCAAGCTTTTGCAAATCATATTTATTGCTTGTTTGTTTCAGATGCTGCTCACCACCAAAGCAGCTCTGGGTAACTTCACAATACAACAAGCAATAAAAAAACACAATACAGAAGAAAACAAGATGGAAAGAGCCTTGGTAGCACAGTGGCTTAATGCACCCTGTTATTAACACAGCTGCCTGCAATTTCTGCAGGTTCGAATCTTACCAGGCTCAAGGTTGACTCAGCCTTCCATCCTTTCTAAGGTAGGTTAAATGAGGACCCAGTTTGTGGGGGCAATAAGCTGACTTTGTATAAATATACAAAAGTATGAAGACTATTGCTTAACGCATTGTAAGCCGCCCTGAGTCTCCGGAGAAGGGCGGCATATAAATCAAATTAAAAAAAAAAAATTGCTTGAGGAAAAAAAAAGAGAGACACAAATCCTTCCCATAAGAGATTCCATCCAGCCTGACCTAAATCTCCTTTTTTTAAAATGGGCCTTTGCGGATTGTGATGCCTAGTGGGTAAAGAGCACGATGGCCTTCTTCTTGCTTTGGGTTGCACTGCATTGCCTCTTTGTCTTTTGAGATGGCTCGGCTGAGCTCACAATACACCCCCTTGTCTCCACGTTAAGAGTGGGACAGGATGGAAATGTGGCTAGTTAATTAACCACAAGAAGTTGCACTGCATTGGCACATTTTTCCTGCACACGAGTTGTCATTTATCTTCTTAATCTTCTAATTTGTGATGTGACTCGAGAAGATTCGCTTTGTAAATCAAAAGGCAGCTTGAAACGTTGAACAATGAAAATGATGGGATGTTCCTGCAACATTTGGCGCTACCACACTGCCCTCTAGTGCAATTTCAGCCTGTTTCTTTTTCCCCGGGGTGCAACTTTGCAAAAGAAGTCTAAACGCGACCAAAAAAGAAAAGCAAATACCCACTAACGAGGGCATCTCCAGGGAGAATCCAAACTTTTACCACCAGGTGAGATTCCACCCCAGGCCAAGAAAAAAAGGTTTTAGACCAAAGTAGGGAGAGAACAGTCAGATTCACACTTTCAATATGTATTCCCCATGCATGCCTGTTTACTCTCTTATAATCCCTTCTTCTCCAATGTAAATACATACATTAATTCCAACTTGCTAACTTTAGAATAAAGTAGGGAGAGAACAGTCAGATTCACACTTTCAATATGTATTCCCCATGCATGCCTGTTTACTCTCTTATAATCCCTTCTTCTCCAATGTAAATACATACATTAATTCCAACTTGCCAATTATCCCACCATTGGGATGAACATTGCAAAGGGCTGGGTAGTGGAAAGTATGAAAGTGATTTGTTTTGTCACGTATCAGCAGGAAGCCCAGTTGCAATCACACACACAATTTCACACTTTGTAACAGCAGTTGCTGGTCCAAAGTCTGGTTGCTAAACAAGGACAACGTGTAAAGTTCTTTTCCAGTCTTACTCTGATACGCCAGATCAGTGGTGGGTTGCTACCGGTTTGTCCCAGTTTGGGCGAACTGGTAGCAGCGGTGGCGGGAGGTTCCACCCACCTGCCTGGATGTCATCAAATACGCTCTGCGCATGCGCAGAAGTGGCGCGGGCGTGAACCAGTAGCAAAGGTAAGTGAAACCCATCACAGTGCCAGATGTTAAATTTGAGGTCCGCCACATGCAAAGATATGGCAAAGGAGTTGTTCAGTCTCTGAGCTCCAGTAAAACACAGTCAAAAAATTTTGTCCAGGAAGCAAAAATCAACCTGCCCATTATACAACCTGGTAGCATACAAAAGAAACAATCTCAAAACTCAGGGTACCGTCAGTCAAATTATGCCGACTGGCGACTCCCAGGGGGAGGGCCTTCTCTGTGAGGGCTCCACCCCTTTGGAATGAACTGCCCCCTGAGATACGAAATATCCCTGATCTCCGTGCTTTCCGCCATGCCCTCAAAACCCTGATGTTCCAACAAGTGGGGCTAAACATATGAACATGTGAATGTTTTTAAAACGTTATCTAATTTTAGGTTCTATTTAATTGGGCCAAACTATGTTATAATAATACTTTTAATTAGCAATTTTATGATGTTTTGTGTATCTATATTTTTCTTGACTGTACACCGCCTTGAGTCCTACGGGAGAAAGGCGGTATAGAAATATAATAAATAAATAAATAAATAAAACTGCATGAGTGCAAATGTGTTTTATTGGCATAAAATACATAGAGAAAACCCTTTTAGGTAGCATTGGGTTAATCATGCGCTTTCTGCTGAAAATTATTAAGTACATTTGATTTATGTAAACAGATCCTACCAAACATCCTGCGTTAGATTGGCACCCATCAAGGAAAGACTGAAACAAATATGTACAAAATACTCAAAGACTGGAGGTACATTGGGGAAAAATGCCTTTTCAGACTAGAGGCATCTAATCAAAGATTTGGGAAGAGGGAAATTAAAAGGAGGCATTTAGAGCAGTGGATATAATTCTTCTGAAGTGTCTAAATGTGATTACTTAAGTTGGGGAACAGATAAACCATACATTTCTAGGACAAATATTTTCCTTGTCCAGCAATGCAAATTTCTCTTTTGATCCATCTAGTAACCACCTATTTGGAGGGGGGACGGGGACAGCTCTATGCATCTGATATCCAGAACATGAGTAATTTTCACTTTACTACTAACAAGCCCAAATCTGACCTTCACTAACCATGTATAGTTTCTCATCAAGCTACAGCAATTGGACATTAACTGAAAAACAGAATAAGAGAGTTGGAAGGGACCTTGGAGGTCTTCTAGTCCAACCCCCTGCTCAGCTGGAACCTGTACCATTTCAGACAAATTGTTGCCCAATTTCTTCTTAAAAACCTCCGGTTTTGGAGCATCCACAACTTTGTTCCATTGATGAATGGTTCTAACTTTGGCTGGGAGTAGTGGGGATTGTAGTCTAATACAATCATTGAGTCTAGCAAGGTTTATAAAGGTCATCAGTTCACAAGCCTGGTGTAATTTAAGTAACATCTGCATAAGGATGCATTTTGTAAAAAAAAAACCCCAAAAAATTAGCTTAACCTAAATAGTGTAAAATACAAAAGTAGTAGAAATCTGGGCCCATCACTGTTTGTTCTGTCTTGCCTTAAATTTCACATTTGTGTGGTCTTCAGATCTTAAAAAGATTATTAAACGGGAACGGAAAGATTCACATTCAGTGAAGTTTAATCTTTCTAGCTGCCTTCCTGTAAGAGGTTTAAGCAGAGGTAGATTTGTAATGTCAACCATGGAAATTCAGGAATCTAGTAGATTATCCCAAAAGTTTGCATAGTCTTGGAGTGAAGACTAAAAAAACAGGGAGAGTCCAGATGTTGTCCAAAATGCCAGCTGGAAGATCCCCTTCACTGCTGAGATAGCAGAATGGGCCTCTGTGGTCTAAGGACCCCGTTCACCACATATGATTTCAGGAAGGGCCTTTCACATTCTAAGACCATAGGATCTTTATATTGCTTTCAATGGGATTTACGAGAGGCTTCCAACAAAGTCAATGGGCGGAAGCCAGATTGGCTTCATGAGCATGCAAATTCACTTAACAACCATGGCAAAAAAAAAAAAGACTTTAAAATTGGATGTGACTCACTAAAGGACTGTATCGTTTAGCAACGGAAGTTGCAATCCCAATTGTTTTCATAAAGCAAGGACCACCTGCATAAAGTTACTCTCCTTGGTCCTGAAATGTTGAGCCTATGGGGCTTAGCAGAGCCCCATCACAACTCTTTAAGGGCGCTGATGTCCTGTACTTCTTCTTGCTTGAGCTATCAAGGCCTACATGTCTAAAGTCTTGATGAGCCAAGACTATTCAACGTTGCATGTGACCAGAAGAGGTTCCCCCCCACCATCTTCACTGATGGCATGTTATCTGTGTAGGCATGTAATAAGACCATGTAAACAGGTCAATTTTGCGAATAAGGCTGCAGCCAGGGGTTGAAATCCAGCAGGTTCTTACAGGTTCTGGAGAACCGGTAGCGGAAATTTTGAGTAGTTTGGAGAACCGGCAAATACCACCTCTGGCTGGCCCCAGAGTGGGGTGGGAATGGAGATTTTGCAGTATCCTTCCCCCAGGAGTGGGGAGGGAATGGGGATTTTGCAGTATCCTTCCCCCATGAGTGGGGAGGGAATGGGGATTTTGCAGTATCCTTCCCCTGGAGTGGGATGGAAATGGAGGTTTTGCAATATCTTTCCCCTGGAGTGGGGTGGGAATGGGGATTTTGCAGTATCCTTCCCCCCAGGAGTGGGGAGGGAATGGGGATTTTGCAGTATCCTTCCCCTGCCATACCCACCAAGCCACGCCCACTACAGAACCGGTAGTAAAAAAAAAAATTGAATTTCATCACTGGCTGCAGCCCTATCAGCTTGTAGTAAACTAACTCAAAAACACGAACCTCGCTTCTCTATAAATAGTCCCAGTGTCCACTCGGATGTGTCAATCAAAGAATACCTGCCCAAATAATGGAAGCAATCTCTCAAATGCCAACCATTTATCAAGGAGCACTAATTACCTATGGCCCCCCGTTCCTTGTTCATAATGTGTGAATAGACCCTTAGGGTGCACTCTCCTGCCCTGGGGATCGGGGACGGGGACCGGGACCACAAGTTAGGAAGAGGAGGAACCTGATTCAAAGCACAGCAACTCATGCATCTACATTGGTATTATTATTATTATTATTATTATTATTATTATTATTATTATTATTATTATTATTATTTTAAGGCACCCTGGGGGAAGCTAACCTCTTCATCTTATGACTCATGCATTCCCATTGGATGGTGGCCTGTGCTTCAGACAGACCTCCTGCTAATCAAAATAAGACTTCAAGGTCCCACGGCGACGTATGTCACAGGTCCAACAGTGGAAGCCTCCTCCCAAAGAATTGGCATGGCGGATGTTTACTTTGATGGTTGAAATGCCTGCAGGCAAAAGAAGAGAAGGCAATTTCTCGAAGGTAATTTCCCCACCTCCCCCCATGGAATGAATGAGAAGTCAAACCTGGGCATACACTGCCAAAAGCAATAGGTTTTCTAATTATGATATTGCACATAAGCCTTGAATTAGGAGACTCTATGAAGGTCTCAAATCCCATGCCGCCTGCCCCAATGTCTGTCCAATATGGGAGGAGTCATAGCAATAGCAGTTAGACTTATATACCGCTTTACTGCCCTCTCTAAGTGGTTTACAGAGTCAGCGTATTGGTCCCCAACAATCTTGAGTCCTCGTTTTACCAACCTGGGAAGGATGGAAGGCCGAGTCAACCTGGAGCCGCTCAGAATCGAACTTCTGGAGCGAGCAGTGAGTTAAGACTGCGGTACCGCATTAGAACCAGTGTGTCCCCACGGCTCCTACATCTTTCATCCTCTTTCCAGGGCTGATCAGAAAGATGAAGTGGTATCTCTTTGAGGGAGACCTCACATCTCTCTAAAACATTAAGGACATCTAGCCTTCTCTTAACCTTGAAGAAAGATCAGGGTGCAGGCAACAATCTTGAAGGTTAAGGAGGCCAGCCATATCTCCAGATCTCAAAAGGACTAATCAGGAGTAAAGTTTAGCATTTTGTGCCTGCAACAGCTTTCGCTGACTTGGTGGCCTTCTAAGATGTTGAACTTCCAAACTCCAGCTCGAACTTTGGATCTAGAAGAGATTCCAATGCTTCTGGAGGACACTTACTTGGAGAAACACTGAGTTGGAGAAACACTGAGTTGAAGTAATCTGGGTTAAATTATCCTTAGGACAGGGGTCGGCAACCCACAGCTCTGGAGCCGCATGTGGCTCTTTCATCCCTCTGCTGTGGCTCCCTGTCGCCGGTCAACGCCATAATTTTGAGAGGAGCTTCTGGTGGTGGGCGGAAAGCACAACACGCCAGGAGGAGACTCTTTGGCAAGGGGTGGGTTTTCCAGTCGGCTCCAGAATTGAACAGGGGGCTTTCGGTTAGGACCTTTGTGGCTCTTTGAGTGTTTAAGATTGCCGATCCCTGCCTTAAGAAAATGTGTGCTCTACAGACACAAACTCTGAAAATAACTGTTCCATGAAATGATGGCCCATCTAGCTAAATTGGTCTTACCTAGGCTTTCAAAGAGCTTCTGGATCGGGGTTTCGTTGGCATCTACCATCACACGTTTCTCATCCAGCATCAGGACGTTCATGGAAAGCCATTTGGAAGACATCCACAGCGGATGATCTAGAGATGAAAACATGAGCACTCATGGATGTGTCTCACCGTGCAACCATCGCAATAGAACGTTGGCTTCCCAAGTCCATATGGAAACAAAGCCAAACCTACTGTCAGGGATCAGAGGAAGCGGTGGATGAATGATTGTCCAGCCTGCCTTCTTGAAGAGATCAATCTAAGAGAGTCAGGAAGAAAAGAGAGACAGCTTCAAACTGGGAAATCATATTGTTTTCTGCGTAGGTTCTCCAGCTGTGCACTCCTAGTAAGTCTATTAGTTTCTCTGCTGTGACATAAAAATGATGGATGAATCAACAGTTTAATCTGCCCGGCAACCAAGAATAGGATCATAATGGAAGAAGCTTCTCTTCCGATGCCTATTTCAACCTTTGCATCAGGGGTGGTATTCACTTAGGACCCGAGGTGGCGCAGTGGTTAGAGTGCAGTACTGCAGCTACTTCAGCTGACTGCTAGTTCAGCAGATCAGCGGATCAAATCTCACCGGCTCAAGGTTGACTCAGCCTTCCATCCTTCCGAGGTGGGTAAAATGAGGACCCAGATTGTTGGGGGCAATATGCTATTTAGTATACTGTCTTTGGTGTAAGCCGCCCAGAGTCCTCGGAAAGTGGGCGACATAGAAATATGAATAATAATAATAATAATAATAATAATAATAATAATAATAATAATAATAATAATAATAATACCTTCACTACAGGTTTGCAAATGTGAGCGCACACATGTGTGCAGGACCTTTGCTTGTATGTGGTCACCTCCGCGCCTGCGCAGGGCCTTCTGAGCCTGTGCAGAGCCTTCCGCGCATGCACAGAGCATCAAAAACGGGACGTGATTACATCCGGGCAGATAGGCAGAGCCTCCCACAGCCGCCACTACCAATTCGCCCGAACCGGATAAAACCGGCTAAATACCACCACTGCTTTGCATTTTGTTTGGCGTTAAGATCTTCTTGTTTTTTTTAGCAAAGTCTGATTTCCTGCGTGCCTATGTATGTAATGGAATGTGGGGGTGACCTTGGGGAATGAGGGGAAGAGCTGTTGCCTAGGAAACAGATAAGAGAGGCAGGAGCCCCCAGTGGTTTAATGATCAGAGGGAGAAACTTAGGAAGGATTCACCTTCCTAAAGGATTCAAACAATTAGACAGTGGCAGTGGGAAGTTGTACTTTTTGATTGGTAAGAATTTGTTAATGTAGCCTTACAATAAAGTAAGAATTAGTTCATTTATTCCTGTTCCCTGTCTGGTTTACCTGGGAGAACTGACAGTATGTTTTTAAATGTTTTTACATTTCTTTTTCATTCACAGTCCAAGTTTAGCTTCCATCTACCCTCCGTTGAAAAGGGACGGGGTGGCTCAGTGACTAAAATGCTGAGCTTCTCGATCGAGTGGGGAGGGAATGGGGATTTTGCAGTATCCTTCCCCTGGAGTGGGGTGGGAATGGAAATTTTGCAATATCGTTCTCCCAGAAGTGGGGAGGGAATGGGGATTTTGCAGTATCCTTCTCCTGGAGTGGGGTGGGAATGGAGATTTTGCAGTATCCTTCCCCTGCCATGTCCACCAAGCCACGCCCACCAAGCCACGCCCACAGAACCAGTAGTAAAAACAAAATTGAATTCCACCACTGCTTAGAATGGTTAGAAAGGTTAGAAGTCAAGGACTATCTGAAGTACCCGATTCCTCTGTGAAGCCCTCTTACCTCGTTACAGGGGCGATCTGGATTAGAAAGCACGATCCCAGGGCCAATGATATTAAAAGTAGCATCGATGTGCATCGGGTTTGGGTCTTTGAAAGAAATAGTATGGACTCTATAGTCTGGAGCAAGATGTCTCCTCATCCACTCAATGCCCATGAAATTTGTAACCTGCGACAACAGAGAAAAGGAAAGCAAAAATGCATCTGGTTTCTACTTTAATACAAACTTAATCAAACCTCCCTCTATGATCCAAATTAAAGTGGATATTTGGACTGTCCCAAATTTTATAAGTTCAGTCCTGTTACAGTGGTATTCTCAGTTAGTGAGCCTCGGTGGCGCAGTGGTTAGAGTGCAGTACTTCAGGCTACTTCTGCTAACTGCAATTTGACAGATCAAATCTCACCAGGCTCAAGGTTTACTCAGCCTTCCATCCTTCCGAGGTGGGTAAAATGAGGACCCAGATTGTTAGGGGCAATAGGCTGACTCTGTAAACCGCTTAGAGAGGGCTATAGAGCACTGTGAAGCGGTATATAAATCAAAGCGCTATTGCTATTTGTTCTGTTTCTTTTTTCTGGGTAACAGTGACTAGCCAAGTTAAGATAAATTTATTTAGAGCTACCACTGGAGAAGGAGGCAATTCCAGTTTCCACGTGTCTAAACCAGTAGTGGGTTTCAATTTGCTTTGCTACCGGTTCGCTATTGGGAGCATGTGGGCGCACTCGTTTGTTTTGCGAGCGCAGAGCACTTCTGCACATGCACAGAGTGTTTTTGATTACGTCTGGGAGGGTGGGCGGAGCCTCCTGCCACCACCGCTACCCACCACTGATCTAAACACCACCTTCAAAGCAAATTTAATATAATTGCGGGAAGAGATGAAAAGGGATTTTGTGTAATGGTTAAGCTGCTGGCTTAGAAACCAGGAGACAGTGAGTTCTAGTTCCAGTTTAGACATGAAAGCCAGCTGGATGACTTGGGGCCAGTCCATGTCTCTCCATCCAACCACTTCACAGGGCTGTCGTTGAGGGGAAAATAGGAGGAGAAAGGAGTTTTAGACAGAATCACCATCTTGAGTTACTTGTAAAGTAATAAAGGTGGGATTTTTTTAAAAAAATGGTCGCTAAGCAAGGACTACCTGCATACAGGTTTTGTTTTAATTTATACTAGTGTGTTCACACATGTTTTCTTTTGGCTGAATTTGCTAACACGCTTTGAAAAAAAAGGGGGAGGAAGTAACCGTACACTTATGGGACTTATAGATATATAAGATTTAAGGAAAACTTGAGGGAGGGGTCTTGATTGACTTACCTGACTTCTTTGCACAAAGATATCTCTCCCAGCTCTTATGAAGTCTGCAGCATCAAAGCACGGCTCAAATTCAGTGGTGACAAATTTCCCCTGGGCAGCCAACTTGTGCCTGTCCTCCACGGTGCGGATGGGATAATCCTAATTTTTAAGACAGACATAGCACATAATCCTTGGGACCCAATGGAGGCAAAAAAAATACACAGCCTTAAGGGGCTGCAGCAAGGAAAGTGCAGTGCCCAGAAGAGAAAAAAGCACTTGTATATAAATAAACCCCACTCTCTCCCAGCACTGATTGTGTTACCTAGTTGGGTAATGAAACATCTGCAAGAAAACAGTCCAGTTCAGAAAGCATCAAATACCTCATAGTCGTTCTCCTCCTCCTCCTCCTCTTCCTCTTTCCCCTTTCCCTCCTCCTCCACTCCGCAAACCCCACTCCCTTCTAGCAACTCATAATGTTACCTAGTTGGGTAATGATATCTCTGCAAAACAACCAAGTTCAGAAAGCATCAAAGATCCCACAGTCCTACTACTACTACTACTACTACTACTACTACTACTCTCCACAAATCCTATTCTTTTTTAATACTGATGATATTACCTAGTTAGGTAATGAGATATCTGCAAAACAACCAAGTTCAGAAAGCATCAAAGATACCACAGTAGTAGTAGTAGTAGTAGTAGTAGTAGTAGTAGTAGTAGTAATAGCAGCAGTAGTAGTATTCTCCACAAACCACATTCCTTTTTAATACTGATGATATTACCTAGTTAGGTAATGAGATATCTGCAAAACAACCAAGTTCAGAAAGCATCAAAGACCCCACAGTAGTAGTAGTAGCAGTACTACTACTACTACTACTACTACTACTCTCCACAAACCCCATTCCTTTTTAATACTGATGATATTACCTAGTTAGGTAATGAGATATCTGCAAAACAACCAAGTTCAGAAAGCATCAAAGATCCCATAGCCCTAGTCCTAGTCCTCCTCCTCCTCCTCCTCCCCTCCTCCACGCCACAAACCCCTCTCTCTAGCATTGATGATGTTATCTAGCCGGGTAATGAAACATCCGCAAGAAAACAACCAAGCTTACAGAGCCCCAAGGACCCCAGTGTTCAAATATTTTCTTCTATTGATTATTTTGGAGAATCAGAAAATGCTACCTGGTCGTAAAGCTCATCAGACATCGTGGGCTTCGGTGCTGTTGTCCATTTGGCTCCCTGGTGAAAATACTCTTTAATGACTCGGCGATACGCTCTATATTCAAAGAACCGGGCTCGCCACGCCATCGGCGCTTCGATGATTTCATTCCCAATTACAAGTAAAATGTCTCTCGGCATAGCTGCGTACATGCCTGCCAGGGAAATCAAGACACACAACACACGCCTGTTATTCCTAGGTAACAGTAACAGAGTTGGAAGGGACCTTGGAGGTCATCTAGTCCAGGGATCCCCAACCTTTCGGACTTCAGGGACCACTAAATTAATAATTTTAAATCCCGTGGACCACTCATACGATCTGCTTAATGACTGGCTGGGTGGGCGTGGGTAGGTGGTCATGTGACTGGGTGGGCGTGGCCAACTCGATGTCACTCATGTCGAGGGGCGCCTCGCCAGCGTCTACTCGCCTCTCCCCTCCCACCCACTCTTCGCCTCCCTGCTCGAGCAACCACCATGAGAAAGAGTTGGCAAAACAGCTCAGTTCAAATTGAACCTGACCGAGAAGGAGGCTCAGCAGAAGCACCTCCCTGAGGACTAGGAGCATAGGCTTTCCAAGCAGAGGGAAGACCTGCGGGAGTGCAAGGCCAGTTGCCAGCACCTGGAGGCTCAGCGGACTGAGATGGTCAGCCAGTTCCAGGCCATGATGCAGTCCCACTGGAACAAGGCCCTCCAGCTCTTTGCCACTAGTGGTGCTTCCCTCCAGCCCAAAGCCCCACACCAGGAGGCCGAAGCAGACTCCAAGTTGGAATTTCTGTCCCCCTCCAACCCACCCAAAAAGACCCCGAAGGGGGAGACTCTCTACAGCAACACAAATGTTCATTGCACGTATCTGTCCCAGGGGGCGTAGTTTGAGGACCCCTGATTTAGTGCAATATAAAAAAATGCAAATAATTTTTCCGCGGACCACCAAAATTTTCTCACGGACCACCAGTGGTCCACAGACCACCAGTTGGTGACCGCTGATCTAGTCCAACCCTTGCTCACGCAGGAGTCCTATACTATGGATTTGAACTGCCAAACTGCATCTTTCCCATCAACAAGCTCAACGCCTTAAGCCACTGAGCCACCTAGCCAGGCTCAAAGAATGAAGTTAGTTTTAATATGTTCTATCCTATTTATTAAATGGGACATTTTAGAAGGCCGAGAAAAAAATTGAAGGAGGAACTGCCGTGACTCGGATTCGAACCGAGGTTGCTGCGGCCACAACGCAGAGTACTAACCACTATACGATCACGGCGCGCCACTGAAGAACTGAGTGGCTTTCCCTCTCTGTGCTTTAGCATGGTTGTGTGCAATGCACACTGTCGATATACGACCACAACATTCAATGTTTCCAGTAAAGTTGCTTTTTGTGAATGATGCAGTTTGAATGAAAATATAGCAAAGAATGTTAAAATCCCAAGGATTATCTTTTTTTTTTTTCAGGTTATAAAAGAAAACATGATGGCCAGCAACTTACGTGTGCTCTGTGTGCTTTAGAAAAGAAAGTGCCACAATTTATACATTCAATCACACAGGTATGTGCGTGAAATTGATAACCATCAATTTAGCAGGAAAACTGGCCTTCAAAGAATGGGGTGAGAAGTCAGACCTGTTTCTAGACCTCCTGGTTACCCTACAATATTTCCATCCTGTTTTTATCAACTCCATAATAAACAAACTGTAAAATTGTTTTGTTTTTGTTTCTTTCATTTTGTTTTAAAATTTAATGTTTTTTTTTTAATTTGGCCTTTCCTTTCTCTTTCCTGTGCTATTCTCCTAACATTCCTCCTTGCTAATAATTTTCCTTAAAGGTAAAGGTTCCCGTCACACATACGTGCTAGTCGTTCCCGACTCTAGGGGGCAGTGCTCATCTCTGTTTCAAAGCCGAAGAGCCAGCGCTGTCCGAAGACGTCTCCGTGGTCATGTGGCTGGCATGACTAAGCGCCAAAGGTGCACGGAACGCTGTTACCTTCCCACCAAAGGTGGTCCCTATTTTTCTAGTTGCATTTTTTATGTGCTTTCGAACTGCTAGGTTGGCAGAAGCTGGGACAAGTATCGGGAGCTCACCTCATTATGCGGCACTAGGGATTTGAACCGCTGAACTGCCGACCTTTCGATCGACAAGCTCAGCATCTTAGCCACTGAGCCACCATGTCCCTTTAATAATAATTAAATAATTAATTTAATATTTATTTTTTTAAAATAATTTTCCTTATCTGTTATAATTCCCCTTGCTGTTTTCTTTTTTTAAAAAAAACATAATGACATTTTAAATACAGGTAATCTTTGGCTTACTATAGTTCATTTAGTGACCGTTTGCAATTACAACGGCACTGGAAAAAAAGTGATTTATGACCATTTTTCACACTTCCGAGCGTTGCAACATTACCGTGGCCACATGATCAAAATTCAGAGGCTTGGCAACTGGCATGTACTCATGACAGTTGCAGTGTTCTGGGGTCATGATTCCCTTTTGCGACCTTCTGACAAGCAAAGTCAATGGGGGAAGTCAAATTCACTAAACAACCATGTGACCATTTAAAAACTACAGCAAGAAAAGATCATAAAATGAGGCAAAAATAGTCTCACTTAGCAACAGAGATTTGGGGCTCAATTGTGGTCATATGTGGAGGACTACTGGCAGTAAAAATTGTGTTTCTGGAACATAATGGGTGGCTTTGCGACCCAATATTTAAAACTAGCTGGACACCCGTGCTTTGCTACAAAATTATGTGCTCGGGCTTGATAAATAGACACTTGCAGCCTGAAACTTAATGTAGAATGTGTAACACCGTAGCATCAGAGTGTGTTAATATAATGCAACTGGCAGTTGGAACAGAGGGGGAGGGGGAGTAGAATGTCCCAGCCTGCAACATTCATTGGTATTCATCTGGCTAGTATCCTGTCAGTGTGTGAGAGAGTTGAGGGGTGTTTGGAAACTCAAACAGTATTTGCTGCGTGAGCAAGGAGGAGACAGGAAGGAGGATCGGCGTGGCTTAGCTCAACTGTTCTGTAGTAAAGCTGCTTGCTGCTGTGAAAGTAAAACTGAAAGTGAAACTCCTCTCCTCTGCTTGTGTTTTGCATTTGGAACAGGTTTCTTTTCAGGTGGGGAGGGGGTGTACAACTCCTTAGCATCAGAGCGTGTTAATAATAATATAGGAAATACTAATGCTCTGATGGTCATTTCAAAAAATCCTTTCTTAGTGAGCACTTAGAAGCCAAGAGGAACATACATGGCAAATTTCAAGTTTGTAGGCTTTATGGTTCTGGAGATTTCGTGATTAATGCATGAATGGTTTTCGCTTTTATATATATAGATAATAAATAAGGTGCCTCAATAATCAATAAGTAGGTAGACTACAGAAAATGCACAGGTGTAAAGCACTAAACTTTGTTGAAAGCTATTCAGTAAAAAGTACCAGTAGATTCAAAATCAGGTGTTTTATATCGGGTTGACCAGTTGAGGATTTCTGGCCTCTTCACAATCACTCCCTCCATCTTCAAAATATTGCACATTTCTTCAATCTCAGCAATTGCTTTCTTGATATAATCCTCAGGAAAACTCTGGCCTCCGTACTTCTGATAAAATTCCCAGTACTTATCATAGGTATTAGCCTGGGGAAACAACAAAAAAGAAAGAAAAACCACAAAGTCAGTCTGAAACAAACTATTTACAGACAATTGCACAAATGGTTTTTCCAACAGATAAACAAAAGAAGATTTCTCTATTCTGGCAGAGAGGAATCACCGACTCCCCTAAAAAGGGGAAATTCCATAACACACTTTGTTACGGTTTGTTGAGTAAATCACAACTGGGTTCACAAACATTAATAGCAATAGCACTTATGCTTATATACCGTTTCACAATGCTTTACAGGCCTCTCTAAGCGGTTTACACAGTCAGCATATTTGCGCCCAACAATCTGGGTCCTCATTTTACCGACCTCGGAAGGATGGAAGGCTGAGTTAACCTTGAGCCTGGTGAGATTCGAACTGCCAAATTGCAGGCAGCCGGCAGCCAGCAGCCAACAGAAGCGACCTGCAGTACTGCATTCTAACCACTGTGCCACCACATCTCTTGAAACCTAAACCTGGATCTCCAATCCCAATGGAACGAGGAATCCCTCATGCTACACTGTCTCCCACAGTTCCTGACCAACATGCTTCCTAATTATTAAATTAACCCTTAATCTGTTTTGCATGATGCATTAAAGCCAATAGACTAAATTCACACAAGATGCAAAACCAGAATAGCAATAGCCCTTAGACTTATATGCCACTTCACAGTGCTTTTACAGCCCTCTCTAAATGGTTTACAGAGTCAGCTTATTGCCTCCAACAATCTGGGTCCTCATTTTACCGACCTTGGAAGGATATGTTTAATATTTTTGTATATCAGCACCACAATCGAAACAGGGGGAATCCCTCCATTCCCACTGATACAAGGCAGAGGTGCTTCTTCTAGTGTCACAAGCAGAGGTGGGCTGCTGGGGGTTCGAAAGGGTTCGGGAGAACCTCTAGCTAAGATTCTGTGTAGTTTAGAACCCCTAAATCCCACTCATGGATGGCCCGGCCTACCCCACTCTGCCCCTCCCAGGAGTCCCCACACAACCTGTTATGGATGCAGGTTAAGTGCAGGGCATGCACAGAGGCTCGGGGAGGGAGAAAAACGGGCCTACCGGAAGTTCGGGAAGGCTGGAAACGGGCCTGTTTCCAGCCTCCAGAGGGCCTCCGGAGCCTGGGGAGGCCATTTTCGCCCTCCCGGAGGCTCGAAGAAAACTTCTGGAGCCTGGGGAGGACAAAAACACGCCCCCTCCAATGATGCAGGAGGCAGACTAGGCCACGCCCACCATGGCCACACCCACCCAGTAACCGGGCAGAGAACCCCTTGCTAAAATTTGTGAAGCCCACCCCTGGTCACAACTAATTCTGTTCAATTTCATCCAGACAGAACAAGGCAGGTGATAAGAGGGATCACTAATGGTCAGGCCACAAGAAGGTACAAGAAGATACACAGCAGTGGAGCCAGGAGTCTTTCCTTAGAAGACTTTCCTAGAAACAGTTATAAAGACTAGAGAACAGGCCGTTCCTGCTCCTGAAGGCACTGCCCACAGGTCTCTCAACTCCATGCCCTCCATCGTTGTTGACTTTCAGGCTGTGAGATTTGTGCTGCTGGAATTACCGCAGTAGCAGTTTCAATCACGTGTATGGTTCAAGGGCCAGGACAGATTTTCCAGCGACAAGTAATCGTCCTAAAGCTTCCGAGATAAGTTGGGGGTCATGCGGACTGGATCCCAAACGGCCAGCTCAGCAACTTTCAAGTTATGTTTTCATTCGTTTGTTTTCGGCTCTTCTAAATGTCATCTGAGACCATCGCTGCACCCAGCAGGTTGGCCACGCTTGCAAATGTGATGACTTCAGCTTCCACAATCCATGCCCTCTGTGGACTTGGATCCACGAAAGCTCAGGCAATCATCCCTCTGCACAATAATTGCTTTTGCTGCAAAAAATGAATAGTCTGGAGCCTTGGTAGTACAGTGGTTATTATTAAGACCAGCTGCCTGCAATTACTGCAGGTTCGAATCTCGCCAGGCTCAAGGTTGACTCAGCCTTCCATCCATCCTTTCTTTTTTTTAATTTTAAAACAAAACTTTATTGATTGTTAAAAAACATTTAAAACATACAAGTTTCTCTCAATCAAGAAATAAATTTACATATACAGTACAAAAACTTCACCTATTGACTGATTTCCGTTATTCTATATACATATATTATATATATTATATATACATATATACAAACATACAGTAACATATTTCATATTCTATCCTTCTGACAGTGCTATTTTTAATTATATTAATTTCTTCTAAATTTCATCTCTACCCATTTCCTTTCCTCTGGTTTATCCATTGGTACCATCTATTCCATATTGCATAATATTTTGAGTCCTCCTTATCCTGTAACTCTAAAGTTAGTTTGTCCATTTCTGCGCATGTGTATACTTTTTGTATTAGTTTCCTGGTCAGTTGGCAGTCGGTCGCTTTTCCACAATTGTGCTAGTGCTAATCTAGCCGCCGTGATTATATGAAGCGTTAGGTATTTTATGTCATTTCGGATGTTCTTTTTAATCATGCCTAATAGAAAAATCTCAGGTTCTAATTCAATTTCATAATCTGTTATTTCTCTTATCCATGTAATAAGCTGACTTTGTATAAATATACAAAAGGATGAAAGCTATTGCTTAACGCATTGTAAGCCGCCCTGAGTCTCCGGAGAAGGGCGGCATATAAATCAAATTAAAAAGAAAACAACAAACCTCACATAAGAGTCTAAAACTTTACTTATCTTCTATCTTATGAACAACTCAAGGGCATAAAACAGGCAGTTTTCCTTCCTTCTTTGAAACCAGAAAGCAGGACAAGAAGCAACAGGTAGAAGATCGTTAAAGAGATCCAATTTAGAATTAAGGAAACTTCAGCGAGTAAAGACTCACCTTCACCTCCACTGTGAAAGGAGGAACACGGGCATTTTCGGCTCTCCCCACAATGACTTCTTCCAGCGGGTCCCATTCATTGTAGGCAGAGACAGGACAATTTTCTGGACTAGGGTCAGGAACTTTGGAGGGTTCAGCAGCAGCAGCAGCAACAGAAGGGCAGGGAACATTGGAGGCCGCTGCAGCCTGGGTGCTCTGGAAAGTTCGCTGCACCCATCCTGTGACGACTCTTCCAAACTTGAATTGAAAAGCAAAAACAACCATCAGAAGTGGGGGGGGGAATCATAGCGGTGTGACTAGATGGGGCCTATCATAAGGTTTTCGGTTCCAGGGAAACAATGATTGGACTGCCATTTGTCAGAAACGGTGTAGGGCAGTGACGGCGAACCTTTTCAACACCGAGTACCCAAACCGGAGCACCGTAAACCTGAAGACCAACTGGCCAGCACGCACATGCCTGGGTTTTGCCCATTTTTTGGCTGTTTTCAAGCCATTTTTCAGGCCATTTTCAGGCCGTTTCTGGCCCAAAAAATGACCTGAAAACAGCCTGAAAATGGCCCAAAAAATACCCTGGTTTTTTGGCCGTTTTCAGGCCATTTTCTCACGCTCCGGCACCTGCGAAGACCAACTGGCCAGCACCAGAAACCAGAAGAGCAGCTGGCAAGGCATGCATGCCTACAGAGAGGGGTCTACGTGCCACTTTTGGTACGTGTGCCATAGGTCCGCCATCATGGGTGTAGGGTCTTTCCTGCTTGGGCAGGGGGTTGGACTAGATTGGGTGTCAGCAACCCGCGGCTCCGGAGCCACATGTGGCTCTTTCATCCTCCTGCTGTGGCTCCCTATCGGCTGAACCAACCACTGGCTGGCCCTATTCCTCGCTCTCCCCTTCCAGTCACTTAAACAAACCATGGCTTAGCACAGTCTGGGAATTGGGTTACAAAGAGCAACCGAAAGCATGGTGTTGAATCAGCCAGCCTAACTTTCTACATCAACCCAGCATCCGTCCATGTTGGGATATCACTGGCTTCCCCACCTTCAAACTAGGGGTGAAATCCAGTAGGTTCTGACAGGTTCTGGAGAACTGGTAGCAAAAATTTTGAGTGGTTTGGAGAACCAGCAGCGGAAATTTTGAGTAGTTCGGAGAACCAGTAGTGGAAATTTTGAGTAGTTCGGAGAACCGGTAGCGGAAATTTTGAGTAGTTTGGAGAACTGGTAGCGGAAATTTTGAATAGTTCAGAGAACCAGTAGCAGAAATTTTGAGTAGTTTGGAGAACCAGTAGCGGAAATTTTGAGTAGTTCGGAGAACCAGTAGCAGAAATTTTGAGTAGTTCGAAGAACCAGTAGCGGAAATTTTGAGTAGTTTGGAGAACCAGTAGCAGAAATTTTGAGTAGTTCGGAGAACCGGCAAATACCACCTCTGGCTGGCCCCCGAGTGAAGTGGGAATGGAGATTTTGCAATATCCTTCCCCCAGGAGTGGGGAGGGAATGAAGATTTTGCAGTATCCTCCCCCTGCCACGCCCACCAAGCCACGCCCACAGAACTGGTAGGGAAAATTTTTGAATTTCACCCCTGCTTCAAACATTCCAGTGTTGCAAGAAGAAGAGATTCAACTTTTAGCTAAGTTCTTCTACTCAAGGCAAACCCCCTTAGTAGAAGAGGCTGCACTTGTTCCCTACCAGCTGTTGGGAAAAACTAGACTGACAAGTTGCCTAGGAGCAAGTATGCCCTATCTTCTTGCAGAGTGTAAATGATCAGCATTCCCAGCCCAAAATGGGAGGATAGGCATGTGTGCTGGGTCAGCAGAAGGTTGGAGAGGGGGGAAGACCCCCTCCTCCCCAGAGAAGGCATGTTGGAGCACGGAAAGGGAAGATTCAAAAGATCTCAAGCTCGTTTTTTTTAGAGTTTGTCCATCTCAGGCAGGTTAGGTCTGACTTGAAGGAAAAAGACAGCTAGATCTACAGAAACCCAGAGGAGGACTGAAACATCAGGTCAAGGACAAAAACCATCTGAATGAACAGGTCCAGTGTAATCCACATTGATGAAAAAAATGGTATGGATCATAATGTCACAATATAATATAATAACAGAGTTGGAAGGGACCTTGGAGGTCTTCTAATCCAACCCCCTTCTTAGGAAGGAAACCCTACACCACTTAAGGCAAATGGTTATCCAACATCTTAAAAACTTCCAGTGTTGGAGCATTTACAACTTCTGGAGGCAAGTTGTTCCACTGATTAATTGTTCTCACCGTCAGGAAATTTCTCCTTAATTCTAGGTTGCTTCTCCCCTTGCTTAGTTTCCACCCATTGCTTCTTGTCCTGCCCTCAGGTGCTTTGGAGAATAGCTTGACTCCCTCTTCTTTGTGGCAGCCCCTGAAATATTGGAAGACTGCTATCATGTCTCCCCTAGTCCTTCTTTTCATTAAACTACACATACCCAGTTCCTGCAACCGTTCTTCATGTGTTTTAGCCTACAGTCCCCTAATCATCTTTGTTGCTCTTCTCTGCACTCTTTCTAAAGTCTCCACATCTTTTTTACATCGTGGCAACCAAAACTGGATGCAGTATTCCAAGTGTGGCCTTACCAAGGCATTACAAAGTGGTATTAACACTTCAGGTGATCTTGATTCTATCCCTCTGTTTATACAGCCTAGAACTGTGTTGGCTTTTTTGGCAGCTATATTTATTAATTAATTTATTAATTTAACTTATATACCGCCCTTCTCCCCAGGGGGACTCTATACTATATACTGTAGCCCAGTCCTTTGCACTAGCAATGCACGGATGAAAGTACCTTAATCCTGTTTTCTAGGGTGATACCATGATATTTACATCTCACATTTATATGGACTTAGGATACACAATTTGTCGCTCCCCACCCTCATCCTGACACCAAGAAGTGAGATTCTTGAGAAAACAGACCATGGTCTCCAGCCAACTCCGTGGACAGAAAGTTCCTGACAGATGCAGCCAGGAATTTTCTGGCTTTACGGTTGCAGTTGTGTGCAATTCCCATGCCCCTCACAAATCTCGTGTGTCTTTACACAGCGCAACTTGTCTTTCCTCCCGCCCTTCCTTCAAGCATCCCCACTGAATCCTACGTTGGAGTTGCATCTCAGGAAATCTTGTGCTTTTGAATAAAATCTCTGATTTTTCACATATTTTTCAGAGCCTTGGTGGCGCAGCAGACTAAAGTGCTGTTAAGTAGCACCAGCTGCCTGCAATTACTGCAAGTTCAAATCTCACCAGGCTCAAGGTTGACTCAGCCTTCCATCCTTTCGAGGTAGGTAAAATGAGGACCCGGATTGTGGGGGCAATAAACTGACTTTATATAAAAAAGAATACCGCTTAGGTGGCCCCCGAAAGCCCTACTAAGCAGGTATATACAAAAGTATGAAGGCTATTGCTTAACGCATTGTAAGCTGCCCTGAGTCTCCAGAGAAGGGCGACATATAAATCGAACCAATAAATAAATAAATAAAATATCTTCCAGATTTCTGGTTTTTGGCGTTCCGCTAGACTAACTCGCGTCTCTTCCTGCAAAGTCACAGTTTTGGGAGTACACAGGTGAGGTGAGGAATCTCAGCTGGCGGTTAGCACATCAGCTAATAACCATCTATCCAAGTTCAGCATATTTTATCCAGCTCAGAAACCCTGGAAGCTGCCTCTCTAGGAATGAAGAATCCCATGTCAAGACAAGAAAGGAAATGGGAGACCAAGTGATGCCGTTTTTCCTGTCTTTCCACTGCTATCTTCTGGCCTGCGCAGTGAACTTGATTTTTTCCTTCACTTGAAAAATCTCTATGGGCTCTTCACAAAACAGAAGTTTCCTTGTCCGTTTTTTCTCACACTACTGAGCTTGCAGAACGAACAGATGATGATGGACTAGATTTGCCCTCCCCAATTCTGAAATACCTGATTTGTTTTAACAGATTATCAGAGTTGGAAGGGACTTTGTAGGTCATCTACTCCAACCCCCCACCTAAGCAGGAGACCCTACACCATTTCTGACAGATGGCAGTCCAGTCTCTTCTTGAAAGCCTCCAGTGATGAAGCTCCCACAATTTCTGAAGGCAACTTTTGTTCCAAGGGTTGATTGTTCTCAGTGTCAGAAAATTTCTCCTTATTTCCAAGTTGAATCTCTCCTTGATCAGTTTCCACCCATGATTCCTTGTCTGGCCTTCAGGTGCTTTGGAAAATAGCTTGACCCCTTCCTCTCTGTGGCAGCCCCTCAAGTATTGAAACACTGCTATCCTGTCTTCCCTGGTCCTTCTCTTCACTAGACTTTCCATGCCCAGTTCCTGCAACCGTTTGTCAAATGTTTTAGCCTCCATTCCTCTAATCATCCTGGTTGCTCTTCTCTGCACTTTTTGTAGAGTCTCATCTTTTTTATAGTGTGGTGACCAAAACTGGATGCAGGATTCTAGGTGTGGTCTTACTAAAGGCTTTATATAAAGCTTCAAATGGCATTTGAATGCCATTTCGAGCAGAGGGCTTTTCAAATGCCCAGCATCTCCTTCTCTGTGTGTGCGTAAGTCCACAACTGCATGTTTGAGTCTTGGTTGACTCCTTGGCCTTTGCCTGGGTAAGTTTTCTCGCCAAGATTTCAGAAATGATTTGCCATTGCCTCTTTCCCAGGGCCGAGAGGGAAGGGAATGGCTTAAGGTCACCCAGTTGGCTTTGTGCCTAAAATGGAACTAGAATTCACTATCTCCTGGTTAACCACGACACCAAGCCGCCTCTCAGTTCATTCGCAGAGCATATAAAGAATGAGTCTGTTGACACCTCCGTCCTGAGATTTAAACTTTGGCACAGAAACACTCACTGTCCCCAAATTTGCCCAGGACAACAGAGATAGGCAGCTAAATGACATATGTAAATTTAGACTCTGGACTTCAAGGTTCAAGGGGTTGTGGGGGGGCGGGGAAGGTGAGCGGAATCTTTTTTCCCAAGGAACAAGTCAAAATCAAAACTTTTATTACAGACTTTAAGCCAGAGAACCTATGGAACAGATCAGATTTGATGCAAGTGAACAGTTACATACAGTAAACAGTAACAAAGTTAGGAGGGACCTTGGAGGTCATTTAGTCCAACCACCTGCTCACTCGGGAGACCTGTACTAGGGATTCGAACCGCCGAACTGGCGACCTTTCTGATCGACAAACTCAGTGTCTTAGCCACTGAGCCACCTAGTTCAACAAGGAGCTTAGTTATAGTTAATTTTCACAACTATTTCCCTTGTAGGAATGGAAGGAAGGATTTAACCAAAATTAACCCAAAAGGGATCAAAGATACGGACAGATGGGAGTTGAAGCTCTTTGGAGAGAAAAGGGAAGACAGGAATTTCAAGGACATTTAAATTTGATTGCCAAAAAGCGCCACATTTTTTAAAAAAATAACATAAAATAAAATCCCTATCTGAACTTTTCCTTCCAAAGTTCCAAACTTTTGCAAATTGGTTGGATCAAAATTGACCTTCCATGCAAAGAAACCCCTCCCCACCCCCCCCAAATGCAAGCTTTGAAAGTTTGCTCCTAGGTTTTTCTTTTTCTTTTTCTTTAAATTGATTTTTTATTAAATACATTTCTTAGCGCTTAATAAACATCATACGGTCTGGGTATTTAATTTGCTTAAACAATACAAATGGACATTCTTAATCTCCTGCCCCCTTTTTTTTCCAACCCTGTGCAAAATAAGATTCCATGTTTGATAATATTTCTACCTCTTCTTTCTGTTTAATTTTTTCAATGCCAATCTATCCATTTCTGCCCAATCTAGTCTCTTCCTGAGTCTGACTATCTTTTCATCTCGTTTTTTGAATTTGGTTTTATTTTGGTTTTTTTAAAACTCCCAGGGGAATCCACGGGAAGTAGGATCTCGCCTTCCAGCCGCACCTCCTCAAAATCCCACCCAACGCCAATTCCCTGCGCTCCCCTGACTTTGCGCGTGGAGGAGGTTTCCTTGGCGCACCCTCAAGAGCGATGGCTGGCATTGCTCGGATCGCGCTACCTAGGATCGCTCCCCCTCCTACCCTCGCCTGAATAACAAGCGCTCTGGGCTCCGATCCTCGACGCGCCTCTCCCGCTTGCTATCCAGACTATCCTAAACTTGGTTTGTTGGCACCCAACGCGCTGAATCAGGTCTGGACAAGCCCCAGCAAGAGTTTGACTATTCAACCCACACGTGCTCAGCTGGAATGAGCTTCGACTTTCGTTTGCGTCGCCCCGAGTTTTCAAGGAGCTGTGGGAATTCAGAAAGCGGCTTCAAGTTTCCTTCCTGCCACCGGATTCAGCGGGTTGTGTGAACGGGACCGGGGTGCTTTCTTTCCCAGCCGGCTGCAAGGGGCGCTTACCCTCGACCCAATGTAATGCACGGCTTCGGCCCCTCGACTGCCTCCACGCAGGCACCGCACGCGCAGCATCCTCGCTTTTGTTTTTTTCCTAGGCTGGTTCGAATCCCCGTCCGGAACAACCGTGCGCGCGCGCGCGCAACCGATCCGGCTCGCACCTACAGGTTAAAGCCAAAGAAGAGCTGAAGCTGTGCGCTTTTGAGCGCAGCTTTGCGCACGCCCCTTGCGCGGTGCCTATTGGCTGGCCCGACCGGGAGGCTGGGTGGGGGCAAGGCGAGCTGCATTCCGCCTTCTTGGTTGCTTTTTATAGCTGGAATGAATGGGGAAGGGTCTCCTGGGCGCTGCCTCCCGTTCCCAACTCCCAGCAGGATGGGAGGGGACGACTAACCATCGGTTGAATTCAGTCCTAGCGGGGGGGGGGGGGGTCTCCAATCTTGGCAACTTTAAGGCTGTACCCAGTGGTGAAATCCAATTTTTTGTTACTGCCGGTTCTATGGGTGGGGCTTGGTGGGTAGGGTGTGGCTTGGTGGGCGTGGCCTAGCGAGCTCATCTAGTGGTATCGGGGGACAGCCCACGATGTTTTATGCTGTGCTCCCCAACCTCTGTAATGTCTTTCTATTCGCGGCTGTCAAGCTAGCATATCACACCATGGGTGTGAGGATGTTTTCTATTGTGGACCGGTAAAAGGAGGTCATCAGTTGTTGTTCCACTTTATTTTTTCACAAAACCCTAAGGAAGGTGTTGGCCATGGTGAGTTGGCCATGGTGAGTTGGCCATGGTGAGTTGGCTGTGGTAAGTTGGCCATGGAGAGTTGGCTGCAGAGTTGGCCGTGGCGAATTGGCCATGGTGAGTTGGCCGTGGTGAGTTGGCTGTGGTGACCTGGCCATGGTGAATTGGCCATGGCGAGTTGGCTGCACTCAGTTGGCTGTGATGAGTTGGCCATGATGAGTTGGTCATGGTGAGTTGGCCATGGTGAATTAGCCATAGTGAGTTGACTGCACTCAGTTGGCTGTGACAAATTGGCCATGGTGAGTTGGCCATGGTGAGTTGGCTCTGGCGAGTTGGCCATGGTGAGTTGGCCATGGTAAGTTGGCTGCATTCAGTTGGCTCTGGCGAGTTGGCCAGGGTGAGTTGGCCAGAGTGAGTTGGCCGTGATGAGGTGGCTGCCGCAAGTTGGCTGTGGCAAGTTGTCCTAGACCCGACATGGGTGCCAGGCTTAGTACAGACATGGTGCACCATCCTATGCCAGGGATAGAACTTCTGGATGGGTCAATAATCAGATGACACAGTTCCTGAGAAAAGCTTCATTAGGTAGAATTGTAATCCCATCTTTTCTTTGTATATGTGGGTTTGTTTGTTTGTTTTTTAAAAGCATTTTCTTCTTATTTTGGGTTATTTGGGATATGGTAAATGATTTATTGGGTCCGTGGTGCTCTCTAAGCTTGCTTGTTTTCTTGTAGACGTTTCATTACCCAACTAGGTAACATCATCAGTGCTAGCAGGGAAAAGAGTGATATAGAAAGTACATCTCTGACCACTGAGGGCTGTATGCTTCTCTGCCAACCCTTTTCTCTCTTGAGTTCCAGAGATGATGACACTATTTTGGGGGGGTGGGGTGGGGGGTGTCATTCAGCATTCCTCTCAATGTTTCAGAGGTGCCCAGAATTTTTGTGATGCATATTTTTGATACCTTGGCTTGACATTCATTTCACTTTTCCTGTCATTCTGGAAGGCAGCCCAGGTGAGGGAAGCTGGGAACAAAGCCAGCAAAAACTGACAAAAAAACTTGGCTAGCTTGTGCACCTCTGGGCATAATTGAATTCCAGAGACAGCAGAAGACTGGAATTGAATTAAGAGGCGCTTGGTCATCTCCCTTGATTAAATTTAAATGAACCAGCTTTGATTTAGCAAGTTCTCTGGTTAACGTAGGCAAAGGATCAGTAGGATGAAAGTCCTCAGAGGTCCTTGGTGCTCTCTGAAGTTGGTTGTTTTCTTGCAGACCCAAACTAAGCCCTGATGGTGTTCATTACCCAAACTTCATTACCCAAACTAAGCCCTGATGGTGTTACCTAATTTGGGTAACGAAAGGTTCTCAAAGGGTTAAAAAAAGTTTTTCTCAAACTTCATGGGCAGATCCAAGGATCTTTCTTCTTGTTGTTGTGCCATATCCATCCTTGCATGTTGGCGATCATGTTGGCAGTTCTATTTTTACCAATAGCCGCACGAAAAAGTGCCGCTAAATTTTGTCCAAACCGGTCCCTTAGGTTTTGAAGCCATGATGTTCTTCTTCTGTCTGGACCTTGTTTGCCTTCAATTTCTCCCTGGAGGGTTAAGTGAAGGATGCTGTATTTTTCTGGGTGTCACATCACATTTATTTAATTAGTTAGTTAAATTTATATGCCACCCTTCTCCCGAAGGACTCGGGGCACAGCTCACCAAAGGTTAAAAACCAAAGAACAATTTTAAAAAATATAATTAATTTAGCATAATTAAAATCCCACAATTTAAAACCCATATTAAAACCAATTAAACCCCCTCCCCCAGATCAGATGAGTTGTTTAAAAAGCCACGTCTTTAGGTCCTTGCGTGTCGAAAATATTCTAACTTTTGCTTTTTTTTAATGGTTTTGATGGTTTTCCCAGGCGGCTTATCACCTCCTCATTTGTGATTTTGTTAACCCAGCTTATATGTAACAGCCGCCTGCAAATCCACATTTCAAATGCTTCTAGTCTCTTCAAGTGGCTTTCTGTCAGAGATCAATGCTCCACTCCGTAGAGCAGAATAGAAAACATGTAGCATCTGACAAGCCAGGATCTTTAGGGTGCTGTTAACACGCTGCCTTGCGTGTTATGAATCACATTTAGGGTATCTGCAGATCTGTGTCTGAAGGTTGAATCGTGGCAAGCGGACCAAACTGTCTTCCATTGAGGACTTGTATACTGCACAAGTTAAAAAGAGGGCTGTGAAAATATCTACAGACCCCTCACATCCTGGACATAAATTGTTTCAACTCCTACCCTCAAAACGACACTATAGAGCACTGCACACCAGAACAAGACACAAGGACATTTTTCCAAATGCCATCACTCTGCTAAACAACTAATTCCCACAACACTGTCAAATTAACAACTAAGACTATATTACTATTCTTCTTCTCATCTTTACAAGTACCAATCTCTTCCCACTTATGGCTATATCCATGTTCCTTGTATCTTTACAAGTTATATTGTTTTTATTGGTTCCTAGTATGATTTGATTGCTTATTAGTATCCTATGACTATCACTAAGTGTTGTGTATTATGATTCTTGACGAATGTTTTATTTTTTCTTTATGTACACTGAGAGCCTATGCACCAAAGACAAATTCCTTGTGTGTCCAATCACACTTAGCCAATAAAGAATTCTATTCTGTTCTGTTCTATTCTATTCTATTCTATTCTATTCTATTCTATTCTATTCTATTCTATATTACGCTACACTATGCTATTTTGTGGCCCACCAGCAGCCTGTGCAGCTGGTAGCTGATTCCGACAGCGAGGAGGCTGGTGTGGTGCTGCGCCAGCAGCCTGTGCAGCTGGCACTCGAGTCAGACAGTGAGGAGGCTGGAGAAGATGTGGTGCCAGAGGCAGGGATTCAGCCAGGGCCTTCAGAACCTCCAGAAGCTCCCATAAGTGAAGAGGAAGAAGAGGAGGAGCCTCTTCTCGATGCACGGGAGCGCAGAGCTGCCAAAAGGCAGGAGTGGCTCCTCAGGAGGAGGTCTCCTCGAGAGTAAGGCTTGGGGCTAATTGGCCACTCCCCTAGCCTATTTAAGGAATGACGACGACTGAGGCAATTTGCAGAAAACAACTTCGTTCATATTCCTTCACGTATTGACTCCAGAAACATCTGATTGGCTCTTGCTTCTCTCTTGTCATTTTTCCTGCAAATTGCTTCTGGGCATTCTGCCAACCACAGTAAGCTTACGGTTATCTGAAAGACTGTGCCTCAGAATTGAGTTATTATTCCTGGGACTCTTGTCGGCTGTTAAAGAAGTTAAATTAACAGCCCTTGTTCAGAAAAGACTGATTTAAACTGTACTTGTGTTTGAACAACTACTAAGAAAGCTCATTGGTAGTCCTTAATTAGTAAACTAAGGTTTGTATGGACTTTGTGTGTGCTGCGTTCTCTGGGGCAGAACACGCTACACTACCCTACTCTACTCTATTCTATTCTAACTGTGTTAATCTTAGACGTTTCATTGCTCTGACTGTTGGTTAACAGTCCAACAGTTTAATCTAGTCGCCATGATTCAACCTTTAGACACCTTTTTTTTACAAAAATAGTTTTTATTAAACATTTTCCAACTTTAAAAAAACACAAGTACACAGAAAAAAAGAAAAACAATACAAATACAAACAAATAAAAAAAAACCATCAACCCAACAATGTAAGTATAATTTTACAGCTTTAGACACCTTTCGCCTGGATGATTGAGTTTTCACTGACCTGTTTTTTGCAGACCAACCGGAGTTCTTTTAAGGAGTCAGACTAAGTGAATGAGACTACAGATCCATCTAAGTCCTGCTTTTGGCACGAACAACGTCTCTCCAAGGTTTCAGCCTCATTGAGAGGGGTCTTTCCTCATCCTATTTACAGATGCTGAGGATTGATGAGGCCACGTTCTGCACGCCCAGAAGATGGCCTCTTTCCCAAATGGCTGATACTCATTTCCATAGAGTATAGATGTGCTTTGGCCCATGAATACAGGACTGACATCTTACACCCTGCTATTTCTTAAAGGCAGCCGCGACCCCTGAATAGCACAGTAAGTTGAAGACGACAAATCTGGAGGCAGATTTCATTCATACCAACATCCTCCAGAAAGTTTGATGCAGGCAGCCTAGGAAGAAGACAAGGAACACATCAACAATGATTTCCAGCAACACATTTTGCAGGAATAATGTTGTTCCCTTGAAGGGTTTATGCTGTGCAAAAACACTTCTGGTATAAATGCAAAAAGACAACTTGGTAGACCTTTGAAGGTCGCTAGGTATCAAGTGCATTCGGATCAGTTTATCCTTAATAATGTCAAGGAACAACATTATAATGGTGGCGCAGCAGACTAATAGCCTGTTATTATCATTCAGCTGCCTGCAATTACTGCTAGTTCGAATCTCCCCAGGCTCAAGGTTGACTCAGCCTTCCATCCTTTCTAAGGTAGGTAAATTGAGGACCCAGTTTGTGGGGGCAATAAGCTGACTTTGTATAAATATACAAAAGTATGAAGGCTATTGCTTAACGCAGTGTAAGCCGCCCTGAGTCTCTGGAGAAGGGTGGCATATAAATCAAAATTAATAATAATAATAATAATAATAATAATAATAATAATAATAATAATAATAATAATAATAATAATGTAATACCGTCCTGAGAGACTTTGGTGACTTCAGGTGGTTTTAGTAGAGAGAAGCTGTCAGCTGATTTTATCTTGCTGGAAGCTAAGCAGGATTGAGCTGGGTTACTACCAGGACTGGAGGAGAGTTAACAAGAACTAAGTAGGGTGAGACTTGGTTAGTTGGATGGGTAACCACCAGAAAAGCTTTGAACATTTAGCTAAATTGAGATATGGACCTCTGAGAGTCAAAATCTACAAGGTAGTGGATGTGGCATCCCAGTTGAAGCCCTCCCCCTTTCAGATTTGTTTGTGATGTTGCTGCATATCGTGGTGGCCTTAGTGGTGAAGACACTCGCCTCCCACTCAAAAGCTTGAGAGTTCAATCCTAGGTAGCAGTAGATATTTCTCTCCTAGGGCGCAGAGAAAAGAATATCTACTGTGAACTCCACATAGGCATCAGGAAGAGCATCCAGCCAGTAAATACTCGGCTCCATCCAGTCGCCCCAACTCTACCCCGAGTGGGGACTACACAGGGTTGTAAAAAAGGGAGTTTCTGCATATCTGCAATGGAAGGGGCTTCACTCCTGACATTGCATGTTTCTAACATGTACATTTGATGTACATTTTCCTCCCCCCCCTCTCCCCCCACAATCGTGGCATAGAATTATTTGAATAGGTTGCACATGGATGTTACCCAGAAAACTACATGGGTTTATTCATCAATATGACTTAAATTCAGAGATGGGCTGCTGGGGGGTCACAGGGGTTTTTGGAGAACCTCTAGCTAAGATTCTATGCAGTTTGGAGAACCCCCAAATCCCACTCCTGGCTGGACCCGCCTGCCCCACCCGGCCCCTCCCAGGAATCCCCACGCAGCCCATTTTGGATGCAGGTAAGTGCAGGGCATGTGTGGAGGCTCAGGGAGGGCGAAAAACAGGCCTACTGGAAGTTTGGCCTCCAGAGGGCCTCTGGAGCCTGGGGAGGCAGTTTTTGCCCTCCCGGAGGCTCGAGAAAAGCCTCCGGAGCCTGGGGAGGGCAAAAACTCCCCCCCTGCCATGGTGCAGGAGGCCAATTAGGCCACGTCCACCATGGCCACCCCCACCCAGCAACCAGGCAGAGAACCCCTTGCTAACATTTTGGAAGCCCACCCCTGCTTAAGTTCCACGATTCATTTGTATTTGATCTATTGCTAAAACTCAAGAGAATCACTGCTGGGTGTCGAAGGATCGTCTCAAGTCAGCAAGGGAGTCTTGTAACTTAACCAGGAAAAGAGGGGGAGAGCCTCCCATCAGGAATCCAGTCCAACTACATGCCACATAAGCACTACATGACAGCCAACAAATGCCTTCCTGAGGTGGGACAGTTATTGGAGTAAGCACAATCTCTTTCTGCAAATGGAAGGCTACCTCTTGGCCGTCTTTCTTCTAAACTCAGTGGCTGAACCGCCCGAAATTCTCTTTTAATTGTAGGTTAATAAATAATCAGACAGGTTTTTTTTTTTTTTTAGTTTTCTGGGGTCTCTGGGGACATGCTGTAGATGGGGGGGGGAACATTCCAGTTAAACCAATTAAGGAGCAAAAGAGAAAAAAAGGATGAGAATGTCAGAGAATAACAAGCCATAAAGTTTTACTTGCGAGGTACAGACTTGATTAGCTTCTTCAAAAATGTGATGTACAAAGAGGAAAAACAGAGAGGAAAGGCCAACGGTTTACCCCTTTATAAATGAATTGATATTAATGTTAGACATATGTTGATATTGTATTTCATAATTGAATTGCTAATATTGAAAGGAGATGGGATGATGATGATAATAGAGGAAGATGGGAAATGAAACCTATATTCCAATATTTGTAAACATTCTTCCATTCAAACGTCCTTAACCATGAAATGTGAGTTGAAATATAGCAAGGGAGATACAGTCTTGAGATTATGGTATTGCTGATAAAGGATGTTTTTCCCACCCTTGTGCAACTAGTATCGTTTTTTTCAGGGTCATAAAACTGCACCCTATCCATTCCATTTTTTTTGCTTGTTCCCAAACCACTATTTTATTTATGCATGTATGTAGGTAGGTAGGTAGGTAGGTAGATAGGTAGGTATATGTATGAATGTGTGTGTGTGTGTGTGTGTGTAAAGAGAGAGAGAGAGAGAGAGAGAGAGAGAGAGAGAGCAATAGCACTTAGATTTATATACCGCTTCACAATCCTTTTACAGCCCTCTCTAAGCGGTTTACAGATTCAGCCTCTTGCCTCCAACAATCTGGGTCCTCATTTTACCCACCTCGGAAGGGCAGAAGGCTGAGTCAACCTTGAGCCAGTCAGGAATCAAACTCCTGGCAATATGAGCAGAGTTAGCCTGCAATACTGCATTGTAACCAAAAGGAAGGAAGGAGGGAGGGAGGGAAGGAGGGAAGGAAGGAAAGAAGGAAGGAAAGAAGGAAGGAAGGAAGTGGGGAGGAAGGGAAGGGAAAGCACTTAGACTTATATACCGCTTTACAGCCCTCTCTAAACAGTTTACAGAGTCAGCCTCTTGCCCCCAACAATCTGGGTCCTCATTTTACCCACCTCGGAAGGATGGAAGACTGAGTCAACCTTGAGCCTGGTGAGATTTGATCTGCCAAATTGCAGGCAGCCGGCAGTCAGCAGAAGTAGCCTGCAGTACTGCACTCTAACCACTGCACCGCCACCACGGCTCATATAGGGCAATTCTGAAGACCAGCTACCACAATCAGTAAATCTTTCAGAATGAAAATGAGATGTGTGAAGGGAAAGAAATCCCCTTCTTTTTTCTTTTTTATAGAGAAAGGGTTAGGGTTGCCTCTTACTTCAATCTATGCATCCATATGATTATTCGTTCTGACTTCTCTTCCTTACTTCCAACCACTGATAAAATCTACCCCAAATCTCATAGCATTCTGCCTCTCCTTTATTCTTCAGTTCTAACGTCAATAATTCTGCACAGTCAGATATTTTCTTTATTATTTCTCTTTCTTTGGGTATGTTTCCACTCTTCCATTGCTGGGCATAAACTATTCTTGCAGCTGTTAAAATATGTAGTATTAGATAAGTTAACCCTTTGCTTAAATCATCTTTGATAATTCCTAATAGAAATATTTCTGGTTTGAGTTCCAATCTCTGTCCAGTCATTTCTTCCAACCACCTTCGAATCTCTCTCTGTGTGTGTGTGTGTGTTAAAAAATGACTCACTTTTGGTTTGCTGTTGTTTTACTACTTCTACATGCTGATTACAATACGATTGCTATTGAATGAGGTATTTGTTTAAAAGGAACTGAGACTTCACAGTATTATATTCCCTCTAGTGGACACAATTGGATCATAAGGAAGGCTGAGCGCCAAAGAATGGAGGCCTTTGAACTCTGGTGCTGGAGAAGACTCCTGCGAGTCCCTTGGACTGCAAGACGATCCAACCGGTCAGTCCTAGAGGAGATCAACCCTGACTGCTCTTTAGAAGGCCAGATCCTGAAGAGGAAATTCAAATACTTTGGCCACCTAATGAGAAGGAAGGACTCACTGGAGAAGAGCCTAATGCTGGGAACGATTGAGGGCAAAAGAAGAAGGGGACGACAGAGAACGAGGTGGCTGGATGGAGTCACTGAAGCAGTCGGCGTGAGCTTAAATGGACTCCAGAGGATGGTAGATGACAGGAAGGCCTGGAGGAACATTGTTCATGGGGTCGTGATGGGTCAGACATGACTTTGCAACTAACAACAACAACTAGCGTTGGAGTAGAGTGAGTGAGAAGAGCCTAATGCTGGGGTCATTAGGCTCTTCTCACTAGACATTGTCATTAGACATTGTCCATGGGGTCGAGATGGGTCGGACACGACTTTGCAACTAATAACAAAAGTGGACACAAAGCATCCATCTATATAGGGCATGCTTTCTATCTTTCATTTTTTATTATTCCAGTTTTATTAAATATTTTGACAAGGAAAAGAAAAAAGAAGGAAAGAAGGATAAAAGAAACAGTGAATTTATACTTCACTGTTCACTTGTAGAAGTTAAAAGAACTACGTTGGTCAGGCATGAATTTTCAGTATTCCAATATTTTACAACATTTTTAAAATTGCAGAGCATTTTAAAATGAAAGTAATAAATAGATCTTAACAGCAATAAGCAGTGGACTATAAACCATAAAATAAGAAATTTGTGTAATTTATGTCCAAATAGTGAAAAATCTATCTTTATTTAACAGATCATTGAAAATTAGAATATCAAACCACGTTAAGGGAAATGTACTGTAAGTTTCAGACTTGTTATGAACCCGTATATAATAGAAGCATAATTTTCAAGAATTAAATTCTGTGCCCAGTTTACTTTTCTACAGTAATAATAATAATAATAATAATAATAATAATAATAATAATAATAACAACTTTATTGTCATTGTACGTGTAAATTCACTTAACACCCAAAGACCGGGTCCAACACACATAACAATCCCCACCACTACTACTCCCCCACAACCACAAACACACTCCCACCCACCACAATTCCCCACCCCTAAAACCATCCAAAGACGCAGCATGGCCTTCTCCAATTCGAAGAGACACTTGTTCGGCAGACTGAGACAAAGAGGCAGTCCCGTAACCAGCGAAATCTGGGGGCTGGGCAGGGGACAGAATGTATCTGCCCTCAGTGTGGAAGGGATTGCCACTCTCGAATTGGCCTTTTTAGTCACACCAGATGCTGTTTTAGGACCTCTTTCCAGAGCACGATAACATAGTCTCTTGAGACTGAAGAATGCCAATGAATGAAAACCATCCAAACAACAGACCAAGTAATGCTGTCCAACAGCTCACTGATGGTGGCCCTTTAGTTCATTGTTGAGTGCAATTATAGCTCTGGGATAAAAAAAACTATTCAGAAAATGTGTTGGTCCGAGTTTTAATTGTTCTGTATCTTCTGCCAGGAGGCAACAGTCCAAAAAGATTGTAAGCAGGAAGGGAAGAGTCCTCTGTGAGGAATGTTATGCAACTTCCTCAAACAGTGAGATGCAAAGATGTCGTCTAGGGTTGGGAGCTGCAGTCCGATGATATTCTGGGCAGTTTTAATGATTCTCTGTAGAGCTTTTTTGTCCGCTACAGAGCTGCTCCTATACCATGCAAGAATGCTGTATGTCAGGACACTGTCAATGGTGCTGTGATTTTTGTCGTATTGTCAAGTATTGTGAAATTTCAGTAAAACCCGTTGAAGTTTGTAAACTGCAGTTTATTACTGTAACTAGTATATGCAACTAGCTTATTGTGGTTTCGCCAAAAAAACGCTTAGTGTGTTGTGTGAATTCAGAAGGCCCCTGCTCACCGGAAACATCGCCTGCCATCTTCACTCCACAACATGGCATGAATGTCATTAAAATTTTGAGTGCAGAGGTCTAGTGGTTACATGCTATTTGGTGCATAATTTCCCAACCAAGGGAGCAATTATCAGGGGTGTTGGTAGGGGATCCAAAAAGTCAAGATGGCAGCTGCAACATATACCCAAAGAGATGGGTCTTGAATCATGGCATGACATCGTGACTTGCACCCCTTTCATGTCAACCAGTCAAGCTGCTTGTTACCACCACCCACCAAGCAAGTCCCTGTGGGAGTTGGATTTTGGGTATCTCTCACAGCCAAACCACCTCACTGAGCAGGCCCAGAGTGACCCACCACAGACCTGCTGCAACAACTGATGCTCAGAAGTCCACCAAGACAGATCCTAGAAGATAGTCCACATGGAACATCTGGTGCCATCCCAAAGGTGCTTTTTCAGGAGGCAACTGGGCTTTCTGGTTTTTCTTTGAAGACGTTTCGCTTCTCATCCACGAAGCTTCTTCAGCTCTGACCGGATGGTGGGGAATGGAAGGATCCAGTGTCATCTAACACAAGAACATCATCCCATATCAGGGAGCCCCCCCCCCCTTTTGGGTTATCTTAGAAATGGACCAATCACTTTGGGAAGCCACCTCCTGGCCAACATCGCCTGTCCACAGCTAAACCCGTGAGGCCTTCAAGACTCTGGCTAGGTGGCTAAGACGCTGAGCTTGTCGATCAGAAAGGTCGGCAGTTCAGCAGTTCGAATCCCTAGTATAGGTTTTCTGCGTGAGCAAGGGATTGGACTAGATTAGTACAGTGGACTAAAGCACTGTTATTAACATCTGCTGCTTGCAATTACCGCAAGTTCAAATCTCACCAGGCTCAAGGTCGACTCAGCCTTCCATCCTTTCAAAGGTAGGTGAAATGAGGACCCAGATTGTGGGGGGCAATAAACTGACTTTGTATAAATATACAAAAAGTATGAAGGCTATTGCTTAACGCCTTGTAAGCCGCCCTGAGTCTCCGGAGAAGGGCGGCATATAAATTTAAAAAAATAAATAAAAATAAAAAATAAATCTCCGAGGTCCCTTCCAACTCTGTTACTGCTAAAAGACGCTACCTTCTCACTTCCAGGTGCCACCAGAATCTTACCTGTCTGTGTAAAGGCAGGGGAGGGGGAAGTTGAGAGACAGACTAAGAAGGGAAACTTTTTCTCGCGGGCGGGTGGGGTGGAGGGGTGAGATACCTAGCTGGAAGGTTGGTCATCGCGGAAAGCGTTCCAGAGGCTCGGTTGCGCGCACTTTGCGCCTCTTGCTGCGCGTCCGGGCGAGAGACGGGGGGGGAGGGGATAGGAGCTGGACACGCCCCTCCTCCGGTGCCACTGGGTCCCCCGGTGGCTTCTTCAGCACACCTGTCCCCAGCTCGGCCAGCAGGGACGGAGCGCCGTCTGGAGCACCTGTCATGCTCTCGGGCCTCTGCACGGCGCTGGCAGGGCTGCTGCTCCTGCCGCTGCTGGGGAGGCTGGCGTGCTCTTATTTCTTCCAGGACTTGTGGTTCTTCTTGAAGCTGATGGCCGTGGGGCGGCGGGCCAGGCAGGGCGCAACGCGGCGCCCTCCGCGCACCTTGCTGGAGGTGTTCGGGCAGCGAGCGCGCCGGGCGCCCGAGAAGCCTCTCCTGCTCTTCCGAGACGAAGTCTACACCTATCAGCAGGTGGAACGGCGCAGCAACCAGGTGGCGCGGGCTCTGCGGGACCAAGCCGGGCTCCGGCAAGGTGACGGAATGGCCCTTTACCTGGGCAATCAACCCGCTTACCTCTGGATCTGGCTGGGCTGCGCCAAGCTGGGCTGCGCCCTGGCCTGCCTCAACTGCAACATCCGAGGACGGTCGCTGGTGCACAGCTTTCAAGCCAGCGGGGCCAAGGTCCTGCTGGCCGACCCAGGTGAGGAGAGGGTGTCCTTTCCCTTCTCCAGGGTTGGGTGTTGGGTTTCCATCCCCTCAAGCCTCAGCTAGGTGCGTGTGTGAGGTTGAGGCGGTGGGAAAGTTCTGGAGAGGATTGGCGATGGAGAGACGACTCCAGGCTGGAGAGAACCTGGCGATGGAGAGATGTCTCCTGGGTTCCTAGCCAGCCCCCAATTCTGAGAGCCAGGGAAGGTGGGTCAGTCCATACAAGGGGGAGCCTTCTCTTCTCTGGGGCTTTTAAACCTTTCTGAATCGGAGAATGAGAACTTCATGGGAACCTTCTCCCATCCTTGCTGTCCATCTGGTCCCAGAATCGTCCCAATAGAAAGGGAAAGGTATTAAAGGGAGAACTTCCAAATCTACACCCCCCCAATTTGGGATTTTCAGATTAACAGAGTAACAGAGTAATAAGGAGCCTGGTGGAGCAGTGGACTAAAGTGCTGTTAAATAGCACTTAGCTGCCAGCTGACTGCAATTACTGCGAGTTCAAATCTCACCAGGCTCAAGGTTGACTCAGCCTTCCATCCTTCCGAGGTAGGTAAAATGAGGACCCGGATTGTGGGGGCAATAAGATGACTTTGTATAAAAAAAAGAACACCGCTTTGGGAGGGGGCCAAAAGCCCTACTAAGCAGGTATATACAAAAGTATGAAGGCTATTGCTTAACTCATTGTAAGCCGCCCTGAGTCTCTGGAGAAGGGTGGCATATAAATCGAACCAATAAATAAAGAATAAATAAATAAACAGACTTGGAAGGGACCTTGGAGGTCTTCTAGTCCAACCCCCTGCTCAAGAAGGAGACCTTATACTATTTCAAAGAAATGGTTGTCCAGTCTCTTCTTGAAAACCTCCAATGTTGGAGCACCCACAATTTCTGAAGGCAAATCATTCCACCAATTAATTGTTCTGTCAGGAAAAAAAATAGTTTTAGGTTGGTATTTTCTTTGATTAATTTCCATTTCATTGATTTCAAATCTGTGCAGCTTCATTCTCCACATCAACCGTTCAGATTAGGTGTTAAATTGTACTGAAAGACACAAGACGATATCTTTATATATGTCACGGAACAATTGCACCAGTTTTCCTTTCTCGTTACTGGATGCAACTATTTTTCCCTCCGTTCTGCATGGAGATCAGCTAAGCAGAAAAACTGAGCGTAGGGATGTTGGACAGGAAACAAAGTAAATGAAGTCCATGAGAAACACCTGGGATAATATTGATTTAACTGTATTGATGTTGTTTTTAAAAAACTTATAATATCTTAGGTACTGTAACCCAGAAAAAAAGGGGGGCTCACAAAACAGCAGCGAAAACACTGAAAAACTATGGAATCGTTACATAAAGTCCTGCGCCACCACACCACACCCCAAACAAAATACTTTACCACACCTTTATTGGATCCCAGCCTCACTCTACTCCAACGCTAGTTGTTGTTGTTAGTTGCAAAGTCGTGTCTGACCCATCGTGACCCCAGGAACAATGTTCCTCCAGGCCTTCCTGTCCTCTACCATCCCCTGGAGTCCATTTAATCTCACACCGACTGCTTCGGTGACTCCATCCAGCCAACTCGTTCTCTGCCCTCCCCTTCTTCTTTTGCCCTCAATCAAATCGTTCCCAGCATTAGGCTCTTCTCCAGGGAGTCCTTCCTTCTCATTAGGTGGCCAAAGCATTTGAATTCCATCTTCAGGATCTGGCCTTCTAAAGAGCAGTCAGGTTTGATTTCCTCTAGGACTGACCGGTTTGATTGCCTTGCAGTCTAAGGGACTCGCAGGAGTCTTCTCCAGCACCAGAGTTCAAAGGCCTCCATTCTTTGGCGCTCAGCCTTCCTTATGGTCCAGCTTTCACAGCCATACATTGCAACTAGGAAAACCAAGATCTAATTCTTCAAAGCCTTCCAAAATGGTAGGGAAGTGGGCTGCCAGATTTAAGGGGAAGATCACTCTACAGGGCAAGGGCTGTTGCAGAGAGCTTTCCAGTTCTCACTAGATCACATTTAAAATAAGAGACCTGGAGCAAATCCATTCTATGTGACCTGACGGGAAAGGCAGATACCCTCAGGGAGAGGCAGTCCCAGTAATAACTTGACCACAAGCCATTTCAGGTTTTAAAAGTAATAATCAGTCCTTTGAAGTACAGGTTGAATTGAAGTTGCCAGATTTGAGGGATTTGTCCCTCGCCTTTAAAGTTCCCAAAAAAGGCAAGCATAAAACGAGCAGACCTTTATTCATCCTTCTCACCTGCAAGCCAGAAGGTTGGAAAAGAAAAATGCACAGAAAATGTGATTGCTTGGCCTGGTGCATCATTTGTTAAGTTTCAGAGAAGAATGTGAACATTCAGAGTTCTACCAGACAAACTGTAGAGTGAGACCTGTTCATGGGAACAAAGACCTCGTGGACTCTCTTAGAGGGATGTTTTTAATCAGGCAAAATTTGATACTGGTTTTCAGTCTGAATTTGCAGTATAATTGGATTCAGACTTCTGGTTCTGAAAACTGATATGATTCAGATGTCTGGATCGTTTTGGAAAGAAATACCACGTCCAGAAGTATTTGAATCCATCGGAATATTTTTGGAGGCACCCCATATTATTCAACAGTTCATATCCACTTGGGCAGTTTGGAGGACTAATTCAATTCAGAGATTTTATTTTCATCAATAGGTAGTTTTGTTTTGCAATTTTTTGTACATGTGCAATGAAAGAGAGGGAAAGAAAGAAAGAAAGGAAGGAAGGAAGGAAGGAAGGAAGGAAGGAAGGAAGGAAGGAAGGAAGGAAGGAAAAGAAAAGGGGGAGGGAGAGAGGAAGAAAGAAAGAAAGTGGAGAGGGAGAGAGAGAAAGAAAAAGAAAGGGGAGAGGGAGAGAGAAAGAAAGAAAGAAAGAAAGAAAGAAAGAAAGAAAGAAAGAAAGAAAGAAAGAAAAGGGGGAGGAAGAGAGAAAGAAAGAAAGAAAGAGAAAAGGGGAGAGAAAGAAAGAAAGAAAAGAAAAGGAAGAGTCTGACTAAATCACTTTACTGTTGTAAGATCACAGCTTTGTACCTTCACATTGTCCTCTTATATGGAGAAAAGAGACTTTATCTGAGGAAGCCCCTTTTTTGCCACTAATTTAACTTACTATATCTTTGTCTAGAGGCTGAAAGGAAGAATTAATTAATAAATCCTAGATTTATTTTGAACTTTCAGGTCCAAAGAGTAACTCAAACTGGAATGAATAACCACATAAACAACTCTTTTGTAATAATAGGTTACCAGATATTTTCCAACTGCATTATTACAACAACATTGGGTGCCAACGGTCATGTCATATTGGAGCTTATAGGAATTGTAGTCCCAAAATCTGGTGGGATTACCGCTGATCTAGCCCACCATGGCACTTAAGATGAAACCTGCCCTTTTCTGCATATTCCTTCAGATCAGAACTTGTGGGATCTAAGCACCGATACGTCTGCCTTGCCAACTCTTTGTGCTGATTGATTTACACAAGCAGCAGTATATTATTAATGACTTATTCTCTTGATAAAGCTTTCCAAAAAGAGAACAATGCCACCGTGGCTCTTTTGGCAAAGTTTCACAAGCCGTAGAACAGAAGCGCAGGAATAATCCGCAGAATTATTGTTCGTGTCATTATAGGAGTCTTAAAAAAAAAAAACAGTGCGTGAAAGAGCAAAGAAATTCCCTGGGATATTGAATCACCCTCACCTAGGAAATAGCTTAGCTCACTTAGAGATGGGTAAGGCGGGGGAAGCAGGGCAGCCCTCCCTCTCCAGAATGAACTGGCACACAAGGGCCCTTTCAGTACAATGAAGACAAGGCGTTATGCAACTTCAATGGCTAATACTGCTCCAAATGTATCGTCAAAATAAGATAAGATAACTCTATTGTCATTTTTTTTACTGCGAGCACAACGGCCTATGAAATTCTGTTGCCTGCTCTTCAAGAGACAGTGTATATCTACCCAAACACATACATAACACACATATACACATGCTATACACAAACATAAATATATATCTGTACCTTACACATACATGCATACATACATACATACACAAAATGTTGGATGGTGAAGTTAATGGAATTGGCTGAGATGGTAAAACCGATGACTCCAGTTAAAGAAAAGACTTCATTTGCAATAGTGACGAATACGGTGGTGAAATCCAAATTCTTTTACTACTGGTTCTGTGGGCGTAGCTTGGTGGGCGTGGTGTGGTGTGGTGTGGCTTGGTGGGCATGGCAGGGGAAGGGTATTGCAAAATCCCCATTCCCTCCCCACTCCTGGGGGAAGGGTATTGCAAAATCTCCATTCCCTCCCCACTCCTGGGGGAAGGATACTGCAAAATCTCCATTCCCACCTCACTCTGGGGCCACTGCTGGCTGGGGGATTCTGGGAGTTGAAGTCCACCCATCTTCAAGCTACCAAGGTTGAGAAACATCTAAAGTAAGAAAACACAGGTACCGATGAATCAACTCCCTACTTTCTTCTTAACGCGATAACTTCTCTTCTTCTCTTCAAAGACTTAAAAGCATCCATTGAAGACATATTGCCTACCCTGAAGCAAGAAAATGTGCTTGTTTATTTCTTAAGTAGAACATCCGACACTGAAGGGGTGGACAGTTTCCTTGACAAGATGGAAGCTGCTTCAGATGAGGCTGTTCCAGAGTCTTGGAGATCAGATGTCACTTTCAAAAGCCCTGCCATGTACATTTATACCTCTGGAACTACAGGTACAGTAAAAGAAAAGTAAATAGGTTCCTGCTTCCTTAAAAAAAATTGGACGTGGTGATTGGGAATGATAGAAGATATTCAACATATTTGGGAGAACATCACCTTGGCCAAAGCTAGCTGAGGAGCAGGACTTGCATGACAACTCTTAACATATTTTACTGAGAAGTTCAATCCAATAAGTTAAATACTCCCAGGTGAATTCATGTGTACTTGGGAAAGTACAGAAATACTGAAGATTGGATAGATGGATGGATGGATGGATAGAGAGAGGATGCTAGATAGAGAGAGAGAGAGGCATAGATGATAGATAGATGATAGATAGATAGCTAGATAGATAGCTAGATAGATAGATAGATGATGGATGGAGAGAGAGAGAGAGAGACAGGGAGACATAGATGATAAATAGATGATAGATGATAGATAGATAGATAGATAGATAGATAGATAGATAGATAGATGATGGATGGAGAGAGAGAGACAGGGAGACATAGATGATAGATAGATAGATAGATAGATAGATAGATAGATAGATAGATAGATATGGATAGATAGATGGATGGATGGATAGATAGATAGATAGATAGATAGATAGATAGATAGATAATAGATAGATAGATAGATAGATAGATAGATAGATAGATAGATGGGTGGGTGGATGAATGGGGAGAGAGAGAGACAGGGAGACATAGATGATAGATAGATGATAGATAGATAGATGGATGAATGGATGGATAGATGATAGATGGATAGATAGATGGATGAATGGATGGATAGATAGATAGATAGATAGATAGATAGATAGATAGATAGAGGATTTCTCTAAGACTTGCTGTTTAAATTAGAATAACTCCTTTCAACATGATAAAGTGCTTTTTCGTGTATATTCTTTGAAAAATATACATATAAAGACAGAATCAATCTATCCCCAAATTAAATGATGAACGTCGCAGTGAGATGCTACTATATGGCCTCCCTAAAGGAAAGGGTCAGGTCACAAGCTTGGGAAGTCAACTTACCTGTTTTTTTCCCCACATAGGTCTCCCCAAAGCAGCAGTGATTACTCATCTCCGTGTATTATTGGCTTGCGGTTTGATCACACTGAGTGGCGTCACTTCGGAGGACATCATTTATACCACTCTGCCCTTATATCACAGCTCTGCCCTCTTGCTTGGAGTAAATGGTTGCATCTTGCAAGGTAAGAAGCCTAAATATATATTTGTTTAAAAAACTATGTTTTAGATCAGCAAAATAACAGGTAACAGTAACAGAGTTGAAAGGCATCTTGGAGGTCATCTAGTCCAGGAGTCAGCAACCTTAAAACACTCAAAGAGCCACAAAGGTCCTAACCGGAAGCCCCCCATTCAATTCTGGAGCTGACCGGAAGTCCGGTTCCCCAACCATAGAGTGTCCTCCTAGCGTGGCCTCCTTTTTCCTCTACCTGTCCTAACTGAAAGCCCTATCAATTGTGGAGCTGACCGGCGACAGGGAGCCGCAGCAGAGGGATGAAAGAGCCACATGCGGCTCCAGAGACATAGGTTGCCGACCCCTGATCTAGCCCAAACCTCTGCTCATGCAGGAGACCTATACTAGGGATTTGAACCACCAAACTGCCGACCTTTCTGATCGACAAGCTCAGCGTCTTAGCCACTGAATCACATAGTCTTAAACACTTAGTGGAAAAGCATACCAATTGTTCAAAAGGTATTCCACTTTTACCTATCCATTTTCAGGAAGAATCTAGAATCTTCTTCTAGGAAGATTCTTAATGAATTATATGAAAATATTTCATTGCGGGTCAAATATGGTCCATCCAATTTGCCTCTCAGCACCCATTTTTACTCAAAAAGGAAGGAAATTGTCTACCTGCTCCTCATTTTTCCTCCCTGTTAATTTTCGCAATAAATTCTATAGCCCAAAATCTAGGAAATACTGAAAGGCCATAAAAGGGTGTGGGGGAACTCAACAACTGTCTCGATTAGCACAAGGACCTCAGGGAAGATGTTTCTTCTTCCCCTCACATGATGTGGATAGTCTGAATGGAAAAAACTTTTACACCGGCAAACCAGTATTCTAAGTGTGTCATCCTGGGGAGCTTTCTTCTGAGCAAAAATTTAGCTCCCTCCTTTCCATATTATCAGAAAGGGTCACAATCATATGTTAATCTAAGATCGATTGTTTTATTAAGTTTGATTGTGCTACCCTTTTTATGTAGCTCGGTATGTAGACCTTACAGGCAGCTATCTTATTGTTAAACTGGCTAGGCTGGTTTGATGGGGAGAAAAAATGATTTCTTTTGGCTGATGTCTTTTTCTGAAAGAAAGTCACATTTTGCACAATTGATATTGCCAGTAAGGGATTCATGGTTTAGGTTTTTAAATAATTATATTACAAACACTCATTTGTTTCATGCCATGAATGAGATTCATCAGTAATTTCCTTCCTGCCTGCCTTCCTTCCTTATTTCTTTTCTTTCTTTCTTTTCTTTTCTTTCTTTCTTTCTTTTTCTTTCTTTCTTTCTTTCTCTTTTTTCTTCTTTCTTTCTTTTTTCTTTCTCATCTATCATGTCTGTCTGTCTGTCTATCTAGCTATCTATCATTTTGTTCACCTTTATTCTGTTTTCTCTCTTTAGGATATACAATTTGATGATTTATGGCCTCAGATTTTACTCATACAGTGTAATTTAAATAAAATCCCCAAGTTTATGCATTTGTAAGAGCTTGTGTAAGAAGACCAACATCTCACTGAAGAGAAACCAAAAGCTTGTATATCTTAGCGAGCCTGCCAAGTTTGAACCAAGTTCAAAGTATGGACGTATTTAATCACATAGTAGTGTCCCTCAGCAACCATGACTCTTGTACAGCAGCGGAGTTGAGTTGCTCAACAGATAGATATTGAGCTGAATGCAAACTGTAGAAGTTGGTCATGGACTTCTATCATACTTGGAGGTATCCACCCAAAGAGACAACAAAGAAGGTATTGGGTAGACCACTTTTCTTCAGCAGTAGGTTTGAGGACGTATGTCCATGTGTGGATAGATATAATGTGTACTTATTTCCCATTTTCCCTTCATTCCCAGGCGCTACCTTAGTATTACGCTCGAAATTCTCTGCTTCTCAGTTTTGGGATGATTGTAGAAAATACAAGGTGACCGTCATACAGTACATTGGAGAAGTGCTTCGTTATTTATGCCATGTGCCCAAGGTAATCCTTATTTGACCTCTTTCCCATTATCCCTGATGGATAAATCATCTCCATTCACCAAACCGATTACTTCCAACATGCAAAATAGAAGAAGGTGCAGTCTTCGGTGCTCTCCGAGCTTGGCTGTTTTCCTGCAGACGTTTCATTACCAAACTAGGTAACATTATCAGTGCACTTCATCACCTAGTTTGATCATGAAACTGTTACGACTTAGGCTCGCTTGGTCATTACAGGACACAATTAGTCTCAAACAAAACTCTTTTATTATAACAGCTGAGAATTACTTCATTCCCAGCTTAGTCCAAATTAATTCTAAAACAAGTCCTTCAGAAAAAGTCCTTTGGCTTATCACAAACCTTTATCTTCTTTGACACCAAAGGCCTTTCTTGGCAAAGCTCTACGAAGCTCAGACGCTGACTGAAAAACAGATTTAGCAATGTTGCTTTCCTACAAAGAGCCCAAGAGCCTTTGCTGCTCTTTTAAGCCTTATGGAAGGGGCCAAACATCTCCTGGCCTTACTCCTGAGTCGTCCTTTTTGCTTTAGCTGCTCTTGCCTTCTGGCAGCTCTGTGCATGCGGGCACTAGGAAGAGGCCCCTCCTGTTCCTCTGCCTCTCTGCTATTCGCCTCTGGATGCTCTGGAGTCCGCACATCACTCCCAGATGGCCCTGGTCCCACCTCTGCCTCCAATGCAGAGCCCTCATCCAGGCCTTCCCCAGCCTCCAGGACTGGCCCATGGTCCTCCCTAGCCTCCTCACTGTCCGACTCCGCTGCTAGCTCCGCGGGCTGCTGGCGGACCACAACAGAAACATCTGCAAGAAAACAACCAAGCTTGGAGAACATCAAGGACCCTACTGTTCAAACCGGAACTACGAATATTCTTTTCTAAAGGAGGAAGATCCCTGGTGTCCTACTTTCCATCGCTCTTCTGATATTATATGCATAAAAGGGTTAAGAGTGGAATATCCAAAGGGCACTCCCTATGGGACAGGGCATGCTAATTACTTTCAATATTGTTTTTAGCGGTTTTAGAATGTTCTGTGTTTTTTGATGTAGACCAGTGTTTCTCAACCTTGGAAGCTTGAAGATGGGTGGACTTCAACTCCCAGAATCCCCCAGCCAGCAGCGCTGGCTGGGGGATTCTGGGAGTTAAAGTCCACCCATCTTCAGGCTACCAAGGTTGAGAAATACTAATGTAGACAGATAGATAATACAGAGGTTATAAATAGTGAGTCCTCTTCCTTTTTTTAACTCTTCCTTGTGGTTCATGTCTCACTTCCTGCTTTTTGCCAATTCCCGGTTTTTTGATGTTTGATGATGTTCAATCAATAAACATCAAACCACATTTTTCACCCCTAGCTGGAATGAAAGGAATGGGTGCTTGCCTTCTATGTACAACGATTCCAACTAAATGCATTAAAGCATTAAAAGCAAAGAATTCACTCAGCTCAAGACAATTGGGAGAAGCCGTTAATTCCAAATAAATAGAAGTTTATTTCTGTAAATATAAAGAGTGGAAATTGACACTTCTAAATATTTATATCAGCTTACAACCCCGTCATCTGCAAACTAAACAGATACAAATGGTTTATGAAAACAATCTTTCAATCTTATGAAACAAACGGTTTATGAAACAAGAGATTCTGGAAGAATCTTTGGAGGTGTTTTGTTTGATTTTAAAGAAGGCATAAAGCCACATGACTGGGGAGAAAGTGTCTGAAAGATTTTTCAAAGAGGACACCAGACAGAACACCAAACAGAAATAATTTCCCTTGATCATTAAAAATTGAATTTCTCTAATTAGGCTTTAATTGTCTGATTTCAAGCCAGGTAGCTTGGCATTTGTTGGCTCCTTGAGTTAATCTAGACAAGAAGTGCAAACGGCGAGTATTAACATTACATTTAGTACAAGTTTACATTAACAGAACAATTTTCCGATTGAATCTAAAACCAAATTACAAGTCTGAAAGTATTTTCCCCCTCCTTTTACTTTCTAGTTAGTTAGTTAGTTAGCTTTATTGATTGGCCTATAGGCAGTGGTGGGATTCAGCCAGTTGCACCACTTTGGGAGAACTGGTTGTTAACTTTCTGAGCAGTTTGGCAAACTGGTTGTTGGAAGAAATCATTACGGCAGAGGACCGGTTGTTAAATTACTTGAATCCCACCACTGCCTATAGGCCATATCAAAGCACAAGGTGCAAACACATATCACCATTAAAATCTTATACAAACAGTTTAAAATAAAAGTAGGGTAAAATACAATAGTTATAGGATTAGATACAATATAATTTGATACATAGATATATAAAATAGAGTAAAATGACATAAAATTATATTTCGGTGTCACCCTTGCAATCTACCTCAATCAGTCCCACACATGCAGATCTCAACCAAATCATTTTGTTTAAGTCCTGTGCTGTGTTAAATGTTATTTTCAGGTTTTGGCCGCACATAAAGTAAGTTGTTTTGATATGGGGATCCCAATGGGTCCTTCATTTGGTATATAGACCAAGATACCTGTCTCTTACCCGTTTATACAAGCAACAGTCAAATAGGATGGGAGCCAGATCTTCTACCTCTGCTGCTCCGCAAATGCAGAGACGCTCATTGTAGAGTATAGAATGGAATCTCCCATATCTGGCCATTGTGTCAAGCTGTTCGAATCTCGCTCGCGTAAATATCTCCCTAAGATGTTTTGGCAGTTGTAACTTCAAATAGCTGTCTCCTTGAAAAGTACGTTTGTATTTACTCAGCCATTATTATTATTATTTTTTTGCTTTAATTTATATGCCGCTCTTCTCCGGAGACTCAGGGCGGCTTACAATGCATTAAGCAATAGCCTTCATACTTTTGTATATTTATACAAAATCAGCTTATTGCCCCCACAATCTGGGTCCTCATTTCACCTACCTTTGAAAGGATGGAAGGCTGAGTCAACCTTGAGCCTGGTGAGATTCAAACTTGCAGTAATTGCAAGCAGCAGTTGTTAATAACAGTGCTTTAGTCCATTGTACTACAGGCTCAAGTTACCCATCTTATTATGGATAGCTATGTCATTTTGTGCTTCTATATCCTTAATTCTTTGGGCAGTTCTTTTTTTAATTTGTTCTCCTGTTACGCAAGAGACAGGAAGGCCACAAATTCTTTACAAAATTTGTTATTTTGGTGATCCAGGAGATTTGTGATTGCAGAAATTACAGAATTTTTCAGATGGTACATTTTTTAATACTATGATTTGTCCCAGGCAAATCAATGAATGTTATGTTTAAGCAGATTATGTGCATGGGGGAAAAAAATTCTAGCACAAAAACACCTTCTCAATCTAAGATAAATAGACTGCCCTTTTGGCCAAATGGATCCCTTCAATACTGAATATTTAACCATGTTTTGTCCAGCATATTGTTCAAATTACAATAGTTGCATAAACCAAGGAAGTGCTCACAAGACTGAATAACACATATTTGTGATAATGATGGGATAATATGATCCAAGGAGACGTTGACTGGTGGAAGGTGCTTGGCCTGCAGGTGTTATAAATCTGTAACCACTAAAGATTTTGTTATCTGGCAATTAAACTGGGAGGCATATTGCTCAATTTCTATTATAGTAACAGGAAAAACAGGATTCCTTTTGCGCCTTCAGAAGTATTCATGCATACTACTATTGTATGCAACATAGTAGTAATTGGTTACCACATCTGAATAAATGGGTATGAATTTCTCAGGGCAGAGTTACACATAAGTGAACAATATATGTTGTACAGATGTTTATGTGCAGCAACAAATCCAAGCCATTTTGTTCCACGTTTTCTCTCTCCCTGGCATAATGTTGCAGTGTGTTTCTTTTGTGGTTATTTACACAGCCAGTTTTAATGGCAGCTGCTTTTATTTTTCTCCTTAACACACAAAAGGATTAATGAGAAACAAAAAACAAACGAACAGCAGAACTGGAGGATGATAATAGTCTGTTTCCCCCCTAGAGAAACTTTACTAGATGGAAAAATTAATCTCAGAGGCCCACAATCAAAGGAGAAAAGGGGGCGAAAGCTAAGAAAGCTAAGAAGGAAAAAAAAAAAAAGGAAAGCGAACTGATAGATTCATTTCTTCAACATACCAAGTTATTTAGAATTAGCCACTTTTACCAGTTTGGGTAAACTAAATTTAACTAAAACAATACACAATTTTTAAATTCTCAATGGTGTGTAAGAAAGTGTCATGGAACCCATAAATACACAAGGCTTCCCAGGTGCTTATACTCAACGCCTTAATGCACATTTGGTGAAGTGTGCTTAACGCCACGCTTTGCGCCTGCACAGATGGCGTTAAAGATTTTCCCTGATGGCACAGAAAGAAGATTCGCTTCTCGTTCAACCATTTTGCGTGCATACATCAAGATCATCAGAAAGGGTCTTTGACTGAATCAGATGTACAAATAATATTCAATGTACAATCATCTACATCGGCTGTAAATGATTATCGAGTTATTCTTCTTGGTGCAGTTTACTGTTTCCCTACTTTGGCAACTTCCAGATGAAAGAAGGAAGGAAGGAAGGAAAGAAAGAAAGAAAAAGAAAGAAGGAAGGAAGGAAGGAAGGAAGGAAAGAAGCTTCGAAGGAAAAGAAAGAAAGAAAGAAAGAAAGAAAGAAAGGGGGAGAGGGAGAGAGGGAGGGAGGGACTGACTAAATCACATCCTGTTATAAGATCACTAGCTTTATACCTTCCTGTTGTCCTATTATATGGAGAAAAGAGACTTTATCTGAGGAAGTCCCTTTTTTGCCACTAATTTAGCTTACTATATCTCTGTCTAGAGACTGGAAAAAAGAATTAATCCTAGATTTATTTTGGACATCCAAGGAGTCCTTGGTGCTCTCTGAGTTTGGTTGATTTTTCCTTGCAGAACTTTCATTACTCAAACAAGTAACATTATCAGTGCTAGTAAGGATGTTTGATTACCCAAATGAGGTAACATCATCAATGCTAGTAAGGTACCGTATTTTTCGGAGTATAAGACGCACCGGAGTATAAGACGCACCTACCTTTTTTGGTGAGGAAAAGAAGAAAAAGAAATCTCCCTCTGCCTCTGAGCAATTTTGCCTCCTTACAGCAAACAGCAAACAGCCTGCTTTACTTTCATTTTCGTTTTCAGCCTAGCTTGATTAGCACAAGGGAAAAAAAAATCTGCTCCAGCAATTTACCTCTTTGCAGCAAACAGCAGAGCCCTGCGCAAAACAGCTGAGAGCACATCAGCTAAGAGTCGGGAGGCTGAGCCAATCAACTTGTGCTAATTAGGCTGTGCTGAAGCTGAAAGGAGCTGTTTTTTTTCTTGCTGTTTGCTTGCAAGGAGGTAACTGCTGCGAGGCAGAGGCCAAAGGGTGGGGGCCAGTGGGTGGGTGGGGCTACATTCGGTGTATAAGACGCACCTAAATTTTCACCCCTTTTTAAGAGGAGGGACAGGTGCATCTTATACTCCAAAAAATACGGTACTCCTTGTTAGCACTGGTAATGTTACCTAGTTTATGAAACATCTGCAAGCTCAGAGAGCACCGAGGACTCTTCATTTCAACCCTGAGCTACAAATATTCTCCTTTATTGGTAGTCTCTAGATGAGCTGAGATCAATTCCAACAGGTCTTAGCTATTCTGACCTTGGTCACTGCTGAGAATTCTGGGAGTTGAACTCAAGACACCTAGAAGTCACACAGCTTGAGAAATATTGGGCTAGCTTCAACAGGACATCATTTTCTGTTCCTAAGTAAAGGTGATTCATTCCCTCTGGTAAATCAGCATTGAATGCTTCTCTAACTATGAGACTGAAAGCTTTTTAATTTGTTTGTTCTCTTTCAAGAAATCTTTTATACTCTTCTGAAATGGTTATCTGTTTCTTTCTAGAAAGACAATGACCAGAACCACATGGTAAGACTTGCTGTGGGTAACGGTTTAAGGGCTGATATTTGGAGGGAATTTGTCAGAAGATTTGGAGACATGCGTATTTATGAGTTTTATGCGGCCACCGAAGGCAATGTTGGATTTGCGAATTACACTGGCAAAATCGGAGCTGTGGGAAGATTGAATTACTTCCACAAGGTATGAAAAAGTAAAGATTTATTTTAACTTGTATTTACCAATTGTTTTTTTTTTTCCTAGCATCCATCGGTGGTCGACTAGGAACCTCCTTTGAAAAGTAACTTGTATGGGGCTTTCCTAAAAACATCATTATTGCAGATACGTCTCTGTTATCTATTATCTAATGCCACTCTATAAAGCCTTAGTAAGACCACACCTAGAGTACTGCATCCAGTTTTGGTCACCACATTATAAAAAAGATGTTGAGATTCTAGAAAGAATGCAGAGAAGACAACCAGGATGATTAGGGGATTAAACCTGTCTGGAGGGACTGCAAATTTACAAAGAAAAAAAAAAAACATTTGAACCTCTGTGTTAAACCCCTAATATACCAATGGTCTTATGCTTTCCTTAGAAAATAGTAAAATACGAGCTCATTAAGTATGACGTGGAGAAAGATGAACCTGTCAGAGATGAAAATGGCTATTGCATAAAAGTTTCTAAAGGTACCTACGTTTTGATATCTTTAATTGCCGTTGAAATTCAGCACCAGATAACATGCTTCAAACTGTCTTTATGCTTTTAGGAAGAATCAGTGCTCTATAGTCCATTTGAAAAGCCAGGCAAAACAGAAACTTTTGCTTAAATATCCAGATTTTAAAAGTCAATCACATCTTTAGGAAAATGCAGCAGAAGGAATCCTGTAGTTCGGGGCTCAGCAATAGATTGGTACCATCATTTATAGGCTTATATAACAGTCCAGAAACATTCCTGTCATCTTCTGTGGAGTTTGGAGCAAAACTATCCATGTTACAACCAGCCAAAAATACTTACAGTGGGTAAGAACTTAGATCTAAGATAGGGGTCTCCAAACTGGGCAAATTTTTGTAAACTTCAACTCCCAGAATTCCCCAGCCAGCTGGTTGAGGAATTCTGGGAGTTGAAATCCACAAGTCTTAAAGTTGCCAAATTTGGAGACCTCTAATTTAAGATAAGATTAGGGACGCAATGGTTCAGTGGCTAAGATGCTGAGCTTGTCAATTGAAAGGTCGGCAGTTCAGCGGTTCGAATCCCTAGCGCCGCGTAACGGAGTGAGCTCCCATTACTTGTCCCAGCTTCTGCCAACCTAGCAGTTCAAAAGCACGTAAAAAATGCAAGTAGAACAATAGGGACCACCTTTGATGGGAAGGTAACAGCGTTCTGTGCACATTTGGCATTTAGTCATGCCGGCCATATGACCACAGAGACATCTTCGGACAGCACTGGTTCTTCGGCTTTGAAATGGAGATGAGCACCGCCCCCTAGAGTCGGGAACGACTAGCACATATGTGTGAGGGGAACCTTTACCTTTACTAATCTAAGATTTCAAAGCAGATGCTTAAATATTTGGAGCTCCTGACTGCCTCCTGATTTAAATTGGTGCAGATCAGAGCTAAAAGTAAAAATTGGATTACTTTGAAGTTATGGTCTATTCCCGAGTAGACTATTACTCCCAAGTAGATTTTTTTTTATATGTATATCCAGTATGTGGATACAAGTTCTTTAAATCTCTCCTAGGATTTCTGTAAACCTGCTCAAAATCTTGCACCAGAATTTCGATGGAAAATATTAATTTAGTTTTGGGGTACTGCAAATGCCACATGGAGTATGTTAACTTTGGGGGTGGGAAGAAAAAGTTTGGTATTAATATGGACCGATATGAAATATTCATTGTTGTTGCTATATTTTTGTCAACTACAGAACTTTTGCAGGAAGGCCTACAATGCATTCAGGCAGTCAATGTTACTATTCAGCAGACTTTCTTTATTGTTTTGTTTGAGTTTTGTGTTCCTCCTAGGTGAAGTGGGACTGTTAGTTTGCAAAATCACCCAGTTGACTCCATTTAGCGGTTATGCCGGATCGAAGAGCCTGAACGAAAAGAAGAAGCTAAGAAATGTTTTTCAGAATGGTGATGTGTACTTCAACAGTGGAGACCTTTTAATGATTGATCGTGACAACTTTATTTATTTCCATGATCGAGTTGGAGACACATTCCGGTTTGTTTCTCTCTCTGTCTCTGTTTTGTCTTTCTGTCAGCAGGAAATAAGTATAGATGGATCATTGTATTTTGAAATGTGGCAGCCTCTGTTTCAGCACTGAAGTTGTAGTTTAATATTTAAGAGTCAGTCAGTCAATTCCAACATGCTGAAAGAGCACTACCGTGTTTCCCCGAAAATAAGACCCTGTCTTATATTTTTTTTGAACCCTGAAATAAACGTTTGGCCTTATTGCCATGCGCTCAAAAGCCCGATTGGGCTGATTATGAGGGGATGTCTTATTTTGGGGAAAACAGGGTATGAATTTGTAGTCAAATGGTCTAAAATATTATGTGGGAGGCTAAGCCACACGTGGCAGTATTTGATGGCACCCCAAAACTATAGTTTGGACTAGACTTCTTAGCAATAGCATCCTCTGAAGCTGCTGTCCAAGGTAGAATGAACCTTCTGTAACCGGAGGATGTATCTTTTCTTGCTTGAGTTGTATCTTCTGGAATAGTTCATTGACTCTAGAAAATGACTGATTGATCAGCCCTGGATTGATAGCCTTCCTCCCCGCTGGTCCCCCTGATACAATTCTTAAATTTGAGTTTCCCCCTTAGCAGGTGCTTGGGACTCATTTAGGACAGTCGTAGTGTTGCTTTATTCTGTGCTTTTTAAAATGAATTCTGTTCCCTTAGATGGAAAGGAGAAAATGTGGCCACGACAGAAGTTGCTGATATTTTAGGATTGATCAACTTTATTCAGGAGGTGAATGTGTATGGTGTACCCGTGCCAGGTATGGAACAAAAACAGAGTGTTTTCCAGGGGAGAAGAGAGGGAGGGAGGGAGGGAGGGAGGAAGGAAGGAAGGAAGGAAGGAAGGAAGGAAAAGGAGGGAGGGAGGGAGGAAGGAAGGAAAGGGAGGGAGGGAGGAAGGAAGGAAGGCAAAGGATGGATAGAGAGTGGAAGGAAGGAAGGGAGGAAAAGGAAGAAGGGAGGAAGGAAGGAAAGAAGGAAGGAAGGAAAAGGAGGGAGGGAGGAAGGAAGGAAGGAAAAGGATGGAGGGAGGGAGGGAGGAAGGAAGGAAAAGGAGGGAGGGAGGGCGGAAAGAAGGAAGGAAAAGGATGGATGGAGTGTGGAAGGAAGGAAGGAAAAGGAGGGAGAGAGGGAGGGAGGGAGGGAGGGAGGGAGGAAGGAAGGAAGGAAGGAAGGAAGAATTTCAATTGCATCATTATGGATGATATCTTGACTGTCAGACTTCGGAAAGGGAGGGATTGGGGGGCAAAAGGTCAGTCTTGTCCGTCTGTCAGACTTCGATGCTATCTCAAAATAAATGAATTTCCAAACTGCCAATCTTTAAGGAAATCTTCTCTTTATTCGAGCACAGCAACCAGATCATGACTCGATGCGGACAAGACTGACCTTTTGCCCCCCCAATCCCTCCCTTTCCGATCCCCAATTATCTGCTTCTCATTGGCTATCTTCCAAGTCACTCTCCTGACTTCTTGTCTCGTCATTTCACAGGAATGTTCCCCCCCCTTCATTTCCACGGAGACCGGGCTTCAAAGGGATTTAGCAGGCAAAAGTTCAGGGCTTATCTCCCTTTTCTATGTCAGCGCTGAGATGCTGACATTGACTTTTTTTAACCATATTCTATGAACATCCTTGAGAAGATTTTTGTTTTCTGGTCCATTTGCCTAAAATTTCCTCTTTGATTTTGAAAAAAATTTAAATACAAAAAAACGAGTTTCGTAGACTGAGTGGAAAAAAGCTGAGGAAACACAATATTAATGGCAATTCTCTTGTAGGTCACGAAGGCCGAATAGGCATGGCATCCATCCGACTAGCAGATGGTTGTGAATTTAATGGGGAAATTCTCTACAAACACGTGACAGATTACTTGCCTCTTTATGCAAGACCTTATTTTGTAAGGATTCAGGTGGGTCATCTTCCATCTATACTCTATATCTCACAATTGGATAGAAAGTGGCAGTCTTTGCATTAGAGAACGAAAATTTTCATGGATGGGACTGTATTGCATCGTTTGAAAGATCTCAGAACTTGCATGTCTCCCATTGTGCTGTAATACAGGTAGTCCTCAACTTACAACCAATTTGTTTGGTGACCATTTGAAGTTCTCAACAGCTAATCATTGAGGGCCAATGATTCCCCAAGGCTTCTTCTCCCAATGCCCTCTAGGTGTCCTGGGATCAATCCTCTGAATTCCCAGCACCCATGCTAGACCAGTCTTTCTCCACCTCAACAACTTTAAGTGGTATGGACTTCAACTCCCAGAATTCTGCAGCCAGCATGCAATCGCACTCGGTCCAGAAAAGTTTAGCCATCACTGCCATAATCCCTTGGAGTCTGGGCAACTGAATGGAGCTAGTAGAGTGTTTTAATGGCCGGATGCCCTTCCTGTTGCCAATGCGGAGTTTTGTTCAGCAGATATATTCTCAGTGTGCCCAGAGAGAGAAATATCTGCCTCTACCTAGGATGGGATTTACAACCTCCAGATTGTGAGGCGAGAGCTCCACCTCTAGACCACTCCTGGGATTATACTCTAATGATGGGTTATTATTTAAGTAGTTGCATAACGGGGAAACAAAAATCCTTATGTTTGGAAAGGAAGAGTAGAGTCATTCTTTTTAAAGACCTTTACGCAATTTAGCATTGTTGTGCTGTTTATTCTTGTTTTAATAGGATGCTCTTGAGGTCACTGGAACATTTAAATACCGGAAAGTGCAATTAGCACAAGAAGGATTCAATCCGGCAGTTGTCAAGGATGCCTTATATTTTGGGGATGATAAAGAGAAGGCATACGCACCCTTGACAGAAGACATCTATAACTCAATATGTAGCAACAGACGGAAACTATAGTGCTTCTGAATTTGTTACTATTTTTGTTTTTTTTAAAATTATGTTGTTAAATAATTTTAGAAAGTTGTGGAAAATTGATTTTTAGTCCAAGTGCACATTTATGCCTAGATTTTGAACTGGCCATGCCTTTGGTCAATATTTTAGAGATAGTGCTGATGACCTTGGAACAAAGCTGTTCTGCAACCTCCAGACTGATCTGCTAATATCGTTATATTCTACATGTTTTGGAACCTTTAAAAGTTAATAGCTTGTATAACCATAGATTGTTGTTGCTGTGAGAATGGTTCCTATTTGGGTATATCTCTGATCATGTGCAAAATGAGGATGTTCCCATCCCGCAAGGCAGGGGTGATATTCAGCCGGTTCTATCCGGTTCGGGCGAATCGGTAGTGGTGGCGGCAGGAGGCTCCACCCATCCGGACATCATCACGTCCTGTAGCGGAAATTTTGAGCAATTCAGAGAACCGGTAGCGGAAATTTTGAGTAGTTTGGAGAACCAGCAAATGGCCCCAGAGTTGGAGGGAATGGGGATTTTGCAGTATCCTTCCCCTGCCATGCCCACCAAGCCATGCCCACAGAACCGGTAGTAAACAGATTTGGATTTCACCACTGATGTAACGTGACTGTTGTAGCAGATACTCTGAGCGATCCCCAAACATTCCTTTATCTTATCATCTGGGAGTTTGGGAGCCCTTTTTCAATGTTAAGTCTTCTACTTCTGAAATGCATCACGTTTGCCAACTTCTCAACTCACCGCATCCGTGCATCCTCTACCATGGCAGAGTGGCTGTTTACTTGGGGTGCAAGCTGAAGATCTCTGTGTAGGTCAGAAAGAAGTGAACTTTGTATATTACTCGGAGGTCACTCTCTGTGTATCTCTAACCTCAACTTGCTCTCGGATGTGCCTATAAAAATGTTTCTGCTGATTTTCATCATGCCAGTGTGATTGTAAGTAATTTAATCAACATAACGCCCATTCTTCCATCTCATTAATCTTTGCAATAGCAATACCAATAGCACATAGACTTATATACCGCTTTACAGTGCTTTACAGTCCTCTCTAAGCCGTTTACAGCTGAGGTGGTGTTCAACAGGTTCTGACCAGTTCTGGAGAACCGGTAGCAGAAATTTTGAGTAGTTCAGAGAACCGATAGTAAAAATTCTGACTGGCCCCAACTCCATCTATTCTCTGCCTCCCGAGCCCCAGTTGATTGGGAGGAAATGGGGATTTTGCAGTACCCTTCCCCTGGAGTGGGGTGGGAATGGGGATTTTACAGTATCCTTCCCCCGGTGGGGTGGGAATGGGGATTTTGCAGTAACCTTCCCCTAGAGTGGGGAGGGGGATGGAGATTTTACAGTATCCTTCCCCTGGAGTGGGGAGGGAATGGAGATTTTACAGTATCCTTCCCCTGCCACACCCACCAAGCCACGCCCACCAAGCCATGCCACGCCCATCAAGCCACCCCCACAAAACCAGCAGTAAAAAAATTTGAATCTCATCGCTGGTGTGCAGAGTCAGCAGATTGCCCCCAACAGTCTGGGTCCTCATTTAACCCACCTCGGAAGGATGGAAGGCTGAGTCAACCTTGAGCCTGATGAGATTCGAACTGCCAAATTGCAGGCAGCCAGCAGTCAGCAGAAGTAGCCTGCAGTACCGCCTTCTAACCACTGCGCCACCGTGGCTCATATTATGCTTGAACATCTCTTGTTCTTGCCATCCCTTTTTTTCCAGAATAAGCTTGGGATGTCTGCAGTATGATTTTTTTTAAAAATTTGGATGGTGATGGTAGTGCAATCAAACTGCCTGTGTTTTGTGTTTGTTGCCATCTTCATTTTTTTTTTAACCACACTCTTTGGCTACCCCTGTTGAGGGTAATTGCTAATAGTTATTCCTAACTGATTACATGCCTCACTCAAAGGAAGACAATGGATAGTATCTATTGAATGTTTGCATTGGCTGTGATTTGTGGCTTACGTAGCTTGAATTTGACTAGGAGTGGGTTATTCAATATTTATTTATTTATTTATTTATTTATTTATTTATTTATTTATTTATTTATTTCAATTTGTATACCGCCCTTCTCCTAGTGGACTCAGGGCAGTGAACAGCCAGAACTAAAACACATGCCAATACAAAATTTAAAATTGTTAAAAGAATTACATAACTGGCCCAATTTAAAACAGTTCAATTAAAACCCAATGACAATTTAAAACTAAAAAACTAAAAAAAGACTAGAAAAGGGGGAGGGGGTTCACGCCAGCCCTGTCTCAACACATAGAGTGAACCAAATCAATAATCGATACGTGGAAGTGACCAGCAGAAATGAAAACTGAAACTCTAGGTGCGAAGATTAAATATTTTATTTACTTTATGAACTTACTCGGTATACAGGCTCTTTTTAAAAAAATAGGATCTGCAATTATGATATTACTGGGCCATAGATTACAATATTGCATAAAAATAATCAGACTTAGGTTGTCATGCTATGGAGGAAGGCTCTTAAGAGCTAGATAATAGCCTGAAGAGGACAACATGGCAACTGGAGACCACACTGAATGGAGCATTCAGGAAAACTGGGCATGTGGTAAAATGGGGGTTGTTTCTTCAGATCTTCTTTCTTGATCATCAAGATTTCTTTGGGCAGCTTGGAAAGGAATTTCCTGCCAGCGCAAGGTATGTTCTCCAAAGGGCTGTCCAAGCTAAAGGAACGGACTGTTTTTTTCTTCTTGCTTTGAGCAGATAAACTCAAGACAGAAGGCAAGTCACAGTTGGTCAGATGCCGACTGTTTTCTGTGAAGCTCTCATCTAAATGAGGCTCTTTGGCCTTTGGGACGTATTCGTTCAACAGCAACAAGGAAGAGTTGAGAGACCCTCTCCGAGGCTGGGTCGTTATCCTGCCGAAAGGAACAATTTTACCTTTTTCTTTCTCTGTGAAAATAGGCGGAGTGATACCCGCTGCTTTTGAACTGGAGCTGACGAATTGGTTGGGGATTTGGGCCTTCCCCTCTGGGATGAGGAGAGATTGACTGGAGATGGTCACCGCCGTCTGTTGGATGAGGGCCCAGTCTTGCTGAATATCCTCTCGCGTGGTGAATTGAGACGTTACCGTGAAGCGGATGATCAACTTCTCCTGAACGGTTGCCGGGATGACAAACAGCTTTCCTGATTTGTTGAGGTCTTTTAAGAGCTTTTCGGTCATCCAGTTGGGACCCTGTTTGGGAAAGATGGAGTTTCTCAGGATAGTCGTTGAGAAAGAATTTTTACGATACATACACGTGTACCGTTGAAAGACATTATTAATTCTGCGTTGTCTTTTTGTCATTTCACCGCCATTCCATCAACCATTGATGGTTATGTATTTATTTATTTATTTTATTCAATTTGTATACCGCCCTTCTCCTAGTGGACTCAGGGCGGTGCACAGCCAGAACTAAAACACATACCAATACAAAATTTAAAATTATTAAAAGAATTACATACTTTGGCCCAAATTTAAAACAATTCGAATTAAAACCCATTGACAGATTAAAAGCTAAAAAACTAAAAAAACTAAAAAAACTAAAAAAGGGGGGGGTTCACACCAGCCCTGCTTGATGGAAAAGAAAAGTTTTCAGGGCACGGCGAAAGACCCGGAGATCCGATATCCTTCTTATCTCCGGGGGCAAATCGTTCCAGAGGGCAGGCTCTGCCACAGAGAAGGCTCTCCCCTTGGGGGTCGCCAGCCGACATTGCCTGGCTGACGGCACCCTGAGGAGTCCCTCTCTGTGGGAGTGTACTGGTCAGTGGGAGGCTATCGGCGGCAGAAGGTGGACCCGCAAATACCCAGGTCCTATGCCATGGAGCGCTTTAAAGATGGTAACCAACACCTTGAAGCGCACCCGGAAGACCACTGGAAGCCAATGCAGCTCACGCAGGAGAGGTGTCACATGGGAGCGCCCCCTCGCTCCCATAATCCCCCGTGCGGCCGCATTCTGCACCAGTTGGAGCCTCCGGGTACTCCTCAAGGGGAGCCCCATGTAGACAGCATTGCAGTATGGGTTATGGGAGGTACTGTTCTGACCCAGTTCGCCAAACACGACAAACCCTCTGAAGTTAACTCAAAGATTCCTTTGCAGCCCCAGCAAAAAGTTTCTCTCGCAGGCTAACAAGATTGGCTGGCTGGAAGATGAATAGTTGTCTACCACACCTATTCATCTCCGCCTCCTGCCTTTTATCCCCAGAGCTAGGGTGGGGCTTTGCTAGCAGTGGTGGCTCTTCCGTCCCAAGGACTGGCCCATAGATTTCCACTGCTCTCCTCTCCTCTGCCTCCTGTGCATCCGTGTGTCAGGCACATGACCCAGCTGTTCCTTCTCTTCCTCATCAGCCACCTCCAGACCTGGGGGCTGATGTCTCTCCATCTGAGGGCTGACGGACAGTCCAGGCTCCACCTCTGTCTCGCTCTCTGCCAGCTCCATTCCCTCTCCCACCTTCTAACTCTGTTATTCTGTTATAACTCTCAACTTGACACTGTTCTGATGAGCTGGAATTCAGCGCCCATCATTCCCCGCCAGCATGCTGGCGGGGAATGATGGGGATTGAAGTCCAACACAGAAAGAAGGAAGCCCATTACAAGAGAATGGCATAAGTTATAGTATAAAATACTATAGGAAAATGTTACCTTTAGTCGAAAAACTACTAGTCCGAGATGCCTCTTAGCTGGGATTTCAAACAAGGGGTTGCTTCTGAGCAGTGACTCAAAATACTTGGCCATTTCAGTGCCCTGGGATTTCCGAAAACAAAGCCAATAATTATTTCCAATAACACAGCTATGGTGACAATCTTTGAACAGTCTAGGGCTGCCTGTAATTTGTAGGAGAGCAGATTGTTCCATACAGGTAGTCCTCGATCTACAACCCCAATTGAGCCCCAAATTTATGTTGCTAAGTGAGACATTTGTTAAGTGAGTTTTTCCCCCATTTTATGACTTTTTTTGCCACTGTTGCTTTTTTGAAGCCCATCCCTGGTCATAAGTCACTTTTTTTCCAGTGCCATTTTAACTTTGAATGGTCACTAAATGAACTGTTGTAAGTTGAGAACTGCCTGTATTTTGTAGGATTTAAGAAAGTTTTCTTATTTTACAGCTGGAGTCTCTCAACTTAAAGATATGATGTCCAGTGATTTATTTATTTTTTTTTGTCAATCCCAATCTCAAAATTCAGCAGGATTGACAGGTTAAGGACTGGTCCATCAACTGCTCTGATCAAAGTTGATCCTCAAATATCATTTGCCGAAATCTCCTGTTGTGCAGTAGAGCACAGTTATCATATTTTTCAGAGTATAAGACGCACCTTTTTCCCCCCTAAAAGAGGGTGAAAAATTAGGTGCGTCTTATATACCGAATGTAGCCCCGCCCACCCACTGGCCCCCACCTTTTGGTCTCTGCCTCCCAACAGTTTACCTCCTTGCAGCAAGCAGCAAGAAAAAAAGCTCCTTTCAGCTTCAGCACAGCCTAATTAGCACAAGTTGATTGGATCCGCCTCCTGACTCTCAGCTGTTTTGCTCTCAGCTGTTTTGTGCAGGGCTCTGCTGCTTGTTGCCAAGAGGTAAATTGCTGGAGCAGATTTTTTTTTTCTTGTGCTAATCAAGCTATGCTGAAAACGAAAATGAAAGTAAAGCAGGCTGTTTGCTGTTTGCTGCAACAAGCCAAAATTGCTGGGAGGCAGAGGGAGATTTCTTTTTCTTCTTTTCCTCATCAAAAAAGGTACATGCGTCTTACAGTCCGAAAAATACGGTAGCTATTGAGGGCAGCAAAGTATTCTTATTTATATTTATTTTTCTAATTCACCTACATGTCTGACATGCTCCTGAAGCTTTTTCACACCAAATGAGCGAATCACAAACCAGAGTTTTAGAGAGCGAAACCTTCGGCTCAGCGGGATTTGCCAATTCTGCAAAGGAAAGCATGATAATTTTTAATAAGAATAAATCATTAATAATAATAACGGGTATAGGGTTTCCTGCTTGAGCAGGAGGTTGGGCTAGAAGACCTCCAAGATCCCTTCCAATTCTGTTATTCTGTTTAATGGCTCAGATAAAAGGGGAGAGGTGGGCAGCTGAGTAAAATTTATTGTTGAATTGAAGGACCGTATGGCAGGGTTCACAGGCAAGTCAGCTGGGATCATCAGAGGCTTTTTTTAAAAAATGAAAAGCCTCTGCCGATCAGGCAAGTCAGCTGGGATGGTCAGAGGCTTTTTTAAAAAAATGAAAAGCCTCTGCCGATCAGGCAAGTCAGCTGGGATCGTCAGAGGCTTTAAAAAAAAAGAAAAGCCTTTGCCGATTAGGCAAGTCAGCTGGGATCGTCAGAGGCTTTTTTTAAAAAATGAAAAGCCTCTGCCGATCAGGCAAGTCAGCTGGGATCGTCAGAGGCTTTAAAAAAAAAGAAAAGCCTTTGCCGATTAGGCAAGTCAGCTGGGATCGTCAGAGGCTTTAAAAAAAAAAGAAAAGCCTTTGCCGATCAGGCAAGTCAGCTGGGATCGTCAAAGGCTTTTAAAAGCATTTTTTTAAAAGTAAAAAAAAAAGTTGGCCACGCCCACTCAGTCATATTAACCCACCCACCCCCACCAAGCCACGTCCACAGAACCGGTAGTAACAAATTTTACATTTCACCACGGCAATAAGTCCAAGCGCTTATTTCAGGGTTCAAAAAACATATAAGACAGGGTCTTATTTTCGGGAAAACACGGTACTTCACCAATTCTCTTCTGAATCCCATCCTGATTCCCGTCATTGCTAAGGGGGCTGGGGAAGGATTTCTGTAGCCTATTCTTGCTGAAGGAGAAGCCGAAAGTTCTCACCATGAAATCAGTCGATGATCCAGAATTTGGATGTCTGAGGTAGACGGGGTTAACACTGAACGTTTGCTGGAGCTTGTACTTATCTTTAACCCTTTTGGAAGATGAAAAGAGAGAACAGGATAAGCTGACTGGGAAGAACTCCACAGATTGGGAATGTCAGACAGGTGAGGATGGAGAACGTTTTGGGCAACTCACCAGAACGCTGTGCAATCAAAATGAACCATCATCCATTTGGAAGGATTGAAGGTAAACGAATCGGCATATTCAACTCCCTTGAGAAAAAATCGGTATTCTGGACACAGAAATGCTGTTCCAGCGTAGGCAGCGTCCACGTGAAGCCAAAGGCCCTCTTTAGCACCTAGAGAGAAATCATCATCTTCTTTTAACGACCCCATAATCCCTTGCGGGGTGGAATCTGGGCAACTGAATGGAGCTAGCAGAGTTTTGAATGGTCAGATGCCTTTCCTGTCTCCAATACGGAGTTTTATTCAGGAGATATATTCTTAGTGTGCCCAGAGAGAGAAAAATATCTGCCTCTACCTAGGATTGAACCCACAGCCTCCTGATTGTGAGGTGAGAGCTCCACCTCTAGGCCACCGCACCACTCCTACCACCTGGAGAGAAATACGTGTCCAAAAAAATCCCATTTTATTGGATGGCTGATCATATGCAAACCCTGAAAAGACATTATATTTTTTTTTATTTGTTGGTTGGTTAAATTTCTTTCCTGTCCATCTCACCATGGGGATACACTCTAGACAGCTTTTAATAATAGAAAGCGAGAAAATGAAAGCAGTGTAAACAGAACAGTAGTAAAGTAATAAATAATGAAAACAAACAAGAGATTATATCCATACGATAACCAAAAAGATGGACAGGTGGAGAGCAGAGAGAAGTGGGGGCGGGGCGCTAGCTCAGGAATTCTTGAGGTCCACAAGTCAAAAAGTTGTCATAAATGCCCAACCTGCTCTACAATATCTAGTAACAGTAACAAAGTTGGAAGGGACCTTGGAAGTCATCTAGTCCAACCCCCTGCTCAACCAGGAGACCTATACTAGGGATTTGAACCGCCAAACTTCCAACCTTTCTGATCAACAAGCTCAGCATCTTAGCCACTGAGCCACCTAACTATCTAAGCAAGAGGTTCCTTCAGGATTGTCCTGAATGATTTGGGCAATCATCATCATCATCATGTTCATTAGTAGTTATCATATAACAACAGAATTTTCTCAACATAATATTAATACAAAATTGTTAATACTAAATCATATTAATAACAAACCTATCATAATAAACCCTCATGGTAAAGTTAATCCTTCTCTTATAATTTTAAATGTTCTAACTTTTGTTTCTGTTATTTAACCATTGATAAAACGAATCCCATGTTTCAAAATAATTCCGTATCTTCCTTCTCTTTAATTCCAAGTGTTAATCTATCCATTTCTGCACATTCTAGGTTTTTATTATTATTATTATTGTGGTGGTGAAAATAGAGGGGAAGTTCCATTGATCCCAAGGAGCCACCAAAAGATTTATCTTCTACTTCCCTGATCTGCCCTGGGAGATCAGGGAACTGAGAATACAGGTAGACCTCGATTTACAACGGTTTGTTTAATGACCATTTAAAGATACAACGGCACTGGAAAAAGTGACTTATGACCGTTTTTCACAGCTACAGCCATTGCAGCATCACCATGTTCACGTGATTTACATTTGGATGCTTCATAACCGACTCACATTTATGACGGTTGCTGTCTCCCTGGATCATGTGATTCCCCTTTGGCGACCTTCTGACAAGCGAAGTCCATGGGGGAAACCAGATTCGCTTAACAACAGTGTTACTTATTTAACAACGGCAGAGATCAGCTTAACAAATATGGCAAGGAAGGTCGTAAAATGGGGCAAAACTCCCGTAACAAAGGTCTCGCTTAGCAACATAAATTTTGAGCTCAATTGTGGTCGTAAGGCGAGGACTATCTGTACTCCAAGGAGAAGCAGACTTAGTCAACAACTAACAACTCCCAGGAAGGACCTTTTAGATAAGTGGTGTATAATTACTTACATATCGGACCGAGTTCTGAAAGGCAGTCAAAAGCACACACACCAGTCGTTCCGAGAGTGGCACAAACCTAGACAAAACCAGAGATTTATTAAAATGTTTTAAAACAAATAAATTAGAAACTTAAATACAAAGAGGGGAATTGGTAAAAAAGTGTCTTCCTCTCCCTCTCCCTCTCCTTCTCCGCTCTCTCCCTCCCTCTCCCTCCCTCACCTCTCTTCCTCTCCTCTCTCTCTCCTCTCCTCTCTCGCTCCTCTCCTCTCCCTCTATCTCTCTCTCCTCTCTCCCACTCCTCTCTCTCTCCCACTCCCTTGCCTCTCCTGTCCCTCCTCTCCCTCTCCTCTCTCTCTCCTCTCCTTTCCCTCTCCTCCCTCTATCTTCCTCTTCTCTCTCCCACTCCTCTCCCTCTTCCTTGCCTCTCCTCTCCCTCCTCTCCCTCTCCTCTCCCTCTCCTCTCTCCCTCTCTCTCTCCTCTCCTCTCCCTCTCTCTCTCTCCCCTCTCCCTCTCCTCCTCCTCTCCCTCTCCTCTCCTCCATGCACCAGGCTTTGGCCTATAACATCAAATTATCTATACAAACTTATATTTGACAACCAATTAAAGACCTTTCAGTCTATCTTGGTGGGACTAGCTCTTTCCTCTATTCATCAATTTTTAATTTTTTTCTCTATTTTTATACTTTAGTTTTCTAAAATTGGCTGATGTACACGCTTTCTCAGATCAACTGCTTATGGTATTGCAATTTGAAAAGGGGAATTTAAACATCATAAAAACAATGATATTTATTTGTTAAATGTACCACGAACCCATCTACAAATGGCCATAAATGCAGCTCATAAGTAACTTTTTTTTTTGGTAACTTTGAACTTTACTCCTAAGTGGAGTGCAAGGCAATTCTCCCTTTAACCCTAGGATAGGGTAGCAAGAAAAAACTCCGCCTGCTTTCCAGATGTGATGGAGCAATGTCATATATCAGCCAAAGAGAGAGAAAGAGAAAAAAACAACACTTACAAAAATCGGCACCAACCCACGGCTTCGGTCCTCCTGGATCGCTTTGCTCAGGGTTTCACCTCTCAAGGCAAAATCCTCATCCACCGGCAGGAACCTCATTTTCACGAGGGAAATCAACCCTGCTTTTTCAACGGAGGAATGAGCCTGGATAAAGAAGACACAGATTGGAGACAATCAGATTCAATGATGACAGAATGCAGAATAACAGGGAGGCACCTTAGAGGTCTTCTAGTCCAACCCTCTACTCAAACAGGAGACCCTATACTAGTGATGGCTAACCTTTTTTTCCTTGGGTGCCAAAAGTGCATGTGTGATACAGGGGTGGGTTCTAAAAATTATTACTACCAGTTCTGTGGGCGTGGCTTATTTTGTGGGCGTGGCTTGATGGTCATGTGACAATTCTTTAGGATTTAGCAGAGGTACTGGTCTACCAGGCTTTTAACTGCTTGCAGAGCTGTACCGGTCTACCCATTTATTTTTGCAAGCACCGGTCTACTCATTTGTTTTTGGAGGCACCGGTCTACCACCACACTGCCTTTTAACACTGATCAGCTGTAGGGCAGCCCTTTGAAGCCCCAAGGCAAGTGTTTAAACAGGTTTTTTCCTTCTAGTCGATCAGCTGGGACTCAGGAGGCAGCAATAGATGAGGGTGGGGCCAATTAAAAGGTAAGAATAACGTGGGGGTGGGAGAATCGGTTCGGTGATGTCATATCGTCACCGCTACCGGCTCGGCAGAACCGGGCTGAACCGGGAGGAACCCACCACTGGTGTGATAGCACACACGTGTGTGCCCACACCCATAATGCAATGCCCCCCCATGCACGCCCTGCCCCCCTGCACAAGTATTTGCAATCCCTTGCTCTGCCCCGCCCCCTGCGCAGGCGTGTGAGGCCCCCCACACTCCCCCACCCTCCGTGCATGGGCGCATGACCCCCCCATGCCCCGTTTTAGGCCTAGCAGGCCTCCCTGAAGCCTCCTGGAAACAACCTGTTTCCAGACTTCCAGTAGGCCAGTTTTTTCCCCTCCCCAGGCTCCGGAGGCTTTCCCGGAGCCTCCAGGAGGGCAAAAGCACCGCCTCTGGCCTCTGGAGGCCCTCTGGAGGCCAGAAACAGCCCATTTCCGGACTTCTGGTACTTCCAGGAGGCCCGTTTTTTCTCCTCCCCAGGCTCCGGAGGCTTTTCTGGAGCCTCCGGGAGGGCAAAAACGCCGGTACTTCCAGGAGGCTTGTTTTTTGTCCTCCCAGAGCTTCCGTGCAAGCTCTGTACTTATCTGGCATCCAAAATGTGCCACATGGAGACTCCTGGGAGGGGTGGGGTGGCATGAGCATGTGCGCGCATCTCCCGCAGAGGCCCAAAAATCAGCTGGCCGGCAGGAGGCACACATGCATGCACAGTGGAGCTGACCTAGGGCGATGGCTCGCGTGCCCACAGAAATGGCTCTGCATGCCATCTGTGCCACATGTACAATAGGTTCACCATCACGGCCCTATACCATTCCGGGCAAATGGCCGCCCAGTCTCTTCTTAAAAACTTCCAGTGTTGGAGCAGCCACAACTTCTAGAGGCAAGTTGTTCCACTGGTTAATTGTTCTCCCTGTCGGGAAATTTCTCCCTAGTTCTAGATTGCTTCTCTCCTTGATTAGTTTCCTTCTGTTACTTCTTCTCCTGCCTTCAGGTGCTTTGGAGATTGTCGAGAAGACATCATAAGAGTCCAATTAAAGGCAAGATAACACATGATGGTAATAGGTAAATGTAAGCACCTGATGACTATCTATCTATCCATCCATCCATCCATCCATCCATCCATCCATCCATCCATGTATCTACCTACCTTCCTACCTACCTACCTATCCATCCATCCATCTACCTACCTACCCACCCACCCACTCACCCATCCATCCATCCATCCATCCATCCACCTACCTACCTACCTACCAACTTACCTACCTACCTACGTATCTATCCATGTATCTATCCATGTATCTATCTATCTATCCATCCATCCATCCATCCATCCATCCATCCATCCACCTACCTTCCTACCTACCTACCTATCCATCTATCCATCCATCTACCTACCTACCTACCTACCCACCCACCCACTCACCCATCCATCCATCCACCTACCTACCTACCTACCAACTTACCTACCTACCTACGTATCTATCCATGTATCTATCTATCTATCTATCTATCTATCTATCTATCTATCTATCTATCTATCATCTATCTACCTATCTATCTATCTATTATCTATCATCTATCTATCTATTTATCTATCATCTATCATCTATCTATCTATCTATCTATCTATCTATCTATCTATCTATCATCTATCTAATTTCCCAAGAGTGCCAGCATAAAACTGCATCTTTTCCTGTCTGCATCTTAAGTGCCTCAAACCTACCATTCTTAGGCAAGGCTGGCCCCTGCTGTTCAAAAGATATATGTGGGGAAACACACAATAATAAATAAGGAAGAATTTACGAGTTGGTTAGTTAAGCCTGTTGCTTTGTCCTGTTGCCATCTGAGAATACAGCTGTATGATGGGAGGGGGGGGGAACCTATGTTCCAGGCTTTAATGTATTTGCATGTGTGAAGGGGGTGACGTGCATGTGACAGATATGAATAGGAAGTAATGGATGGAAGTGTAACCAAGAGAGATCCAACCTAGAACTGAAGAGAATTTTCTTGACAGCAAGAACAACTAATCAGCGGAACGGTTTTTGTCTCCAGAAATTGTGGATGCTCCATCACTAGAGGTTTTCAAGAAAAGATTGGACATCCGTTTGTCCAGAATGGTATAAGATCTCCTGCTTGAGCAGAGGGTTAGGATAGATGGCCTTCAAAGTCTCTTCCAACTCTGTTATTCTGTATTCTATTCTGCATTTCTATTCTGCATTTCTATTTCTAGTAGGGCATGGTTATGGCCACCATCATTTTTGGCTTCTGTTCCCTGCTTCTGTTGACCGTGATTATTTTTTCCCAGATGGGGTTCCAGTTAAAAACGTAAAAATTCACACAGAATTATATGAAGTAAGAACTCACCTGATCGGAAGCATAGGCGATGAGGCGAGAATTCAGAATGGATTCATCTACATTTGGCTCAGAGGTTTTCATTTCGAGAATTTTATTCTTTCTTGCTGCTAGGAGAGCGATCAGCGTTGATTCACTAACTGTGCTCTGTAGGGAGAAGTGGGGGAAAAAACCCCTCTAAGAATAGCTTATATTTGATGTGGAAAATATCTTAGTCCCTCCAAAGGCCAAGATGATCCTAAGACTATGTCCTTCCTCCTATTTTTGGACCATAATCCAAATAGAATAGAATAGAATAGAATAGAATAGAATAGAGTAGAGTAGAGTAGGGTAGGGTAGGGTAGGGTAGGGTAGGGTAGGGTAGGGTAGGGTAGGGTAGGGAAGGGTAGGGTAGAATAGAATAGAATAGAATAGAATAGAATAGAATAGAATAGAATAGAGTAGAGTAGAGTAGGGTAGGGTAGGGTAGGGTAGGGTAGGGTAGGGTAGGGTAGGGAAGGGTAGGGTAGAATAGAATAGAATAGAATAGAATAGAATAGAATAGAATAGAATAGAATAGAGTAGGGTAGGGTAGGGTAGGGTAGGGTAGAATAGAATAGAATAGAGTAGGGTAGGGTAGGGTAGGGTAGGGTAGGGAAGGGAAGGGTAGGGTAGGGTAGGGTAGAATAGAATAGAATAGAATAGAATAGAGTAGAGTAGGGTAGGGTAGGGTAGGGTAGGGTAGGGTAGGGTAGGGTAGGGTAATGTAGGGTAGAATAGAATAGAACAGAACAGAACAGAACAGAACAGAACAGAACAGAACAGAACAGAACAGAATAGAATAGAATAGAATAGAATAGAATAGAATTCTTTATTGGCCAAGTGTGATTGGACACACATGGAATTTGTCTTCGGTGCATATGCTCTCAGTGTACATAAAGAAAAAATAAAATATATTCATCAAGAATCATAAGATACAACACTTAGTGATAGTCATAGGATACTAACGAGCAATCAAATCATACCAGGAACCAATAAAAACAATATAAGTTGTAAAGATACAAGCTACATGGATATAACCATAAGTGGGAAGAGATAGGTACCAGTAAGGATGAGAAGAATAGTAATACAGGCTTAGTAGTTAATTTGTCGGTGTTGTGGGGATTAGTTGTTAGCAGAATGATGGCATTCGGGAATGTCCTTGTGTCTAGTTGTTCTGGTGTGCAGTGCTCTATAGTGTCGTTTTAAGGGTAGAAGTTGAAACAATTTATGTCCAGGATGTGAGGGGTCTGTAGATATTTTCTTTGCCATTGCTATGCAGAATTGAAGGCTGAAATATCTGGAGAACATCAGACTGCATCTCCTATCTCATTCCAATGACAGTCTATTCGTCACAAACAACAATATTCACTTCTCAAAGCACCCCATTTGTATGATGTCTGTGGTCTCTGCAAGGATCTGATTAGGAAATCTTGTTTCAAAAGGGCAAATGACACCAATAGTTCCTGGCTGGAGGAAGATTGATGACTTCCTGCAAATCAGCCTCTACTGTAGCCACTCAATTACACTCAACTTATAACCACCAGAATTAGCATTGCTAAGCAAAGGTGCTAAAATGTGTAAACTTTCATTAAAATTTGAAATGGAAGAAGAATAAGTAAAAGGAAAAAAAGTATGATAACCTGGGCTACAAAAATTGGTTATGGTATGTAGATACAGTGATGTATCATTAATTGTATTCATCATTAATTGGTTCCTGGAGATGTGATGAATACCAATTTTTTTCCCATAAGGAATAATATAGTGAGTCACAAGGCAGCTGACACTGGCAGGTTTTAGCCTGTGCATTGTGTACCAAAGAAACAATGAGTACTGGGGGAAAATTTTTCATGCCAAAATGGGTTGGGTATCAAATTCGATGAGTTTCCTTGGAATTTAGTGAGTTTCCTTGGAATTCAATGAGTTTCCTTGGAATTCAATGAGTTTCCTTGGAATACCAAGGTATCACTGTAGACCAGTGGGAAAATATGAAAGAATTTATTATTATTATTATTATTTATTTATTAGTTTGATTTATATGCTGCCTTTCTCCGGAGACTCAGGGCGGCTTACAATGCATTAAGCAATAGCCTTCATACTTTTGTATATACCTGCTTAGTAGGGCTTTTTTGCCCCCCCCCCCCGCCAAGCGGTGTTCTACTTTATACAAAGTCAGCTTATTGCCCCCACAAACTGGGTCCTCATTTTACCTACCTTGAAAGGATGGAAGGCTGAGTCAACCTTGAGCCTGGTGAGAATTGAACTTGCAGTAATTGCAGGCAGCTGGCAGCTAAATGCTACTTTTAACAGTAGTTTAGTCTGCTGCGCCACCAGGCTCCTTTCCAATGTAATTGAAACTTACATTGTGTTATAATCTTACAGAAAACGTTCAGAAAACAATGTACTGTTGTTATACAACACCAGAAAATGTACCAAGAAGATATAAAGGCATTTTAAATTTATATTGGAACTAGAGAGTAGTAGACGGCCTCTAAGCTTCTCTCCACTTCCGTGAGTCTATGATTTCCAACCTTCCTGCATGTGAGTTTTGGAATCTGTAGCTCCAACATATTTGGAGGTCACCAAATTGGCCAAAGGTGTACCAGATGCAGCCACATGTTCTAAGCAGGCTAACTCACTGATCACTCCAGGAGTTTGATTCTGACTGACTCAAGGTTAACTCAGCCTTCCATCTTTCCGAGATCGGTAAAATGAGGACCCAGATTGTTGGGGGCAAACTACTAACATTGTAAACCAGAGGTGAAATCTACTTACCTTCCCTACTGGTTTGGGAGTACACCCGCCGCGGGCGCGGACCCCCTGCACATGCGCAAACCATGGGTGAAATCCAGCAGGTTCTGGAGAACCGGTAGCGGAAATTTTGAGTAGTTCGGAGAACCGGCAAATACCACCTCTGGCTGGCCCCAGAGTGGGGTGGGAATGGAGATTTTGCAATATCCTTCCCCTGGAGTGGGGTGGGAATGGAGATTTTGCAATATCCTTCCCCTGCCACACCCACCAAGCCACACCACACCCACCAAGCCACGCCCACAGAACCAGTAGTAAAAAAAATTGGATTTCACCACTGGCGCAAACCCTTCTGTTCATGCGTACATGATAAAAAACAAGTTACTTCCTGGTTAAAACCAGGAAGTAATGACGACCGGGCAGGTGGAGCCTTGCGCTGCCATCGCTAGTGGTTCTCCAAACCACCCACTGCCGAACTGGTCCGAACCGGTAGCATTTCACCCTTGTTGTAAACCCCTTAGAGAAGGCTGTAAAGCACTGTGAAGTGGTATATAAATCGAAGTGCCATTGCTATGATCAGATTAACAACAGTGAACCTTCAGAATCAGTCACATGGTAAATGGGTGGCTACGCACATTAAATCTCTCACTCAATCAATTCATCCACTCATTTACCTGCAAGATGCCACCACCTTTGCCGCCTGGATGATAATGCAAGAATGTTTCTGGAAGACCCATCATTTGAGCCAACCAATCCATTACGTTCATTTCCAGTTCTGTGCACGCTGGACTGGATGCCTTTGGGGGAGAAAACACAGTGGGGGGCAGTGGTGAAATCCTCGGTGGGTTGCCACCGATTCGCTGCAAGCACATGCACAGTGTACACCAAATGTGTGCTTCACACGGAGAAAGGAGCCGTTTGAAGGTAAGTAGAACAGCGAGGGGGGGAACAGCTGCGCCGTGCGATTTAGATTCACTAGAAAGCAGGATTTTCTGCTTCCTAGCGAGTATAAATCGCGCGGCACAGCTGATTGTCGGAAATACCGCTTCGGATGAATCAGTAGGGGTTTTTTTACTACCAGTTCTCCCGAACCAGTAGATTTTAATGCCACCGGTTCACACAAACCGGTAGCATTTTACCCCAGAGTGGGGGTAACAGCATCGCATCGGATGAAGGTGAAGAACTCTTGCTGTAGCAATGCTTAAAGGTTGTTGTTTTTTTTTTCATTCAGCAAATTGCATGGTCTTGTAGCCAAAACCTGGCTCTCTTAAAGCAACCAAAAATGGACGCAAGTCACTTTTTCAGTGCCCGTTGTAACTTTGAACGGTCACTGAAGGAACTGTTGTAAGTCGAGGACTACCTGTACACATATGGCCACTGGTGGGAATGAGCCCCTCACTATGCTTCGGATGTTTCGTAGGTTTGGTGGAGAACGCAGCTTACGTGTCTGTGCGGGACGGATAATTTTGTTACTGCAAGATAAGGAAAAATTCTCACAACGCAACGGGTTTCCCCGTTTGTGGGCACTTGTTTAGTAGAGAGAGAATCTGCCTGTCACGTCATGCCCCCTCCTGCTCCCTGCCTTCATTCCTAACTAGCTTTTCATTTCCTTCTGCTCGGCTTCCGAATAAGCCCTGACGGCAATTTTCACGTAGGGCTTTCCTGTCACGTAGCCCACAAATCGGGAGTAACTCAGTTGCCTGGCCTTGCTGGATATCTCGTGATCTGGTAAGCAGAAACCAGCCTCCTTGTGGGGACCCTTTTCTAAGGGGTTTGTCAGGAAGAAGGATTGGTAAGACAAATATTCTGAAATACAGGCTGAGCAACCTAGATGTTGTTTCGTTATTTATTAAGGAGTTTCTTTTTGACAAAAAAAAGAGCACCCAAGTTTCGAATCGATTTGAAACAGAAAGCAAAGGCAGGACACCTGGCATTCTCTACACCGGGCTACTGACCAGCTCAATGTTTTTCGAACTTGGCAAAGTTATGTGAACTTCAGTTCCTAGAATTCCCCAGCTGCTATGTGTTGAATGTTATCTCTTTTCAGCTAACTGTCAGCTAATTCTCTCTTTCTTTTCTTATTTAGTTTAACCACGTGGAAAGTTTAAGGTGTGTTACAGACCAGGGGTGTCAAACTCGAAGCCTGGGGGCAGGAATCAGCCCGTGAGGGTGCTTAGATCTGGCCCGCAGGGCCACCCTGCCAATAGCGAAGGACTGGCCCGCAGTGCCTCTGCCAGTAAAACGCAGCTCGCGAGGGCCATGCATGGATCTCCTAAACTCCGTTTTCTCTGGCAGATGGTTGCAGGATGCCGTCCCAGCTGTAAACGGAGCTTGGGAGCCCGTTTTCGCTGTCAGAGCATTCGGGCCACCCCAGGTGTCCCCAACACAAGTGACATCATGCTGGTCATGCCCACCGTGGCCCCCCGAGGTCAAACACAAACCTGATGTGGCCCTCAATGAAATCGAGTTGGACATCCCTGTTATAGGCAATTGATCAAGGCTGATTTCGCCTTCCATCCTTCTGAGGTGAGTAAAATGAGGAGCCAAATTGTTGGGGGCAATATGCTGACTCTGTGAACTGCTTAGAGAGGGCTGTCAAACACTGTAAAGCGGTATATAAGTCTAAGTGCTATTGCTATCAAGCCATGGTGTTTGTATATTATGACTATATAAACACTGAACATGTGCAAAATGACCTTAACCATTATATCGCACTACCTGCTACATTAACTCTATCCAACAGTACTCTGCTTTATATGCAGTGTGTGAATTGTGATTTGCTCTGGAGTTTGTTGTATGTATACAAACAGTTGTGAATGCAACTGCTTGAGGGTTCCTGGATTGGAGCTGAAAGGTGAAAAGGAAGCAGTATGCTCCCTCCCATATTGGGGCAGACCAGGTGCTTCGATAGAAAAACACTTAATCTCTCCCCTGGTTCAAACTGATAAAGGGAGAAGAATTTGTGGCTCGGAGGCTAATACAACTGCCTAATATACAGGCAGCCCAAGTTCGAATCCGAGTAAGGGTATGGCTATCTGATGAGAGTTAAATAGCTTGAAATAGATCTATACTAGTCTCCCTTTATTTCTTTATCAGCAAATATAAATTATAGATAGATAGATAGATAGATAGATAGATAGATAGATAGATAGATAGATAGATAGATAGATAGATAAAAGCAACTGATCAAGTACAAATTCTTTGATCTCATGTTTGAGATGCTGCGGTTTTGAACAGAAGATCTTAATGCTGGAGTTACTTACCCAAGTAAATCCCAAACAGTTAATAGCATCTGCTAGCATATCTCCAAGGAGTGAAGGCCAGGAAGTCAAAGCTGGGAAATAGGCGTGCATTTGTGGACTTTGCCAATGGACAACCTAAAAGAAGAGAGGAGCACAAAAAAATACAATGAGCTGGTCCAGCATGAAATGAAGAGGATGGAAAGAAAGACAAGACAATGTACCATATTTTTTGGAGTATAAGATGCACCTTTTTCTCCCCTAAAAGAGAGTGAAAATTTGGATGCGTCTTATACACCGAATGTAGCCCCACCCAGCCTCTGAAACCTCCATTTGAGAGGCTGAAAAAAGGCTCTGAAACCTCCATTTGAGAGGCTGAAAAAAAACCTCTGAAACCTCCATTTGAGAGGCTGAAAAAAAAAAGGCTCTGAAACCTCCATTTGAGAGGCTGACAAAAAAAGCCTCTGAAACCTCCATCTGAGAGGCTGAAAAAAGCCTCTGAAACCTCCATTTGAGAGGCTGACAAAAAAAGCCTCTGAAACCTCCGTTTCAGAGGCTGAAAAAAAAGCAAACGGCAGAGCTCACAACCAACGAACCTGTTGCTAAAGTTCACCTCTGGGAACAGCTGATTGGGGGTATTCCAGGAGGCCGATCCACCCCCGATCAGCTTTTTTCTTATTTTCCTCCCCAAAAACTAAGGTGCATTTTATAGTCCGAAAAATACGATAATTAAACTGTCCAGGCAAAGGAAAGGATAATTTCTCAGAAATCTTATTTTCCTTTGCCCTCTGGTAATGAAAAAATTGCTTGAACAGCTGGCAGTCCCTGGCTAACCATGTTCTGGATTGGAAAGTAAGCTATATCAGAATTCCTATCAAGGAACACAGGGAAGTTGGAACACATCCTGAATGAAGATAACAGCGAAGTGCGTGCATAATGCTACCAAGAAAATTACATAAATGCATTAAAGACCTTAGGTCAACTGGAAGGAGATGCTGTCTTTAATCAAGAAGGTAAATTGTGATGCAACAGGTAATTGTACAACTATGAGCCACGGTGGCGCAGTGGTTAGAGTGCAGTACTGCAGGCTACTTCTGCTGACTGCCGGCTGACTGCGATTTGGCAGTTCGAATCTCACCAGGCTCAAGGTTGACTCGGCCTTCCATCCTTTCAAGGTGGGTAAAATGAAGACCCAGACTGTTGGGGGCAAGAGGCTGACTCTGTAAACCACTTAGGGCTGTAAAGCACTATGAAGCGGTATATAAGTCTAAGTGCTATTGCTATCAGGTCTCATAGCCAATGATACAACACTTATGCAAGCAGGACCTATCTATCTATCATCCAATAAGAACTTCTTTGAGTTTGGAGCAGCGTTCTCTAACGTGGTCCTCTCCAGATGTGTATTTGGGAGTTCCTCCATGACATCTGGAGAGGGTTGGGAAGGATGACTTCAAAAACCAGTAAAGATGGCTAATTGAGTGTAACAGACAGTTACACTTGTTTAACCATGACATTGATCTCAATCAGACAAACTGATTGTAACTGTGTTGTAAAGAGAAAATAGCACGCGGTTCTGATTTGTGGTATCTAATGAGGGGAGGGGAACATTGAAAGTGGCTCAAATAAAAAAGATTTATTTTTCACTGTTATCAGAACATGCTGGGTGCAGTACTGAATTGGTACTGGCATTCAGATCTGCTGTATAAAGATGTACTCTGTGAGATGAAACAGATAGCTCAAGAAAATCACCAAGATTTTTCTTCTCCATTTTAAAAGAGTCCTAAAACATGAAGAACGGTTGCAGGAACTGGGTATGTCTAGTTTAATGAAAAGAAGGACTAGGGGAGACATGATAGCAGTCTTCCAATATCTCAGGGGCTGCCACAAAGAAGAGGGAGTCAAGCTATTCTCCAAAGCACCTGAGGGCAGGACAAGAAGCAATGGGTGGAAACTAATCAAGGAGAGAAGCAACCTAGAACTAAGGAGAAATTTCCTGACAGTGAGAACAATTAACCAGTGGAACGACTTGCCTCCAGAAGTTGTGAATGCTCCAACACTGGAAGTTTTTAAGAAGAGATTGGATAACCATTTGCCTGAAGTGGTGTAGGGTTTCCTTCCTAAGAAGGGGGTTGGATTAGAAGACCTCCAAGGTCCCTTCCAACTCTGTTACTCTATTGAGAAACCAACAGAATACATATCTGCAGCTAGATCCTTTATTTCAGTTAGAATTTCTCTTCTCCCTCAGATATCTGGGATATATGTTGCTAAGGATCATCGGTGGAACAACAAAACAAGGAAGGGACCTTGGAGGACTTCTAGTGCAACCCCCTGCTCAAGCAGGAGATTCTGAAGAAGCTTCTGGGATGAGAAGCGAAACGACTTCAAAAAAGAAAAACAAGAAATCCAGTTGCCTCTTGAAAAAGTACCTTTGGGACAGGAGACCCTATGTACCAGTACAGACAAACGGTAATCTCTTCTTAAAAACAAAACAGCGACTGGCTGAATTAGCAGTGTATCAGTGTCACCCTTTAAAAATGTGTGCTGTGGCTCCCATCATCCCTGAACAGGGGGCCATGCTTGCAAATTGATAGGAATCAGGATCCAATGTCTGGGTCCACCAAGTATATGGACTAAACAAGCCACTGGTTTCTCCTTGATGATTGTATACGTATATGATATATAAAGGTAAAGGTTCCCCTCGCACATAGATGCTAGTTGTTCCCGACTCTAGGGGGCGGTGCTCATCTCTGTTTCAAAGCCAAAGAGCCAGCGCTGTCTGAAGATGTTTCCGTGATCATGTGGCCAGCATGACTCAACACCAAAGGCGCACGGAACGTTATTACCTTCCCACCAAAATGGTCCCTATTTTTCTACTTGCACTTTTTACGTGCTTTCGAACTGCTAGGTTGGCAGAAGCTGGGACAAGTAATGGGAGCTCACCCCGTTATGTGGCACTAGGGATTCGAACTGCTGAACTGCCGACCTTTTGATCGACAAGATCAGAGTCTTAGCCACTGAGCCACCATGTCCCCATATAATATAGATATAGATATAGATATGTATAATGCATAGTAAGGTTCTCCAGTTCTCCATCCTTTCCATTCTGCCCCATTGGCCTTGCTGGTGAGGGCTCTAGGAGCTGAAGTCACATCACATCTAGAGAATGCTAGGTGGGAGACAATCCCTTTACAGATACCCCTTTTCTCACAACAAGCAAACCTGTTCTTACCCCAGGCATAATGATGTTCTCTATGTCTCTGAAGATATTATCCCAGCTTTCTGGCTCCAAGGGGGCTCCATCGGGCAACTGATCTCTCATGTAACCGGGTTGCACGTCAGGATACACCCGCCTTTCCCGGATGTTGGTGAGGTACTGGCAAATGTAGTCCACCATTTCTTTCCCTAGGAAGCGGGAGCAAGGAAAGCTCACAAACACCATTCCTGCCCATCGGGGACATTTTGCACCTCCATGTTGCAACTGCCATAGCTTGCACATATAGCATGATAAGCATCGATAGAATCTCTCTAAGACGTTTGCCCACTGCTGTACCAAGAGGAAATGAGTAGGCTGCAGTCTTTAGCCACACATGCTTTACAAGATTTATAGAGGGGTTTATATCTGAGTAAATCAACATACATCTTACATGCATACACTGTATCTACGTACATACAGTGTCCAATCCCATGAGCAGCCATCCATGGAATAGAGTAGGGTAGGGTAGGGTAGGGTAGGGTAGGGTAGAATAGAATAGAATAGAATAGAATAGAATAGAATAGAATAGAATAGAATAGAATAGAATAGAATAGAATAGAATAGAATAGAATTCTTTATTGGCTGTGTGATTGGACACACAAGGAATTTGTCTTTGGTGCATATGCTCTCAGTGTACATAAGGAGAATAAAATACATTCATCAAGAATAAAAAGATACAACACTTAGTGATAGTCCTAAGGTACAAATAAGCAATCGAATCATACTAGGAACCAGTCAATATCAATATAAATTGTAAGGATACAAGCAACAAAGTTACAGTCATATAATCATAAGTGGGAAGAGATGGGTGATAGGCACAATGAGAAGATTAATAGTAATGAAGACTTAGTGGATAGTTTGACAGTGTTGAGGGAATTATTAGCAGCTAATGAATGAAAAAGAATTTACCTATAAGAAATCATGCCTACCTTAGGGCTGCAAAAGAGAAGGCCTTTGCTCCTTGAAGAGTTGGTGGAATCTGATTACCATCAACTCTAGTATGACAAGAGTTGCAATCAGTTGATGTATGACAATATCTGAGAATCATACATCACTGTGTCACAGCCAGTGGAGTAAGGCAGAAATAAGTTCTACAGTCCTTTTCTAAGATTAGTCCTTCAATCCCACTCCATCATCTGCATTGGCTGGTGCTGATGTCCTTGAGGTCCAAAACCTCTGGAGGACACATAATTGAACTCTTTGGACGAAGGCTGCACTATCATAAGATGCTCCTTAAAAAATTGCAGGTAAACTACAAAAGCAGCAGCCTCCTTCTCTTAGACCTTGTTTGCACCTGGTTTAGACAGGTGCCTTGTTTTTTTTAAACATGGATGTTTCATTTCTGCAACTGTCAATAATTGAGTGGAGTTACCTGATCCTGTTCAAAAAATGGAAGTGAGCTGAAAGCATCACCGGCCAAATAGGAATCCGTTGTTCAAATCTCCTTCCGTGCCCCTTCCCGAACTCACCTCTCCGTCTGTATTCCTGTTGGTCCATGTGGACTCTTGCAAAGACTGCCTCTTTCTCTAATGGTTATCCGTGGACTGCAGACAGCTATTTGCTCAGCTGAGTCGCCTTCATCCTGCAGCCTTTTATATCTTCTATCAAACTTTACGTCAGCAAATTATTAGGAAATCAGCCTCTGATGAAATCTCCCCAATTTGCTTCTCTTCCTGGGGCTCGTTCAGAGGTCTTTGATATTCAGCAAATTGGAGTCCCATTCATTATATTGCTACAGCAGGAAACAACATACAGCCTGGCCAATAACAAATAGTAATAGTAATGGTGAAACTAATTACCGTAGTCGACTCCATGCAGAAAGACAGCCCAGAAGAGCATTAAACTGTCTTGAGTCCAAATGTTTGGGTATTGAAAATAAATTCAGAAATCGTCTTCTAGGAAAATGCTGTACTTACCAAGGAAGATTGCACAAAGATTATTCAAAACAGTGTCAAGAAGGTGCCTAAACTTGTGAAAAGATACACACTATCAGATAAAAGAGGATGAGTGAAACCCAAAGTCTAAAGATATCCATCAGGAAACAGCAATCTGGATAATCTTATCCCACAAGTAAAATACGTTGCCAATGTCTCTCAGGATCGCAACAGCTTTCTATTATCTTAAAATGTGATATGGATATGACGCTAAAAATGGTTGTGAGATATGACCATACTTATTATTCCAACATCTTATTACATATTGTTCTTTCCACTTGCCTTGGCCCTCTATTCTGGCAGGAGCAGAAACTGTTTCCTTCTTACAATATGAGAACAAAAGAAGAATTTGCAGGGTAAGAGACCCAAAATATAATTTCGTTTCTCACACAGAGGCCAGCCACATACCAGGGGTGAAATGCTCCCGGTCCGGACTGGATCATCTGATCCTGTAGCGATGGCGGTGGGTGATTCGGAGAACCGGTAGCAAAAATCCCTGCGCCCCCTCCCCACCCCCCACATGCCCAGCTGAGCTGCACAATCATTAGAGGCTTTTTTTTTTTTTTTACTTTTAAAAGCATTTTTTCTACAACCTCTTCTGACGAAAAAAATGCTTTTAAAAGTTTTTTAAAAAGCCTCTGATGATCACGTGGCTCAGCTGGGATCGTCAGAGGCTTTTCAAAGCATTTTTTTCTGCAACCTCTTGGCCGAAGAGGTGGTAAAAAAAAATGCTTTGAAAAGTCTCTGACGATCCCAGCTGAGTTGCCTGATCGGCAGAGAGGCTTTTCAAAGCATTAGAAAAAATGCTTTGAAAAGTTTTTTTAAAAAAAGTTGGCAATGCCCAACCAGTCACATTACTCCCCCCACCCCAAAAAGCCATGCCCACAGAACCGGTAGTAACAAAGTTTACATTTCACCCCTGCCACATACATCTTAACTTTCTTCTAGAAACAGATGATAGTCCCAACTCTCTTCTTATTGCATCTAGACCAGGGGTCTCCAAATTAGGCAACTTTAAGACTTGTGGACTTCAACTCTCAGTGGCTGGCTGTGGAGTTGAAATGCACAAATCCACAAGTTGCCAAGTTTGGAGATCCCTGCTCTAGAGAATAGAATAGACTTCTTTATTGGCCAAGTGTGATCGGACACACAAGGAATTTGTCTTGGTGCATACATTCTCGGTGTACATAAAAGAAAAGACACATTCGTCAAGAATCATAAGGTACAACACTTAATGACAGTTATAGGGAACAAATAAGCAATCAAATCATATTAGGAAACAGTCAATATAAATCTTAAGGATATCAGCAACAAGGTTACAGTCATACAGCAGGGGTGAAATCCAACAGGTTCTAACAAGTTCTGGAGAACCAGTAGCAGAAATTTTGAGCAGTTCAGAGAACCGGTAGTGGAAATTTTGAGTAATTTGGAGAACCATCAAATACACCTCTGGCTGGACCCAGAGTGGGGTGGGAATGGGGATTTTGCAGTATCCTTCCCCTGCCACGCCCACGCATTCTATTTTTAAACGAAGTGCTCACCTCTGATTTATCCCTTCCTAATTGTATCCTTCACACTATTGCATAGTTTCCTTTTATTTCACCCAAGTGACTGGCCATCAGAATTTGTTCTCCTTCTGAGGACTCTAGATTGGATGAAAAATGACATAGAAATCAAGCACACAACTATATCATGTGCAAAGCCACGAATTTCATCAATGAAGCTCATGAAATTCATGCCACAAGAAGCGTATTTAAAAAGATGAGTAATAGATTGTGACATTGTCACGTACATTCCTGGCATTATTCTGAGGGGGTTTTCCCTTTTTTTTCTTTCACATGAGATGTCCAGTGACAAAAAAGGGAGATTTTTTTAGTGAATCCAGATTATTAGAATACAAGATTCTTTTTGCAACAGAAGCAAATTGCTGCATTATTTAGATGCAGTGAAAGACAGTAAGAGTAGATGCTGTCCATCCAAACAACATTAGCTAATGTGCACACAATCACTGTGGTCTAGGACAACTTGCCACAACCAATTTGTACATATTATGTACAAATAATATGCCACATTATGGCGAGTTGGCCATGGTGAGTTGGCCACAGCAATCCACAATCACTGTATCTCAACTTAGTCAACTTTAAGCTGTCTGGACTTCCCACCATGGCTGGCTGGAGAATTCTGGGAGTTGAAGTCCAGACAATTTCACATTGCCATGGTTGAAAAACCCTGATTTATTTATTTATTTATTTATTTATTTATTTAATTTGTATACCGCCCTTCTCCCAGAAGGGACTCAGGGCGGTGAACAGCCAAAATTAAAAAACATACAAATACAAAAGTTAAGATAATTAAAAAAATTAAATAATTGGCTACCCAATTTAAAACCCCAAATCCATAAAATTTAAAATCCCAGTTAAAAACCATTTAGGCTAGGCCGGCTTGATGAAATAAAAACGTCTTCAGGGCTTTACGGAAGGTCCGGAGGTCCGGGATCAATCGTATTCCGGGAGGCAGCTCATTCCACAGGGCGGGTGCCCCCACAGAGAAGGCTCGCCCCCTGGGGGCCGCCAGCCGACATTGCCTGACCGACGGCACCCCGAGGAGGCCCTCTCTGTGAGAGCGTATTGGCCGGTGGGAGGTTATCGGTAGCAGCAGGCGGTCTCGCAAATACCCTGGCCCTAAGATTTAGATTACACAATATGTACATTTGGACACTGGTTCACACAATCGTGAAGCCAACCAATTCAATACATCTTAGTCAAGCAATGACTTAACACAATGTATTAACTTGGCCTGAGATAGAAATCTAGGGTCTAAGTACCCTTCCGATGAACTAGTTATCCAAATCTGGAGTATTCATCACTTTGGATTTATGCCTGTAAGAATTAGACACCAGGTGTTTTGTAGATTTCTATTCTGACATCTGCAGATCAAGAATGATGAGAAGCTAAGTCTTGAGTTCACATGTAAGAGATGGTAAATTGACTGCACATTTATTTATAGTATGTTCTCTGGTGTCTGGGCAAGCAACACAACTCCACACACATGCATTGTGCTGTGGGAGAAAAAAGAGGGGGGGGGGAGAGAGAGAGAATATATATCTATCATTGCAGACTTCTGTTTTTTCTAGATACCCAGCAATTGATAAACCTCTCTGGCAGCAAATTATGCCATCTGATTATCGTGGTACCATAATATGGTGATCTTGAAAACGGAAGGGTGGAAGTCCCAAAAGTTCTTTCTTTCAAAAGGCAACTGGTCTTTTTTGTTCTGCTTGAAGACATTTTGCTTCTCATCCAAGCAGGTTCTTCAGTTCTGACTGAATGGTGGAGAGTGGAAGGATTTATATTCCTTACAGTCATTTGGTCACTAATGTTCTCTCTGAGAATCGTTGAGGCCACTTGGAGGTTTATCTGTGCCCTCAGGGTCACCTGACTCCTGTAGTCTGTTTCTTCTTTTTTTTTTTTTTTCTGGAAATCCGTTTATACTTGTTGTGACCTAGGCTTTCTGAGTCATTAAAACACATGAGTAGTCCCAAAAATCTCTTTTATTGCAACAGCTGTGAATTCTGTTCATTCACAGCTGAGTCCCAATTAGTTGCAAAAAGTCCTTCGGGAGAAGTCCTTCGGGATAATCACCAACCTTTATCTCCCTTGACACTATGCCAAAGACCTGCTTGGCAAAGCCACACGGATTCCAGAATCAAACAGAGATGCTGACTGGGAACAGAATTAACAATGTTGCTTTCCTGCAAAGAGCCCATGTGCCTTTGCTCCTCTTTTAAGCTTTATGGGAGGGGCCAATCATCTCCGGGCCTTACTCCTGAGTCGTCCCTTTTCTTTTAACTGTTCTTGCCTTCTGGCAGCTCTGCGCACGCGCGCACTAGGAACAGCCTCCTCCTCCTACGTTTCTGGTAAAATCCCCAACAAGAATAATTCAGGTTTGAAATCAGTATGATTAGAGAACAAATATGAAAATTAGAAAGAAAAGCAGAGAAGTGAAATATGGAAAGTGTTTTAATAAAGTTAAAATAAGCTAAGAAGAGGATTGTTATAATAGAAGGTATGTAAGGTAATACTATTAAGAATAGACAAAATATTACATATAGCCGTAAATCTTAATTGTTATTGCACAAAGTATTTGTACCCAGATGACACACTGTTTAATGAAAGATGAAATGTCTATATTAAAATAAAATATTTTTTTAAAAAAAAACATTGGAAGGAATGGTGGCAGGCATTGCCAGATGACAGACATCATCTCACCATGGCCAATGGGCAACAAGAGAAGGAAGAGGCTTGGTCCCTCCCCGTGGGACCTCCACTTACACACAAATGCAACGGACAAAAATATAGGAGTCTTTTGGAAGGTTGTCTTGTCTTTGTCTGTAGAGTAATAGAAACATGGACACTTTTTTATAGAAATCACGAATAAAGGGCATTTAAACTAATTTAAAGTTAGAGTTTTAGCAGACAGACGACTGGACTTGTTGGCTTTCATCAAACATCCAGGTAAGACATCCAGAGATTATAGATCTAGAAATGTTTCAAAACTTTTATAAAAATGGGGAGTGGGGAAAACCATGTTTGGAGCAATGGTCTAAAACCCACTTCTGAAATTCAGAACTGATTGCTGAAAGCACCTCACGCTTAAACCAGCTTCCTCTTGGTCCCATCAAAAGATTTTGAAATGGAAGTCATAGATCTATTTATCTTGCCTCTCTTTAGTTCCGAAATGGCACCCTAATTGAAGAGGTGAGCAAACACACTCCAAAGTGCAGTTCAGACAGGAAACAAAAGGCCTTGAACAAATACGATTTGATGCAAATGGCTATCTTGTTACAGTTATCTTCCTCTTGGACCCAGTCAGTAGCAAACGAAGGGGAAAATATATTTACCCACAGGCAACCGAATGAATAGAAATGGTATGTTGGTTAAGGGCGAAGAGAAGCCATGTCGTCAAAACCGTGGGAAAAAGCACCATGTGTCACAAATGGCTTAATTCTCTCTGGAGAAATAGGTATTTGTTGGTCTACAATCGTTACTGAACCAGCCTTCTCGTTTCTGATGAATTTGATCTATTTTCTTTTCCGTTTCAGAAATGGTTGTGACGCTGAAGTAGGTTGTGATGCTGATCCTGGAGGACATTATTGGTTGGTAGCTCAAGTTCTGATTAGGTTAAGTGGTTTAATCCTCAAAAGCTGAACTCATGAGTCAACAGATACCATACCTAATGGTTGGCAGGCTGGTTAAACTTATTCTGACTTACCCCATTTGTCAAAATTGTGGCTTTTTGAAATGCTTATGCAACTTAAGCTTCATTTTAGTAGGTCAGAAATGCAAAGGGAGGTTCTTTTTAAAATGTCAACGGCATATAAGGAAAATTCATACAAGATGTTTTATAGATGGCATTTGTCACTGGAAAGACTGGCAAAAATGTTTAAAGACAAATCAACTAGATGTTGGAAATGTCATCAGATACCGGGGCCGTATTATCATATGTGGTGGACATGTGTAGAAGCAAAAAAAATATTGGGCAAAAATTCGTATGTGGTTGGAGAAGATGACGCAGAAACTTATCGATTTAAAACCTGAACTATTTCTGTTAGGGATTTTACCAGAAATTTATAGTAAAGACGATGTATATTTGATTATTCGTGTAATAACTGTGGCTAGAATTGTATTTGCACAAAATTGGAAAAGTGAAGAGATTCCTACGGATGAAAATGTGATTAAGAAAATATTAGAATGTGCAGAAATGAATAGATTAACACTTGCAATTAAAGGAAAGGAAAAATCTGATTGTTACAATATATGGGAGTTTTTCTATCAGTGGTTAGAGAATAAATATAAAAGTAATGTATTATAAAGGCAAATAAGTTAAGAAATGTTATAATAGTAGGTAGTAATATAAGAGATACAAAATAAGAATATGTTGGTTAATTTTAATTGTTATGACACAAAAATATGTATTCAGATGACACACTGTTTAATGAAAGATGAAATGTTTGTATTAAAAGAAAATAAAAAATTTATATCTATCTTGAGTTTTTTTTCCAACCCTACTCCTTCCATTTGGTACCAAGGGAGTATCTTTTGAACATCTGCTGGCATAGGAGAGGAAAAAACCTGGGTTGGTTTTACAGGGGTTATTGCTGTTATTCAAAGCTGTTCAAATGTCTTCAGAAATGGAATAGCATACAAGTAGTAAATCAATTCTGGAAAATTTCTTTTTCATTTTACTGATACTTGTGTTGCTAAACATAGTAACAATGCCTTGTTCAGGAGTCACAACTCAAAACTGTGGTTGCTCCAACATTTGTAGCTGACACAGCATCAAGGGTGATCCAGTTTCAAGATCCTTCCTGTGAGCGATCCTTTCAACAGCCACCCCAGTTGAGGTGTTCAAATGACTTCTTTCATTTTGGGGCATTTTAGTTAGGGCTATTATTCACGTAAGCCCGTGATGGCGAACCTATGGCACACGTGCCATAGGTGACACCCAGAGTCCTCCCTGTGGGCATGCGAGCCGTTGGGTTTCTGCCGTGCCTGCACAGGGGGTGGGGCACATGCCCGGGGGGGGGGTGGTGGCACAAGCATTGCATTTTGGGGATGCGCGAGTGCGCTTTGGGCATTCAGTACTGAAAAGGTCAGCCATCACTGACGTAAGTGATGGAGTTGGAATGGCAAAATGTGCAACCCCTAAACTATTGTTAGAATCAACAAAATCTGCTGCTGAAGTCCACAGGTTTAGATGGACTAAAGTCAGAGGTGGGTTTCAGCAGGTTCTGACCAGTTCTGGAGAACCGATAGCAGAAATTTTGAGTAGTTCGGAGAACCAGTAGTAAAAATTCTGACTGGCCCCGCCCCCATCTATTCTCTGCCTCCCAAGTCCCAGCTGATTGGGAGGAAATGGGGATTTTGCAGTATCCTTCCCCCCAGAGTGGGGTGGGAATGGAGATTTTATAGTATCCTTCCTCTGCCACGCCCACCAAACCATGCCACGCCCAAGCCACACCCACAGAACCGCTAATAAAAAATTTTGAAACCCAACACTGACTAAAGTTGTAAAAAACTGGACCATGAGCCTTTTCAAACGTCTCACATTTTTTTGAGTCTCCATGCTAAATTCAGCGACTGGACTTTTCTAGTTTAAAATAATGCTGATGTTATAAAATAGCAAATTAGGACGCCTTATTGAAAGAATCATTTTGCCCTTCAACGACTAGTGTGGAAACCTCTAATGTAGACTTTTGAAACTGTTCTAATAGTGACACTGGCACAACTGTATTCCAGCCCGTGTATTTCTTCTCTACGTGTTTCTAATTCTTAAAAACCCAAGCATCTACCTTTCATAACAATTCTGTGCTACGAAAGAAAACACCCGGGTGATAACGTTTTACAAAATAAGTGAATCAATCCTGCATCTGTGGAAAAGATATTTAATTGTAAATAGAAAAGGTAGGCCAAAGACAGTTTTAAGGGCAATTCTTCTGTATAGGTAATCTAGATGATTTATAAAGTTATACGTTTCATAAAAGCACTGAAAGATAAAACACAGCAAAAGCACAAATCAAAATACAAGGTATACGTGGAAATAAAGGAGCTGCACAGTAGTCTCAACAAAGGGTAAAGCGTTTGTAGCACTTGGTAATCTTTAAGGCAGTATGGTCTGTGAATTATCCGAAAGCCAACCAATGTTTACATGTTCTTGGCTCTCTACAGGTCAACGTTTGCAGCAGGCAAGATCGACCCAACTACATCAACTGTGACTGACAAGGAAATAAATTTTTATAAAGATTCCCTTATGTTTGCCTGAGTGCAAGTAGAAAGCTCACACAAGTCAAGGTTAGGGGGAAGGAGATCCATCCATCTCTTTTCTCCTTGTATTCAAATCCCATCTACAATTATATCTACTTTTCATTCCTTTTCATCTGCAGAGCAGGACTTAGCTGTGAAACCTTTAGTAAGTCCCATAACATAAGTCCAGTAGGGAACTAAGTGCTTACTTACCTATTTTTTGAGGATGTATTAAAAGTTTAAGGTCTAAAACATCCTTATTTCTTTTAACAGTGTAAAGTGTAATGGTACTTAGGGTTCATGTGTAATGGTACTTAGGGTTGGTATATTATCTACAATATCTTGCAGACCTAAATCACTCCTTCACAATTTAATATAGTTCAATCATGGCAGACTTCGAACTCTACGTCAGTCTACATCAGTAACTGCTGATCGTACTTGGTTAGCAAAATGTGGGCGCTGAATACCAATAAACCTGGATGGCATGGGAGGAGAGAGAGAAAAGACAGGTATAAAAACTGAGAAATGTAAAACGCCGTTCACCAGAAATGCTAAGAATTGTCTTCCACCCGAAGACCATGCAAATTAAAACATAATTGGAGCTGTCCAAAATAACAGAAGGCAACAACCAAACCGCCCATACAAAGCTGCCCCTAGAGGTCAGTCATGATTTAGGACAACCTTAAAATTTTGTTGTGCAGATAAAGACGGTGAAAATTACGTGCGCCTGCGTGCGTTAGTTGCACTGTTAGATTGAGACGATGGGCACGAGTGTGAGCAAGGAGCATTTCCTCTGTAAGCTTTGTTGGAAGAAGGGAGAGCAACAGTGGTGGCAGAGCAGGAACACAAGAGAAGGTGGATTTCACTTTAGGTGGCTCCTAGATAAAACGCATGCAAGGACTTCAGGCATTTTTGTTACCCCTGTTCATTTTGCAGTGGGAACGTTGTGAACAGAAATGACCCCAGTGCCGGACTTTCTTACGTGTTAGGCTATCAGTATACAACAGCCACAATCATGAAAAAGGAGGAGTGTGAGGAGTCACTGGTTGCCCAATTTCCTCTCTCCAATCTCATGACCTTCAACGCTTGAGGGATGTCCCGTTGGAGAAGTGGTGGTGAGATGCCATTTTCAGACCTCTGTCTTCAAATTAACTCCTTCCACTCCTTTTTTTTTTTTTTTTTGACAATTTCTAGCAGGTGATAAAATCTTGGTGGGGCATGTGTTGTGAACTGTTTTAGGAGATCTGGTTATCAGTACCTGCTGTCCGTTGGCGAGTCAGATTAGATGTGAGAGATGGACACACTTGTGTGCCATTTACCAACAGATTTCTTGAAGGACAGCCTGGACTCCAATTCCAAATATCAGCCTATTATACTTACGGCATTTGCATTTGGGGGGGTTGGGGGGGAAGAGATGGGGACAGAGGGGTGCTGTGATGTGAATGTTAACTTCCTGTCCAGCAGGTGGCAGCATAGTAGGGAAGAGGTTAAGCTTAAGAGGTTTTTTTTTTTTTTGGGGGGGGGGGGGGGGGGGGAGGACTTGAAATTTGTTCTCCATCTGCAGAATTATCCCAGCCCAGCTTAGCTGGACACCCCTGAAAATATGATTGGCTGCGCTAAGGGTAATATTTTCATATAGTTAATATATTACATAAATACTGGTTTTTGTTTTCCTTTTCTTCTCCCAGGTTACATCCCTCTAAGAAATGGGGCTCCCGATATAAAAGAAAAACAATCGACCCACAATTATTCACCGGCTTCTTCATCTACCCCCTACCCCCATGACCTAGAGCACGGCTGGGCAACTATAGCAACTTTATGACCCGTGGACTTCAACTCCCAGAATTCCTGAGCCAGGCTCAGGAATTCTGGGAGTCGAAGTCCACGGGTCATAAAGTTGCCACAGTTGCCCGCTCCCGGCCTAGAGGTTAAATATTTTTTTTAATCATAATTTTCCATCCTCTTTCCTGAAAAATACTTATGGAAGATGTATATAGAAATCATAAAAAAAACATGCAGCATATGTACAAACTGAAAACTTTTAAAAATATCAGCTTCATATACATGTCAATCTACTTGAATATATCAGGAATTAAATATAAAAAATTACACTTTTTTCTTCCCTAAAAAAAGGGGGGCATTGTTCGGAGGCCTTGGCCAACTCCTTAAAGCTGTACAAAGGATAACAATAATCAGGAAATGAATTTTTAGTCAGAGGTCGAATTCATAGCTTTCAAGCTCGGTTCTGTCACATAATTCATTTAACACAGCAGTTTCAATCAACAGTTATCCTCCTTAAAACTATTCTGTATCTCAGAAGATTCATAGTAAAATAAAAGAAAAGAAAAGAAGTCACAAAAACATTGGCATTGCAGGTTTCTGGATCCTTTCCGAAAAGATTAAACAACTAATTTTGGAACTGTAAAAAAAAAAACTATTTACAGTATTTCTTTTTTTTTCTTTTTAAATATTTTGCACAAAAATGTCTAAATTCTGAGGTTGGTTTTTTTTTTTTTATGATACAAGAAAATCACCAGAGCTCATGGCTTAAGTCCAGTAGCATCTTCTTTGACAAAAAAATCTCAGTTCTGCACCTACAATTTGTGTTAGGCAGAGTCAGATTGTACTGCGGTTTTCTTATCCTGTATATAATAGAATGCTCACTTCATCCATTCAAACAGCTTCTTTGCTAGTCTGGAGGCGGGTCATCGCCTCCAACTTCTGCCTACAAGCTTCTGCTTCCTGTTCTTTCTTCAAAAGCTGCTGGCGATACTTCTGGGCTTCCCGGTTCGCCTCGTCCAGCTGTTTTTGTAATGTTTCTCTTTCCTGTGAAAGTCAAACAAAAACAAGCATCGTGTTAATGTGGTGTCCCCTGAAAGGGAGTGGAACGTCTTTATCATTTTTCATTTCAAAAAGTAATAAGGTGCAAGGATTTTGGAACAGAGCAAATTAGAGGCTCTTTGAGTTGTGGCTTAGAAACAAAGACTTTAAAAAATGCTCTGTACAAAATTGTACTATATTGAACTATATAGTACAATTAATGCATATAGTACAAAATTGTACTATATTGAAACTGGGGGTACCGCTTCGTTGAAACACATGAGTTTGAGTTGTTCTAAAGCAGTTATATTCTGGGAAGGAATAATCACGTATATTATTTTGACGTTGAAATGTAGATTCCATTTGGACCATTACAAAGAAATATGCAGTTTTTAAAGAACTGGAGAGCAAGGTAAATGTTAAACTTTGAGCCTAATATGGAAGAAATGAATCACGTATACACATTCTGCTCCTTGGAATAAGATATATCAGTAAAACGTCAGAGAGAAGAGAGATTACTCATAGAATATATCACTGCTGTGGGACCATACATTGTTATTTTCAAAGGATATTATTGGGAACTTGATCTTTTTTTAAAAAAAATTCAAAAACCATCTAATGTTTTTATTTGATGAAGCGGAACAACTTTGTAGTTAAAAAAAAAGAAAAACAAATTGAGTTCAAAGCAAGTTATTGGGGCTTGCTTTTCAGAGGGGGCACTTCTGAACCATTTTAAATAAACTGATGTAAAAAGCAGCATACCCGCTTTATTAAAATAATTATCTCAGCAATCACTTTGTTCTGACCTTTTACACAGCAAAAGCCTTTTTTAAAAAAAACAACAAAAACCCGTGCTTTCACTAAGCAATGAATGTCAATCCTTCCAATGAAATCACCAGGTAGTACTAAAAGAATTGTCCGTGTCTTTACTGCAATGAAATAGGGAGGCAAATATTCAATCTCTCTCCCTTCCCCTTCTCTCTACTTTCTCTTAATGCACAATACTAACCATTTCAATTTCAATTTCAAATCTTTATTGTCAGTGCACAACATATGTACAATGAGATTGGTTGGACTCCCTCAGTGCACACACACACACACACCCAACACAATACAACTCACAGTGAAGAGGAGCTCACAGAGGAGCCTGGATAGCTCAACAGACTAAAAGCATTGTGATTAACACCACCTGTCTGCAATTACTGTAAGTTCGAATCTCCCCAGGCTCAAGGTTGACTCAGCCTTCCATCCTTTCTAAGGTGGGTAAATTGAGGACCCAGATTGTGGGGGGCAATAAGCTGACTTTGTATAAAATATACAAAAGTATGAAGGCTATTGCTTAACGCATTGTAAGCCGCCCTGAGTCTCCGGAGAAGGGTGGCATATAAATCTAATTAAAAAAAAAAAAAGACAGAAAATCCCTAACCCAATAAATCATATTAACAAAACACCCAGTCCTATTGCACCAGTGTGAACATGTTAGGCCCTGCAAGTCCATAATACTATGTAGTTATAATGTTATTTCGCATTCAGGAGTCTGACGGCCCACAGATAAAAACTGTTCTTCAGCTTGTTTGTGTGGTTGGCTATGCTTCTATATCTCCTTCCTGATGGTAGGAGAGTAAAGAAGTGGTGACCAGGATGAGAGTCGTTCCCGAGAGTTGTAAACATGTTCCAAGCCTAACTGAGTTTAACAAGATTTCCATCTACCTAAGTACCATGTCATCATTCTTAACAAGGGTTTTTTTTTTCCCCCAGCCCCCTTATTTCAAATTCTTTCATACATATTTTCAAATTATCCCAGCCGAACTGTAAAAGAAGAGCAGGCAGAGCCTGGGGTTAGAGTCAAGAGAGGAATTAGCCTGGAGTTTTTAGGCTCTCACAAAAAGTCTAAGTCCAACCTGTCTTGAATTCCATTAACAATGATCTAGCGCCAATTTAGTGCCGACCACTACTTGACTGAATTCTTGTGTATAGGCAACAGCAATAAATCAGTGTAACTGGAATTGAATGTACGGTCCTAAATTCTCAGAAGAATTGAAGTGTTTGATCTAAAATCATTTTTAAGAGGCGAAATGTTAAGTGAATCACTGCAGTTGTTAAATTGGTGACATTAAGGTTGCAAAAGGGGATCACATGACCCTGGGACACTGCAACTGTCATAAATGTGGGTCAATTGCCAAGTTCCTGAATTCACGTGGCCATGGGAATGCTGCAACGGTCGTAATTGTGAAAAACGGTCATAAGTCACTTTTTTCAGCGCCGTTGTAACTTGAAAAGGTCACTAAACAAGAGGGCTACCTGTATCTTAAAAAGAAATGTAAGATGCAGTAATAAATTCCTTACTTTCTTCAAGTACAAAAAAAAAAATCGCAATTATAAAGCAAGACAACAAGAAACATTCGGTTTAGAAAATCAGAATAAAACATCTCAGCTAACAGATTCCTTACTTCTATTTCTGCCGATTCCACCCGATTTTCAATGATCTCAATACATGGTCTCTTCATTGGAGGCTCTTCACTGATTACTGTTTCCTCTGCAATGTCTGTGGCTGGTACTGTAAGTACTGGAATTGAAATAAGTTTGGATCAAAAACTACATTAGTTAACAATGGTTGCATTTGGATGCTGGGATAGCAGGGAATAGGTAATTACAGATAGTTTATTGAATATATGAGTTGGAAGAGAACTTGGTGTAGGGTTTCCTGCCTAAGCAGGGGGTTGGACTAGAAGACCTCCAAGGTCCCTTCCAACTCTGTTATTCTGGGTTTTTCCCCCTGTTTTTTGTCATCTAGCCATCTAACACTCTTGCTAAAGACAACTCCCAGCATTCTTTATCGTTTTAAGCGTTGCGTTAACAGCACACCTGCATTGTAATAAGCCGGTTCATTAAAGCAGCCGCATCTTTTCTTCAGGCTCCAGGTGGGTGATTTGGGGCCAGTCACTCTCTCTCTCTCAGAAGGAGGAAGGAGCATTAGATATATTCGCCACCTTGAGTTATTTTTTAAAAAAATACTAATAATAAAGGTAGAACAAAACCATTAAAAGACTTGGCTGCTTTAATGAACAACAGAGAGGAGATATGATTGAGAAAACCCTGAACCAACTCTTCAAAATAATGTTTAAACTGTGCATAGCCCTTATAGCTAGTTTTGTTATGTAATGATTCAGAAATGGGCAGAAATTAGATTGTAAAATGTGGAGCCCTCCCCCCCTCCCCCCCCCCCATTCTGGAAACTGAGTCTACGACGTATGCAGCTTTGCTGGCTGAAAAACTCTGGGAGTCGACATCCACAAGTCTTAAAGTTGCCAAAGTTGGGAGTCCCCTGCTCCACAGTGCTTTACATTCCACCCAATCCTATTCTTCATTATCTCTTTTCTCCAAAGGGCTTTCATGAATATTAAGTTTAACTTAACCAACAAAATAGGACGAGGAAGGAGCATTAGATACGTTTGCCATCTTGAGTTGTCTATAAATGTAACAAAGGCAGGATATTATATAATTAAATTTCAATAGATGCTTTTCATTTAAAAAAAAGGGGGGGGTCTTAAAAGTTCCATTCCTGGTTTCTACGTACCTTGCTGCCCATCTGGCATGGTCACTATAATGGGTTGACCCATTCCGCTGGTGGGAATGGAATGGAGATTTCCAAGCTGTATCCCGTCTGTTACGATGGTGATAACCTGCTGACCTCCAGAACTAACTACTTGTTGAATTGCGCCATCCACAGATTCAGCGGTCACCACTTCTTCTGTAGCCACAACTTTCAAACAAACAAATAAATGAAACGCATATAAGCAAGCAGTAGGACCTCGTGAAAATGTGGCAGTATGGACTGCTCTTCTTCTCTATTCCAATGGAGTCAGTATTGGTATCTTTTATGAGATACTCCATTCTGTTCCATTTTTCCCCCATCAGCACATAGAAAGCCACTCCATCTTCTATACCAGGGGTCCTCAAACTACGGCCTGCGGGCCGCATATGGCCCACTGAAGCCATTAATCCGGCCCACTCGGGACCATGAGGCTGCCCCGCCCACATCACCCCACCTACCCGCTGGGCCCCACCCACCTTCTGGAGGCCAAAAACGGCCCCATTTTGGGGCAGCAGAGTGGTTCTGGAGGCCAAGGAGCTCCCCAGCCTCCAGAGAGAGGGGGGAAGAGAGTGGGGCATACACACACACACAAACAAACAGAAGTCCCTCACACATGCTCCAAGGCAGCCACATCTTCACTAACCTGCTTTCCACCCCCAGGAGCATAACAAATTAAAGTTTAATTTGTGTGTGTTGTTTAACAGACTGCTAAATTGGCCACGCCCATGCAGTTACATGACCACCTAGCCACGCCCACCCAGCCGGTCCAGGCAGCCAAGTCTTGAGGGACCGTGAATTGGCCCCGTTTAAAAAGTTTGAGGACCCCTGTTCTATACAACTGAGAATGCTCATCCCCACTAGGTTTTGGGAAGAATCTCTTCCCCACCTTTTCTCTCCTAAATTATTTCATACTTCTCCAAATGTTGTGAGTTTACTGCTTTGTAGAAGTAGCCCGAGCAATTGTGCCATCCTTATTTCAATCTTATATCTAAGTGTTTTCTTTTTGATTACTTATGCAACATTCCTCACCCCAAATATTGGAAATGAGGTACCTAGAAGTTTCAGAAATTAAATTCCTTTAACCCAACAACTTCTTTTCAAGTAAAATACAAGTTGCACAAATCCATAAAGAGTTTTAACAGAAAAACAAATGACGTTATTTGACTTTCAAATACCAAGTTAACACTCATTATTAATTTTTCCCTAGGCTCTGGGAATTTCTATTCTAATTTGTTGAGTTCATTTTTGCTGCTTCTCTTGTTTTAACACAAGGAGCCTAAAATATAAAGTATATCACTACCAGTATCAGTTTCAAGAGCTACATCTACATGCATGCAATATTATATTAAGAGCAAGCCTTTGAAGTTTATTAACAATCAGATGGACAATAAAAAAAAGCTTTCTTTCAAAAGCTATGGCATATGATTTATGACAGAAATGTCAGACGTCACATAAGATTTGGGCACTTTCATCTTTGCCATGATTGCTTCCTTATTTAGTGATGTTATTGCTCAATCGCGACCTGCAATTCTTGCTTGCAATCATTGCCATTATTGAAAGAATAACGGTAAAACTCGGGATTTTACGAAAAACAAAAGTTATGCCATAACAGAGAGACATATAAATGTGCTTGCTATGGCTGGCTCACAGAACTTCTCAGATCATCTTTACTTTAAGTTAACATGGCCAACAGAGCCAATTAGTCCCTTCTACTAAAATCTGGAAAGTAAATGATCATAAAGACGTATTCCCAGTTGCATCATGATTTACTCGAGGGAATGATGGGTTTACAGGATTGTTCATTAGCTCTGTCTGCCTTTTCCCTTCTTCAACAGTCACCTGGCAGCAGTTTCTGCATCAGGATGCAAAAAAAGGGACATGCAGGAAACACAACAGGCTGTGTTGAAGAATCAGTTCTTTGACCTCCCTGGAGTATTTCCATTCTAGCCAATCATTCGGTATTATGGGTTTGTTTTCCTCATCTTTCTAAGCCTGCGGGCAGAGACTGTCCTGTATTTATTGACCTTATGTCAGCCAACTCAGGAGCAGGCGATACAAAAGCTTTCAATCAATCAGGAATATTTTCAGGAGGAGAAGCCCTCCACGTGGCACTTTGATCTTTACACAGATGAAACAATCCTCCATAAACGCCACAAATCAACATGTCACAAAAATTGGTGGGCAAAACATGATTCAGGTTTTCTCCTTTTTAACCCAAGGCAGGGGTCTGTAACCTTAAACGCTCAAAGAGCCATTTGGACCCGTTTCCCACAGGAAAAAAAAAACACCGGGAGCCACAAAACCTGGGTGGGCGTGGCCAACTCCACATCACTCGCTCCCACCCAGTCACATGACCCACCCCCCATAGCCACGCCTACCCAGCCGGTCATTAGGGCAGAGAACCGGCTGTTAAAAAACACTGAGAACCACAAAACCCTTTTCTTTCCTCCTCTCTCTCTTTCTCCCCCTCTTTCTGTATCTATGTCTCTCTTTCTCCCCCTGCTCTCCCTCTCTCTGTCTCTCTCTCTCTCCCCATTCTCTCTCTTTATCTCTCTCTCTCTGTATCTATGTCTCTCTCTCCCCTTCTCCCTCTCTCCCCACCTCTCTCTGTATCTCTCGGATTTCCAAGGCCAGGCGAGGAGTGATTGGAAGGGGAGGGTGAAGGGCGGGGCCAGCCAGTGATGGGACAAGGAGCCGCAGCAGAAGGCCCAAAGAGCCGCATGCGGCTCCAGAGCCGCAGGTTGCCGACACCCAACCCAAGGGGTCAATCTCAAATGATAGATCGACTTTTCAAAACAAAACAAAACCAATTTGGTACTAAATATTTACTGCCAATGCTTTGCCCCTCTCTCAAAGCTTCCAGAGAAAAAGAGTACAGTCAATTGATATATTTCTTTACAGCAAATAGGGACCCAAGCCAAGGCAGTTGGCTTTCTTGCTCTGCGTAGAAGTCTGATCTCCCTTCTAGAGATTAGACTGCAGAAGGCGGCAACGCTGGCTGAGGAAGCAAATTCAGAAGTCACAAAAAGGCGTATTTGTCTTAAAATGAACTTGACTCATAATCCACTGATGTTTTTTCACGGAAATAAAAAAATGTCTTTCCTTCCATTTAATTTTATTCTCTTTGTTCTTGGGTTAAAGAAATTTGATTGCTGTTTTTATTGTTAAGTATTAACAATACTTAACAATAAAAAAACAAAGCTTAAAAACAAAAAAAAACAGCTTAAAAAACAAATTTGCCATGAAATATGGTATTGCATCAATGCTGAAAACTAGGCTGTAAACCAAACCTGTTTTTTTTTTAAACTATGGATCCTTATTTTTGGAACAATGATATTTTTCCTCACCTGGCGTCTCTGAGGAGTTGGACAGTGGAGCTGAGGCTTCTGCTAAGGCAGCCAGAGTTGCCAGAACTGAAGTTGAGGAATTGCCAAACTGGACAGCAGACATTCCGCTCTCATCTACAAACACACAATCCATAAAATCACATCAGAAAGTCACATAAAATCTACTCGCCCATTACATTTGAAATTATTCCCCCCCCCCACACCCTCAGAATGATATAAGACTTGAACTCTCGATCAAACAGACCCCATTCAGCTCAGTAGCAAGCACAGATTTATCCCTCTTCCGGAGGCAAAAGTAGTCCAAAGTGAAATAAACGGAGTGGCGCCAGCAGAATTCCACACAAACAAATAGGGAAAGTGCTTTTAGAAGAACATTTAGAATAACAGAGTTGGAAGGGACCTTGGAGGTCGTCTAGTCCAACCCCCTGCCCAAGCAGGAAACCCTACACCACTTCAGACAAATGGTTATCCAACATCTTCTTAAAAACTTCCAGTGTTGGAGAATTCACAACTTCTGTTCCACTGATTAATTGTTCTCACTGTCAGGAAATTTCTCCTTACTTCTAAGTTGCTTCTCTCCTTGATTAGTTTCCACCCATTGCTTCTTGTCCTGCCCTCAGGTCCTTTGGAGAATAGTTTGACTCCCTCTTCTTTGTGGCAGCCCCTGAGATATTGGAAGACTGCTATCATGTCTCCCCTAGTCCTTTGTTTCATTAAACTAGACATACCCAGTTCCTGCAACCGTTCTTCATATGTTTTAGCCTCCAGTCCCCTAATCATCTTTGTTACTCTTGTCTGAACTCTTTCTAGAGTCTCCACATCTTTTTTACATCGTGGCGACCAAAACTGGATGCAGTATTCCAAGTGTGGCCTTACTAAGGCCTTATAAAGTGGTATTAACATTAATTTGGAAACATTAATTTGCAAATAAAGAAAGAAAGCACGACCTTATTCCCAATTTAATAGAGTGAGCCAGCAATTTGCAATCCTCAGTGACAGTGAATATCTACCGTATGTGAGACCAGCTGTAGAGAATACTCCACCTGTTAGATTCACAACACCACCAGGTCCAATGATGAACTGTGGTGTTGCCGCATGAATTGTCACCGTATCGGGGCTTTCTGGATTTGTGTTGATTTGGTTCTGCATGGCGATCTATGACCAAAAAAAACAACAGCTTTGTTTTTACACTTATTGGGGGGTTAGGGAAAGGGAATGAATTTTAAGATGAATATAGTATATAACAAATGTTCATAAATTATACATTAAATCTCAGACAGAATAGCAGTCAACATCTTAATGTAACCTATAGTTCATGCACACTGTGTTGTTATTCACTGACATATATTCAACATGGAAAAATATCTGGCAGAAAAGTATTCAGAATAAATGCATCAGTTTCAAGACGCAGTGAAAGAGGGAATATAGAGTGACGATAAAGAAACATAATTGAAGGCCAGGGTATCGATCCTATATAAAACAACAGGCTAGAGCACGGGTCCCCAACCTGTTGGGTTTGCAATTGGGCCATGGCAAAAGCCAGCAAGCGTGCACCACACATCCTCGTTTGCGCGAGCAATGGGTGAGCACATGCGTGCATGCTCCATTTGCGTGAATGGCAGGCCTGCGTGCAGGCCACTCACGCAAATGGAGCTGCGCACACTGGCCGGCCACTTGCACGAACCATCACATCCCCACCCCACCCCCACCCTGCCAGTCCACAAAGCCAGAAACATTGGGGAACTGTAGCCTAGAGATTAAGCTACAAGGTTCTGGAAAAGCCTAACAAATAGTGAGTTTTGAGTTACCTGTAGAATTTCTGCCAGGTCTTCATATCCATTGTCTATGGCAATGTCTAGCGCAGTCTTGCAAAATTTACTTTGGGTATGGACATCTGCTCCATACTTTATTAAGAGTTCCACTACTTCCTGATGATTGTGCTCCGTAGCCCAATGCAGAGCAGTCATTTTCAGCATGTCCTTTGCATTTACATCTGCACCGTGCTACAAAACATAGTCAATTAAATTTCTTTCAAAACGGAAAGAAGAAGTCAAAGTTAATTTTAGGGTCAGCATTACTTTGAATATATATTTTAAAAACTGTGTCCTTCCTTTTAAACTTTGTTTATGCTGTCCGTTTACCTCCTACGACTTAATATACTGCAGATAATTAATGTAATTAATTAATTCATTATTGCCTCGAACTGTTGGGTGGACACATTTTCAAAACGGTTAATCTTAGAAAGTAAAGAACAGAAGTTAAAATCTGGTGTGCGATGACTTGTGTGTCTCTCTCAGCATGGCTTGTCATTTTTTCCCTTCAAAAATAAATCTCTTCATCTAAAAATAATGTTGATAAGAAGTCATGTGCTTTTATTAGTCTGATAACATAAAGGGAAGTCTGTAATTTTCAGTGCAAGTAATTTTTAAAAAGGATTTTGGACTGCTGCTGTAGAATTTTCAGACAGCAAAATAGAAGCAAAGCCTTGAAACAGGAATATTGGTGGGCTGTTTCAGGAAAAAAAATTTTGCTTAGAAAGGGCAACTGTAAAACCATACATTAGGGAAATTAAGCTGTCCTTTCTTAGATAATATTCTTCATCCTTGGCTGTTTTTCCTGTTATGGAAAAATTATTTGAACATATGCCAAATTTTAATGAACATATCATTGATCATGGCTTTTAATGTAAAGGTTTTAATATGCCATATAGGATTTAAATCATATTGTTCCTATGGTCTGATTTTAGACGGCCTAACTACAAATGGCAACCACTTTGCACATACTCAAAATGGTGCTATTGATTCTCCTACATCCTTGATTTCTAGAGAAGCTCTTGAGGAGGTCCAGAAAGTTTCAATGTGCATTTTTTTAAAAAAAAATCTTCCCATGTGCCTCTTTGATGCCCGGAAATGTTCTGAGAAACTCCTTTAGATACTGCAGGAAAAAAAATCATCTTCAGTCTATTAGCAATTACAGTGGTACTCAACTTCTTTGAAACTCATCAAATTTGATATTCAACACATTTTGACACAAAAATGTTGTCCCGGTACTCAACGCCCAAACTAGGACCTGTCGGTGCCGTCTGACTTCGGACTCACTACATTGTTCCTTATGGGAAAATTCTGTTTGGTACTTATCGTACCTCCCACAACCAATTTTCAATGAGTATCGGGGTACCACTGTATGTCCTGTTTCAACTCTGGTACAGGTAATAATAAATGGAGAGCTTTTTTTCTTTTTACCTTAAGCAAAACTTCTACAATGCTTGCATGGCCTTCTGAAGCTGCCATGTGAAGTGGCGTCCGATCCACTTTGGTCCTCGCATCTCGACTTACTCCTGCTCGTAGTAACACTTCCGTAGTTGAATAGTGGCCATACTGTGCTGCTAGATGAAGTGGAGACGTTCCCAGCTGCAGCGGGAAATGTGAAATAGGATATCGGCACATAATTATCCTCTTATTTAACAACACTAAAAATACCACATTCATTTTTGGGTACCGTTATTTTTTTTTAAAAAAAAACAATTATGGAAATTCTGGCGTATTGGGCTGTTTTAAATCTTTATTATTTTCCTAACTTTTTGCTTTGAAGTCACTAATCTTTGTTCTACATAATCCTATAATCCTTTCCTATAATCTTTCCTTTCATCCTAAATTAGAAAGGAACTGCTAACTCTTCTTTACAAGTGTTTTGCCCATTCTCACAAATATCCAGTTCTAAAGGAAAGTTGTGTTTTCTTTTAATTAAACACAGTATTGCAGTCATCAGGCAAGTAATACAATCATCATGATTTGAGGGCTAAAATCTCAGTGATGGTGGTGATCTTACATTCTAGCCCAGCAATTTTTTCATGCTCATCAAAACCAAAAGGCAACATTTTGAAAAATCGTGATGAGCTGCTGCATCTTACATATTGTCTTTTTTTTTTTTTTTTTGGGGGGGGGGGGGGGTTCCCTATTGGATTTGATTTCCCAAAATAGGAAATAGAAGCAGAAAAAGTACTTATTGAGTAGTTATGAGTAGTTATCCCCACCCCCCAAAAGGCTGGAGTCTGGACCCTAACCCTAACTTTAACTCTGAAATCCCAGTTCTAAGCCAAGGTTTGAAATTTGGGAAGAATATGTCAGAAGTTCCCACTTAATACTAAGCTTCTTCTTAGCAAAAACTAAATAATGAGGGCAATTGGATAATATGTTCCAGCAACTTTGTTCATGAACAGTAAAGCTGCCTTCTTATCACAGTCCGTGACCAATATTTCCACACATGACCAATCTAAGAAAAAAACCATCAACTGAAAAGTGGAATGGCATCAATATTTCAACAATGAATAAACTTATTGGGCACCAGCTTAATCTGGATGAACAATTAATGAAAGCAAGCAGCACTTATTTGACTCAAGGTATCTCCATGATCATGTTATTCAAAAACATGAAAATTCCCTTGAATCACACATTCCTCCTAAGGACAACATGCTTACGTCTGAGTAGTTTCCTTGATAGCAATATGAAAAACTCCAGCAAAATAAACACTGCAAACACAAACCACCAAACATGCGATTTTGTTTTTTTCTTTTAATGGTGTTTTTACCCAATCTGTAGTAAAAGGTGCTCCATTGGCCATCAAAATGCGAACTTCATCATCTTGGCCGGCTCGAGCAGCTTCTAAAAGCTTCTTTCCCAAATCTACCAAGGACATCTAAAAAAATATTTGAGAGTTAAAACAATTGTTGAATGTAGATAATTTATGAAAGAAGCAAATACTACTGTCCTTTCTACAGCAGCTAGAGCCGTGATGGTGAACCTGTGGCACGAAGTGGCGCTTGGAGCCATGTCACCTGGCACGCACGGCGGCGCCTGTTCCTCTTCTGGGTTTCTGGCGTGCATGCGCATGCGATGATCAGCTGGCCTTCGTGCATGCGGCAATGCTGGAAACTGGAAGAGCTGATCTCCCATTTTCCTGCGTAATCATGCGCGCCGGCCAGCTGATTGTCGTGCACGCATGCGTGCCAGAAAGCCACAACACTTGCTGGCCGGCACGCATGCTCGTGCCAGAAACCGGAAGTTCAGTGTTGGGTGCACACATGCGCCCTGGGAAGCTCCTATTCTGGGTTGTGGCCCAGATGAGTGCACATGCGCACTCCCTTTTCGGCTCACCATCACTGAACTACAGTATATATAGGTACAGTAAATTAAAACTTCAAGTTCCAGATCACTGGAACTTCTACATCAGGGGTGACAAACTCAAGGCCCGCGGGCCAGATGCAACCCACAGGGTGCTTAAATCTGGCCCATAGGACTGGCCTGGAAATAGCAAAGGACCGGCCCGCTGTGCCTCTGACAGCCAACCCCCGCTCCAGGCCCCCCCCCCCCACAGCCCACTTTGGCCGGCAGGGTGCTGCAGGAGGCATCCGTCCCGTGTCCCCACCCCTACCCCCCCACCCCCCGGCTGGCCCACAGAAGAGAACTACAATGCTGATCTGGCCCTCGAAGAAATCCAGTTTGACACCCCTGTTCTAAATGAAACAGAACATACCATAGCCAAAGCGTGCCAGCAATCTTGCCTGGGGAGGTCCTATAAAACAAGTAACTTGGTAACATTTTTTCTACTTTTGCTTGTTTTAAAACTTTTCATGCCGACTCCCTAATTTATATTGACCTAACAGACAAGTGGATAGTTTTGTGGTGCAACAACACAACACTAGTGAAGAGCAGCAGCTTCATCATAGTAACTACAGCGCCTTCACTATTGGAATGCTTTTGCAGTAAAGGAGTATGGTTGCTGACTGTTTTTTTGTTCATTGTTTTAGGCTTCTAGCCTGATAGTCAACCATTGCACCAAACTGGCTATTTAATTATTTAAATCTCTTGATTTTTAGAAATGTTATCTTTGTAACGTTTAAGATACATTTATGCACAGAACCCTTCATCATATGCGATTATAAAATAGATTGAATCAGTCTGTGTATTTGTAGAGCTTTCTTTCTGTTCTTGTCACCTCTTTGACCAGCTTAGATTTGTAGCCAGAGCAAAATTTCTGCATGACCAATGGAATGTTGGGTTGCCATCTACTCAGCCAGGAATTGACTTTCTGAGAGCAAAATCACTTAAACTGAGTGTTCCATGTGTGTACTTCCAGCAACAAGTGCCATTTAACAAAAACACATGGAGAAAATGAAAAATTAGCTTACTTGTTAGGATGCCAATGTTAACATATTTAAGACTAAGCCACACTAAACTTAGGCTTCAGCTACATAAGTGCTGTGTAAATAATTAGTTAAATGCTTGCATTCCTAAGTCTAAAATACTACAGTGAACACCGAAAAGTGCCACACTTCAATATCAAAACATTACTTACTAAATTCTGCTAAACACCTACAGTTCACTGGCAATACTCAAATCTCATTTTTTTTCCTTTTCAGACAGATCCAAACTCTCAAAGCTTTTATCGAGCTACAGTGAAGCTCTGAATGAAAATTTTAGTGGCCTAAGCGTTTAGAAATTCCAATTGTTTCTAGAAAGCTCTTGAATACTGTGATTGTTGTTAGTACACATATCCCTCTACCTTCAGAGGCCTTCTGCTCAAGTTCAAATCCAGCAACCACTGTGTCTCATCTTGCAAATTCATGGCTAGATAATAGCGTAGCTGGAAAGGAGCAACATGTAACAATGGGGAATATTGTTATTCCTTTGCATATCACCCTTGACAGCTTTCCAGGAATCCAAAATATTTTTATTTGCGCTGGTTTATAATAAGTCAGGTACCAGTTGTAAAAACTTGGGAATACTGGCATGCTTATTTAAAGGTAAAGGTAAAGGTTCCCCTTGCACATATGTGCTAGTCGTTCCTGACTCTAGGGGGCAGTGCTCATTTCCACTTCAAAGCCAAAGAGCCAGTGCTGTCCAAAGACATCTCCGTGGTCATGTGGCCGGCATGACTAAACGCCAAAGATGCACAGAACACTGTTCCCTTCCCACCCAAAGGTGTCCCTATTTTTCTACTTGCATTTTTACATGCTTTCGAACTGCTAGGTTGGCAGAAGCTGGGACAAGGAATGGGAGCTCACCCCATTACGCAGCACTAGGGATTCGAACCGCTGAACTGCTGACCTTTCGATCGACAAGCTCAGAATCTTAGCCACTAAGCCACTGCGTCCCTTATGCTTATTTACGTGAAGAAATTCCTAAATGTTTATTAGGGCCATTTGAATATTCATCTCTCTTCCTCCAAAGGAATGCCAAATTCCAAAGAGCAAGCAGAAAATAAAATATTTCATATGCTTCAAAATCCACTTTGGCCCTAGTCCCTCTTCCTAAAGTGATTAATAGCTAATTTTCTCGTTGATTAAAATTAGGTTTTCTTGAAGGATATAAAAAGTAAGGGGAGGGGGCATTTAGCGGAGTTACTTTGCCAAATTGTTACAGCAATGCAGTATTAACACCATAGCAACCAATTGTAAAGATTTTTTTTCTCTCGTGATAGTTGGCTCGATCTAGAATGTATTTATATATCTTTTGTTTATTTATTGTTTTATTTTGTAGCCCTTTCTGGTGTCTGAGAGAATCTGGGAAGAATATGAACGGAAATGGGAACTTCAACCAATATTCATCAATAGTTGGCGTTATTGTAGTTTGGCAGCTGCTAAACAAGGATCATGCCATATCTCATTATCTCTATGCTGGAATTCATGAAACCATTCATTCTTGATACTGTACTTGGAACATGTCAGAAATCTGTATAGAACAGGTGCGCTATTTTTTTTGTCTCAGCAGTGCATCTTAAATTTAATAACTTTTTAAAATGGCAGGTACTTAGCCAACAATGAACTACTTACTATCCAAATCTTAAAAATTTGCAAGTCTACTTTTCTACTCGGGGATCATAAAGGAAGATTTTTGTTTTTTTGTTCAATCCAAATTGGCTGCTTCTTCCAAACCAAGGCTCATAATCAGTGGTGGGATTCAAGTAACCGATTCAAATTCAACAACCGGTTCTCTGCCCTAATGAATTCTTCCAACAACCAGTTCACCAAACTGCTCAGAAAGTTAACAACCAGTTCTCCCAAAGTGGTGCAAACTGGCTGAATCCCACCACTGCTCATAATCAAGCATTATTTGAAAATACCTTTGTAAGTGGCTATAGACCTAACATTAATTCACTAGTGTTCATGAATTATGGCTTGCTCAAATCTGCATGGTTTTGAAAGAGTGATGTGGAAATGAAGTCAATATTGACTACGGATTTGTCAGCGTAATTTTTAGACTTAATCGCTAAGCGATTTTTGTAATATTAGTTTCTCTGAAACATCAGCTGTTATATTCTTTTGAAACGCTGGAGAAAGTGGGGAGCAGTGCAATTTCAAGGCTCTCCTAGTGCAGGTATATATAAAATGGTGGTATAGCAATGCTGGGTGCATTACTGTATCTTCGATATTTGAATAGATATGCTAGGATTTCTTCCTCTTAAAACTACTTCAGAATTGCAATGACATTTTCCACCACACCACTATATTGTTTTTAATATTTTATATAACACCCTCAGCGTTTTGCCTGGAGGCACTCAAATTAAAGTGCTAAAAGAGATAGTTTTTTATGTGGAAGAACTATGGACCTCATTACATTTTAAATGTCTATCTTGTTGGATCTTGGGAGTTCTAATAAAATGCAAAGTACTGTAGATTCTTTAAGTATACCCTCCACTGATGCCTGCATGTCCCCATGACATGCTGGGTATTCTGGCAGACTTCACAAACTGAGCCAACTGACTTGAGAGATGAATTGGCTCAACTCCCGTTTCGGGGGGGGGGGGGAAACGCTGCAATTCTGCAGCATTTCCTCTGGAGCTGCAGAGCAATAAGTTTTCTTTTGGTTGGACTCATCCCTTCTTCTATCTCCTATGGTTACCCTGCACCTTTTGAAATGAAGGGGTACTTTGCTGTTTTTCCTGTTTTCTGGCTTGGATAAGGGGTGGTTTTGAATAACAGCCCATGAGCAAATGCAGGAAAAAAAGAACAAAAAGAGCAGGGTACCAGCTAGGTACCAGGGTATCAGGCAGGCAGGGAAGGGAAATCAACCAAACCAGCCAACCATAACCCAGTGGCATAACTCCCAAGTGGAAAGATGTGGGAGAATGACATTTTAGTAAATACACATATTAAATGGAGGGAATATATCATCACAAAATTAGTAACCTATGGAAAAAATTCTCATCAGAGTATTTTCAAATTTTACTTACTAATATTAATTACTCAGTAACTATTAAGTACTCTTAGTAATATTATTATATTTTCACAGTGATGTTAATCAATCCAGAGCTGTTTGCTTGTTTACTTGTTAATGTTTTAATAGAATTTAACTGCATTCATAGTGAGGAGCCAACTTCATTGAGTTCAATTGGGTATACTTCGAATAAATATGTCAGTGTTTTAACAGCCTCTTGAAAGTGAATACATGAGATGATCTTTGAGTCAATCATGAATTAGGGGGGGAAATCTGGAGAAATGTAATTTTATATATGCATCTTCTTAGAAATAATTCAAAAAGCCAATCTCTATACATCAAAATAAAAATGTCTCTTAAATTCAAATTGCTGAAAAACTAGTCTCAAATTTTTATCAGAAGAATAGCTTTATTAAAAAAAACCAATGAGGTTACAGGAAATATCTAAAAATTGCTGTTCAAGGAACTCATCCATGGGCTGAGCTATATACCCAAGCCAAATTTGATACAATAATAAAAAACTTAAATGGGAATTGCACAACCTTTAGTATCACATACAGTACAAGTTTCGGAACTCCAGAAATGACTGTCTCTATTCTGAATATGTAAAAGAAATGGGATTGGCATTTTAAGTCAAAAGCACACCATAGAGGTGCATTTACCGTTAAGTATGGGTTCAAAAAATAAGATAGATCAGACTCTTCAATCCTTAAAATTACTTTCCAGGCCTCTGATCAGATCTAAATTAAATCTAAAGTTCAGTTAAGTAAAAAGGATAATGTGCTTAGCTGAGCAACATGAGCCATATAAACCAAGAAGCCAGGGGTTCGATTCAACAGGCAACTAATAAATCCCCTTTTAGGAAGAAGAGAGAACAGATCTCTTCATGACAGAGGGAGAAGAGATCCTGGATAGGAAGCTCTGGGGCAGGGGTCCCCAAACATGGCAGCTTGAAGACTTGTGGACTTTAACTCCCAGAAGTCCACAAATCTTCAAGCTGCCAAGTTTGAAGACCTCTGCTCTGGGGTGATAAGGACTGTATTTATAGAGCAGCCAAAACACGTGTCTGGTGGGAATCGGTTTCCTTGGGCTTCCTGGAACTGGGAGGATTTCGAAGACTGGTCCCAAAGAAGTCATAGATTCTTGCAGCTCACACTAACCAAGTTTGGAAGCAGCCAGCATTCCTTTCCTCTCTCCCTCCCTCCCTCCTTCCTTCCTTCCCTCCCTCCCACCCAAAAAAGGAAAGAGGCAAGCAGAGGCCATCCAGACGTTACTCAACCCCACCACCACCCCCACATCCAAAGGAGACCCAATTCCCAGCTTGTCCCTGGCAAAGGCAACAGCAGCAGCAGCAGCCCCATCTCACCCAAACCCCCCACCCTCGCTTTTCCTCGTACCCTCCCCCGCATGGCTTAATCCCACCCAGCCCCACCCCCAATTTTCCTCATACCCTCCCCCCCAAGGCTTAATCCCACCCACCCATCCCCCAATTTTAAAACCCAACTTTGGAAGACCGGGAGACGATCCACAAACACACACACACCCCACCTGAGGAAAAAGGGGTGGGGGTTGGGGAAAGGGGGCGCCCGGGAGCGCAGGGTTGGCGGGCTGTAGGAGGGAGGAAGAAAGAGACGGGCCCGACCCGCGTCGGAGGGAGGTCACGTGTGAACGCCTGTTTTGGGGGGGGAGGGGAAGGAACCAGGAACCGGGGAGGGGGTCGTCGTCAGCCCCTCCCCCACTCCTCCTCCTCTTTCCAGACACCCCTCCCCCACCCCCTCGGCTGCTTCCCGCCCGGAGCGCGGCCTGCCCCCCCTCCCCCCACACTCCGCCTGTCCTTCTCCAAGCGGCGGCCCCCGAGCGCCAGATCCCCGGAAGGCCTCTCCCGTCCCCGCTTTTTTCCCCCCCGACAGGAAATCCTGGCTGGGAAAGGAGCGGAGGGAGCCGCGGTAAGCGCCGGGTTCCGGGGGAAGTGGAATTATTTTTTACCAGCGAAAGAAGAGATCAACTTCCACATCCGGTAACAAGGGCCCCCTCTATACAAAAAAGGCGCAGACTGACCTGGAAAAGCTTGGCCGGCCCGGCCATCGGAGGTGAGGGGGGTGGGGGTTGTGGAGGAAAAGGAAGAGGAGAAGAAGAAGGAGGAGGAGGAAGGGGAAAGGGGGCCTCCCCTTACCGTGTCGCCCGCGCCCGGCCGCCGCCCGACCGAACGACGAGCAGGGCCGCCCGGAGCCCGCCGCCGCTTCTCATAGGGCGCCCAAAAAGCCCCGCGAAAAAGTCCCCCGCTCGCGCGCGGCGGAAGGACACGGGCGGCCGCGCTCGCGAGCGCTGAGGCGAGGAAGGAAGAAGGAGGAGGAGGAGAGGCCCGCAGGGGAAGAGCGGCAGCGGGAGGAGGAGGAGCAGCACCGCCGAACTGCCGAAGCGGCTTTTCTCGGGGTGCTGCTCCCCAAGGGCGCTGCTGCTCCCCTCATGGGGACGAGGGGGGCATGATCGGGTAGCCCCCCCCTCACAAAGAACGGGCGCTGACAAAAAAAAAAAGGTTATGTGTGAGGAAGGGGGGGAGAAGGAAGAAGGCTCGGCGGAGGGATACGGCTTACCGGAGAGTCCGACTGCGCAGGCGCGGAGCCCGGGAGAAGGGGGAGAGCCGAGGCGAAAGAGGGAGACGCCATGTTCTGCCGACGCTTTTTTTTTTCTCCTTTCCTTTCCCCCTTCCCTTTCCCGCTCGAAAGGTGGAGGGGAACCGCCGGCGCGCCTGCGCGTTGCGGGGAGCGCGAGAGTCTGAAGTTGTTCTGTGAGGCAAAAGAAGTCTGACCTTGGTTGAGACCCCCCCCCCCCGCCGCCCCCTTTGGGGTCTATTGGTGAGGGCGAGTGTGTGTGTGTGAAATGCAGGATTTAAATCTTGCAACAGCCCTTCAGACTCCTGGACGCAACCCCCACCATGTCTGAATTAGCCTCTGACTTTTTAAAAAAAAAAAAAATTCCAGACTGCAAGAAATAAACAACAACCCTGACTTAACTCATTAAATTAAATTGCAGGAGCTTTTTACCCATATCACACTCCTCTTTTAGATTTTTTAATTCGTGATTTTATAAATTGGGTGTTTTAATCTGTGTTTCGGCCAAAATATTTAATAATTTTAAGGGATTTTTAATATTTGTATTATCTGTATTTTATCTTGGCTGTTCACGGCCCTGAGTCCTTCGGGAGTAGGGCGGTATAGAAATTGGATTAATAATAATAATAATATCTGTCCATTATTTTGGATCTGGTGCTTCCAAATGGCAGCCTACTAACCCTATGAGCTTAATGCATCTTGATTGTGCAGAAAAGGCAGAGATTGGCGCTAGGAAAGTGCATATATGGGTAGTCCTCGATTTATGGCCGCAGTTGAGCGCAAAATTTATGTTGCCGAGAGAAATTTGTTAAAAGTGAGTTTCGCGGGGCCCCCCTCCCCCCCAAATTTTTACAATTTTTCTTGCCACGTTTGTTTAGTTGAATCACTTGCGGTGGTTAAATTATTAGTAACACGGCTGTTAAGTGAATCTGGCTTCCCCGTTGACTTTGCTTCTCAGGAGGTCGCAAAAGGGGATCACGTCATTCTACAACCGTCATAAATGAATCGGTTGTCAAGCATCTTGAGTGTCAGTCACATGACTGGGGGATGCTGCAACGGTCATAAGAGTGAAAAATGGTCATCGGTCACTTTTTCAGTGCTGTTGTCATTTTGAAGGGTCACTAAGCGAACTGTTGTAAGTCGAGGACTGCCTGTACAGAAGTGTCCAGTCTTATGGAGCTCTGCTTTATGTTCCTAACAATGTCCCTGGTATTATGATTCATTGCATAGCTGGCCAGATGTCTTGACTAGATTTGATATTTTTTTTTTTGGTCCACATATCGAGCCTTTCCAAAGAACAGATGTGTAATATTAAACTGCAGGATGTAAAATATTCCAAGTAAAGCTGCCTTCTGCAATTGACCACTGGTGATTTTGTCAATGCAGTTGGTGTTCAAGTGGTTTTGAGATTGCAACCAAGGCTCCTATTACTCTTGGTACTATCTTCTTTTGCCGTGTTTATTTTACTTCTATTTGCAGGCCTTTTTATTTACTTATTTTCTCCAGTTCTTTCTTTTTGGCTGTATTGCAATGTCCACTATCCAGAGATTTTTTGGTTTGTGTGGCAGATGTTTGTCTGCTTGAACTCCAAAGCCTCAACAGTTTAGTTTAGTTTTGTTTTCTAGTCACCAGGAGCCAAGGCTGACTTGAAAGCACAAAATTATTACCGGTGTTATAACTATATCGTAATGTGCATTGCTATATATAAGCTAGGAGATTGTTCCATATTTATCAGATGCTATAATGCTAACTAGTTTTTTGTTTGTTTGTTTGTTTCAGGCAACTTATTACTTGAAACAAATCTGAAACAATTTGAAGATGAAAGGGTGTTCATCTCTTTACATAAGAGGATCCTGTATTTTCTAATGGATCATTTTGGATAAATTCCAACGGCCATCCAATTAGTAGACAGAACAATGGCTAACTTACCATGAAGATACTCAAGTAAGAAAACATATTCCATTACCTGATGTAGGAAAACAACTTAAGAGTTGACATACTGGATTATATACAGAATTTCTGTGATTTGGCAGTGTAACCTGAACTTCATTTAAATCCTATCAGTAGTTAAAAGAGATTCTGGTTAAACAACATATGAAACAGTATACCGTGTTGTATCTTTATTAAACACAATTAATATTCAGTCTTTATTGGCAGATGTATGTGAAGCATGAGTAAGTTAAATTACATGTTCTACTCAAAAGTTACAATCATGCTTCTTCACAACAACTCACTGATACTTTTATAAAGTATTGCATGAATTTTTTGCTTCAAGTCATGCCATATTTTGGTTGGTTTAAAATAAAGTAGTACCTCAACCGTTCAAAAATTGATTTTTTTTCTGGTTTAAGTTATCTATTGTAAATTTATTGTGAGTTTAGGAATGTTATGCTACATGGCCCATGTTCATTTTAATATTCAGTGTCCAGGCAGATATCCTGAAATTCAGTACAAATTCCTAATATGTTCCAGAATCCATTGTGAATATAGCACAGTATACTGTTTTGTGTGTTATTTGTATAACCAAAATATTTTTGTTAACAGAACTTAGATAAAAGGGAGAAATGAAGTTTATGAATGCGTTTACATTTTCAGAAAATCTGAAAAGCAAGTAAACTATACAGATGAGAATTACTAAAACTATATGCTCATGTGTTAAAAAAGGAATTCAATTTTCATTTGGGACATTGTGTCCCATTACTGGCTATCCTTCTATAATAAATGTGCAAGTTTTAACAGAAAAAAAGGTGAGGTAAATGATAAAAAGTTTCAAGAAGACATTTTTATAGGAAGTTTGAAATTATTAAATCTGATTTCTGAAAAATTTGTTGGGCTGATGCATTTCGATGGAACATAAGAGTGTAAATTAACATGTTGCAATATCAAAAAGTCATTTGGACTCAAAACTGCTCTATTAGCAAGCTGGAAGTCAGAATCCTGGAACTGATTTGCAACTACTGTTACTTCGAGCACCTAGAGAAAATATGAAATATAAGTGCTACCAGTAATTATAAAAAATAGGATCTACAGTGTATGCCACTGCAGAATAACCTTGAATAATAAGCCTTTTCCTCCTTAGAATCTACCATCCATTGTTCATTATTCTCTGTCTTTAATAAAACCATATTCTCAAATGTTTACAGATTTGAATGAAACTGATTTTTAAGTCATTTGCATTCTCTAATTATTACATTCCACTTATTTCTGTAGAATAACTATACACTGAAGACATTTAATTTTTTTCCTAATTTGTGATAGTTTGTAAAATCTAGTTTTGCCCCCTCGTTCTGTATTACACAGCAGGTCAGTTATATTAATAGCATTGAATAGATTCACATAGCAAAAATACGATGGACTGGTTTATTATTTAATATATTGCCTAAATCCAGGTATTTAGATTAAAAAAACCAATTCAATAAGTCATGGATAGCATGTATAAATATAGTAATGTTTTATTGGGGCTTTTACATGTCATTTGAGTATAATTGCTTATAGCAAGCAAGATTAGTTACATTCTGTAATAAAGAATTACAGAATTCTTGTAAGAAGTACTATACTTCACAAACTATAGAATAAATAACTCAAGATTAGGAGATATTAATTTCTTAAATTACACTACTATTAAGAACAGAGTCTCGACCACTGATATACTAAAATTTAGAGTAATCATAAAGGCCTTCTCTCTTCCAGAACCCAATTTCTAATATTGCCCTATTGTGTTTATCGGGAGTTAGATTCATAGTTTTTACTTGCATGGCCTTACATTGAAGAAACAAAAAAGTTGACAAGGATGCGCAGTCTTCCATTGTACTGCTATTCATACAATAAGCAAAATAGACAAACATCCAGTTTAAATCCCATTACACTTGCTAAGTGACCTAGTCTTCTAAGTGTCCTCACTTAGTCCTAATTGTCTATTGTCTATGTGCACAATCAATTTGACATTCCAAAAAGTGTCTTTTGAATATGTATAATTGCCAGCATATTCATATTTGGCACTTTGAGATCGCTCGTTTCATTATTTGCACATCATTTTTAAAATGCCCTTCCAAGGCAATTCATAACATGTTAAAGCACAAAGCATCTCCATATATGTACTTTAATTAAATGACTACAGTTGTGAAGTAGCAGATCCATCTGGTGTTCCAAGTCATATTAGCCTCTGGCCTAGAAGGGCAAATCCTTCGCTCATAAAAGTATTTGCAGATGTTCTGATCCAGTGTGGAAACTTCCATTTTGGCCAACAGGTAAACTGCGGTTTCAAACACAGAATGAATTACCCCTCCCTTCCTCATTGGAGTTTGTGAAAAGTGTAAGAGCCCCACCTTTCTTACATTCTTTAGCAAACCCCCAGGTGGAGAGAAGCAGAATGGCTTTAAATTGCAGCAACCAAAAACTGCTGTTAAAATAAAACATCAAAAAAACAAAATTAGAACATGCAATAATTATTTTGGAATCATTCGAAAGCTGATTTACACCCAGTTGGGTTGTACATATTTGCTGACAGGAATGCCGTGGTCTAGAGCTCTCCTACTACATAATGATGCAAGTTCCAACCACGGTTGGCATAAAACAAGACTCTTTTAAATCCACTTAACTAATCCTGTATCTAATAGGATAATGGTCTACCAAGATTCTCAATCATCCAGGTCATGCTTGTCCCAAAGTTTTTTGTTTTTTTTTTCAAAAGGCAACTGGGTGTTCTCGTTTTTTGTCTCAACCCCCCCCCCTCCCCCCAAGGACTGGCTGATTACAAAGTCTTTCCATTCCCCACCCATTCGTTAGAACCTAAGAAGCTTCTTGGTTGAGAAGGGAAACATTTTCAAAGTAAAACGAATAAACAATTGCCTTTTTTGGCTGGGGGATGGAGTACCTTTGAGATAGTTGACTTGGGTTTGGTCCATCTTTTTTTCCTTCCACCAAAAGTAGTTCTGAGGCCCCTCTGGGCCGCCTCGAGTTTCTAAAGCCAAGCCACAGAAACCAAAACACCCAAGATTGTTTAATCCCCTCCAAAAAAAGCGCCTGGCACCCAACCTTAGGAGCTGCACCCCGAGGGAACATTTGGAGGCGAGGACAGTAAAGCAGGGCGCCCCAAACAAGTGGCTGCAAAAAGCCAACCCGGGAGGAGGCGATGCCCAGCCGCTTCCGATGCCAAGCAGAATCCTGGGGGGAGCGGGGTGGGTGGGTCTCCCGGGGGCGGCCGACACTCCGTACCCGAAAGAGGCCGGCTTCTCTCCAGATGCGTCCTGGCGCACGAGCCAAGCAGGGCGCCCTTTCCCTTGAAAACCACCCAGAGGAGGCGGCGTTGGGGCGGGAAGGAAGCGCCCGGCAGGCATCCTCTCGGCCGGCCCGGCCCCTTTCCGCGGAAGGCCGGCCCGAACGGCGCAGGGGAGGCGATTATCCCCGCCCCGGGCCGCCTCGGCTCAGTTCCGCCTGCCCGGCTATGGCTGCCTAGCGCGTCGGCTGCTCGGCGCTGGGACATGGGCCAGGCCCGGCTGGGAAGGAGGAGAAGGCGGCGGCGACGGCTGCGGAGACCCGAAGCGGTGAGAAGCGAGGGTCGGCGATCGGCGGCTTCGGGACTCAGTGCAGGGCCCGGCTTGGGAGGAGGACGCCGAGGGGCTCTCCGGGGCTGGAGAGGCGGCAGAGGCCGAAAGGGGCGGCGGCGGCGGCGGTGGGTCTGTCCTCCTCCTCCGCCTCCACGGATGACCTTGATGAGTCACGGAGGGCGCATTCCCACGTTACGGAACTCGGAGTTTTCACGCGGGGAATGGGGGGGTCCCCCTCCGGCCCTTGACAGCCCTAAGTTTGAAGCTCCCGCCGGGCGTTGTTTTTTTTTTTCTTTTCTCTTCTTTCTGGTCTGTATGGGGAGGGTCTCCGCGGCTGTACGCGTGTTTAGACTGGCGAGGGGCTGGGTTCACACGATGGGTTTAACCCGGGTGAAGATCGAAGGGCCGTGCGCGCAGGGAGACTCGTCTCACCATCCTTTTTCAGGACTTTGTGGGGGGTGGGGGTGTTGTGGGAATGTCGCCCACGTGGTTGGATCACACTGGGTCCAGCTGGACCATAGTTGCCCAAAGCCTACTGAACCCAAAAGTGGTTGGTTTGTTTTTTGGTTTAGCTTTGTTTTTTTAAACAACAACAACAACAACAAACGAAGCCATTCTGTAAACAGTGAACAATTTGTCCCAGAATTGCACCAGAGTCCAGCTGTTAAAACATGAACATTTTAATGCTTTATTTATTAATGTGCGACCTCCTTGGATGGCCATGGTGGGTGGGTGGGGAGACTTGTGGCTCTCCACTTCATCGTGGCTTGTAGGTGGCTGAGCCTCCTGGAAATTATAGTTTAGCAACATCTGGCTGGCTGGGCTCACAGGTTTCCTGTCGCTGCCAGGTGTGCGATCATGTGCAACATATCTGTATACTGACTGTGAGGCAGGGGGCAATTATGACTTCCCGTGGTGTGTATTTGCTGTGCTATGTACACATCCTTCCCTTGTGCAGGAGAATGGTGGAGTGTGGAAGTGCCTGGGAGAAAGCAAGAAAAGATGCTTGGTCACGCCTTTAAATTATGCACTTGTTATAGTTTTGTGAGGCTCCTTTGTAAGCACATTGTGCCTGAATTTTGGATGTGTGTAACCAGACACCAGTCTCTTGGGACTCTCTTTGTTGTCTACAGAAGTGGGAATATGTGATGTTGCGCTTTTATTTAAGAGAAGATCCGTAGTGGGCGAAGTTACGGTGAAATCCCGAATTAAAATAGCCAACGGAAACGCCAGTGTTGTGTTAGTGACTGAACAAGCTCGTTTTCTGAGTTCTCACTGGATGCTGAATCATATTCTAACCCAGCGTCCACCAACTGGTGGTCCGTGGACCACTGGTGGTCCGCGAGAAAATTTTGGTGATCTGCAGAAAAATTATTTGCATTTTTTATATTGCACTAAATCAGGGGTCCTCAAACTACAGTCCCTGGGACAGATATGTGCAATGAACACTTGTGTTGCTGCAGAGTCTCCCCCTTCAGGGTCTTTTTGTGTAGGTCGGAGGGTGACAGAAATTCCAATTTGGGATCTGCTTCAGCCTCCTGATGTGGGGCTTTGGGTGAAGGCTGGAGGGAAGCGCCGCTGGTGGCGAAGAGCCAAAGGGCCTTGTTCCAGTGGGACTGCCTCATGGCCTGGAACTGGCTGACCATCTCAGCCCGCTGAGCCTCCAGGCGCCATTACCTAGCCTTGCATTCCCGCAGGTCTTCCCTATGCTTGGAAAGCCTATGCTCCTAGTCCTCAGTGAGGTGCTACTGCTGAGCCTTCTTCTCAATCAGTTGCTAAAGTAATGATTGCAAGACAAGAACTACCTTTGTAAAAAAAAAAAAAAGATTTAGCGGTTATCCTTCCAAAAATAGCGTAGTCAATCATAAGGTATCCCATGTAGTTGTCTGCTAAATGACAAATCTATCAAGGTATACATGCCTTGCTTGTGAAGGTATATAAAGTATAGGCCATAAATATGTGTGTTTAAAATACGTGAAGTTGTTGGGAGAGTTTGCAGGCCGATGTTTTATGATTATATGCAGTACATATATTTTGGACTGTTTGCATTACAGAGATTTTAAAAGCTATTAACAAATACAGTAAATAAGCTTTACTTTAAAGTAGCTACCTGTATATCTAAGGTGAAGAAGTCAATACTATATTATGTCAACAGCCATCACAAAATCTTTATTGATTTGGGATCCAGCTATATTTTTGTCTAAATTGTCGTGTATCCTAGATACATTTGATTTATCCTGAATAGTGTGCAAAGTCCTTTTTTTTTTAAAAAAAAAACAATTTTTACCCCATAATAAGAATGACTTATTCATAGAATCTTTGAGAAAAATATTCTTTTGGAAAGAAAAATAAGATTATTCTAACCCAGAAGCTGTGACTGCTGTTAATGCATTGGAAGAAAAGCTTCCAAACACTGAAATTAGTCTGGGCAAACAATATATAATAAATTATTTCTTTTCTTTGAGATTGTCAACTGCCTGTTCAGTTTTGTTTTGTTTTTTTATAACTTTTATCTCAAGTAACCACTTAGGTTATTTGCTTCTCTGATGTCTGTAGCAGGAATGTTTGTGCAGGCGTGAGTACTGTAACTAGTAAAAAATTATGTAACAGGAGCAAAAGACTTAGGAGAAGAAACAGAAAGGAAATATTAACTATTTCTCTGCTGATTAAAAGTGTCCATGTACTGTACAGGTAGTCCTCATCTTATGACACAATTGAGCCCAACATTTACATTGTTAAGTGAGAAATTGGTTAAGCGAGCATTGCCCCATTTTACGACTTTTCTTGCCACATTTGTTAAGTGAGTCACTGCGGTTAAAGCAAAATGCATGCTTGCTGTCTGAAGAAGCCTAGGATAGTGGATGTGATTTCACAGCTATGGCTGCAATTTGAAAAACTTGGTTTACGTAGGAAAATACCCGGTTGAAGAAAAATACATACAAAAACCTACGAGAAGAGAAGAGAAGAAAGCAAATATATATATAATATATATATATATAAAGCTTTGAAAATGAAACAATAATGACCCCACCTGATTGCTGCCAATGACAGCGGGTCTCCGAAAGCTTTGTGGAACCACAAACCCATGTTTATAAGCTTTCAGAAGATGGTAACTGTAAGCCGTCTTGGCTTCTGGGAAAAGCTGCAAGGAATACTGGGAACCCTAATTTGAGATGTCAAACAAATATTCTGTGACTTGTTTCACCTTCATTTGCATGCCTTCTCAGAATAGAACATCAGCTTGGATTATCGTACAAACGCCTGCGTGTTCTTCCTAGTATCTGTAGTAAGGGGAAGGGTGCACTTATATTTCTTACTTATGTCAGTGTTTTTAAGAAATAGCATATTTCTAGAATTGGAAGCCTTTTCCTGTAGCTACAAATTGCATCAGAGTCAGAGTGAAATGTCTTTAACCTCAATTCTGTGGTCATTGTGAGTTGGCCATATGTATTTACTAATGCATATAGGTCGTTGCGATTCACTTAACAGTGGCAAGAAAGGCCGTGAAATGGGGGCGAAACCCACTTAGCAAATATTTCACTTAGCAACAGAAAGTTTGGGTTCAATTGTGGCCATAAGTTGAGGACTACCTGTAGTTAATACAGAATACATATAGGTCGTTGTAGGTAGCTCTGAAGCATTTTCATTTTATGCATCCTGTATGTCCTTGACTTACAACAGTTCATTTAGTGACCATTCAAAGTGACAATGTCTCTGGAAAAGAGTGATTTATGACCTATTTTTGTACTTATGACCGTTGGAACCTCCCCATGGCCACAGGATTAAAATTCAGATGCTTGGCAGTGGATTCATATTTATGATGGTTGCAATGTCCAGGGTGTGTCCAGGCCATGTGATTCCCTTTTACGACCTTCTGACAAGCAAAATCCATAGTGAAGGTAGATTCATTTCACAACCAGGTGACTAACTTACCAACTGCACTGATTCACTTAACAACGGTGGCCAAGAAAGGCTGTGAAATGGGGGCGAAACTCACTTAACAAATATTTCACTGAGCAAAAGAAATTTTGGGCTCCGTTGTCGTCGTAAATTGAGGATTACCTGTAGTCAATGCAGCATGACTGACGCCTTTTGATCTTAATGCTCGCCTTATGTACAGAGCACGGCAGTAACGTTCGTAAAAAGATAGTGAAAAATAAGTGTTACGTAACGCGGTAAACCTTGAAGGATAGTTTAACAAAGGCTTAAGGTTTCTAGGATACAGAGCCTTTTCATTTGTAATCCATGTTACGAGCTGGAAAACTCCAAAGAAACGTCTTGTCTCTAAACAAATTAAACAAGGAATGTGGGTTTCTGCACCTGTGTTTGTTAGCAGAGGATATAATACGTCTCAAAGAGAGAGTCGTTGAAAAATTTCACTTGATATTTTTGGAAATGGAGCCTTTTCAACCTAAAATGCTCATTATTGTTAACCTATAGATTATGCATATTTACAAACCGAACTATACATCTTTCTAAGATGCTTCCAGTATTGTGCTTTTATAATGATGGGAACGTATGCGGTCAGCTCTTTTATTTGAACAAAACATTGTAGTTGAAAAACCGCATGTGTGGATCTGAATATAGTTTGCGTTTTCTTTGCTTAATTTTGCTCTGTTTATAACTTTCGGTCTTCTTACTCTTCTGTATTTTATATTTTGTATTCTGATATGGCCTAATGCAGGGGTGTCAAACTAAGGCCCATGAGCCAGATTTGACCCATGGGGTGCTGAGATCTGGCCCGTGGGGCCGTCCTGGAAATAGTAAAGGACTTGCCTTTGGTGCTTCTGCCAGCGAAAAAGGAGCTCGGGAGGACCACGAGCAGTGGTGGGATTCGAAATTTTTTACTACCGGTTCTGTGGGCGTGGCTTGGTAGGCGTGGCAGTGGAAGGATACTGTAAAATCTCCATTCCCTCCCCCACTCCAGGGGAAGATTATGGCAAAATCCCCATTTCCTCCCGATCAGCTGGGACTCGGGAGGCAGAGAATAGATGAGGCGGGGCCAGAGAGGTGGTTTTTACCGATTCACCGAACTACTCAAAATTTCCGCTACCAGTTCTCCAGAACTGGTCAGAACCTGCTGGCCGCGAGGGTTGCAGGAAGCCATCCCAGCTGAAAAAGGAGCTTGCGAGCCCGTTTTCACTGGCAGAATGCTCGGACCACAGGCGCCCCTGACATGAGTGACATCAAGATGGCCACACCCATCTTTGGCCCACCCCAGGCCCACGAGGACAAACACAAACCTGATGCAGCCCTCAATGTAATCGAGTTTGTCACCCCGGGCCTAATGTCTGACTTTAATCAATAAGCAGAGGTGAAATCCAGCAGGTTCTGGAGAACTGGTAGCGGAAATTTTGAGCAGTTAAGAGAACCGGCAAATACCATCTCTGGCTGGCCTCAGAGTGGGGTGGGAATGGAGATTTTGCAGTATCCTTCCCCTGCCACACCCACCAAGCCACACCACACCCACCAAGCCACGCCCACAGAACCAGTAGTAAAAAAAATTGGATTTCACCACTGTCGATAAGGTATTGCTATCAGTATATCTGATCAGAGGTTTTGGGGCTTTGTGATTAAGATTTATTTGGAATCTTTTCTTTTTCAGAAAACAGCAACTGAACTTAAAGCGTCCCTTTGAGGAGACAACCGTAATATATTAACATGCCTACCTTAGCTTCTGCACCTAAAGAACTCTATCTCTGCACTTCGTTGAAAGACCTGAATAAAAAGACAGAAGTAAAACCGGAGAAAACAAGCACTAAGAAGTATGGATGTTTGTTTATACCCAACTAGTATATTTATTTTTCCAATGTTCGCTTGATGGTAGGGATTGAGTGGACTGTCCTCCTTTGTGGATCATTTAATTATTCTCGCTGTTTAGAAGGCTTTTATTACTGAATTTTTGTACTCAATAAGTTTTATTTTATTTATTTTCATTTATATAATTTAAAAGATTTATTCTCAATGACTATGGGCGACTTATTAAAAAAATAAATCCCAGGCACACTCAGTGTTTTGTGGATCATAATAGACTTTTCTACATACTGTAAATACCATTTCCGGGCTCTTTTTTATAGCCTTGCTGAGAACTGTTAGACTATCTTAAGATGTGCATCCCTTCCCATATGAAATTAAGATTCCTTCCTGATTGAAGCTGATTCATTTTCTAAAAGCTGCTTCAATTCTTCCTCGAAAGGAAGAACTGAATTCAGCACACGCTGTGTCACTTCTAATATAATTATTTTACTCTTTAATTCCTATGCGGTACTCCTTAGGAAAAAAGCCAACATTTTACCAGGGAGCAAATGCGATAGAATTCACTCAGATTTAAACTTGCAGTGGATTGTGTTATAAATGATTAATGGTTATTGTATTTAAAGTATCAGCATAGAGCCTAGCAGTTTGGCAGCAGTGACAGAAGAAAATTGAACAAAAACAGATCAGAAAAGCCAAATGGATGGCTTTTATTAGATAATCATTTTGTTCCGGCTTGAAAACAGTTTTCTTACTTGTTTCTGCAGGCAAGGATTGTTTTTTTTTTTAAAGTGTATATTTGCAGAAAGGCAATGCCAGCTTTTGTGACTTCCATTCTTTCTTCAATTTCAAGTTATGTCCAGAGTGCTGTTAAGATTTTCAAGGCAGCAGAAGAATGCCGGTTGGATAGAGATGAAGAGAAGGCCTATGTACTTTATATGAAATATGTCACTGTATATAATCTTATTAAAAAGAGGACCGACTTCAAACATCAGCAAGTATGTATCCAGTTACAAATGCCTTTGTACATTTCGAGAGATCTTAAGAATTGTGCTGAAGTTTTAAAAGAGCTGAAGGAAGGATACCAAAACACCTGAGCTGAGTTGCTTGATCGGCAGAGGCATTTAAAAGAAAAAAAGTCTCTGCCGATCAGGCAACTCAGCTTGGATCGTCAGAGGCATTTAAAAGGAAAAAAAACTTTTTTCTATTAAATGCCTCTGACGATCCAAGCTGAGTTGCCTGATCGGCAGAGGCATTTAAAAGAAAAAAACCCTTTTTTTTCTTCTAAATGCCTCTGATGATCCAAGCTGAGTTGCCTGATCGGCAGAGGCATTTAAAAGAAAAAAAAGTCTCTGCCGATCAGGCAACTCAGCTGGGATCGTCAAAGCCTTTTGAAAGCATTTTTTTACAACCTCTTCGCCAAAGAGGTGGTAGAAAAAATGGTTTTAAAAGTTAAAAAAAAAAAATTGGCCATGCCCACCCAGTCACATTACCCCACCACCACCAAGCCATGACCACAGAACCGGTAGTAACAAATTTTAGATTTCACCACTGAGTCAGTCTATATATATATTTTGGTCCCATTTGTTCATAATTGTAGTGTTTTTCTTAATCCATAAAACTTTTGTTTTGGAGCTCATCATAGGTTAAAGTTAGAATGCAAGAATTCCAGCAATTGCCTTGATTTCATAGAAACATAGAAAACTATACAACTATTTATTGAGGTTTAAAATGGAAGAGGAAATAGTAAAGGAATATGATAATTTGGGCAAAAAATTTCAGCTATACCATAGAACTAGACAAGTGGGAAAAATTGGGGGGGGAATTATAAATTGACAATGTTGGCAGCATATAGAGAAAACTTATATACAATGTTTTATATATGGCATCTAGCACCAGCAAGACTAGCAAAAATGTTTCCAAATAGATCATCAGAATGCTGGAGATGCAAACAGATACAGGGAACATACTACCACATGTGGTGGACCTGTCCTCCCCTTTGAGGTTTTGTTTGTTTACTTTTGCTTTTTAATTTATTTATTCAAATCATTTTGTTTGGTTTTTTATTTATTTATTTTTGTCGGATGATAGAAATGTGTTTATCCCAAGCATGTTTCAACTCAGTTATTGATGATTTCAAATATATACATACACACACACACATGCGTTAAAAGAGCAAAACCCTGGTTATTTTCAATGCAAAGGAGAGGACGCACCTGAAGGCAAGGCAGTATGATAGTTTTGGTCACAGCAGGACTCCCTGTATATATTAGACTGTGGGCTGAGTGACAAAAGTAGTACTTGATATGTCTTCTAATTTCAGGACTATTTTCATTCATTACTTGGACTAACCAATATCAAAAAGGCTATTGAAGAAGCTGAACAACTTTCAGAGAGTCTTAAGCTCAGGTAGGCTTTTAAAAGCATTAAGGGTTAATTGGTGTGTTCTACAAGTTTAGTTCATGTCTGTTAGTCACAGTGGAGGTATTTTTCCTATAGCATTATGTTCCCATTTATCGAGGATTTGGAGACTTTTCGGAACAGTAGCGCCATATCTAGGGGGAGTGTCAGCTCTGTGTCTCACACACACAGGAAGGCAGAGAATGCAGAACAAGGCCTCTGACTCGGGTGAAATCCAGCAGGTTCTGACAGGTTCTGGAGAATCGGTAGCGGAAATTTTGAGTAGTTCGGAGAACCTGCAAATGCCACCTCTGGCTGGGGTTGGAATGGAATAGGAATGGAGATTTTGCAATATCCTTCCCCCAGGAGTGGGGAGGGAATGGGGATTTTGCAGTATCCTTTCCCTGCCATGCCCACCAAGCTATACCATGCCCACAGAACCGGTAGTAAAAGATTTGAATTTCACCACTGCTCTGACTGTATAGAACAAAGGGGTTTTAAATTCATGTGCCAGATTGCAAAGGAGTGTAGCAACTTTTTTGTGTTCCTCTAAAAATTGCTCTCTTATGGGGAGATCTTGGTGTTCCTTGATTAGGCTGTCAGGAATATCTTTTAAACGAGTTTGATACACTGTCCATATTTTGAGCATTATGGTGGCGCAGAGTGCAGTACTGCAGGCTACTTCTGCTGCCTGCCGGCTGCCTGAAATTTGGCAGTTTGAATCTCACCAGGCTCAAGGTTGACTCAGCCTTCCATCCTTCCGAGGTGGGTAAAATGAGGACCCAGGCTGACTCTGTAAACCGCTTAGAGAGGGCTGTAAAGCACTGTAAAGCAGTATATAAGTCTAAGTGCTATTGCTATTAGGATAAAAAAAGATATCACAAAAGGCTTTATTTGGCCAACTGCCAACCCTCTTTAAATCAATTTCCATTCAAGCTGCTGCTGCTATTTATTTTACCTAGTTTTGTTCACATTTTTATTACTATGAAATCTATTTGCCTTCATGTGAACATATAATTTAAGAAAGGGAATCAATCCTAAACAGTCTGTGTTTAAAAAGTCACACTTGCCATGCTGCATAATGCTTGGGGGGAAAAAATTGTCTCCTTTAATTAGATATGAAGAAGCAGAAGTGCGAAAAAAACTGGAGGAGAAAGAAAGACAAGAGGAACAGCAGCAGAAAAAACAAGAATTAAAAGACGATGCTAAAACCTCTTCAGAAATATCAACGGATCCCAACGGGAAAAATCAGATGGTAATTCAGCCACTATTTATCCCTCTCATGTATTTCTACTCTACACCACTTTTTTAAAAAAACAACTCTTTGTAGAAAAGGAAGCTATTAAAAAAAAGGCTGGTCAGATTGATTGCAACGACAAATACGACTTCCAAGGTTGAGAAAGGAATCTGATATTTAGGTTAAATTTGGCATTCCTAAATTACGGAAGCTGGAACACCAACGCTGAGTTTTATTCAGCAGATACATTCTCAGTTATATATTATCCATGTTATTTAGCCAGAAAATCATTAGTTGGAAAATGTCACATGATGGTTAAGTCCTGTCCTTATTAAAGCCTCCGTGTCAACTCTATTTACTATTGAACTCAAACCATGAATTCTGTTGATCAGCGCATGGATGCTTGCAAAACCATTTGATACTATTCAGCTAAACGCTGTACATTCAAGCAAGGGAAAGTCTAAATATCCAATCCGGATAGGAACTTTTTCCTATAGAATTCAAAACGAGGCATTAGTTAAGTTGCATTATGCTACCGTGTTTCCCTGAAAATAAGACCCTGTCTTATATGTTTTTGAACCCTGAAATAAGCGCTTGGCCTTATTGCCATGCCCTCAAAAGCCTGATTTGACTTATTATCAGGGGATGTCTTATTTTGGGAGAAACTAGAAATATTTTGATGCAAATTATACAGCATTGATTTGTGGTGTTTAAGGAACTTGGTGTTTGCAAAACAGAGAAAAGGATAAAAACAAAATATTTGTTGTTAGTTGTGAAGTCGTGTCCAACCCATTGTGACCCCATGGACAACATTCCTCCAGGCCTTCCTGTCCTCTACCATCCTCTGGAGTCCATTTAAGCTCACGCCGACTGCTTCAGTGACTCCATCCAGTCACCTTATTCTCTGTTGTCCCGTTCTTCTTTTGCCCTCAATCTTTCCCAGCATTAGGCTCTTCTCCAGTGAATCCTTCCTTCTCATTAGATGGCCAGAGTATTTGAGTTTCATCTTCAGGATCTGGCCTTCTAAAGAGCAGTCAGGGTTGATCTCCTCTAGGACTGACTGGTTTGATCGCCTTGCAGTCCAAAGGACTCGCAGGAGTCTTCTTCAGCACCAGAGTTCAAAGGCCTCAATTCTTTGGCGCTCAGCCTTCCTTATGGTCCAACTTTAACAGCCATCCATTGCAACAGGGAAAACAAAATATAGTCTTCTGCAATCAACTTTATGGGGTGAACCAGGAAGAAAAACCTGGTCTAAATCCATCTCCTTATTTTCTTGTTGTTGATACTAATTGTATTATTTGGCTCCTTGGGTTAAGAACCTCAATTTTCACGTGTATTTGAGTTATAGACCCAATTAATGGAGATTCTTTATCAGGATGTATGCATAACAATTAAGTCTGGGGAGAAAAACACCACTTTAGGTGCCTTTTTTTCTGACCTACTAAATCTATTTTTAATGCCAAAATAATGCAGGTCAATGGAGACAAGAAAAATGTGGCAGACAAGAAGGATTCTCCTGAAAAGGGTAAGCATCATTTCTTCATCGATCCTTAAAAAGTAGGGACCACAAGTGAAGAGAGACCTATTTCGGAGAAACATCTTAGATCTCTGATAGCCCCTAAAAGTTGGTGACTTCCCCTGGGGAAGGAAATATCCATCCCTTTGTGATTTAGACTGCAATTTCTTTCACAAGATCAACCTCTGAGAACTATTTTGCTATAGCAGCAAAGATTTTGATTTCCATACAGCCATGGAAAACAGGAAAAACTCATGAGTTCCACCATGTGCTCTCAAAATGTCTGTTTAAGTGATTTCTTCTGCCATTCATAATGGCTTCCTTGAGCCCAATGGTGGAATTCAGCCTGTTCTGGACGGTTCAGGCAAACCGGTAATTAAATTGCTGGCTCCACCCCTTCCTGTCCCGCCCCTTCCAGGAGTCCCCCCGCAACCCGTTTTCGCTCCCAGGAGGCTGCAGGGAGGCTTACTAGGCCCAAAACAGGAGGGCAGCATGTCCCACTCCTGCGGCCCGTTTTTGCTCCCAGGGGGGTGTAGGAGGCCGAGTGCTGTCTGTCACACCCCCTGGCCACGCCCACCCAGTTGGTCATTAGGGCAGAGAACCGGTTGTTAAATTATTTGAATCCCACCACTGCTTGGGCCATTATTCCTTGATCAGGATCACACTTCTTCCAGTCCCTGGGTGATGAGAGAAGATCATTTTCTTTTCTTTCTTTTTTCTTTTCAATTTCTACGGCTGTAGAAGCCATAGTGATGTCAGTAGTGGGGGAATGGACTGAACGAATGTTTTGGCCTATTTTCAGAGTTGGCTTTTTTGAAACTTGAATTGTTTATTTTTTAAAGGTAATAGAAGCCTGCCAAACCTATTGAAAAATCAGCATTCCTATTTTGCTTCTATTTTTGGACCTCCCCATGCATTCCCACACCTACATCAAGTTTCGATGGTGTGTACGCTGCTGACCTTTGAAAATTCAGGGTGGAAAACTTTTGAGATACAAAACAAATACCGTATAATTCTCAGAACCCCAGTTCCAACTTCACGTTCGATTCACAAGTTTTTAATTATTTGTCCTTGGCAATCATAGTCAACTTGTAGCCAGTTTTAATAGTTATTTTCTCCAGTGGAAAACTAGTGACTGTTGCCAAAAGGAATGCTGAGTCATATTATGAATAAAACTATGCTGTTTATTTCATGGAGGAAGTTCCTAACTCATTGCAAAAACTTAAGATCTCGCCGTTTTCAAAGTCCTTTATTGAAACCTGCCTGCCTTTGATTAGTTTTGGTAAATTATTTTTCTGCCTCTTAAAGGAACAATCACCGCTGAGAAGCTGTTTACAATGATGATGGATAAAAGCATCAAGGTTATGATAATGGATGCCCGGTGCTTAAAGGATTACCAAGAATCTTGTATTATAAATTCTGTTTGTGTTCCAGAAGAAGCTATCTCTCCTGGGTATGGAACAAACTTTTTCTGATAGATCCTAAGACTGCAGAATACTGAATAGCTTACCAGGGATCAAGCAGAGAATAAAGGAAATGTAAACAGGGATCATTTATTTGCTTGGCCACAAAGTACAAATAGTAGTTTTAAAAGTTTTTTTTTTTTTAAAGAATGCTTAATTAGCCTGTAGAACTTTTGGCCATGCGATGTTGTCAGGGTAATGATGATTTAATAACTGATCAGCTGCTGTAATATTGTAATGCTGTAATGATGATGCAATGGTAGGAATGAGTCAGCGGGGTTGTTTGACTGTTACCACTTTAAGAGTCTGTATTATAAGAGAGACCCTGTTGGGGCGTATCTCTCTCTCCGGGTGTGCTTCCATGCTGTAGTTGCTGATTGATTGATTGACCTTTGCCTACTATGTGTATGTATATGCTTTGTAGAGATAAACCACTATTTATTATTACAAACCTGTGTGACGTATTTGCTCCTGGGTAGTCTCAAGTAGTCAGACTGTGCGCACTCTGACAGATGTGATGGTCAACCAGTAGTCAATGCATATATTCAGAACGCCAAAGAAACTCTTGAGTTGCATTCATACAGATAGTGGTACAGGTAGTTCTCGACTTACAAGCAAAATGGAGCATTCTATTATGGTTGTAAGTCATAATGGTCATAAAGCAGGTCACCCCTGCAACCCACCAGATTTTCCGACCTTTATTTGTGGTAGTTGTTAAAGAGAACCACTGCAGTCCTTAAGTGAATCCAGATCGTTAAGCAAAGCTGTTCTTTCTTTATTCAGAACGTCAAGGGCGTTCTTGAGCCGCATTTGTGGCTCTGTGCCCGATGACTGGCCAACTGTACCTTCAACAATAATCCTGTTTTCTTGTTTTCTAATTTTGTGGACGGCATCAAACTTCAGAGTCACCGCTAACAAGATTGAAGCTAAACTGCCAGACCCTTCGAAGGAGCCATGGAAAGACAGGGTCCAGGTTGATTATGTTGTGTTGCTGGACTGGTTCAGTTCAGCGAAGGATCTACAATTAGGCACAACTTTGCGGAGCCTCAAAGATGCACTTTTCAAGGTGGGCAAGTCCAGGTTTACAGTTGGATATATGAGCTTGATAGATGAGGAACCCACTCGTGATTATGTAGTTGAGAATGGAAATGTTGGAGAACAACTGTCATAGCTGGGAGGAGGGTTCAAGCAGGGAATTAGCTTGGACCCATTACGTAAACACAAGAGGCCAAGGTCTCTCTCTCTCTCACACACACACACACACACCCCAATGCCTTTGAGGCTTGTCTGGTCTTTCCTAGGCAAAAGCTGCCAGTCTGGGGAGATTCCTGTAAAATAGGCATACAACAATGAAGTAGCTAGTTTGAACTCCATCTATGTGGGTTCAGTTCAGTGGTGGGATTCAGCCAGTTCTATCCAGTTCAGGCGAACCGGTAGTGGCGAACTGATAGTGGCGAAACACGCACGCGCTCACATTGCAAACTAGCAGGGAAGGTAAGTGAATCCCACCTCTGGTTCAGTTGTTTGAGCCTGGCAGGAAAATGACAGCTCGATTTCAGGCTTTCTAACAAGACATCTTCTTTTTCACTGAATGCAGAAAAAAAAATCATGGCACTTAGCTTCCCCATATACGTAGGCAAGCCTTTATTTAAATAGATTATATGAATGAATTAGAGAAGAAACCCTATTTTGTTACTTTGATACAAGAAAAAGAATAATTAAAACCCAGCTCAAAAAATTATGCTGCTCTCCCTTTATAAATTCACAGCAAGATTGTTGCAAGGCTTGAACTGATATTTTAACGTTTTAAACAATGCATATTTATTCAAAGCGTTCCCTAAGGAGTCGTAATTTTGCATTGTCCATCACTTTCATATCAACCAATATTCGTTGCGGGAAATTTAATTGGGGGAAAAGTTTTCCACCTTCATATAATCTCTCTGGAACAACTTGCCTCCAGAAGTTGTGAATGCTCCAACACTGGAAGTTTTTAAGAAGAGGTTAGGTAACCATTTGTCTGAAGTGGTGTAGGGTTTCCTGCCTAAGCAGGGGGTTGGACTAGAAGACCTCCAAGGTCCCTTCCAACTCTGTTCTTCTAAATTCTAAATTCTCTCATTCAGCCCCAGTACCTGGGCATCCTCTTGCTTTTGGTCAAGTATTTTTTTTTTTTTTGCCTTTTGTTTTCAGTGGGAAAGTAAAGCTGTGCTACGGAATGAGCCTTTGGTCCTAGACGGAGGTTACGAGAACTGGCTGCTTTGTTATCCTCAGTATACAACCAACGCCAAAGTGGCTCTGCCGCAACGTAGTCAGAACGAGAACATTTCTGTCTCTTGTAAGTAGACAAGGCTTTTTTATTTTATTTTTAATCTGGGAGGTTTTGAATCCGTTCTGCAAGCCCAAGGACAATTACAGGTAGTCCTCGACTTACGGGGGATGTAGTTCAGCCACAACGGGTTTCATATGTTGTGGGAGTTCAGCTACCGGAGTTGGGAAGCTGCGATTTAGGGTTCTGCATGTTGTGTGAATCTATTTGGCACAAACGATGGTTAAACTGAAATGCAGTTTAGGACAATACGTAGACGTTGTCTTTTTAAATATTGGCCAGGTTCATGCAGATACACCTGTAGATAGCACTGTGGCACGTTGTTCTGACCGAGGCTTCCCCAAGAAGCACGAAGCAGAATCCTGGTCCCGAAAAAACCCCTTTTATTAAACAAACAGTGAATTCCTCTCATTCACCTTCAGCAAAGACTTTCAAGGGAGAATTTACAGTCACAGACCTTATCTGGCTTGGAGAGCTGCCAGGCCAATATCTTCGAAACTTGGCAAAGAGTCTCGGAGTGTCACAAACCATTTAGGCGAATTAATTTTCTCCTGCAAACTCCACTCCCCTTTCGTTCCTCTTTTATTCCCTCTGGGAGGGACCATTCATCGTCCACCTGTGGCCTTACTCCCTAGTCGATCCTTGTTCTTCAGCTGTTCCCTTCGTCTGGCAACTCTGCGCATGCACACACTGGGAACAGGCTCCAGCTGTTCGTCTGCCTCACTGATGTCTGACTCATAAGGCAGCTGATATCTGGCATACGGCCCTGGCCCCCTCTCTACCTCCGACGCAGAGCCCTCATCAGAGCCTTCCCCAGACTCCAGGACTGGCCCATGTTCCCCTCCCAACCTCCTCACTGTCCGAATCAGCTGTCAGTTCTGCTGGCCGCTAGCGGGCCACAACACATGTATTACTTCGTGCATGTGTTTTGTTGTTGTGTGTTTTTGACTCAAAGGGCTAGTCCCTATGGTTTTGTCAGTAAGTTTTCAAAAAGTGGTTTGACTTCTGTGGAACAACTTGCTTCCAGAAGTTGTAAATGCTCCAACACTGGAAGTTTTTAAGAAGAGATTAGATAACCATTGTCTGAAGTGGTGTAGGGTTTCCTGCCTAAGCAGGGGGTTGGACTAGAAGACCTCCAAGGTCCCTTCCAACTCTGTTATTCTATATATATATATATATATATTTATTTATTTGTTTGTTTATTTATTTATTTATTTTTGAGCTTGTATACCGCCCTTCTCCCTGAGGACTCAGGGCGGTGAACAGGCAAATAAAAACATCAAATACAAATATTAAAATACAGTTAAAAATATGTATAAATTTGGCCCCATTAATTAAAACAATAAACAAAAACAAAAAAACAATTAAAAACATTTAAAAAGAGTTAGGCCAGCCCGGCTTGTTGGAAAAAGAAGGTTTTAAGGGCACGGCGGAAGGCACTGAGGTCCTGGATTCTCCTTATCTCTGGGGGCAGCTGATTCCAGAGGGTAGGTGCCCCCACAGAGAAGGCCCTCCCCCTGGGGGTCACCAGCCTACATTGTTTGGCTGATGGCACCCCGAGGAGGCCCTCTCTGTGGGAGCGCACGGGTCGATGGGAGGTCGTCGGTGGCAGCAGGCGGTCTCGAAGATAGCTAGGCCCTATGCCATGGAGCGCTTTAAAGGTGAGAACCAACACCTTGAAGCGCACCCGGAAGACCACCGGGAGCCAGTGCAGCTCGCACAGGAGCGGTGTTACATGGGAGCGCCATGCTGCTCCCGTCACTACCCGCGCTGCTGCGTTCTGGACCAGTTGGAGCCTCCGGGTGCTCTTCAAGGGGAGCCCCATGTAGAGAGCGTTACAGTAGTCAAGGCGAGAGGTCACGTGGGCGTGAGTGACTGTGCACAAGGAATCCCGATCAAGAAAGGGCCGCAACTGGCGGATCAGGCGAACCTGATAAAAGGTCCCCCTTCTTCCTAGGGCTGAGAGAGACAGTGACTGGCCCAAAGTCACCTAAGGCTTTATGCTCAAGGCTGGACAAAAACTCACTGACTCCTGGTTTCTGTCCCAGTGCCTTAACCAGTATGCTAAAATGGCCCTATATATAACACATAAGAAGTTTAGAGCATATGCCTCTTAATATTTAGCATCTTCCCATTTGTATATTTGTTTCAGTGGACTTTACTTACCCATCATTGGAAGAGCCAGCTCCAGCTCCCCCACCTGTTGTCTATGTCAAACCCTCCGTGGTAGAAGCACCTGAAAAATCGGACATTGCAAGCAAGCAGGAGAAGAAAACGGATGTGCTCCGCTCGATAATTCCTAGCGGAACCATTGCTGCTGCTCCAACTGGCATTCTCAGTCAGCCAATCTCATCCATGAAAGTTATTCCTCAGGTGAGTGCAGGTGCAACAGCTGCCAAAAAAGCCAACACAGTTCTGGGCTGCATAAACAGAGGAATAGAATCAAGATCGCATGAAGTGTTAATACTAATTTAAGTTGAGGATTGCTTGTAGGTCCTGAATGTGTGCAGTTTGTACTCTTTATCTCCTAATGCGCTTATATTGTATTTTGGATTTGGCTTTTTTCTTTTTTAAAAAAACTCTGGCCAAACTCTATTTTTCAAAAAGTATGAAGCAGAAAGGAGAGAAGCTAACAAAGCAAACTGCTCCTTTTCATTCTTTTTCTTTGGATCCAGGTTGATCGTAGCAAGAAACCCTCAGCCAAAATTCCAGATGACCAAAAGGCAAAGGCCGAAAGCCCAGCGATTGTTAAGCCGTTAAATTCCAACGGGAAACTGGTTCCGGATCGTTCCATAAAGCCATCGCTGGATACGAAGCCCAGCCTAACGGACGAAGAGAGGAGCCCTGGGAATGTGAGGAAAGCGACTGCAGTAGAAAAAAATGAAGGAGAAAAAGAAGAACCAGAAGAGCAGAGAGAGGTCCAAAGACGGGAAAGGGCAGAAAAGAGAGCCAGGGAGGACCAGGGAGACTGGGAAGGCAGAGAAAAAAATCTCCAGAGATATCAAGAAGATCAAGAGAAGAAAGAGAAAGAACAGGCCGCCAAAGGGGTCGATCGAAAACACGATCTGGAGAAAGTCCCCAGAGATTCAGCTGACGTGAAAAAGAAAAGTATCGCTGGGAGCGAAAGCCCTGAAATGAGGAAAGCCAACCTTGACAAAAATATGGCCAGCGAAAAGGAGAAAATGGTCTGGACCCCCGAAACACAGAGGCGCAGATTTGCAGAGGAATCCCAAGGGCCTTTGAGGGGGGACTCTGGCTTGAACAAGGTGAGCGGCCGTTGCTGGTCTTTTAAGCCTTATGGGAGAGGCCAATCATCTCTTGGCCCTACTCCCGAGTCGTCCTCTCTGCTTTAGCTGCTCTTGCCTTCTGGCAACACTTCTCATGCGTGCACTAGGAACAGGGTCCTCCTGTTCCTCTGCCTCTCTGCTGTCAGCACATCCGAAGTCCGCATCTCACTCCCCGATCTCTGCCTCTGACGCAGAGCCCTCATCTGGGCCTTCCCCAGCCTCCAGGACTGGCCCATGTTCTTCCTCAGCCTCATCGCTGTCCGACTCCGCTGCCAGTTCCTCAGGCTGCTGGCGGACCACAGCAACTGTCTGAACCGGCAGCAGCCCATCACTGCAGAGAAGTGACGCAGTATGTTATCTTGACAGGGTTTAATCTCTTTCTTTTATGGGGGGGTGTATTTTATTTTTAGTCCCAACGAGAGCCGCTAACCAGAGCCCGGAGTGAGGAGATGGGCAGGATCATCCCAGGATTGCCTCATGGCTGGGCCAAGGTCAGTTCAACTTTTAAGCTCAAGTAGAACTTCTAAGTACCCCAAGTAGGTTCGGTCATAAATCAAGGAAGGACCAACCAACCACCTCTACATATTTTACTCATCCACAAATGATCAGTTGTAGAAATCTGGCTTAACTTTCTTTCCCCTCCCCCTTTTTTTTATTTTTTTTTTATTTTTGTGCTGTTCTCTTCTGGGCATGCCCTTTGAAGTTTCTGGATACAGTCACCGGGACTTTTCGGTACTACCATTCACCCACCAATTCAGTCCACATGTACCCACCGGAAATGACTCCCTCGGTTACTCCGCCCACTACTCCACCGACTCATAAGCCAAAGCCTCCGTCTACCGATCTACGGGACAGGGAACACTCCAAACTGAAGCGGTCGTACTCTTCCCCAGACATCACTCAGGCCGTGCAAGAGGAAGAGAAGAAGATGGTCCCCACTCCGACTGTTAATCGCGAGAATAAGTATGTTGCTTACCCATTTCCTTTATTCTGTGGTTGGTGAGATAAAAGAAGGAATAAAAGCTTTTTCCTACCTGAACCTGTCTGGAGTATGTAGGAATGAGTCTCCTGCGTGATTTTCTAAACTTTTAAGACCTGTGGACTTCAACTCCCAGAATTCCCCAGTCAGGTATGCTACCATGTTTCCCCGAAAATAAGACCCTGTCTTATATATTTTTTTACCCCGAAATAAGAGCTTGGCCTTATTTTTGGGGAGGTCTTATTATTTTGGGGTGCGTGGAGCAAGACAGGGGATCCTCTTGATTTCCAGTTCTGTCTTCCTAACCCTAACCAGAGGAAATGGCAGGGACCAGCTGCACATGCGTCTAAATATTTTCAGGGGAGGGCTTATTTTCAGAGAAACATGGTATGCTATGCTGGCTGGGAAATTCTAGAAGTTGAAATTCTAGGAGTTCACAGGTCTTAAAGTTGCCAAGGTTAGATACTTCAGTTCTTAACAGAAACCCTCGACCGAGAATAATCAGGCATTTTAAAAACCTTTATTCCCCTCACGATCCTTATTTCCTGATTTGAATTTTATGTCATTTCATTTCATTTCTTTGTGACTGATCGCCTACCTACTTGGCACCACCTGACAACAAGCAAATGTCTGTTTTTACAGATTTTCGATGAGAAAATGCATCTGATATAACTTTTTTTCCTCCCTCTACAGACCTGTGTGCTATCCAAAAACAGAAATTTCCAGGCTTTCGGCCTCACAGATCCGCCATCTGAATCCCGTGTTTGGCGGGATGGGACCAGCTCTGACTGGCCTTCGTAATTTGGGAAATACTTGCTATATGAATTCAGTGCTCCAATGTTTGTGCAATACCCCTCACCTGGCTGATTATTTCAACAGGAACTGCTATCATGAAGATATCAACCGGTAATTTTGGCTTCTCCTGAACCCCCATTTGAATGCAAACATGGTTACCGTGAATTATTTCCTTAATGGCATGATTACCCATAAGTAGTTGTGTTAAACTTGCAGGTGGCTCTGTTCTGACCTAGGCTTCCCAAAAGCACGAAGCCGACTCCTCGTCTCGATAAAACCCCTTTTATTTAGTTTAAAGGGAATTCCTCTCCAGCAAAGTCCCGGCTAACAGTCTTTCCAGAGATTTCACAACTACAGACCTTTATCAGTCTTGGAAAGCTGCCAGGCTGATATCTTCCAAACACCACTCTGTAGCAGACAATACTTGGCAAGAAGTCAGGAACAGATCTTCGCTCAAATGAATTGAACTAATTGTCTCCTGCAAACTCCCCTCCCCTTTCGCTCCTCTTTATTCCCTATGGGAGGGACCATTCACCGTCCACCTGTGGCTTTACTCCTGAGTCGACCCTTGTTCCTTAGCTGTTCCCTTCTCCTGGCAGCTCTGCGCATGCTCACACTGGGAACAGGCTCCAGCTGTTTGTCTGCCCCACTGATGTCCAACTCCGAAGGCAGCTAACAACTGTCAGATGGCCCTGGCCCCATCTCCGCCTCGGACACAGAGCCCTCATCAGAGCCTTCCCCAGACTTCAGGACTGGCCCATGTTCCTCCCCAACCTCCTCACTGTCTGAGTCTGCCACCTGCTCCACTGGCCGCTGGCGGGCCACAAAAGACTCTTGATAGATCCCTCTGCCCCTCTTTCCCCAATACTCCTTTTCATAAATGTCAATCGTTCACGTTTGCAGGTCTAACTTTTTGGGGTACAAAGGAGAAGTAGCTGAGGAGTTTGGCATCATAATGAAAGCTCTCTGGACCGGGCAGTACAGATACATCAGCCCCAAAGACTTCAAAATCACCATTGGGAAGATCAACGAGCAGTTTGCTGGGTACAGCCAGCAAGATTCTCAAGAGTTACTCTTGTTCTTAATGGATGGCCTCCATGAAGACTTAAATAAAGTAGGTTTCCATTTTTTAAATATTTCTCATTGAAGTACTGTATAGCACTAATATAAAAAGAAGAAAAGGAGAAGGTGCCTTTCACCCAAAGTTTCCAATCATCTCCTATCCCTCTTAAGAAAAAATGGTGGTGGTGTTTTTTTTTAAACAAAAGAAGAAGGTGAAAATATTATCAAAGTCTGTGTCCTGTGTTTTTAGAACCAAGTATCTATGTATGTTCTCAATCTCCGTCTTTCCATAATAAATAAATGCTGAGAATCATAACTAATAATAAACGATGGATGTTATTGCTTCCTACCCAAAACACACCTCGCAATGCTTCAGGTGGGTATTGATAGGTTTCGTCATGCCCCTGTCAGAGTCTGAATCCGAGGAGGAAGATGAACAGCTGACGAGCAAAGGAGAGGTAGAACAAGGGAGAGGGGGTTCAGATTGAAGACCAAGGCCCACCCCCTCCTCATCCTAGAGAACGCAGGGGAGAACGGGGAAGAGACCATCGTGGGTTGCGTGGCTTACGAGGGAGGAAAGGGCCACGATTCCCTTTACAAGGCACACCTGGGGATGGAGTTTAAAGGAGAGGCAAATGAGGGGCAGGTAGTTCATCTTGTGTTAATTGCTTTATCTGAGTTCCTGGCATCCTCCCAACTGGTTTGATTTACTGCCGTGCTACTTCACTTCTGGAACTCCTTATCTTGCTTGCCCTGCCAGATGAATTACCTTATCTTGCCTTGTTGGATTTATAGTTGGAAGTTTTCTGTTTATAACGCTTGGACTGGAGTATTTTCAGCTGTTACAATTTTGTGGGAGAGTTTTTCTCCAAACCGGAGAGTAAAAGGCACATTGGGGGCAAAGTTGGAGCTAATAAAGGGACTCATACTTATTCTCTGGCTGTGTTGCCTTTGTGCCACGCCCCGGGTCATCACAAGCTTTCGTTTACCAATGTTCTAGGCAGACAATCGAAAACGCTACAAAGAGGAAAACAATGATCAACTAGATGACCTCAGAGCATCTGACCTTGCCTGGCACAAGCACAAACAGCTGAACGAATCGATTATCGTGGCCCTCTTCCAAGGCCAGTTCAAATCCACAGTGCAGTGTCTGACGTGTCACAAAAAATCACGGACGTTTGAGGCGTTCATGTATTTATCATTGCCGCTGGCCTCCACTAGCAAGTGCAGCCTGCAGGTGGGTTTGTGTTCTGACCCAGGCTTCCCCAAAAGGTACGAAGCAAAATCCTGGTCCCGACAAAACCCCTTTTATTAAACAAGCAGTGAATTCCTCTCAGTCACCTTCAGCAAAGACTTTCAAGGGAAAATTTACAGTCACAGACCTTATCTGGCTTGACGGCGAACCTGTGGCACGCGTGCCCAAAGTGGCACGTGGAGCCACGTCACTTGGCATGTGCGGCGTCGCCCATTCCTCCTCTGGGTTTCTGGCGTGATTGCGCACGCGATGATCAGCTGGCCAGTGGTGAAATTCAGCCGGTTCTATCTAGAGTGCACAATCCGACAGTGCCGGTGGCGGGAGGCTCCGCCCATCCACCCGGACATCATCACGTCCCGTTTTTAACCCTCTGCGCATGCACAGAAGGCTCTGCCCATGCGTGGAGAAGGCGTGAGTGAGTGTAGCGCACGTACTAATCAAGTATATTATCCTAGTATTGAGGGATAGGGCTTTAACAATAAGAAAAAAAATGAGCCCCCAGTATATTGTTGTGGCTAAAGTTTGTGTAGCACCTTAAACAATTGATCTGAGTTCGAGTAGTAAAGAATTACATCCTGGCATTGGATGGAGCTGACTGAAAAATGAGCGAGTTTGCCATTTTCATCCCTGAAAAATTGCTGTTGAATTTTCATAATTATCTTTAAGTCAAGAAAATAGTTTTTTTTTTTTTAATGACATTCTTTCTCTTCATGGAAGGTTAAGGCTTCTCTGACTGTTCCTTGAAACACTACCATCAAACACGGTGGTGATACTCAGCCGGTTCAGATGAACTGGTAGTATTGACTTATGGGTGGGCCCGGCCCGGCCCGGCCCGGCCCCCATCCCCCCCCCCACCCCAGCGCTATGCCATCCTATTTAGCCACATTTTCTAAGCCGCTCGCATGCGTGCAAGCCACGTGCTCACATTTTCGGTGTGCGGCAAACCGGTGGTCAAATTTTGTGAAACCCCACCTCTGATCAAACATATATTAATGATACTAATGAAGGAGTTTATTTTTATTTTATTGTTTTTGTTCTCTTTGAATTCACTTGGAGCATTTTTTTTTGTTTTTGTTTTTTGTTTTTGTTTTTTGTTTTTTTTTCCTCCAGGAATGCCTTAGATTATTTTCCAAAGAAGAAAAACTGACGGATAACAATCGGTTTTATTGTAGCCATTGCAAAACTCGAAGAGATTCCTTGAAAAAAATAGAAATATGGAAGTTGCCGCCTGTCCTCTTAGTACATTTGAAAAGGTAAGGCGGGATATTTCTCTCTATATCCGTTGTGTTTCCAATGATTACGTGTGTCCAGAGTCAACCCTTGGTAACACTGGTAGCTGTATAAATTTGATAGATAGATAGATGGATGGATGGATGGATGGATAGATAGATAGATAGATAGATAGATAGATAGATAGATAGATAGATACGATGGATGGATGGATGGATATGATGGATGGATGGATGGATGGATGGATGGATGGATGGATGGATAGACCCATCATTGCCTAACACTTATTTCCTGCTGCTCATGCTTAGGTTTTCGTACGATGGGCGATGGAAACAGAAGCTTCAAACATCTGTTGATTTCCCTTTGGAGAACCTTGACCTGTCACAATACGTCATCGGCCCCAAGAGTACTTTGAAGAGATATAACCTGTTTTCAGTATCTGTAAGTAACAGCCTTTTGAATTTGTTGTTGGTGATGCAGTGGTTAGAAGGCAATGTTGCAGGCGAACTCTGCCTACAGTCTGGAGTTCAATCCTGACAGGACTCAAGGTTGACTGGGCCTTCCATCCTTCCGAGGTTGGTAAAACGAGGACCCAGATTGTTGGGGAAAATATGCTGACTCTGTAAATTGCTTAGAGAGGGCTGTAAAAGAACTGGGGAAGCGGTATATAAGTCTAAGTGCTATCGCTATTGTTCAGTCACTAAGTCGTGTCCAACTTTTGGCAACCCCACGCACCACAGTATGCCAGATCCCCATCCTCTACTATCTCCTGGAGTTTGCCCAAGCTCACATTCACTGTATTGATGACACTATCCATCTCCTCCTCTGTCGTCCCCTTCTCCTTTTGCCTTCCATCTCTCCCAACCTCAGAGTCTTTTCCAATCAGTCCTCTCTTCTCATTTGGTTGGCCAAAGTATTTTGAGCTTCAAGGACAGTGAGGGTTGATTTCAGGGGTGAAATTCACTTACTTTCCCTACCGGTTCGCGAATGTGCACGCGCCATCATCTGTGCATGCGCAGAGACTTAAAATGTCGCAAAAAAGCAACGTCATGCCGTCCGCGCGGGTGGGCGGAGCCTCCCGCAGCCGCTGCTACCGGTTCACCCGAACCAGATAGAACCGGCTGAATTTCACACCCCTGGTTGATTTCTTTTAGGGTTGACTGATCTGATCTCCTTGAAGTCCAAGTGTCTTCTGCACCACCACAATTTGAAAATGTCCATTCTTGGGGCGCTCAGCCTTTCGTAGGGTCCAACTCTCACAGCCATACGTCACTCCTGGGAAAACCGTAGCCTTGACTCTATGGACCTTTCTCGGAAAGAGCCTTTTGAATGCTATTGGTTAATTAGTAAATAAACAGACTCCCTTCTGTTCATATATATTTATCAAGAATTTCGGCAACGGTTTGTTCTCCAAGCTTGTTTCAATTTAGTTTCTGAACGTTTCGTTACCAGACTTGGTAACATCATCAGTAGGATTTTCTTGTCCCATTCTCCTTAGTTTATAAATGTCTTGACAAGAAAATCCTGCTGATGATGTTACCAAGTTTGGTAATAAAACGTTCAGTAACTAAATTGAAACAAGCTTGGAGAACAAACCACTGCTGAAATCTAAAACCCGAGCTACAAGTATTTTCTATTATTTCATATTTATCCAGAATTTCTATTCCTAGACTGTTTTCCCACATGTAGTTTCCCTGAAACTCTTGATCCTAATTTTTGTTTCCTCCACAGAACCATTATGGAGGGCTGGATGGTGGACACTACACAGCTTACTGCAAGAGTGCTGCCAAGCAGCGATGGTATAAATTTGATGATCACGAAGTGTCCGACATCTCTGCATCTTCAGTGAAGTCTTCAGCTGCTTATATTCTCTTTTATACATCTTACGAACAACGGGCTGCAGATGTAGCCACTTAAAGGAAGGACCGAAGGATGCACTAGCTGGTTTATAAATTACTGAGCTGAGACCAATGTAAAGTTGCCTAAGAGAGGGCTGCAGCAGTTCCTTATCCAAAAATGTATTTTAGTGCTATCGCTGAAAATTAAATTATTAACTCTGCTGCTTTGTATGGAATAATATGTTTCAAACCGACTTATTTGTAGCTACGCTTGAAAATTATAAATCTTGCTTAGTCCTTTGAAAAAGTGTTAAGCGTTTGGATTCGAGACATCCTAAAATTCAATGCGTATCTTTCTTTCCTCTTTCCCACGTTTATGGCCTTTTCACACTAACCTTAAAGCTTGATTCTACTGTAAATATCTTAGCCAGAGATAAAGATTGGAATGTACGTGTACATACCAATTGCAGAATTGCACATCCAACATGTATATAATAAAGAAATCTGATCCTTTGACAAGAACGGCTAAGAGAGAGATGGTTGTTTTGTCAAACTAGGTTTCTATATGTCCTTATCTCCGCACTTTACAATGTATTCTGGAAGACTGAAGCATTACATAATTTTTAAGATGTGTCTTGAATCTGTGTCTTTTTTAAACATAATAATAATAATAATAATAATAATAATAATCTTATGCGATTGTTTCAAACTGCATTGGCCTGATCGCTATTCCTTGCTTTGCAATTTAATAAATGTAGATTATTTCAGGAAGACTAGGTCAAGGTAAAGGTTCCCCTCGAACATGTGTGCTAGTCGTTCCTGACTCTAAGGGGCAGTGCTCATCTCCGTTTCAACTTGCATTTTTTACCTGCTTTCGAACTGCTAGGTTGGCAGACGCTGGGACAAAGAACGGGAGCTCACTCCATTATGCGGCACTGGGGATTCAAACCACTGAACTGCCGACTTTCGATCGACAAGCACAGGGTCTTAGCCACTGAGCCACCACGTTGATAGATGTGAGCAAAGGCAGAGCCCAAGATTATTGGAATATTGCATTTAAAGAAGCATGAATTTTGGAATTACTCTTTCTTAACTAATGTCTGCTCCGGGAATGCTTTTCCGAGGATGTGGTTACGATTTATTAAATAGTACACAATTATTTTTTTTATCAGAAGACTGCCGAACGTTTATGAGCTTCACTCGGCAATGTATGACCCGTTCAGAATTATAATCGGGAGGAGGAGGAGGAGGCATCTAGTTCTCGGTGAATGCTGCAATAATAATGACCACTCAAGCCTGGCTGTCCGAGAAGAGTTTATTTAACTGCTGGTGTTGTGTCACACTCTGCGTAAGGCTTGCCGAGTGCGTTCTTTCCCACTGAAAGAAAGTGGCTGGGAAGGGCCAGCTTCTACGTCACTCCATCAGTACAATCAAAAGACACGGGGAAATGCAGTTGTTCCTTGAACGACAACCGAAGGGTGGCTTCGGTTCAGTGTAGCTCCTGGAACCTACAACTTGGTTCTCCTAGACATTTTGGTTCTTTACGGGCGCAGAGAAAGCCTGACTGCTATAAAACAGAAGGTAGGCGGCAGATGTTTGCACGGAGGATTCTGGGATCTCGTTGATCTGGGAATCGTCAAAGTTGTACCAATTCTGGCTGAGGGTATGTCTGCAGAATGCAGTGTAATGGCCACCGTCCAGATCTCCAAAATGGTTCTGCAAACAATAGCAACACATTTCAAGTTGACCAAGAAAGCACCTCATACAAGCCACTCATGACAGCATATGGGCCTCATATCCTAGTTTAATAATCACTGTAATTTTTGGAGGGAGGTGGCTTTGAGAATCGGTAAACAAAATGGAGATTTGTTTCTGACTCCCCAGTCCTAACAATGTCCATTCTTCAACATGTACAGGTAGTCCTCAACAACAGTTCATCTAGTGACCATTCAAAATACAATCATTGTCATTTAATGACCCCATAATCCCTTGTGGGATGGAATCTGGGCAACTGAATGGAGCTAGCAGAATGTTTTAATGGCTGGATACCCTTCCTGTCACCAATGCAGAGTTTTGTTCAGCAGATATATTCTCATTGTGCCCAGAGAGAGAAATATCTGCTTCTACCTAGGATCGAACTCACAGCCTCCTGATTGTGAGGCGAGAGCTCCGCCTCTAGGCCACCACACCACTCATCATTCAAAGATAAAATGGCACTGACTTATGACCATTTTTACAGTTACGACCTTTGAAGCGTCCCCATGATCATGTGATCAAAATTCAGATGCTTGACAACTGACTCAAAACAATTGGTTGCATCAATTGACAAAGCTTGTTGAAAATCTAACTCCTCACAACAGCATTATATGTTCATCCTTTCTAATTACAGAATAAAATCATTTTAATGAACTCCGTTTTCTTACTGTCCATTCATTCATACTTATCCCATTTTTATTATCTTTAGGAAGTGAGCATTCCTGCATACGGATAACTGAAAGGTTATCCTGGAAGAATTCTAGAATCGTCACTTACCACTACAGCAAATAAGTTGTATTTTGGGTTTTTCCGAAAAAGTGGATATATATAAGGAGACAAATCCAGGTTATTTAAAGGATAGTAGATGTCGGTTTTAAGTTTCTTTTTGTAACTGCCTTGACAATCAAATCTGAAAAGAAAGTATGATCTTTATCAATAGTATAATAGAAATGGTTTTTGAGTCATCTTGGTACGTTGTTTAGAGTCAAATTTATAATAAACCACGAGACCAAACTAACATCTAGTTCTGTTTTAATATATTTCATAGCTGAGTGCAGAAAATGAATTAAGAAAAAACACTGGGTATACGAACATGAGGAGTTTGAATTGTTGTCTCTGTCAGAAATGGAAGCAGCTCCTAACCTCTCAAATAAAATACAGTGAGAGAAATATCAAGATGGATGCTTCATCTCTGGAGGTTTTAAAGAAGAGATTGGACAGCCATTTGTCTAAAATGGTATAGGGCAGTGACGGCTAACCTTTTTGCTGTCGCGTGCCAAAAGCGCGGGGTGTGTGTGTGTCACGTGTGTGTGTGCCCATACCCATAATTTAATCCCCCCCCGCAACCCACACCTCTCCGCAGGTGCGTGAGACTCCCCCGTGCATACATGCACAATACCCCCCACACACACTGCACCCCGTTTTGGGCCTAGCAGGCCTTCCTGAAGCCTCCAGCTGTTTCCAGCCTTCCAGTAGGCCCATTTTTCACTCTCCCCAGGCTCCAGAGGTTTTGCTGGAGCCTAGGGAGGGCAAAAACAGACTCCCCAACTCCTTCGGAGGCACTCTGGAGGCCGAAAATGCTCTCCTGGAGCCTCCAAGCGAGCCCTGTACTTACCTGGCATCCAAAACGGGCTGCGTGGAGACGCCTGAGAGGGGAGGGGCGGCGGCGGCAGGGCCAGCTGAAAATTGGCGGGGCATGCGCATTGGAGCTGAGCTAGGGCAACAGCTGGGGTGCATGCAGATATGGCTCCGTGGGCCACCTGTGGCACGCATGCCATAGGTTCGCCATCCCTGGTATAGGGTCTCCTACTTGAGCAGGGGGTTAGTCTAGAAGACCTCCAGGGTCCCTTCCAAGTCTATTAAGTGCAGAAATCTCCCTTTAATCTGTTTTTGTTTAATTGATTTGATGAGATTCGATTTCTGTTCTGTTAAATTGCCAACACCTGCCTAACTAGTCAAACTGTGCCACTGAAATACACCTTCCTTTCAGCATCTGTAAGCAATTCACTACAGCAGAACGGATGTTGTGCAAGTCAACCCATGAAGAAAAATACACCTAACCTCTTTAAGTGGAAGATGACCATCTTGGGCGACTTGGCTATGCTGGCTTTCACCGCCGCATCTGTTTTTATCCCACAGCAGGAGCAGTTGATCTGGTTGTTCCAGGTCAACACGTCCTGCTGAAAGAAGCAATCAAGGCATTCCTGAAGAAAGAAGAAGAAGAAGGAGAAGGAGAAGGAGAGGAAGAAGAGGAGGAGGAGGAGGAAGAAGAAGAAGAAGGAGAAGGAGAAGGAGAAGGAGAAGGAGAAGGAGAAGGAGAAGGAGAAGGAGAAGAAGAAGAAGAAGAAGAAGAAGAAGAAGAAGAAGAAGAAGAAGAAGAAGAAGAAGAAGAAGTAGAAGAAGAAAAGAAGTTTGGGAAAGAGGCATAATTAAGTACACCACAAGTAACAAGTAATTAAGTAACAAGTAAAAAAACAGTAATTAAGTAATTAAATAATTAAATAACACCACAAGTAGGCAATATTTATCTAGTCAGTGGACATAGCTGAACCTCCAGAGGTGGGCTGCTGCCAGTTCAGACCGGTTCGGGTAGTTGTAACTCACAGGTGGGCCTGCTCACCTACCCCAACACTATTCCAACCTATATTGCTGTGTTTTTGAAGCCGCGCACCAGTGGTGGTATTCAGTCGGTTCTATCCGGTTCGGGCAAACCAGTAGCGGAGACTGCTCATCTCCGTTTCAAAGCCGAAGAGCCAGCGCTTTTCCAAAGACATCTCCATGGTCATGTGGCCGGCGTGACTCAACGGCAAAGGCGCATGGAACGCTGTTACCTTCCCACCAAAGGTGGTCCCTATTTTTCTACTTGCATTGTTTACGTGCTTTCTAACTGCTGGTTGGCAGAAGCTGGGACAAGTAATGGGAGCTCACCCCGTTACGCGGCACTAAGGATTCGAAGCGCTGAACTGCCGACCTTTCGATCAACAACCTCAGCGTCTTAGCCACTGTGCCACTGCATCCCTCTGATCTTCATAGATCGGGTTAAAAGAGTAATTTTAAAAATTAATCAAGTACCAACAATAATGTGACATACAAAACACCTGCGCTACACTAATCCATTAGATTACAACATATGGGATCTGTAAAAAAAAAAAAAAAAGAACTGAATAGGGACGGTTTCCATCCCTACAGAAAAGCCGATACCTCAAGTGAGCATTCCGATTCATAAGGTATAGGTAGAGATAGCACAGTAAAGATCTCCGTTTTGTAAGTAGTAGTTTGACATTCCAAACACATGATATCATAGCTAAGATGTCCTTCAAAAAGTCGGGTGATAATGGAGCAATCGCTAAGGCAACTCCTGGATTCCCAAGCAGTTGATGAGCTTCCCTGGTTTTTTTTCTTATTTGTCTACAGAAGAGAAAAAGGAGCCATGATATGGGAAAGTTAGACAATTTCCATCAGGCGCGAAAGACCAGATCAACCCGTGAAGGTTCAGTTAAACCAATTTATTGCTACTCATGCCTATTCAAAGGAATGTCTACAGAGACTCTCAACCGTCCAGGTCATGGTTGTCCCAAAGGTGCTTCTTCAAGAGACAACTGGACATAAATCCTTCCATTCCCCACCATCCAAGTCAAAGCTGAAGAAGCTTCTTGGATGAGAAACAAAACGTCTTCAAAGAAAAAACAGAAAGTCCAGTTGCCTCTTGAAAAAAGCCTCTTTGGGATATGCATAGGAATCTTTTCAACTAATGGTTAGCAAGTGCTTAGAGCTAGATAAGGGCCAATGGAATTCTAGAGGGGTTGGATTTAATTCGCTTGTGGCTATGTAGAGATTCTAGGCTGATCCTTCTTTTAACTCCGCCCACAGCTTCTGCTATTTCTCCTATAATTTCTTTCTTGCTACTGTACCAATTCAAAGCTAAACATTTTTATGTTTTCATCCCCAAATGCAGATTTAAAAAAACAACAACCCTGTAATAATACATTTCAGATTCACCATTATCATTTCACAATGACTTCAGCTAAAAGCCATGGAGTAGGAGTGGGGAAACCTGAGTTCTAAGCCTGCATTGGGCATGGAAACCAACTGGGGGGGGGGGCGCTCTGGGCCAGTCCCTCTCTCAGTCCTACGAAGAAAGCAATGGCAAATCACTTCCAAAAAGTATTTCCTAGAATCAAAATATGGCATGGCATATACTTCAGTAGATGGTTTTAGACCTACAACAAATTTATTTATTATTTATTTATTATTGCGATTTATATGCCGCCTTTCTCTCGAGGGACTCAGGCGGCTTACAAAAATAACAATTTCCAATACAAATCACAATAAAATTAAAATCAACAGCCCAATTAAAACAATTTAAAATTATAACAATGTACACCCAAAATGGATCAGTTGAGTTGGTTGGCTGTTAAAGTTATATTTTCTGACATTGTTTTTCTTTTCTTTCTTTCTTTCTTTCTTTCGATTGGTTCTTTAAACTTAATTCCAAATCACAATATTACACGGATGAGCCCTGAGCATGTAATATCAGCATGCACGAATTATGGATACATTACACAATTTCAGCATGTATGTTCAAAATCAGATAAACTGTAGTTTAGGATGCCTTCAAACTATGACTGAAACTACCGTCGAATAGGAATTGGCAACCCTGTATTTACAAACCTGTGGCTTGTAAAAAAAAACAACATACTTTCATCTGCTCAACTCGTGACTCAGCAAAACAGGACTGGCTGAGAAACAGAAATTAAAATAGGAGAGTAGAAAGAATTCGAAGTTTGGTATCATATTACTAAAACTAAAAGATATCCAGTGTTCATTATACGCGATTGTGCTGATCAGCATTCTTCAGCTACCCCGTTTCCCCCAAAATAAGACCCAACCAGAAAATAAGTCCTAGCATGATTTTTCAGGATGCTTGTAATATAAGCCCTATGCCCCAAAATAAGCCCGTTAAGATTGTCAGCTAGATAGATGCATTTAGTACCGTATTTCCCCCAAAATAAGACCTAACCAGAAAATAAGCCCTAATGCGTCTTTTGGAGCAAAAATTAATAGAAGACCCGGTATTATTTTCGGGGAAACACGGTAGATTTACAAACTTTTTCCAAGCCAGGCATGTTACATAATCCTTCCTTCAATGCCACCTAACTTCATAAATGATAAACATGGTTTACCTTTTTGAGAGCTTCATGCAGTTCATTCAAGACATATATCAGAAACTCTTGAGCGTCCTGCTGGGTTTTCTTGATGAAAGCAGGGTATCGCTCACCGATCACCAATCTAAAGACCTCGGGAGAGACGCAGTCAAAGTCCCCAAGCCACATATCGTTCATCAGGTAGGCAAAGGCTGTTGCAATCTCTCCATTCTCCCTTAGAGGAGAACATATAAGAACATGAGAAGATTATTCGCACCCTGCTGGCTCAAATCTTGGCTCATTTTCACCAGCAGTATAGAACAGGGGTTCTGCAACCTTAAACACTCAAAGAGCCATTTGGACCCGTTTCCCACAGAAAAGAAAACACCGGGAGCCACAAAACCCTTCCCGCGCCTGACTATTTCTTGAGCCGCCACAAAACTAGCCTATGTGGCTTAATTAAACATTCTGTTTTCTTCTGAAACTTTTTTCTTCTCTTGGATTTATCCATGGTTGGCCTACCGGGGGTTGAAAAGCTCAATAAATCGTGTGCTGGTGGGTGTTGGGGGAATGGAGTTTGCAGGAGACAATTAGTTCATTACTGCATTCTTCGTGCTGCTGGGAATAGAAAACTCAGTCCAAAACTTGCTTGACATAAATTCATGGTCTACACGTTCACATCAAAGAGTGTGATTAAAACCTCTTAATAGGGACAGCAGTCTCAAACAGGTGATATAGGTCACCAGGAGTCATTAAAAATATAAAAACACGGAAAGGCCTAAACAGAAACCAGAGACTTGTGAATTAGTTCTTATGGAACTTTGTGGCTTCAGGGAAAAAGAAATTAACTTTAGCTTCATATTAAAGAGCAATTTCCCAAAAAACATTCTTGCATAACATAGCAATCCACTTACTTGTCTAACGAGGCTATATATTTTCCAGAGAGGAAATATTCCACCAACGGGGATACACTGCAAAGGCACTGAATTACAGCATTCATATAACATGTGTTGCCTAAATTACGCAGGCCGGTAAGTCCTTGGTATTGCGGGTTTGTGTCATCTCTGGATACATCCATAGACTCCTCCGAAGTCTGCCAGGGAAAGGCACCCTTGCTGTATTTCCAAAGCCAAACAATCATCAAAGGAGTTTTGAGTCCCAGCATGAACAAAAAAATATTTATTTACAAGCGTTTCCGTCCCAGTTTCTATAAATGAATGAGTTTCCTAGAGAGCTAAACAATTGTCAAACAAGTTTTGTTTTTGGCTCGAGTCCTAACATGAATAAAATCTTCTATTTACGAGAGTTGTATAAATTAATCAGTCTCCTAGACAACAAGGAACTGAATAATAGGACAAGGAAGTTACTCGGTTGATACAATAAACACGTGAGAATTAAATGAACCAGTTGGTGCTGAAGTCAAACATGTTCAAAACTGCTCACAATCAACTAGGATTATTATCATTTAGGGGTGGGGGACTTCCAGTTCTCATCCACACAGGGGGAAAAAATTACATATATAATATAAAAAACAGACTTTTCCTGGATCGTATCAATCCACAAACTATACAGTAGACATTGCCTAATAAGGCTAGCTTGCCTGCCTGCATTCTAATTTTCCTACCACATTGACTTGTTAAAACCTTTTCAGTTCAGCGTCACAATTTTTTTTATTTTTATTTTATTTTTATCATACTTATATGCCGCCCTTCTCCCGAAGGACTCAGGGTGGCTCACAACAGTAAAACAACAAGACAGTAAAATGAATACTAAAATAATCCAATTAAAATCCCCGACAGTTAAAACTAAAACCCCCAACAGGAGATTTGTTGAAAAAGCCACGTCTTCAGGTCACCGCGGAAAGAGCGGAGGTCGGGGTCTGTCCGGAGCCCAGTAGGTAACTCGTTCCAGAGGGTCGGTGCGGCCACAGAGAACGCCCTTATCCTGGGCACCAACAGGCGACATTGTTTATGGGAAATAGTGCAAAATCTGGGTGATTAGGAGTCAACATCAGAAAACATAATAAGAGAGATGAAAGGAACCTTGAAGATTTTCTAGTCCAACTCTCTGCTCAAGCAGCAAACCCTATACCAGTGATGGCGAACCTTTTCGGCACCAAGTGTCAAAAAGGTTAAATGGAAATATCTCGCGCGCTCACACTCGTCGGGGCCGTTCTCCGGAAAAGCCGAACTTCCGAGTTCTAGCCTGCATGCGTGCCCAATGATCAGCTGGCTGGCATGTATGCACAGGCTGGTTTTCGGCACTGCTGCACGCACGAAGGGATCAAGCTCCGGAAAAGCCGAACTTCCGGGTTCTGGCCCGCCAATGAGCTGGCTGGCACGCATGCACAAACCGGTTTTTTTTGGCACTACCATGTGCGCGGATAGCTGATCATTGCACATGCATGTTGTGCCAGAAACATGGAAGACAAACAGGCAAGGCCGCGCATGTCGGGCAACATGGCTTCACGTGCCACTTTGGGTACGCGTGCCGCAGGACAGCCATTTGTCCAATCTCTCCTTGAAAACTTCCAGTAATGGAGTACCCACAACTTCTGGAAGGAAGCCGTTCACTGATTTAATTGTTCTCACCATCAGAAAATTTCTCCTTAATTCTTAAGTTGGAGAAGTCCTTAATAAGTTTCCATCTGTTACTTCTTGTCCTGCCTTCAGGTGCTTTGGAGAATAGGATTTTCTCTGTGACAGGTCTTCACATATTGAAAGAGCACTAACATGTGACTCCCTAGTCCATCTCTTTGTTAGACTAGACATATCCAATTCCTGCAATTGGTCATCTCCAGATCTACCTCCCAAAAAAAACAAAGGTAAGATTTCTCTATACCCTTCCCTTCATCTCCTAGTCACTAGATAGTACCGTAATTAACTAAAAACCAAAAAAAGAAAAGAAACTCACAGAAGATAATATATATTGAATTCTTCTGGCATATTTGTTGACCTGGAAGCCATCAGCTGGCTTGCAAGGAGACAAAGCGATGCTTGAATTCAAGTTTCAGGGGAGCCAGTTTACCACCTCCTCTTCATTTTGATGCTTGGTTTCGGGGTTTTCCAGTGCAATCAGATGGTTTCATCTTACTCGCAATTCAGGAGGACCTCCCCCAAATATAAGGGTTTGTCCCTTTGGCTATTTGCACTTCTTCCTGGTGTTTCAATATGGATTCTTCTGGCATCATAAATATACTCTGCCTTGTTGCTAGGCAATGCCATTGGGATATTTCTAACAAAATACAACACCCAGTGATTCCGGAATCCTAATTCACAATTCTACTCAATGGCTTTCCAAGAGCTGAATTGATCTCGTACACAGTATACCTGACATTGGTCCCATGGACCCAAAAAGCTTCATCGACACGGCTTTCTCCTTCCAGCAACTTCTTCCAAACAAATGTTCTCCTAAGCAGGCGTTACCTTACTTTGGGCTTTATAGCAAGGCAGAACTTTAGCAAAGAACCTGGACAGCTTTAAGCCACTCCTTGTTCCTCCATTAGTAGAAATGGTTTATTGATTTATCAAGAAAGCAGAACGAAAAGAACTTCTTGGTTGCTGCACTGGCTTCTGGGACTTAACGCCCTATTATCTTGAAACTTTTAGCAGTTTTTACTAACCTCCCATGAATGCCCTTCCACTATGGATTACAGAGCCCAAACAATTCCCAAATCAATAAAAATGTCTTTTCTGTTCCCCTTTCAGGCCGTTCAAATAAGGAAAGAGGTCAGCAGTCTAAACAAGAATAAATTTATTTGGGATTATTTAAAGATTTATTGATATATAAAATGTATACAGTTTAATAGCTTTAATACACTTTTATTTCCTCCCCCAGCGACATAAACCACCATTTAAACAGCTATTGTGTTCGTGCCTTAATGTCTGTATCTATAAGATACACTACAAATTTTTTTAAAAAAAGAATTACTAAGCGTTATGATGCCTTTGAATTAAAAATTACAATTAGTACCTATTTAACAAAAAAAAAAACAACCTTGCAGCATGAAACTTTAATTGGACAAAGAGGTTCTTGTTGAATTTTCAACAAATTTGGACAGGTAAATTACATTTTATTGGCATAAAAGTTGCATTGCAATCTCCCGTACAATACATAATGTAAATTCAACTCTATTTTTCTCTCTCTTTTAAATAAGTCCCATAGATAAAACATAAACGATGCATTCTCACAGAGTATTAAACACAACTGAATGGGGGGTTTTTTGGGGATGTCACCTAGGTTGTATGGGAACCAGGACACACACTCTCTCTCTTCCAATATATCAAAAGTTGCCAGGCACTGCTGCTTCTCCATTTGCAAGACCTCTAAGTCAATTTGGTTGCTCACTGGAAGCTGGGACGACACGGACGTAGCAAGAAATCCCCAAGAAGATTCTTTTGTCTGCACCGTCTGAGATTTTGGATCTTTCCCAGCACGCTGCAGGGAGGGTGGTAACATTGGAAAACGTCCTGAAAATTCCACGTGTACATTCAGGTTCCGTGTACAGGTTGAGAAGATCTTTGGAAGGCAACGTGAATGAAGCAGCCGGTAGGTTTCAAGAACACCTGTGTTCACTTCACAAAGATGACTTCTTATCCCTAGGCTATTTTCTCTTCTACCACTGTGATTAACCCCCATCCCCCCCTTTCTAAATCTCACTTATACTTCTTTCCTACTCATAGACAGCGCCTTAATAAAATTGAAATGTATATTGGTTTGATTTTTTAAAAAATGGGGGACGGGGGGAATTCATGACACGCAATCCATCCCACGCGAACTGGCTCCACACTTCTGGGGGTGAATCCTGATGCAGGAGACAAGGCCACTGAACATCTGGGGGGTGGGGGTAGGGGGAAGAGAGAAGGAACCAGAGGTTCACACACCCCTTGTAGCTCGAAGGTTCACACCCCTTGTAGCTCAAAGCTTACTGGCACAAAGATTGCTATTCTTAGGAGCAGCTCGTTCTCACTCGGCCGCATAAAAAAACTTACATGGCCCTGTCCAGAGAGCATCTACGGGACCCCCTGAGGCATGTCAAAGAACCCTTTGGCAATGGAGCAGGGGGTGGGTGGCAGCTCTCTCTCCCATTTCTCTGGTCAGATTGACAGAAACCAGCTGCCAATCACCCAGAACACCTCCTGCCTTAGGACCACTGAAAGCCAAAATGTCATTTGGTCATGGACACATATTGCACTACAGCATGAAGGGGCCGAGAAGGGGGGGGGGGAGAGAGAGAGAGAGAGAGAGAGAGAGAGAGAGAGAGAGAGAGAGGGAGAGAGGGAGAGAGAGAGAGTCCCTCCGCAGACCATAAGATAATAAAATGGACAGTTTATTCCTTCGGCTAAAATGCTTCTTTAAAAAAAAAAAAGCTATTTCATAAATACTTAATTCAATTCCACCTTGGGAAAAAAGGAACTTGGAAGAATAAATCGACAGCTTGCCAGCTCCTCTTCTGCTGGTTACGCCCATATTTCACAAGAACCCTTCCCTAAACTACGGGTCAGTTTCCTGGGCCAGAGCCAGCGCAGGGAGAAAGCAGGGCACCGGGGGTGGGGGGGGTGGGGGACCTGACGGCCGGTTGCAAACGTTTGGTAAAAAGCCAGGGTGTCATGTTACAACATCAAGTGTCTGGAACCAGTTGAGTTGGATTCTTTGGTGCAGCTCCCGGGCTGAAGAGTCAGCTCTGGAGAATCTTCTTGAGGCAGAAGGATTTTATCAGGTGTGTAGTCATTTCGTTTCAAATCTGCAAAAGAATGACAATAAAAACACAGAGAGTCCCAAAGGTACCTCTCTCTCCCCCCCCCCCCCACCCCCAAGAGGCAACTGGACTTTCTGGTTTTTCTTTGAAGACGTTTCACTTCTCATCCAAGAAGCTTCTTCAGCTCTGACCAGATGGAGGGGAATGGAAGGACTGATACTCCTTGCAGATAGCTGGTCCTTTGCATCCTTTGGGATAACCTGTTCTAATCTAATCTTTCTAAGAGCATGAAGCAGACTCCTTGTCCCGACAAAAAATCCCTTTTTATTAAGTTACTGTGAATTCCTCTCATTCATATCCAGCAAAGTCTTTCAAGGGAGAATTTACAGTCACAGACCTTATCTGGCTTGGAGAGCTGCCAGGCTGATATCTTCAAAACTTGGCAAGGAGGCTCTGAGAGTCACGAACCAATTAAGCGAACTAATTGTCTCCTGCAAACTCCACTCTCCTTTCGCTCCTCTTTATTCCCTCTGGGAGGGGCAATTCGCCGCCCACTTGTGGCTTAACTCCTGAGTCGACCCTTGTTCCTTAGCTGCACACTGGGAATAGGCTCCAGCTGTTCTACTGCCCCACTGATGTCCAACTCCGAAGGCAGCTAACAACTGTCAGATGGCCCTGGCCCCATCTCTGCCTCCGACGCAGAGCTCTCATCAGAGCCTTCCCCAGACTCCAGGACTGGCCCATGTTTCTCCCCAATCTCCTCACTGTCTCCTGGGGGGGGGGGGGGGGTGGCTAGCCAGGAATGAGATTTGGAGGTTCTCTGAACTGCATAGAATCTTAGCTAGAGGTTGTCCAGAACCCCTGCGAACCCCCAGCAGCCCCACCCCTGCCTACCCTCACTCAGAGACTAGTAGCATCCCCAGAGGAGTGACTTTTTTTTCCATATGAAAAAGAATCAACGAGGGAGAAGTTCCTGTCCCTTAAACAGAGTGTCTGGTTTACCTGGAAGCTTAAGTTTCCTACAGCAGGAGTTGCAGTGATGCTTAGCTCTGAAATTCTTAATGGCATCTTCTCCCAAGTTGGCAGGACCAAAGACCATATCGCTTGACCTTGGGAATAAAACAGGTTTTCTTTCAAAATTCTTTACGGGCACACGAGGACTTCTGCCTCCTAGGAAGAACAATATTTAGATCGCTTACCTTTTTTCTTCAGCTTTTATTACAGAAGGGTCAGTCAGGTTTTCTCCAACACCTTCACAAGAAAGAGCAAAAGTTATCAATGTGATTTGCTGCTCAGAGAAACCTGGGGTCCACAAAAGAGGTAAGGACCAAGCCAAGTACCATATTTAATGTCAAGAAGCACCACTCCGGCCTCTCTTTCTCTCAACTACTGAATAGCAAGTTTCTGCCTAATCATTAAGGTGGTCCTTGATTTACAACAGTTCATTTAGTAACCATTCGAAGTTACAACAGCACTGAAAATGGTGGCTTATGGCCGTTTTTCACACTTACGACCGCTGTAGCATTCCCCACGGACATGTGATCAAAATTCAGACGCTTGGCCACTGGCTCATATTTATGATGGTTTAAAAGATTTGAAGATTTTTTTAAAAAAAAAGTAACAATAGAGAGGAAGAAATAAACATTTAATGGAATGAGAAGGAATTAAACTGAGCTGTTGACTGTCTTTCTGTACCAATTTATAAGGCCTTGGTAAGGCCACACTTGGAATTCTGCATCCAGTTTTGGTCGCCACAATGTAAAAAAGATGTGGAGACTCTAGAAAGAGTGCAGAGAAGAGCAACCAAGATGATTAGGGGACTGGAGGCTAAAACATAGGAAGAACGGTTGCAGGAACTGGGTATGTCTAGTTTAATGAAAAGCAGGACCAGGGGAGACATGATAGCAGTCTTCCAATATCTCAGGGGCTGCCAAAAGAAGAGGGAGTCAAGCTATTCTCCAAAGCACCTGAGGGCAGGACAAGAAGCAATGGGTGGAAACTCATCAAGGAGAGAAGCAACCTAGAACTAAGGAGAAATTTCCTGACAGTTAGAACAATTAATCAGTGGAACAGAAGTTGTGAATTCTCCAACACTGGAAGTTTTTAAGATGATGTTGGATAACCATTTGTCTGAAGTGGTGTAGGGTTTCCTGCCTGGGCAGAGGGTTGGACTAGAAGACCTCTAAGGTCCCTTCCAACTCAACTCAACTCAACTCAACTCAACTCAACTCTACTCTACTCTATACTCCACTCCACTCCCCACTCCACTCCTCCCTTCCCCACCCCACCCCACCCCACCCCACCCCACCCCACCCCACCCTATTCTATTCTATTCTATTCTATTCTATTCTATTCTATTCTATTCTATTCTATTCTATTCTATTCTATTCTATTCTAAGGTACAAGGAACAAATCTCCACCTACCTTGCAGATCCAGGACCAACAGCTCTCCTCGTGTGTATTCATATGTCCAATGGCTGAAAGCCAGCATGACCTCCTCCAGCATGTTGGTTGGAATGATTTCGTCTCCGTTGTTGTTGTTGTACTTCCTGAATTCTCCAGTCATGCATTCTTCAACCGCAAACCACTGCCCAGCTGAGTGGCAATACAAGAGGAACACTTCCAAGAACCTTGGGAGGAAACATTGTAAGTAGTTGAGAGAGAAGCTCATTTCCCCACCCCACCCCTCTTACATACACACACAAAAAAGGGGGTGTCAAACATCCAAATCCTCCTTAATACATTATTTATTTGTTTAATATCCAGGAATATTAAATTAGTTGTTTGGGTATATTTTTATAGAAATCTGTTCGTTTCTGCGCGTGCACACACACACACACACACACACACACACACACACAAACACACACATGCAAAAGCTGACAGCAGCAGTTATTGTAGATCAGTGTAATCTACTGTTTTCTGCACCCAAGTGTTGTAAATCAGAGGTCCAGGCTTTTGCTCTGATCAAAGATGTCTCTCCCACTCTCGCAGAGAGCTTTATTTTTTATACAGTTTTACACAGGCAGATAAAAAGGCAGGACAGCAACAGTGTTCTAATTGGTAGAAACTATTCACCCCCTCTTAAGATGCCATCTTAAGAGAGTGTGATGAGATAATCCAGATCAGAGCCAAAATGAGATCATAGAAGCAGGCAAGACCCACAGCGCATGAGCTAAGGCAGTGTGCTGCTCAAAGCTTGGCACCATGACCCCTGACCTACTTCTACACCCAAGTAAACAATTTCCTACATCTAGAAAGCAAGCATTAAATCCACAACCTCTGCCACACAGATTAAGGAAAACCCACATACTACTTGGGTAATTTGGTCTAGAAATGAAAATAGGAGGGCTTTGAACCCCGAGAAGACATTGCAAGGTTTACCTTGGAGAGTATGGAATCGATTTGGGCTTCATCTGATTGAAGGCAAAAGTGAGCTTCTGTGCAGCCCGTTGCTGCTGAATTTCCTAGGCGGGATAAGAAATCCACTTTTGTAACACATCAAAAACTCCCAACTATATTGAAATCTTGAACAGACATTTTCTGCGCCACATGTTCATGGAATGTGTATATACCGTACTTTTCGGAGTATAAGATGCACCAGAGTATAAGACACAGCTTAGTTTTTGGGGAGGAAAAATAGCGGGGGGTGGGGGTGGGGGGAATCTGCCTATCAGGTATTCATCTGGCTAGCATCCTTAGTCTGGTCAGCTTCAACACATTAGTTTGCTGGTTTTTTATCCCCTGCTTGGGGATAAAAAACAGCTTCTAAAGCACAACTGATCTTTGGAGAGAGAAGCAATGAGAAGAGCAGGCAAACCATGGAGATTGCTTCACTCGCTATCGCCTCCTTAGGGCTGAAAAAAAACTTCACAGCTGAGAGTCGGAGGGAGCAGGCAAAACACGGAAGATCACTTCACTGAAAAAAAGCTTCTAAAGCACAGCTGAGAGTCGGAGGTAGATCGCTTCACTCCTAGCACCTTGTTAGGGCTGAAAAAAAGCTTTGAAAAAACTACATTCGGAGTATAAGACTCACCCAAATTTTCAGCCTCTTTTAGGAGGGAAAAAGTGCGTCTTATACTCCAAAAAATACGATAATATAAACATCTGTGTGTGATGACACAATTTAGCTACATTTGTCATTGCGAACTTGAAAGCAGCTACAAGTAGCTTTGTTAATTTGAAAAAAAAAATACTTCTAGAACCATCCTGTAAGATTATAGGTAATCCTTGACTTACAACCGTTTGTTTAGGGACCGTTCAAAGTTACAACGGCATTGAAAAAAACAATTGGACACCTGATCAATATTTGGATGGCTGGTACCTGGCATGTGCAACTTATGATGGTTGCAGTCTCCCCGGGTCATGTGATCCCCTTTTGCGGCTTTCTGACAAGCGAAGTCCATGGGGAGCCCAGATTCACTTAACAGCCGTGGTACTGATTTATCAACTGCAGTGATTCGCTTAACATTTCTCCTCTTAAAAATGATTTTAGATGAAAACAACTTCAATTCTTCTGAGAATTTAGGACCACACATTAAATTCCAGTTAAACTAATTTATTGCTCTTGCCTATGCACAAGAATCTCGTCAACTTACTCTCAAGCAAAGGTGTAATACTGTGTCTTCTTTGTAAATGCTTGACCAGGTATTGACAACTTCGGGGAGAAACGATTTGATGATGTAAAGGTGACCCGATTTCAGAATATCATACTCGGACCAAGTACAGGCCACCTTGAGGGCTCGTCGCAAACCTCCTCCCATCTCTTCCTTGCTTAAGAATTCAATTTTGGCACAGAGACCCAGCTGAGACCAGGAAGACATGCTGTTGTTCAAAATGTTGGGAGAGCTTTCCTCCAGACGATACACAGTGACTGGTTCTCCTATGATGTCACCAGAACAAAGTTAAAAATACAGGTAAGAATTAGAGAATAGCACTAGCAATAGCACTTAAGACTTATATACTGCTTTACAGTGCTTTACAGCCTTCTCTAAGCAGTTTACAGAGTCAGCCTCTTGCCCCCAACAATCTGGGTCCTTATTTTACCCACCTCGGAAGGATGGAAGGCTGAGTCAACCTTGAGTCTGGTGAGATTCGAACTGCCAAATTGCAGGCAGCCGGCAGTCAACAGAAGTAGCCTGCAATACTGTACTCTAACCACTGCACCACCATGGCTCAGAATATTAATGTAATGTAATGACATTTTATATCAGTGACTAATCTATCCAAGATGAGTCTTGTTTGAGAGAAACAAAATCTGATACATCTTGACCAGATGAATAACTACCAAATATAAATTAATAAATTCAACATTAATTATAATGTTTGCTTTTTGATCTTCCATCGCCTATCACTCAAAATTCTAAAAATCAGAAAGAGTGCAAAAAGGGAGGAAGGAAATGAAGAAGACACGGTGTTCATCTATCTTGTTCAAATTTCGTAGTAAAATACAAGAAACGAAGTGTTCTCTTTATCAGAAATTGATTATATAAAAGAGGAAAAATTTTGGTGTTAGGCTACATACCCTAAAAAAGATAATCAATGTTAGAACTTTTTTGGTACCTGGTGAAGACAAATTTTACTTACTCAAGTATTTTGAGCATTTCAGTTTGCATAATCCTTAAAACTGCCGACATTCTATTTGCTCTTTTGCATCACAGTTGCCTGATTTTAGGATCTTATTTGTTTCCTTGCGTGTTAAATGGTACATTATATAAACTGTTGTATGCCTACCAGGTCTGTTTTGACCCAATGAAATGTCATCTAGAAAAACTTGAAATGAATAAATGAAAATTCGTACCTCTTGGAGGCACCGGGGTGAATGGTATGCTTTGCGATAACCTCATCAAATTATTTCTCTCCACAGCTGTAGAGAAAGACAAGGCAATCTGTTGTAGATTAAGGATTATAATGCTTTAATTGTTTTAATTTCATTTCAGGAGGTTAGGAGACTGACCTGAATAGTAGTAGGTGGTATCCATAATGGGCTTGAAAGGGGAAGCTATACCTAAAATGAATAAATAAGTAAATAAGGTCCTATTGTTTATTGCATACTTGCTTCATGATTAAATTACCGTAATAAAATGTGTTACATTTTTAGAAAGACAGTAATGTAAAAAACGAAGCTTTTCAAGTAAAGTTTCACCAATCTCTAACAAGTTATAAACGTAACACTCAAAATTTATTGCATAAAAAAACCGTGATGATCAAAACACTGAGGAAAATTAAAACTTCAATGTAACAAAAGACAACTTCATCTTGGCTTATCCTGGATGAGAACAAAAAGAAAATTTCTTTTTGAAGAGCTAAGGTACTAAAATATCCACCAACATTTCTACTGAGATACTTTTTGTCTGCAGTTAAAGCTGAATGATATACTGAATTTAAGAAAGATTATTATATAAAGACTGAAACTACAGTACTCTGTAAGCAATAACTTACCATTCAGTGCATCTTCCTCAGAGGACCTACAAGTAACAGAGACACCATTAAAACTTTTGTGATATTTGCATTTCTTGGATTTTAGTGCTTTCATAAGTTATTGTAAAGGAAGAGAAAATTCCTCAGGAAGAATATCCCAGAATATTCCAGAACAGAGAATGTCTGTATAGGAGTACTACCATGTAATGTAGGCTATAAACCCAACCAACCAATTAAGAATATAGGGCTTCAAATAAAATGTATTTTATGGTTATAGCTACCTTCATGCCTCCTATTAACATAACCTGGCAAATGAAATATTATAGTCAAAACTCCTCATGCCCTTTTTTTCTGTACGAATTCTTATACATCAAATCAAGGTAGCCTCAAGCAATGGCAGAGTTACTGATCTCTGGAGATAACCAAAGGCATCAATGTTTTAATGCTCAGTACAGGATGTTTTAATGGTTTACTCACATTTCATTCCTGTAGGACGTTCGACCTTGCAACCAATCCTGGAAAGGAAAAACCAGAAACGAGTCCATGAAATAGAGGTTAATTAATTGCTGGGTTTAATGTCAAACTGTTAGGTTTCACTAATGCTGTTTGGCTGATCCAAGAAAAATCATTGAAATTGCTTCAAGTGGCTGAATGAGCAGATCAGTTGTGACAATTTCAGCTAAACCCAATTGTCTATTTCCCCCCCCCCCCAAATTCTTTCATAAGGAATACAGAGACGATACTCAAGAATAAAAGAATGCAAAAGCTGTTGAGTAACCACTTTTCTTCTTCAAGGTTATCTCCATACTACAGGGGTGTCAAACTCGATTTCATTGAGGGCCGCATCAGAGTTGTGTTTGACCTGGGGGGAGGGGCGCAAGTGGGTGTGGCCAGGGTGGGCATGGCCAGCTCAACATCACTCGTGTCAGGGATGCCTGTAGTGGACCGAGCGCTCTGCCAGAGAAAACGGGTTCCCAAGCTCCGTTTTTGGCTGTGACGGCCTCCTGCAACCCTCTGTCAGTGAAAACAGAGCTCAGGAGGGCCGCGTGCAACCCTCCCGAGCTCTGTTTTCACTGGCAGAGGCATCACAGGCCAGTCCTTTGCTGTTTCCAGGGCGGCCCTGCGGGCCAGATCTAAGCACCCCATGGGCCAGATGCAGCCCCCAGGCCTTGAGTTTGACACCCTGCCATACTATACACAAATGCTAAACTTCCCGAGCTGTCCTGCAGCTCATGCTACTCGTAAAGCTTGAGTTTAATAGTGCTGATGGATTCTCTCTGTGATGTTGCTATCAACTTTCCATTGATATTCCAATGCTTAAGTGAAAGTGTGAGCAATCACCATACCAACGTGACCTGTGAATATTCTACTCAATGATTATTTTTTTTTCAGTTTGCTCTTTCCCCGACAGCCAGAGAGGTACAAAAATTCCCAGCACATTTTAAAGGCGTTTTGAGAGATGACCTATTCACCGTTTTGAACAGCGTGTCAACACCATGGGTGACAGTATGTATTTGGCAGGGAATACTGAAATTTGTCATATATTACTTTCTGCCAAATTATTAAAAAGTTTCACTTTTGGGTTCTTGGGTTCTGCTGTTTAAGTTTTACGGGGAAAAAATGCATAACAATTTGCATTATGTTTTTACTCACTGTAAGTAAGGCTGCCTTGGAGTCCACCTGGTGAGTCTCCTCAGTAGATGCTCTTCTGCTCTTATTGTGAGCTAAAATAAATGGACCTTACAATTAGGATCTGCAGTCAACTGAATGATTTTAATGGATTTACTATCATCTACTATTGGCTGATAACATTTAAATAAATATTCAATTGATCCAAGTACACAACTCAGTATATAATCCCATAGACAGCGTTGTCTGTGATTTGTTAGCTTACTGGGGTGAGAAAACAATTCTTCAGGTTTTTAAGAACTGTAGTTAACTGTAGTTAAAAGTATTAGTCGATATTTGCAGCAGTTTATAAAATACACCAAATAAAAATGAATATATTTGTGGTCATACTTACTTTGCTCTGATTGTGCAGCTCTACAATGGTCACTAAAGCCTTCACATGAACTAACATGTCTTAGAGGTATTACTTCTGTATTACTGCTGACCTGTACATTAAAAAGAAAAAAAAAAATAGCGATCTTCATCATCATCATTTATTTATTTATTTATTTCATTATTCTACTAAAATCAGTGGTGCACCTCTTGGTAAGCGCTATTCTTTAATAGCAATTATGTCATGTCAGAGTTTAGGCAGCGTAACTAGTATTATGAGATAACCCCCGGAGCAAAACACAGCACATAGCACACAGATAGATAACAGTGGTTTATATACAGACTTATATGTGGTTAAATACCTTATCATACAGCTACTGACACAAGGAGAGCAATGAGATACACGACGAGAGAGAACATGAGGAGAAGAAAATGCCCTCTAATGGCTTCCCTTATATAGACAGCTTCTTAACCCAGCTTCTTAAAGTGGCAGTAACCCCGCTGCCTCGTTCCCATTGTATCAGCTTTCAGTTGTCTCTGCTTACAACCTTCCATCATCTTACAGCTATTAAATCTACATTCCCTGACATGTCAGCTTCTCCCAACCTGCAACAATTCCTATCATTCTCCGCTCATATTCTTAGAAATGAAATATGAGCAATGCTGTTGTGGCCCACCAGACTCGGACGATGAGGAGGTTGGGGAGGAACTTGGGGCAGTTCTGGAGTCTGGGGAAAGCTCTGATGGATGCTCTGTGTCGGATGCAGAGATAGAGCCAGGGCCGTCCGACATTTCCCAGCCCCTGGAGAGGCAGCTGCCTTTAGAGGCTCATATGAGTGAGGAGGAAGAACAGCTGGGGCCTGTTCCAGATGCACGTATGCACAGAGCAGTTAGAAGAGGTGAGCAATGGAGGACAAGGAGTCTACTCGGGAAGTGGACGCTGAATGGCCCCTCCCTGGCTGGGGAATAAATAGAAGGAAAGGGGAGTGGTTGTCGTAGGAGACAACCGTTCATATTTCTGAAGATTTTGCTTATTGTGTTTCGTGCCACTAAGACTGCTTGCCAGAACTTAATTTGCAGCCTTGTGGCTGGGAGATCAGGCGCAAGGAACTGATAAGGTCTGTTGCTGCAGTTAACTCTTTGAAGGATTATTGCCTGGACTTTTTGGTGGGTGAATGCCATTAATTCACAAGAGGTAAATAAAGAGGGTTTTTTTTTTTGTTGACAAGGAGTCTTTCTTGCTTCTGGTAAGGCTGGGTCAGAACAAATGCCACCCAGACCTGATGTAGAAATGAGCTGGAATTTTTTACCTTCTCTTTCGTTTTCTCCATGCCTTCCAGAATTGCTTTTTTGAAGTCTTCCTGTTGCTCCTATCAAAGGGAAGGAGGAAGGCATTTAAAGTTAGCTCTGATGTGGCTTTAACCTTTGTTTTAGTTGTCTGTGCATTTAAAATCCAGGGATTTAAAAAAAAAAAAAAAAACCACACACAGCTAGTTTGGTGCAGTAGCTCCAAGCACCAGACTGGAAACCAGGAGACTGGGAGTTCTAGTCCTGCTTTCTGCACAAAGCCCGCTGGACAGCCCCTCTTTCACAGCCCCAGGAAGCAGGCAACGGCAAGCACTTCTGAAAATCTTTGCCAGGAAAAACTACAGGGATTTGTCCAGGTACTTACTAGGATCAAGAGTGACTTAAAAGCAAACACACAATACACCCACGGGATTCTGTTTTGTGAAACTACAATTCAGTTCGGGGCTTCAAAAGTGGCACTGGCACAATCGATCCCTCCAGGATTATGTCCTTCCTTGCATATAAATTCTACATCAAAAGCCTACTGCTAAATTGTTCCCATATCTCCTCCCACTTACCTCAATGCGGTCATTTTTTTCTTTACTCATTATCGGTGTCTCCTTAAACCGCTGCAATTCCATGCTGTCCCTGTGACCTATGGCAGCAGCATTAACCATGCAAAAAGAAGAATGATTACAGATTTAGGTACAACTGTTATTATTCACATGCTGTTGGAATCTGAAAATATGCGAACCTTTCCCGCCCCCTCCCCAAATTTATATTTAAAAAATGCAGTTCTACTGATCTTCTCCATGAAACAGTTATCTTTTATGTGGTCTCTTTGATGTCGTGGTGAGGTTAGTGGCCTAGAAACCAGGAGACTAACAGTAACAGAGTTGGAAGGGACCTTGGAGGTCATTTAGTCCAACCCCCTGCTCACGCAGGAGACCTTCTAGGCCTTCTTTAAGTGTGAAAGCTAGCTAGGTGATTTTGGACCTCTCTCTCTCTCTCTCTCTCTGTCTGTCAGCCCAATCCACCTGACAGGGTTGTTGTTGCAGGGGGAAATAGGAGGCAAGAGAATTAGGTATGTTTACACCTTGATTTATACATAAAAAAAATAGGACAAAATTATTATTATCATCACCATCACCACACAATGTTACTGTCATCATAATGATGACCTAGAAAAAAACATTTGACTAGGGAAAAAAAATAACATTCCACTTTGTTGTATTCAAAAATAAATTCTCATCTTGTTTTCTAGGAGCACATAACATGGATGCTAACATTTTTTTTTACTAAGGGCTGTTCAGCAGAAAACACAGAGTTGGATATAATCAAACTTTCAAAATATAAATCTCCCCCAATTAAAAAAAATATTTGACGTGCAAGTGTGCTCTTCTTCCTCTCGTGCTGCAGACATAGGCAGGCTTTAGAAGTACTAACTCTTATCCTAACTCTTACGTAAGGAACAATGATGGCTTGCTCTGTCCACATTATACACTGGGCTTCCTCATCCACAGATACGCAAGCCATATTTGAAATGTACAGATTGTGCCATTCAGGGTAAGACGTACAGACTGCAAAGATGGAAGTCGTGGAAAAATGGGAGTTACCATGAGGAGCTTTTACTATGCGTACAATTTAAATGTATCAGCAAAACATTTAAGTCATGGCTGTCTAACCTTTTGGCTTGCTTGGGCTGCACTGAGTGAAGAGGAATTGTATAGGGCCTCAAATATAATATAGTTTTATCATATAAAATCACATAATAATGTTAAATGTTTATAATTTTATGAGGGGTCCATTACTAGCTGTCCATGAGGGCCATGGATACCCCTGATTTACGTTAACCTTCCCCAACTGATACTCTTACAATGGCAGTTTATGGGAATTGACATCCAGCACCTCTATCAATAGGTTTGCAGAAGGGCCCTTGGTTAATGACATTTAAATTAAATGTGACTAGGTTATATTATCAGTTCTTTTTACAACATAAAATAAACCATTTCAGCTACAACGAGCCACCAAAACGACTTACAAGGAAAACAAATTCTCTATTATCTAAACTCCAGACATTTTGTTAGTACACCTCTTTCCCAATATCTAAACAAACACCATCCTGCCACTGTTTTGTTTTTTTTGATTTTTTTCAATTAAAACTAGGATGCAAGTAAGTAACACAACTTAAAGGTGGTTTTTTTTGCTATTAAGAAGAAAAGATAGAATATTAAATTTTGATTTGCACAGGGAATTTGTTGTCGTAGCCAATTCCTCAAAGGTGAACAAAACAGTGATAGGTAACAGAAGTTAACAGAGCCCATTACACAAGCAGAAATTTGTACAAGAATTTTACACCTTTTCATGGAACAGACAATATTTTTGTATAGGTATCTTGATATTTTATATCAAGATAGAAATATAACATTTGACAGAGCAGCACTCTTCTTAATTATAAGCTCTGATCTGCAGCTGACAGACATAACAACCATTATGTCTGAAAAATATTGCCCACATCTCAAGATTTTTTTTTTTTTTTAAAAAAAAGGAGTTTACACTTTCACAAAGAAGGGAACCATTTGGAGAACTTGAAGAAATCAAGATATTAAAAAAACAGAGTACACCAGAAGTACCACAAAATCCGCAAAGGCACCACACAATTCTTGATAAATCAAACCTTGCAATTTAGATTTGATCCACAGTTTCTGATGTTGTACGGTGACACCGGAATTTAAACTGGAGATCTTAGTTGACATTTCTGGAAAGCTTCTGTTCGGCCTTCTGACTTCCTGGGTCTTTTTCAATCCGCTACAAGGAACGCTTCTGATTTCCTTAGCAATAGCCAACTGTCGTTCGCTTCGGGCAACAGTTTTGGCAAAACTAGAAGAGGTCTGGCCATTCCCTTGGTCTGAAAGGTTTTTCACAGCACCATCGTTTCCCTCCTCAATAAATCCAGACTTGACATAACCTCCATCATTTGGGGAGATGGAAGTGAGCCAAATGAAGCCCGAAGATAGCACTTTGCAGCAACCCCCAGTAATAGCTGGATGCCCTCTTTTCAGCTGGTGATACTTACCCACAAACGCACCAAATTCAACGGCATTTTCTCCTTCAGCGGCCTTTGGGACCAGAACATCCTCTTCCTTTGAGGTGCTTCCCGACTGGTTTTTACAAAGGGGTTGAGAAGGAGTGCTCACAAAAAACTTAGCGGACAAAGACGTTAGGTAGGGGAGACTGTTTAAAGAGCTGCCCCCCTTTTTAACTTTATTACTGTATTTGGATGCTTGTATACCCTGTACTCTTTGACGAAGTTCTGTGGGAGAAACAGCTTTTGGAAGTAAGGCACCACCTGAGGAACCTGCCTCGGGAAAATTGAATTCGTCCCCCTTGGTGAAACCGGGCATCTTATGTCCTGGATCTTTTTCTTCTTGCATAGATATGTTGCACAGCACGGCGTTATTCGTTTCAAGGCCTCCTTGGGGGAAAGAAGAACCGAACGCGTTGCCGATACTGTGCTTCCTCCACATGGAAGATCTTAAGGGAACGTCGTCAATGAGGTTCTGGGCCAAATGTTTCGAAATGCTCAGTTCCCGGGTGATTTCATTGTGGACCTTGCTCGCTTCCGAGGCTTTCTGGGCGGTGAGAGTTTTCAACGTATCCACAGTGAGAGCCGAGAGGTCTTGCAAATGGCCAATTTGCGTGTCCAGAGACTGCAAGGAACGTTTGATGTAGTTGACTCTGTCGCCAACCTCCTTGATTTGGATGCACATCTGCTCAACGCTGGAGAGAAATAATGAGAGAGAGAGAAGATCTAAGGCATGTTTTGATAAAGTGCTAGACAAGTTGTAAACTAAAGGACTTTAATTCTGCCATAAAAGAAAAGACTGGTGAGCGTAAAGCTATTTTCCGTGGAGATGTCATGGAACATTTCTACTTGAACAATTACTCTGGATTTATCTCCTTCTCAATTAATAACATCCAAAGATGATTTTTCCTATTGTATTGTGTACAAATGGCCCAGAATATCAGATTTCCACGCTGTGGTGTTTTTCAAACCCAAAGGTAAGCACAGAGTGTTTTTTTTTAAAAGAATGGAGAAAGTTTCTCTTAGGATGAGCAATGTTTATGCTTCTACTTCAAAAAAAAAAAAAATTTTTTTTGTGGTTGAATTATTTGCCTACCGTTCAGAGGTGACTCTAATTCTTTCTTCACTCCGACAATGGAATTTGTCATCTTTTTCACTGAAATACATCTCAACACACAACTCTTCAAAATCATGAAGCTTCTTCTGATCTTCTTCTGTTAGAAACAGTTCTACAGAACAGAAAAGACAGTCAATTTTAGAATTTCTACGAATAGAATTGTGATACTAAAAAAAAAAAAAAAAGGAAAAATGCAGAGATCAGTGCAAGAGAAACGATAACATTTCTCTAGTGTAGACCCTTAAAATCTACACCCCACTCCAGGGGGAAGGATATTGCAAAATCCCCATTCCCTCCCCGCTCCTGGGGGAAGGTTACTGTAAAATCCCCATTCCCTCCCCACCCCACTAACCTGCTTTCCAGCTCCGTTCTCCTGTTCAGGGCAACAAAAGAAGACCCTCCTGATCAGCTGAGACTCGGGAGGCAGCAAATAGATCAGGGTGGGGCCAGCCAGAGGTGGTATATGCCGGTTCTCTGGACTACTCAAAATTTCTGCTACCGGTTTGCTAGAACTGGTCAGAACCGGCTGAATACTACCTCTGATGCTGATAGTGTAAACTGCTTAGAGAGGGCTGTAAAGCACGGTAAAGCGGTATATAGGTCTAAGTGCTAAGTTGAAACACTTGCTCTTACAAATTCCCATTCGCTGGAATGAGGCTTTCAAGCAACTTTTAAAGATACCCAGAGTAATTTTTTAAGGTTAAAGAAGAAGGGGGAAAAAGACACTATATATTCTGCCGGTGCTTACTTGGCCCATCTGAAGTTTTATCTTTCTTTCTTCGTTTGCAAATGCAGTAACACAAAGAAGCCATATGGCTGAGAATAATAAGCGGGGGAGGCAGGATGGGCTTCTCATGATAGGCCATAACGAAATGATAACGCTGATACTTCCACACAAGGTTAGAGATAGCTTTCACTTGTAAATACACATTGCTAAAAAAAGAACAACAAAAACAGATAAGTGTTTCAGTACAAAAATATCCTACAAAACCAGTTTTGCCCATACGACACTAGAAAGAGATTCTTCAAAATCCGTATTTACAAGAACTCTACTATGATTTGTTAGCAGAGATGGTAAAATTATTAACTGTTCTAATTTATCTAGTTTTGTTTCTATCTGGAAATTGCTTCCAGACTTTATGCTTCAGACAGAAAATGAAGTGTTGACTTAGAGATTTGCTGATTAGATTAGATAGCTGGTATTTATAAATATGTAATAATAAAAAATTGAGGCTGCAATTTTACTTTGCATTTTACTACGCTAAAAAAGTTTTAAGTCAATTTTTTGTTTTCCCCTTTATCCCACACTTCTCCTTCTTGTTTCTTTTCCTTTTACATTTTCCCACTAGCTTTATTTTCATTTATATTATGATAAATTGATTTTTTTAAAAAAATGACTTCTACTGTGGTTCTACAATCACCAAGGTGAATTCTAAAGCTCAGTTTAATAAATCAAATGGTCCTGTGAAGTTCATACATACTTGAAAAAGGCGATGAGAAGGTTGACCATAATGATGTACTGCACAAAAAGGTATACAGACTGAAGAAACGGGGTTAGCCATGATCCTGTCACACAGAGCTGTTTACTTTCGGAATTATTTGCACATACTACGCAGATTAAAAAGAATAAAAAAAAAACATAAATAAGATCTGGCAGATGCAAAGGTGACCCAAAGCTTGTTTTAAACCCAAAAACCTCTGAAACATTTCATTTATAAATCTCCCTTGTTAATTATGTAAAGGTTTGTAAAATCTCTTAAAACCTAACTCAAACATCAGATCAATGCTCAGTTTTTGTTATAAATCAGGCTGGATCTGGCCCACGGGGTGCTTAAATCTGACCCACAGGGCCAGCCTGGAAATAGCAAATCCCCGCCCCCTCTGCTTTTTCGGACAGCGTCCTGCAGCTGTGATTTATGACACACCATGGGAGGAGGGGGAAAACAGAGTCATAGTTGGGCCATAAATTACGTGGGGCAGAGCTGACTTCACTTGGGTAGGTGCTGACATGTTGCTCCTAATAAATAACTGGATTTCTTTGGAAACTTGGCTCGAGGCTCATGGTTTAATTACAGCATCTGTTGGAACCCTGAAAGCAGCACTTTGCCGGCCAAAATGGGACACGGGGGGTGGGGGGTGGGGGCTCATGTGATGTCCCCCCGGTGCCCCATTTTGGCTGGCAGGGTGGTTAAGGAGGCATCTCTCCAGTCTCCCTCCGCCCTGCCGGCCCACAGAGGAGAACTAAAATGCTGATCCGGCCCTTGAAGAAATCCACTTTGCCACCTCTCTTATAAACGAACAAATGAAATCGTAATTACCTACCGTCAATTTCATAGGCATACACTTCACCAAATATCATCCAGTAAGGCTGAAATACAATATCTTTTGCTAGAACCCAGGATGGTTCTTCATCAGGATAAAGTATTGCTTTTCTAGGTACTCCAAAACTGAGCAGGACCAGGGCCATGATCACTACAATATAAAACATGTTCGCCACCTGTTAAAACAGAGCAAGAGTCAAGGAAATTGAGATTATTAGTAGACGGCCACAGCAGCCTTGCCCAACATGAGATTGTTCAAGATATGGATTTCAATCTGGTATAGGTAATCCTTGATTTATATAGCTCATACAGGTAATCCAAGCATCCAAATTTTGGATCACGTGACCACAGGGATGCTGCAAGTGTGGAAAACGGTCATCGGTCACTTTTTTCAGTGACGTTATAACTTTGAACAGTCACTAAATGAACTGTTGTTAAGTCGAGGACTACCTGTATATAAACCAGAAAGGAATGGAATGGAACCCCTGATCCTCTTAGGGCCGCTCAAAGCTTTGGATACTTTCTCAAAGTGGTCACCAAACTGTAAAAGCTAATGTTATGTTTTCAAGGTGAAAATGATTACAATGAACGGGAAATACTTGGACTAAATCTTTGGCTTCATCTGTAATTTCCGCATATCAATTCTGATACATACTCTACCCTTCTATGCATAAATCTGTTCTGACCTAGGCTCCCTTAAAAATCAGGAAGCAGAGTCTTGGTCCCGGCAAAACCTCTTTTATTTACACGACTGTGAATTCCTTTCATTCACAGTCAGCAAGGTCTGCCCAAACAGTTTTTCAAAGGAATATTTATCAACACAGACCTTATCTCGCTTGGAAGGCTGCCAGGTAACTAGTTTCCAAACGCAGTACAAGGCAAAACTTGGCACAGAGTCTCTCAGAGTCATGGAATGAACAAATTGTTTCCTGCAAAAGCCCATTCCCCATTCGCTCCTATTTTGTTTCCTATGGGAGGGACCAATCACCTCCAAGGTGTGGCTTTACTCCCGAGTCGACCCTGCTTTCCGAGTTGTTCTTGTCTTCTGGCAGCTCTGTGCATGCACGCACTGGGAATGGGCTCCAGCTGCTCCTCAGCCTCACTGCTGTCTAGCCCCCTCTCTGCATCCAAAGCAGAGCCCTCGTCCAAGCTTTCCATAGCCCCCAGGACTGGCCCATATTCCTCCCCAACCTCCTCACTGTCCGACTCTGCTGCCAGCTCTGCTGGCCGCTGGCGGGCCACAACAAAATCCATGATTTCAATGCAGAAAACCAGAGTATTTCACATGTGCGGACTCTTATCTATATGTAATGTCTGTGTAAATCACACATGCGCAGCAAATACAATACGGGGGATGAGAACGCATTAAATGTGATCATTCAAGTTCACAGATGTTTCCATTCCACATCATGCTACATATTCGATCAAGCACACCTATATTTGTATATATCCACAGTTATATTCATAGTACTCCTCCCATGCAGAGATTGAGTTGCTAAGGGTCTCTCTATCTTTATTTACTGAAAGTAAAGTAAGATGAAATTTATTTGCATTCAAAATTTAAGGAACAAAAACCATGGTATCTTTTTTTAATCTTACCATTTTCCCAATCATCATGACATAGGGCCCAGCATGTTGATTTACAGCCAGAAAATCCAACAGTCTCACATACCAGAAGATTATATTCAGGCAGTAAGTGAGTCTTCCAGCAACGAAAACATAATTTACTTTGTAAGTATTTTCATTGAAGTTCCCTTTTGCTCCAAATCTTAGTACAAAACCAATGAAGAAAGTGATGATGGCTATTGTGTCACTGACGTTGAAGTAATCATTGAACCACACTTTAACCTTCTGACTAATCTTCCCAGCTTCTGACATAAAGATCTGTATTAAAAATAACAAGAAATCGAGTATGGTCAATTTTGGTTCATATCAATGGCCTGATTAGATGGCCATTACACATGAACCCACAGCAATCTTTGTTGAATGCAGTGGTAGAATTCAATTTTTTTGTTGAATGCAGTGGTGGAATTCAATTTTTTTTACTACCGGTTCTATGGCCCTGGCTTGGTGGACGTGGTGTGGCTTGGTGGGTGTGGCTTGGTGGGCGTAGCAGAGGAAGGATACTGCAAAATCCCCATTCCCTCCCCACTCCAGGGGAAGGATATTGCAAAATCTCCATTCCCACCCCACTCTGGGGCCAGCCAGAGGTGGTATTTGCTGGTTCTCCCGACTACTCAAAATTTCCGTTACTGGTTCTCCAGAACCTGTCAGAACTTGCTGAATAGCACCCCTGGTTGAATGTCAGAAAGCAGAGACCACAAATCATGGCAGTAGCTTTACAAACCAGGGTTAGAAGGCAGTGGTTTCCAGTGGGGCCCCTTTTATATAGCAATAGCTTTTAGACTTGTATACAGCCCAATAGTGTTTTACAGCACTCTCTGGGAACATATTGGCCCCAACAATCTGGGTCCTCATTTTACCGACCTGTGAAGGATGGAAAGTTGAGCTCCATTAGGATTGAACTCCAGGCTGTGGGCAGAATTAGGCCGCAATACTGCATTCTAACCACTGTACCACCACAGCTCACTATACATTTGGCCAACTCAAGGCAATGAACATACCTAGTACTTCTGCCTCCTACTTTCCCCACAAAACAACCCTGTAAGGAGGGCTGGGTTAAGAGAAAGGGACTACCATCTTTCCCCTACCATATAAGACCCTGTCTTATATTTTTTTGAACCCTGAAATAAGCGCTTGGCCTTATTTTCGGGGAGGTCTTATTATTTTGGCGTGTGGAGCAAGACGGGGCTCCTCTTGCCATCTTACCTGATTTCCAGCTCTGTCTCCCTAACCCTAACCAGAGGAAATAGTGGGGACCAGCTGCACATGCCTTTAAATATTTTTTTTTGGCGGGGGGGTTATTTTGGAGGGACCCTTATTTTCAGGGGGGCTTGTATTTAGTGCATGTGCTCAAAAGCCCGATTGAAAAATGACAGAGAAACACTGTTAAAATGTGTTCGTATTGGCTCTGGTTAAGTTGGCACACATATAAGACGAAGCTGTGGCAATAGCTAAGAGCAAAAAAGAGAGGCCTGATATTTAAAGAAAAGGAAGGAGATGTGAGAAGAACAAGAATCTGTACTAATGTTTGTCCGGATTGCACAAACATAGTTTTAAGGAGAACAGCCCAATCTGGCATTTTGCAAATATGACAGACTGTGAGTTTTACTAATACCAGGCTATGTTGGAGGCAATTAGCACAAGATGATATTGAACATTAAATTGTCTAAATACAACTAAACAAATAATAAAATCTGCTGCCCTGATGTTAACACTGAACTGGCTACAGGAATGGAAGCAGTGGTGGGAATCAAATAATTTTACAACCAGTTCACCCAGGGTCAGGTTGGCTGTCGTGGGAAGCGTGGCCCATCCCTGTGCTCCAGCTTTACCGCATATGCGGGATGAGCCTCCCGTGATGGCCAACCTGACCCTGGATGAACTGGTTGTTAAATTACCTGCCCCGCTATCAAAGTGGATCCTGGACGCTGTGCTGCAATGGAGAAATGGGCAACAGAGTGGCCGGCGCGAGGGAAGGAGGAGGAGCAGGAGAAGAAAGAGGGAAAGTGGTCTTCTCCTTCCCTCGCGCCAGCCGCCCCGTTGCCTATTTCTCCATTGCAGCGCAGCGTCCAGGATCCACTTTGATAGCGGGAGGGGGGCTTAATTTAACAACTGGTTCGCTTGAACTAGTGCAAACCGGCTGAATCCCATCACTGAATACGAGATATACAGTGATGGGATTCAAATAATTTAACAACCGGTTCTCTGCCCTAATGACCGGCTGGGTGGGTGTGGCCATGGTGGGCGTGGTGCCGGCTCCACCATCATCTTTTTTTCCCCCCCTTTATATTGTAAGGTTTGCCTGACCATACTGGCCAGATGTTAAGATGCAAATAATATATCTTCAGTGGTGGTATTCAACTGGTTCGTACCACTTCGACTGAACCGGTTGTTAAATTGCTGGCTGGCCCCGCCCCGCCCCTTCCAGAAGTCTCTCCACAGCCCATTTTTGTTCCCAGGGGGCTGCAGTGAGGCCTACTCACTCGGCGATGCCCCCAGAGCCCGTTTTTGCTCCTGGGGGGTGGAGCCTGACAGGCAGCAGGGAGGGGCCAGCCAGCAATTTAACAACCGGTTCGGCTGAAGTGGTGCGAACCGGTTGAATACCACCACTAAAGATATATTATTTGCATCTTAACATCTGGCCAGTATGGTCAGGCAAACCTTACAATATAAAGGGGGGAAAAAAGATGATGGTGGAATCGGCACCCGGCTTGGTAATTTCTGGACCTCTAAGATGTTTGGAACTTTTGTATCCAATCTTGTGCATATAAACAATATGTCTGCAAAATCACACAGGTGCTCTCCAAATTGTATGATGAGAACCTTGAAAAAACAGCTTAAAAGCACTTAGGCTTTTTAGCTACACACACTCTACGCAGACATTATACACAGAGCAAGATTGACTGTCCTGATTTGAACAATTTATGCTGGACTGGCAAAGTTACAACTTCTACAGACCCTTTTTCTACAATTCAGTCCACTGGGGTTTTTTTTTGTTTTTGGTGTTGTTTTTTGATGAAGCATTTGAAACCCTCTTCAGTGGAACAATGTTAAGGCCAGACATACCTCGCGGATTTTCTCAACTGCCAGTGTGAAAATGTAAGCAATGACAATCCATTCCTGAACCGAAGGCAATTCTTCCATTTTCACAAGAACCACAAAGGTATAAAGCATCAGGAATCCTATATAGGCCAACTAACAAAAACAAGCCAAGTGTTAGATATCCATTTGGAAAACTTAAAAAAAAGATTCCTGGGGAGAGGGGGGGGGAGTAATTCTTTACCACAACTAAAACCAACTCACCGTGTTGAACCAGAATTTCACTATTGGTGCGTGATAAAAAGCGTAAAACTTTCGTGTAATGGGAAGCCGCTTAGGTTTTATCATGCTCTCCATATCGTGCTTCCCGTCAGAATGATCCAAGACCCTGACTTCTTTGAATACTTCCTAAGATTAAAGCAAAATGGTTAAATGACCTACATTTGGAAAGGGCTGTATTTTTGTGGTTAAGAGTACCTGATGGAACCCAGACATAGTCAAAGTCAGTGATAGAGTGACAATACAATTCACTCATGGAATTAAGGTCCCAATTCAGCTCTCAGGATTTATAAACAGGACCGAAGAAACATCTACGGAAGCTCCTGAGAACTGCTTTCTTCAGTATCAGCAATACTAGTCAAAAAGAGGGCTGTGAAAATATCTACAGACCCCTCACATCCTGGACATAAACTGTTTCATCTCCTACCCTCAAAACGACACTATAGATTACTGCACACCAAAACAACTAGACACAAGGACAGTTTTTCTCCGAACGCATCACTCTGCTAAACAAATAATTCCTCCAACACTGTCAAACTATTCACTAAGTCTGCATTACTATTACTATTAGTCTTCTCATCGTTCCTATCACCCATCTCCTCCCGCTTATGACTGCATGACTGTAACCTTGTTGCTTGTATCCTTACGATTTATATTGTTTCCTAGTATGATTCGATTGCTTATTTGCACCCTATGACTATCATTAAGTTTTGTACCTTTTGATTCTTGACAAATATATCTTTTCTTTTTATATACACTGAGAGCATATGCATCAAGACAAATTCCTTGTGTGTCCAATCACACTTGGCCAATAAAGAATTCTATTCTATTCTGTTCTGTTCTGTTCTGTTCTGTTGTTCTGTTCTGTTCTAGTCCAATCTAGTCTAGTCTATTCTTATTCTATTCTTATTCTATTCTATTCATCTAAACAAACTAGTGATCAATCCTGGTCTATAGCAAGTTCCTAGAAGCATGGTGGCTTGAGTAGTTGGAATATTGGGCAGGATGTTAGCAAGCCGTATTTGAGACCCAAGGGCTGCAGTGGGGTGGGGTTGAACTGGGTATGTCTAGTCTAGTCTGATGAAAAGAAGGATTAGGGGTGACATGATAGAAGTCTTCCGATATCTCAGGGGCTGCCACAAAGAAGAGGGAGTCAAGCTATTCTCCAAAGCACCTGAGGGCAGGACAAGAAGCAATGGGTTGAAACTAATCAAGGAGAGAAGCAACCTAGAACTAAGGAGAAATTTCCTGACAGTTAGAACAATTAATAAGTTCTAACTTATTCAATTGCTGCCTGCAATTACTGCAAGTTCGAATCTCCCCAGGCTCAAGGTTGACTCAGCCTTCCATCCTTTCTAAGGTAGGTAAATTGAGGATCCAGATTGTGGGGGGCAATAAGCTGACTTTGTATAAATATACAAAAGTGTGAAGGCTATTGCTTAATGCATTGTAAGCTGCCTTGAGTCTCCGGAGAAGGGCGGCATATAAATCAAATTTAAAAAAAGAAGTGGAACAACTTGCCTCCAGAAGTTGTGAATGCTCCAACACTGGAAGTTTTTAAGAAGAGATTGGACAGCCATGGCATAGAGTTTCCTGTCTGAGCAGGGGGTTGGAATAGAAGACCTCCAAGGTCCCTTCCAACTCTGTTATTGCATTCCATTCCATTCCAGACATGTAAGGAGCCCCCAACTGGGTCTCCCCAGTGACATCATCTAACCCTTTCAAACTGTAAGGGCCTTGGTGCTTCGGACAGGAGTGCAAAAAAGCAAGTGTCTAATTTGTTTCACTGAGTTTAACAGGGACAAGTGTAACTGAGCCCTTTGAATGGACGTGAAGACTTACCATTGGTATTTCTTCTGCGATGTTCTGAAAATTGTTTTCACTATCTTCCATCGTCATCTGATGTGCATCTTGGGACTGGGGAATGTGAGACATTTCGGCCTTGGTTTTGTATTCCAGCATTAATATAGTAGGGGGAAGAAGGATGCTCAGGATTACCTGTAAAATGTTAACATCAGACAATTTAAAGAATTATTTCCCACGCAGGAGTACTTAGAAACAAAACAAACGAAAGTTTAAAAAAAAACCACCACCCAACACACAGATTTCCTGCTTTCTCTCCCCACCCTTACTCCAGCAAAATCTGTCAGGTAGCAAGTAAAAGATGTAGAAGGCGGCTTATATTGAGCAGGTTGCAAATATATCCAGACAATTTCATAATTACTCCTGAGGGGGAAGAAAGCTAACTGTGTCTCAATTATTATCCAACTAAGTGGGTTTGTACAAATTTCCATCCTTCGTCATATTTTTCCACCCCCACAATACTGCATTCTGATTTCTGCAGTTTTAACTGACTCAAATCTTTGCAAAGCTTCTTTTCTGTATCGTTTAAGAAATGAAGCACGGCCACTTCAAATAATTCTTTGCTGAGGAGCAAAACAAGTGAGGGGCCACAAACCAAACCCAAGATAAGACTAATCACGCATCCTGTTTTAAAAGGAGACTTCAAGAGTTTTCTGTAAAAGCACTGAAAGTTTTTTTTTTTTATAAACAGGACTGTCTTAATTCATTTGAACACAGTGAGGTAAATTTTCAGCCTGGTTATCTGGAGAGAAATGGAGGCTCCTGGTGTTAATCTAGTCTATATGGCTTACTTGTCTTGTACCATTCTGAAAACTTACCCCATTCGTACCCTGAGGCTTTATGAAGTATGAAATATGAAGACTTTCTACATCACATTTTACTTTACTACCTGTCGGAAGCTTAATTACAGTTGTTTTACATGGGGGTTTTGAGTCTGTTAATGGGTCACCACTAAGTTTTTTTTAGTAGTAGATTAGTTCTCATGATGAACTAGAGATCCATCTCTATTTAAGAGCTACTTGCCTGGATTCGGCCTTCTATAGGTCTGTACCTTTTTCAAAAAAGATAATAAAGTGTCAAAAGAAAAATTACTGTGCATTCCAACACCACCTCTTTGATTTTTACACATCCCTAAATAAAGATGACACTGAGACTATAGAACTACATGCTTGAACTTGTTTCCCTATTTTCATATAACACAACTGCGATAACACTCAAGGCATCTGCTGAAAGCAAACCCCAAAAGGAGCATACCTTGTACCACGAATTTTTCCTCATGTTCAGCCTTCCCATCCACATATCCGATAGTAACATCTGGGTGCAAGTGTGTGCTACAAAAGGACGGAGGCGTGAAGACACAGCTAGTTTAAGGCAGGTGGCATTACTCCAGTTTTTTAGCTCATAGGTTAGTAACTTCATTGCCATTGTTTCATCTTGGCGAAAGGACTGCTCTAATAACTCAACGGCCAGCTCTCCAAAGTCACTGAGGAAGGGAGAGAAAAAACAAAATGCACTTAAAGATGCATATGAACAACAGGTACCAAAACAAGTTCACCAATAATTAACGTGACTTGCCTAGACTGACAGAATGTATCTATTTTAAAATTCTATATGTTTTAAGGTCTTCTTCAAAATGAAAACGGTCTTATGCAGTCATGACATAAGCCTAAGACTGAAAATCAGGCTTGTCAGATATTACATCTTTTCTATCCTGCTCAACAGAGTAGAGAGTTGGTTTCTGAAAGAAAATTACTTGAAGAAACCAGAAGCATTTGAAATGTGGATTTACGGATGGCGTTTAAGTTGGGTTAACGAAATCACAAATGAGGAGGTGTTAAGCCGCCTGGGAAAGCCAAAGGAAATCATCAAAGCCATTAAAAAGCGAAAGTTAGAATATTTTGGACATGTGATGTGACACCCAGAAAATATGGCATCCTTCACTTAATCCTCCAGGAAAAGATTGAAGGCAAACGAGGTCCAGGCAGAACATCATGGCTTCAAAACCCAAGGGACTGGTTTGGACAAAACTCAGCAGCACTTTTTCATGCGGCTGTTGACAAAAATAGGATTGCCAACATGATCGCTAACGTCCGATGATGGATATGGCACAAGAAGAAGAAGAAGGTACGTTTAAGAGAGAGAAAGATAAAAAATGAAAGATTTTTTTTTCATAAAATATAATAACAGTTTTTATTTTAACTCAAGTCCAATTGCTTTTCTTCCTAAGGAGAACTAGTATCTGATCCAGGAAAATACTTCATTTATTCACAAATGTTCCTGGAACTATTGCTGAATTTCTGAAAACAGCAGCTCACCAAATGAAATGAGAGAAACTAACACAAATGATTTACTGGCCCTTTTGAAGAAAATAAAAGGAAATATCCAGCCATAGAATGAAACAGACCAGTAGTTCTCAACCTTCCTAATGCCACGGCCCTTTAATATAGTTCCTCATGTTGTGGTGACCCCCAACCGTAAAATTATTCGTAAAACCATTGAAAATATGTGTTTTCCGATGGTCTTAGGCAACCCCTGTGAAAGGGTCGTTCGACCCCCAAAGGAGTCGCAACCCACAGGTTGAGAACCACTGAAATAGACAATTGATTCTAACTGTGGGACTGTTGTCCTCTTTACGAAGTATAATTTTGTCAAACAACAGATAAGGAGATATGTTAAGAAGCTGAAATGCTCACTTGGAGTATTCTTTTAGTTCTTCTGAGGTATCGTCGACCAGGTCGTTTTGTTTTGATTCATAGGCCATGGAACGGTAAAGCTTGCAGGCCACTAAGGCTTTTGCCATGGACTCTTCGCCATGCTGCCAGAAAAAGAGCGCCATTTTCTGCCTCTTCATTAGCACCGCCCAAAGTAACAGCTCATTAAGAGGGTACGGAAAGCGCCTGGTTTCCGGATCATCGATATCGACAATGTCATCTTTGGTTTTTTTCTTTTTTCCTTCATCTGTGGCAGTATCAGCCTTTCAAAAGGGGGAGGAAAAAAAAAACCCAAGAACCTATCATTGAAGAACTCGTAATTTATTATTTTTTTTAAAAAAATGCAAAAACAAAAAAAAAGTTTGCATTCTAGGGCAAACCTTCAACAGCATCCGGCACAACTTCGAACGAGAAAAAAAGTAACAATACCGTACAATTAAAGCACGGCTTTCTGGAATTATTTCCAGTTCCTTAAGAGCAGCTCGTATCTAGATTATGGGATGGCCATAAAATGGGGGAGCACAGGAGAGGGGTATACAGGAATAGTGGGCAACGTTCCCAGTCATCTTTCCTGTCAAAAAAAATGCAGTGAGGAAAAATTGAAGGGATAATATGGCTTTTTAAAAAACCTGATCTTCCTTTTGCTAGCTCCCACGCATCTAAACAAATAATGGTAGTTGGAACGCAGCAAAAACATCTGCAAAACATTTGATCCCTACTTCAGTATAGCTTCTCTACCTAAGCCTAGAGAACCTCAATTAAAAGATAACTTTTAACTTAAAAAGATAATGGAACATTAACTTCTGTGATATGGACTTGCCCTTTTTTAATCTGATATCCACAAAATATTCATGATTCAAAAATAATTATAGTTTGGGGATGTGGGTATATATATCCTGAATCTGAAATTTACCACTATGAAATCTTATGGATTTCTTTAGTACTGAAGTACAACACTCTTCAGGGTCAAAGAGACAGAACTTCCTCAGATTTACTATCTTGGATTAGAGATATTTTGTTTACATTCTGTTTATGAGCCTTTTCCCAACATAGAGTATTGGAAAAATTGGTGAATAACAATTTGTGCTCTCAAGGTTTAATAATTTGTTTAAAAACAAGGTAAGTTTTTGTGTGTTTTCCTTTACTCTCTTTTTTCATATATTGAAACAAAAAATAAAACAGTTGACAAGGAGTACAATATATTATGTATGTAGCATTAATATTCATGCCAAGGGAACAGCTGCTGTTGCCTACCTTTGGTTTGTAAGGCTGTGCAGTTTTGATGAAGTGATTGTGCCGCATTTTTTCTTTCTTATCCACCCTGTTCCCAAAAGGTTCGTGGCTTTTACGCAATTGAGGAGTGCTGCCTGAAGCATTTCGCCCGGAGCGCTACATATAGGTACATATTTTTAAAAGGTTAAGAACAAATGAAAAAGATGGTTATTCAAATACGTTGCCAGAGTTGCATGAAACAATAGAAACCATTACCTAAAATTATAAAACCCGGATGGGTTTTAAATAAGTGATACAGCCTAATATAACCACAGAGGTGAGAGAATGGGGACATCACAGATTAACTGCAAGTCAGTTATGAATGCACTGGGGTGGGGGGGAACCCTTTCATCCAGCTTCTGTCTACAAAACTGGGATATTTTAAAAGGCAATATAATATAATTAATATAACATAACATAACATAACATAACATAACATAAATTGGAAGGGACCTTGGAGGTCATCTAGTCCAACCTCCTGCCCAGGCAGGAAACCCTACACCACTTCAGACAAATGGCTATCCAACATCTTCTTAAAACGTCCAGTGTTGGAGTATCCACAACTTCTGGAGGCAAGTTGTTCCACTGGTTAATTGTTCTAACTGTCAGGAAATTTCTCCTTAGTTCTAAGTTGCTGCTCTCCTTGATTAGTTTCCACCCATTGCTTCTTGTCCTGCCCTCAGGTGCTTTGGAGAAGAGCTTGACTCCCTCTTCTTTGTGGCAGCCCCTGAGATATTGGAAGACTGCTATCATGTCACCCCTAATCCTTATTTTCATTAAACTAGACATACCCAGTTCCTGCAACCGTTCTTCATATGTTTTAGCCTCCAATCCCCTAATCATCTTTGTTACTCTTCTCTGCACTCTTTCCAGAGTTTCCACATCTTTTTTACATCGTGGCAACCAAAACTGAATGCAGGATTCCAAGTGTGGCCTTACCAAGGCATTATAAAGTGGTATTAACACTTCACGTGATCTTGATTCTATCCCTCTGTTTATGCAGCCTAAAACTGTGTTGGCTTTTTGGCAGCTGCTGCACACTGCTATTTGACTAGGCTTTGAAGCCAAAACTCTTAAAAGGCCATTTGAATATTCACAACTCACCTATCTTAAAAGGCCATTTGAATATTCACAACTCACCTATCTTAAAAGGCCATTTGAATATTCACAACTCACCTATCTTAAAAGGCCATTTGAATATTCACAACTCACCTATCTTAAAAGGCCATTTGAATATTCACAATTCACCTATCTTAAAAGGCCATTTGAATATTCACAACTCACCTATCTTAAAAGGCTATTTGAATATTCAGTAGAAATAATATTTCTGTTCCCTTAGAAAATGCACGTGGAAACAGTTCCTAATATATGTGTTTTCGGGAGGAAGGGGGATACCACCACCAGAAGAAGCTTTAAGATTTTGGAAGCAGGAATGATCCCGAGGGGTGGGGGAGCACTTGTTGATTGTATTGTGCATATTGTTATATATTATATATTATGATTTATGTATGTTAATAAAAAATAAATAAAAAAATTATTATAAAAAAGAAAAAAGAAAATGCATGTGAAATGCTCTGGATCTAATCTAAGTATCCAGAGGGAGGCCACTTACCATGAACATATCACTTCCGCTCTGAAAGCATTTCATGGGCTGCTAGGTTTCTACTGGGATGCTTGCAATGTCCTGCAGAGCTTTATACAGCTTAGCACTGAATATCTGAATGGGGGGCCTTCTCCCTGATGTACCTGCACATCAGCTAAAATCTGATGGAGATGGCCAACTGAGGGTGCCAAGTTTGCCTAGGATTAAAGACTACAATTGGAGCATCTGCACAAGATCTTAGCGGACAGGCAGAACCACAAGGGAGAAAGGCTGATTCGCAAGAAGCCAACTCTACTTACATGTTTGGGAAACACATTTTCATTTTTCACATTAAAAAGAACAAATCACATACCCTGTTGCTGCCACTGAGGCTGTTGTAGATCACTCGGAAGCGTTTTCTTGTGTATGTGCACCGATAGGTTCCTCCCATTAAGTATTCGACAACAAGTCCAACGTCAATCAGAGTGAGTTTGTACCCTGGAGGAAGATTTCCCTGTAGACAAAAAATAGAAATTTAGAATGGAGATTCAAAACATTTTAGTGTCGTTTTTTTTTAAAAAAGAAAGGATTGGCTAAATAGAATAGCCCCCCTACCCTTGATTCAGGGGTGGGCTGCTACGGGTTCGGCCAGGTTCAGGAGAACTTCCAAATTCCACCTCTGGCTGGCCCCTCCCCACCCAGGAGTCTCCATGCGGTCCGTTTTGGATGCGAGGAAAGTGCAGGCCCATGCGGAGACTCGGGGATGGGGAAAAACGGGCCTCCTGGAAATTCTGGAAGGCTGGAAAAGCCTCTGGAGCCCAGGGAGGCAGTTTTCATCCTCCCAGAGGCTCGAGGAAAGCCTCCGGAGCCTGGGGAAGGCAAAAAGCCACCCCCACCCCGCCCCGCTGTGGTGCAGGAGGCTGACTAGGCCATGCCCACCCAGCAACTGGGCAGAGAACCTGTTGCTGAAATTTATGAAGCCCATCCCTGCCTTGATTAACCCCTTCCCCTCCCACCCCAGATAGTTTGGAGCTGCAACTCCCACAATCTTGTCAGAAACAAAATTATACTAAACTGAGAGAAGGGAGGAGGTGAATACGGTTTATGAAGTTCTAAGGAATGCAAAGACATTTTATCAACTGAAATCTTTACCTGTTTGACATCTCGAACGAGGTGAAACAATGCTGGATTTGTTGGGCCTTGTTTCTTGATGAAGAAAGGAAAAAACATGAAGACTTTTAGATAATTTCAGGCAAGCAACAAATCGCAAAAGAATGACTAAATGCTGATTGTTTCCTTATTTTGGTTTAACTAGCAAAATAGCTATATTTTTGCAATATTTAAAACTAAAATTGAAACACTTTAAAACATTATAAAATAGTTCTGCCCAAGCAAGGTTTTTACTCAGCAGAAGGAAAAATGTACAAATTGATATGAAGGAGCAAAACTTCTATTCCGCTATTCTATTGGATTCCATTCCAATAAAGTTGGAATACAATAAAATCCTCTATTAAAATTATCTAGCAAATAATTATTGGGAAAATTTGTACCGTATTTCAATCCCTCAATGCATTTTGCTTGGTTTCTAGATGAAAATGTAAACCTAGTTCCATGACAGAGATTTTAAAAACAGTATATGGAGATTTTGCAATGGATGGTCTTCAACTTACAGTGTTGTATAGTTCTTCCAGTCTGGGAATTGTCAGAAATTTGTGCATGCTTACTCCATTTTCAATAAGAAGTTTCACAAAGGCAACTCTGTCCATCACAAGAGCATCCAACATAGCCTGCTCTAAAGAGCCAACCTGAATGAAATTGTAAGGTGGTCATGCTTAAATTAACAATAGATAGAAATACAAAACTTGACACAATATTGCCCAAATATAGCAATAGCACTTAGACTTATATACCACTTCACAGCCCTCTCTAAGCCTCTGGCCCTCAACAATCTGGGTCCTCATTTTACCCACCTCGGATGGAAGGCTGAATCAACCTTGAGCTATTCAGGATCAAACTGCTGGCAGTCGGCAGAGTTAGCTTGCAATGCTGCATTGTAACCACAACCCTTCCTTCCTTCCTTCCTTTCCTTCTTTCTTTCCTTCCTTCCTACTTAGCAATAGCAATTAGACTTATATACCACTTCACAGTGCTTAACAGCCCCCTCTAAGCCGTTTACAGAGTCAGCCTCTTGCCCCCAACAATCTGGCTCCTCATTTTACCCACCTCGGAAGGATGGAAGGCTGAGTTAACTCTGAGCCTGGTGAGACTCGAACTGCCAAACTGCAACCAGCAGTCAGCAGAAATAGCCTGCAGTTACTGCACTCTAACCCACTGTGCCACCTCGGCTCATATGAGAGTACTATGCAAACAAGAGTTTATTTTAAATAACAATTCCTCTTTTGTAAACTGATAAATTAAGAATCTGCTTAAGTAAAAAAATTATGTTGTTTAATTTCCCTGGGGGATTGTGGAGATGAGGTAGCCCAGCATTATGTCTGCTCGATCTGGTTATCAGCAATCTTATTTATATTGTCCCTATTCCAACTGACAGCTTTACTTACCAGCCACTGTTGTCCATAAACAAAAACATGATTTTTGGCTATGTCAACTCGATCCCAAGCAAGGGTAAGGATAAGCTGGTCAAATGCAGAAGCATTTGTCCCTAAAAACAAACGTAAACAAAACAAAACAAAAAGTTTTGAAATTTAACCTGCTTGTCACAAAAGCCTAATTCCAAAAGTATCCAGAGCCAATACAACTGTACGTTAAAAACAAACTGATTTTGCTTAATATTTTGCTTAAGGGAAATAGCACCTGTGGATTGGAGGAAAGCCTTTGAAGCTGAGAAAGATCTATTAAATGTAGATGCTCTTATTTTAAAGAGCTAGAGAATGAAGTGTGCCGATAGAAGAGAATATCTGAAGCTTGGGTTGAATGATGGGGTCCTTAATGTTCTATGATCTTGGTTGTTTTTTCTTGAAGATGATACCTCAGTGCACTGATGATGTTACTTAGTTTGGCAATGAAGTGTCTGTAGGAAAACAACCAAGCTCAGAGAGCACCAGAGATCCAACAGAATAAAGTGTGCCTGAAATTAATAGATCAGTGAATGTTGTTTATATCTGACCACTTCATCAATATGCTGGAAGGTACCATAAAAGAAATGGCAAGTTTATGCAGAATGAAGCCAAGAATTATGTAGTGTTCAGACAGTTTTATATATATTTTTGGAGTATAAGACGCTCTGGACTATAAGACGCACATACCTTTTTTGGGGAGGAAAACAAGAAAAAAAAATCTGCCTCTGCCTCCCAGCAATTTGCCTCCTTGCAGCAAACAGCCCGTTTCAGTTTCAGCACATCCTGATTAGCACAAGCAGCTGATTGTCGGTTGGATCTGCCTCCCAAGGATCAGCAGTTTCAGGCTGCAGGGATTGCCATAGCCTATTGCCACCTACGTTTTCAGCCTCCATACGCCCCATTTTCCACCCATTCTGGGCGGCGGGGATCAGAATGGGCAATAGGCAGCCGCAATCCCTGCAGCGTGAAACAGCTGATGGTCGGGAGGCAGATCCAACCGACAATCAGCTGCTTGTGCTAATCAGGCTGTGCTGAAGCTGAAACGGGCTGCTTGCTGCAAGGAGGCAAATTGCTGGGAGGCAGAGGCCAAAGGGCGGGGGCTGGTGGGTGGGAGGGGCTACATTCTGTGTATAAGATGCACCCAAATTTTCACCCTCTTTTAGGGGGGAAAATAATGTGTATTGTACTCTGAAAAATACGGTAATTGTCCCACCATTACAAAGAGATGATGAAATCAGGATCCGAAAAAGTCAATCAAATAAACAGCAAAAAGATGAATGCCCCCCCCCCCCAAAATGGGGATTCCCAAAACAGTTCCCAATCAGAAACAAGACAGCCAACAAAAGGAACAGATGTTCATCCCTGGTCCTACCAAAATGTAGTGTGGAACCATCTTAACTTCTAAGATAAACAATATCACTTTGAAAGAAAAAACGAACCTTTTAGTAGAGCTGTAAGGATTGCAACATCAATATCCTGATGTTCATCAGATCCAATGTGGAACACTGTAATCTGTTTTTGAAAATTAGATTTAAGAAAGAAAGAAAGCTTTTTAGATGGGCGTACTGCCTCTCATGTACACAGATTAGGTAAATTAAAGGTTCCTCTTGCACATACGTGCTAGTCATTCCCAACTCTAATGGGCGGGGCTCATCTACAGTTCAAAGCCGAAGAGCTAGCGCTGTCCAAAGACGTTTCTGTGGTCATGTGGCTGGCATAACTAAACATCAAAGTGGCACGGAATACTGTTTACCTTCCCACCAAAGGTGGTCCCTATTTTTCCACTTGCACTTTTTACGTGCTTTCGAACTGCTAGGTTGGCAGAAGCTGAGACAAGTAACGGGAGCTCATCCCGTGATGCAGCACTAGGGATTCGAACTGCTGAACTGCCGACCTTTCGATCGACAAGTTCAGCGTCTTAGCCACTGAGCCACCACATCCCTGAGCCACCGCGTCCCTGTACACAGATTATATCATGTTAAATTGAAATGGGAATTCTAACTTTAGTAATATTCACAAAGTAGAGAAAATTATCTGGATTAGAATATATTTTAATTCTTCCCAGAGTGAAATATTTATTAAAGCAAAGCCTTCTTGTTGCGGTGCGGAGACTGACTTACCAGTTCCCTTTTTTTCATGCATTCCAGCAACGTCTGGAATAAATGAACTGCTTCACTCTGACCAAAATTAAATGTCTTTTTGATTGTTGAAATGATTTCAGGTTCAGCTCCATCAGGGATGCTTCTGAGGTTAAAGAAAGAAATCAGAATTTCTGCATAATGATCATATGCAAAGTATGGGAGATGTTTTTTTAAAGTTCAGAGCTAGAGGAGGAGAAAATTGGGGCCATTACAGAACTGGGTTCTAATCAATTGTTTCTCAGGCAACTGCACTTAGGTTAAAAACTCTGCATTTAGGGTTGAAAACTCAACTGCAGAAAAATTGCTCTCATCATAGGGACGTGTTATATAGCTCAGTGGTTGAGGATATGTAGTAGTTTTGCACAAAAAAAAGTCAGCCTGTACTTAAACACATCTGTTCTGACCTAGCTCCCCAAACTCTCTGAAATGAACTCAAAGATTCCTTTCAGTAGGAGTGCCAGCAGCCCCGGCAAAAAGTTTATCTTGCTGGCTAACAATTCAGTCCGTCCAGAAGATGAATAGTTGTCTGCCACATCTATTCCTCTCTTCCACCTGCCTTTTATCCCCAGAGCTAGGGTGGGGCTTCGCTAGCAGCCTTGGCTCTTCCTTCCCAAGGATCAGCCCATAGATTTCCACTGCTCTCCTCTCCTTAGCCTTCTGTGCATCCGCGCGTCAGGCACTGGACCCAGCTGTTCTTCCTCTTCATCAACCACCTCTACACCTGGGGGCTGTTGACTCTCCATCTGAGGGATGGCCCAGGTTTTGCCTCTGTCTCTCTCTACCAGCTCCATTCCCTCTTTCCCCTCGGAGCTCCCAGGTTGCCCTGATTCCCACACCTCCTCCTCCTCCTCTGATTCAATTGCTGGAGGGGCTGGCAGCTGACAGGCCACAACAACATCTCAGATATGGCTTACCCGCCCTCTTCTGTTTGCTTATAAACGTAAGCCAGGATATCTGCAGCTCTGCCAGTCCCCTCGCAGACCACTACTGGCACAGGAGGGCTTTCCTGAAGATACTCCAGAACAGTAAGGACGACATTGGGACCACCTTCAAAGATAAGTGCCACCACCGGAACACCTTGGCCAATTCCTAGGTAAAGAGGTTTTAAAGAAAATATAAAAATGCTTTCTTCACTCAAAACAGGTTGCTTTTTCTTTTCTAATTAAATTTAAAAACCCCAACTTTACAATATAAAAAAGACGGAATGTGCATCCTCTACACATTAAGCGGGTTTTGGGGTGTTGTTAAATTGACTTCAGAGTTTCTATTGGTTGGCAAAATTAATGTCACTGCTATTAAGATACAGAACAATTAAAACTTGGACCATACGTTTTCGGAATAGCTTTTATCCCAGAGCTATAATTGCACTCAACAATGAACTAAAGGGCCACCATCAGTGAGCTGTTGGACAGCGTTACTTGGTCTGTTGTGTGGATGTTTGGGTGGTTTAGGGGTGGGGAATTTGTGGTGGGTGGGAGTGTGTTTGGGGATTGTTATGTGTGTTGGATCTGGTCTTTGGGGGTTAAGTGAATCTCGTTGTATGGGAATACTGTGTATACACGTACAACGACAATAAAGTTGTTGTTGTTGTTATTATTATTAATCAATGAGGGATGAGCATTATTACCGTATTTTTCGGAGTATAAGACACACCTTTTTCCCCCCTAAAAGGGGGTGAAAATTTAGGTGCATCTTATACACCAAATGTAGCCCCGCCCACCCACTGGCCCCCACCCTTTGGCCTCTGCCTCGCAGCAGTTACCTCCTTGCAAGCAAACAGCAAGAAAAAACAGCTCCTTTCAGCTTTAGCACAGCCCAATTAGCACAAGTTGATTGGATCAGCCTCCCAACTCTCAGCTGATTTGCTCTCAGCTGTTTTGCAGGGCTCTGCTGCTTGCTGCAAAGAGGTAAATTGCTGGAGCAGATTTTTTTTTCCTTATGCTAATCAAGCTATGCGGAAAACGAAAAAAAAATAAGTCAGGCTGTTTGCTGTTTGCTGTAACAAGGCAAAATTGCTCAGAGGCAGAGGGAGATTTCTTTTTCTTCTTTTCTTCACCAAAAAAGGTAGATTCGTCTTATACTCCGGTGCGTCTTATACTCTGAAAAATACGGTACTTAACTGGATTGAGCAACTTTTCCTGAATAATCAATATGCACCTGGGATAAAGACTGAACTATGGAGGATATAACAATCTTGCAGAAGTATTTATGCACAACACATATATATTGAGGTATTTCAAAGAATGTTATGAATAGGCAAAGAACAATGAACAGGGATTAAAAAGTAGAATGAATATGAATAATGACAAGATTTACGAAAGCCACAGAGGTTACAATTTTCCAGTATAGTAGACCATCGATAGCTGAATACATTATATCATTTTAAAAGCCTGAGGATCACTAAAGCTTGCAGAAATTAAATAAGCCCAGCTGCTGCTTACACCTGCATGAGAGATTGTGTGGGAAACCTGCACTCAACTGCCTTAAACAACCTGGCAGAAAAGTGAAATACACTTGCAATCCACATTATACTCAAACTCTCCGTCCTATAATGTGTAATGGGGTGAAACGGTGCACCAGAGGGCAAAACCTTTCAAAGCAAGGTATTTCAGATGGACCAAGTTGCAGACCATCCCAAAGGTGCTTTTTTCAGGAGGCAACTGGACTTTCTTGTTTTTCTTTGAAGATGTTTTGCTTCTCATCCAAGAATGAGTGGGGGAACCTTCTTGGAACTGCTGAAAGGACTGCGTGGTAGACTGGAGATAGATGATGTCGTATTCCTCCCTCTCTGTTGAGAGAGGGCTGTTCATCTATCCCCAGTCTACAACATAGTCCTTTCAGCAATTCCAAGAAGGCTCCACACCCATTTGCACACAGATAAGCCTTCAAGTGGCCTCAACGACTCTCTAAAAGGATGCAAATGACCAGCTGTCTGCAAGGAATATAAATCCTTCCATTCCCCACCATCCAGTCAGAGCTGATGAAGCTCCTTGGATGAGAAGCAAAAGGTTTTCAAAGAAAAAAAGAAAAGTCCAGTTGCCTCTTGAAAAAGCACCTTTGGGACAACCATGACCTGGATGACCGAAAATCTCCAGTTGACACTAACTTGCAGAATGTGTCCAAAATCCGGGACCCATTGACTCCCACGGAATTGAAACATAGACTAGACTCAACGTTTGTCTTTCATTGCACAAACAAGTCAAAATTTGATCAGCACACATTTTAAATACAGGTAATCATGCACAAGGCCTAAAGTGTGGTTTTACCACAGTCAGCTAAGTCAGCATAAATGCAACTTAAAATACTGTAAACACGCAATCATTTCTCACAGCAATTTTTTTTTATGGCTACAAAACATTGCACTATCAAAAGTTTTGCCATAATCTATTTGAAAAACTGAAATAGATGTAATGCACGTTTTACCAATAAATATACATGAATTGACCTTCCATAACTAAAACAATTTTTTTAAAAAAAAATTGGCCTCCTACCAATTATACAAGCTCCACAAACCATTTTATCACCCATTGTCTAGTCTGAAAGTCATGTCACTTCATGTACAGTAAAATAGTCGATTCTATCATTATAACCATAAACCACACGTACTTGCATGAATTCGTTGCTGACTGATTGTTTTTTCCAGTTCTCGCCGCAATTTCACTTCTGCTCCGTATTTTCCCACGGTGCCATCATCCACCAGTATGAAATGGGAATGAAGATTATTCAGGACGTTTAATTTGCTTAAAGGATTTAGCAGAGTTTGATAGGGAGCAACCACCTAAACATAAAACAAAATTAATCTGTTCCTGTGTAATAAATCAAGGTTACTCTTTCAAACAAACAAACAGTCTACAATTGCCAATAATCACACTATCAATTAGTTAAGGATCAATCCTTTGTTCCTTTAGAAAAGAAAGTGGTAATACAAGATGAACTTGCATGTGACTTTATTCCATTTTTCTATCTGAAGGAGGTGGTGCGAGACAGAGGGGGCATGGAGAGTGCTGCTCCACAGAGTGGCCAAAGATCAGACATGATTAAATGGCTGATGATGATGATGGAATACTATTACAATTAAACCGCAACGCATCAACACATTTTTTTTTTAACATTTTAAAATATTTATTGCAAAATCAAGGCTTTCAATGTGTCCAAAACAGAGTTTGTCTTGATTTACTCTGATATACTGTACTAGTTTGTCAACTAACGCAAATGTCATGGCCCGTCATGGACGGACGATGAGGAGGTTGGGGAGGAACTTGGGCCAATGCTGGAGTTTGGGGAAGGCTCTGATAGATGCTCTGCATCAGTTACAGAGACAGAACAAGGGCTGTCCGACATTTCCCAGCCACCAGAGAGGCAGCTGCCTTTGGAGGCTGAGATGAGTGAGGAGGAAGAACAGCTGGGGCCTGTTCCAGATGCACGTATGCGCAGAGCAGTTAGAAGAGGTGAGCAACGGAGGACAAGGAATCGACTCGGGAAGCAAATCACATGTGGACACTGACTGGCTTCTCCCTGGCTGGGGAATAAATAGAAGGAAAGGGGAGTGGTTGTCGTAGGAGACAACCATTCGTATTTCTGAAGATTTTGCTTATTGTGTTTTGTGCCACTAAAACTGCTTGCCAGAACTTAATTTGCAGCCTTTTGGCTGGGAGATCAGGCGCAAGGAACTGATAAGGTCTGTTGCTGCAGTTAATTCTTTGAAGGACTCTTGCCTGGACTTTTCGGTGGGTGAATGCCATTAATTCACAAGAGGTAAATAAAGAGGGGTTTTTCGTGACAAGGAGTCTGTTTCTTGCTTCTGCTAAAGCTGGGGCAGAATAGCAAAATGTAAACTCTCTCCACCTTTCAACCCCATTCATTTTACAATTTTATTTTATGACCTTAAGAATTCAGATCAAAACCTGAACAGAAAAATGGCCTGGTTATGTGCTGGGCCTTGGGGTCCCACGTTTGTTAAGAATCTTGTTTCCTGCTTATGTTAACATCTTTAGATTATAACTTTTTTCAGCTATATTTACTTTTTTTGCCTTGCCTTGTTCATTGGTTTTTATTGATTTTATGTTTTATGACTCAGAATCACTTGTTTGAAAACGGCAGCAGGAAGGTGTGGCCTAAACTTCAAGTCTCAGTCTCTGGGCAGATTGGACTCCGATTACCCATTCCTGAACCACTCTACAGCAAGCTAGGAGAAAAATAATTTTCATTCCCCACCCCCACCCCACCTCTGATAAGAGCACATACAATTGCTTTATGAACTTACATCTTTCCCAACAAGATCATTCCTGTTTTCAATCACTCCCCAAGGAGCTATTCCAATAGTGCAAATCTTTCGAGATGATCGGGAGGCATGCTCCTTCAGGGCATCGCCAACGTGCTTTGCAACTCCTGCACAAGGACAAAAGTATATGTGCATTGATAATAGGTAAAGGTAAAGGTTCCCCTCGCACATATGTACTAGTCGTTCCTGACTCATCTCCGTTTCAAAGCTGAAAAGCCAGCACTGTCCGAAGACATCTTCGTGGTCATGTGGCCGGCATGACTCAACGCCAAAGGCGCACGGAACGCTGTTACCTTCCCACCAAAGGTGGTCCCTATTTTTCTACTTGCATTTTTTTTACGTGCTTTCAGAATGCTAGGTTGGCAGAAGCTGGGACAAGTAACGGCAGCTCACCCCGTTACGCAGCACTGGGGATTCAAACCGCTGAACTGCCAACCTTTTAATCGACAAGCTCAGCGTCTTAGCCACCGAGCCACCACACTGATAATAAATCTCCACAAAACTCAGTAGGTTGATTCATACATCACAACCAATTAATGCTTGTCAATTAAAAAAACAAGAAGTTACCACTGCCGGAAGCATTTCACAGTCGTCCTATTATTAGTCCCTTTCATCCTCTCCCATAGTCTAATTCATTGGTTTCACCATCTTCTAATCATGAGAATGTATACTATATAAATAGTCCTTGATTTAGAAACTTTCATTTTAGTGACCAAGCTTATAATGGCACTGAAAAAGTGACTTGAGACTGTTTTTCACACTTACGATCATTGCAGTATTTCCATGGCTACGTGGTCAAAATTCAGATGCTTGGCAACTGACTCATATTTATGACGGTTGCAGTGTCCCGGGGTCATGTGATTCTCTTTTGCGACTTTCTGAGAAGCGAAGTCGATGGGGAAGCCAGATTCACTTATAACCGTGTTACTCATTTAACAACTGAAGCGATTCAGCTAACAACTGTGGCAAGAAAGGTTGTGAAATGGGGCAAAACTCACTTAACAACTGCCTCGTTTAGCAACAGAAATTTTGGGCTCAAGTGTGGTCGTATGTCAAGAGCTACCTATGTTATCTATCAAGCTTGGCGTCATCCCAGGCTTCTAAATATGCTACCTTCATGGACTTTTAAAGCAAGTTCTGAGTCATTATGACAGGGATGGCGAACCTTTTTGGCAACGGAAGAGGAGCTGCCCTGGGCGCATGTGTGTGCCCGAAAATGAACTTCCGGTTTCAGCTACTGAGTTTCCGGTTTCAGCCAGCTATTCTTCTGGGTTTCTGGCGCACATGCCTGTACCATGATCAGCTGGCTGGCGCGCACGCCCATGCAGGAATACGGAAGACTGCTGCACACAAAAAGATCAGCTGATCATCTTGTGGGCATGCGCGCCAGAAACCCAGAAGAGGAACCAGCAACATGGCTCCACATGCCATAGGTTCGCCATCACGGCATTATGACATCAAAACAGTAACACAACCCAGGACCAATTGTCTTCTAAATGTACATCAGAAATATGTTTCAAGTCAAGGCATCACCTGTGTTCACTCCTCCAGTTATAATCCAGGCTCCTGTTGTTACTGCAGCTTTAATGAGGCCTTTACCAAGCAATTGTTTGATCCGTGGGTGAAGCTCAAATTTTTGCATCCCTCCATGTACAGAAACAACAAGTTTTGGCAGTTCCAGCTGCCATTCTTTAAGCATAAGTTGTAGGATGGCTTCAGGTCTGGTGTCATATGACAATCGTACATACTATCAAAAGAAGGAAAATGTTAATAACCTTTAACCACGAAACAAGCAAAATATAAAACAATTCGTGCAGTGACACACAAATATTACAGCTGAAAGGTTTATTCAAAATTCCTAATGAATGTTTTAAGAGATTAAACCTGTCTCTATATTTGGATTCATAAAATGATTTGTTCGATTTTGGTTTAGCAGTGTTCTACAAATATAGCCATTCTAATTTCTACCGCTTGGTTCATAATTTAATAATGCAAATCTAGCCATAAAGGCTTAGTTAACAAACCATGGTTAAAATAAAATATAGCTCAGCACAACACACAAACGTCTTTAAAACTTAAAGTAGAAGTATAACCTAAATTGCTCTTCAAAATATCATTTTAAGAATACCAATTTTAACAGGATTGCCTTGATTTCCACAATATATTTGGTGTGAATTCAAGGTATACGTGATGACTTCTCAACAGCTGGAATTCTTGTATCTGAGGAAGCACCACTGTCTGTATGTTGTAGGTGCAAAAACAGAGGAAGAAGGAAGTGTTTTCTTGGGGGGGTGACACATTGTTATCGAAAACTTCAGTTTATAGACACTTAGACTAACAGAGAAGTTTTCTTTTATCACAAAATAATAAAAAAAATATATTGCAAAACAAGCTTAGCGTGGGATTGTTTCTGCATTAATTGTTTTTAATATGTTTAAAGTACAAGAAGTTCAACACGGTGACTAAGAAATAAATGTCCACAACGCAATGACTAATTCAAATGTGTGTGGGGACATATAGGTACATCTACTTCCTACTAGGAGTTCTAAGAATAAACAAATGGAATTGTGAAGTGCTTTAACTATGCCTCCATTTCATTGCATTATCAAAATCAGGAAAAGGGCAAAGAAAATCTGAGAGGCTGAATTAAATAAATTTAACATCCATATTAATGGATAAATTAACAGCCATTGAGTTGGATATAAAATCCACTTCAAAAAGGAAAATACAAATAATAGTTAGCAACATTCATGGAAGCTTATCACAAAAAGAGTTTAGATAATAAACTCCATTATATTATAAACTGAAGGGCAATTCAGTCACATGAGAACTTGACTCAACTCCCATTTATTTCCACCCTACCACATCTGTGTTTGAAGACCAATACTGCTATTTTAATCTTCGCTTTGGATATTGCGTTTGAAGATGATTCCAGAAGTGCTCATCGACTCCACCATTAGAAGACAAACAGAACTGTGGGTACAAACCTTCGCTCGGTAGGAATGAGAGCCTCCTTGAAAATTAATGACACCGTAAGCATCCGTTGAACTCTGCTCTGTATGTTTTTCTACAGACCATTCCTCAAGTTCCTGGTTAAAATTTTCACCTAGCTTCACATCGGAGTATTTCATGGCAAGGCTTGCGGTGAAGCAGGCATGTTGCCGTACCAAGCGACCGCAGCAGCACCTAAGGACAAAATCCTCACTTTAGGAAATTGGACAGTTAACATTAACATTACAAGCCGTAGTATGTTCAACGCACTTCAGTCTCTACCTGTTAACTTCCACCAAATTTAAATCAGACACTGCCTCTGAAAAATTACAATCCCATGTTTTTCAGAAAGAAGCTCCCATTTCAAAGGTCACATTAAAGAAATCAAACTGCAGTATAATGAAGATTCATAATGATATTAGGAAGAGAAATAATATCTAAGGGCTTGAATGCCATGATAGCAGGGATAATTATGTTTACTGCTCAATTTAATACAGGCTTACATTCCCTATGCTCTTTACCTTCTCTGCATTTCGATTTATTTCTGCTTCCAGAGACTTTTGAAACAGATTATAGTGCTCACAGAATAATTTACTTGTATTGTTTAACCTAGTTTTTAAAAATATTTTATTTCATGCAAAACTGCTTACCTGACAAGTTGCTGACAAATCTGACATCCTGGAAGGCATCTAAGATTAAAAATTTAAAAAGATAGTCTAAAACGGTCACACTTTCAAAAAACTACATTAATAGAACAAAAATATGATATGACTTTTCTTATTTAAAAAAACTTATTTTTTTTGTGCACAGGTTCACTACAGGACAACAGGAAAAAAAGTAACACAGCAAAGATGATATAAGCAAAACAAAAACCGCTATTGTTTCCAGGTATGGGATATATCCAATACAACACAAATTAAGGGGGAAATCGTAAATCCTTTTTCTCACTTAGACCCCAACCTCAAGAAAAAAACCCTCTTCTTACGTTCCTATTCACATCTAATTCTTAAACACTCCCATTTCATATCACAGAATTTCCCCTTCAATTTTTTTGAATCCAAATTGCTATTGCAGAAATTAGATCCCTCTCTCAGATCTCTTGTGAGAATGTTTAAAACCGTAAAAGGCTGCAATATTTCTGTATCTCTTTTCATTTACCTGTGAGGATCCTTTGAACTTGGTATTATGTAGACACATTCCCGTTTGGTGAAAGTATTTTCTATCCAAGATTTCTGGGACTGTAAAATAAAGTATTTTAAAAATCATTACCAAGGCAATAGCGGATTTTCAGAGGGTTGTTTTTCATGGGATCAATTGCCCATATTTCTGAGTAACTTAATATCTATGCCTCTCTCCCATCAGGGTTCAAGCAGATATAATTCAGGCCGTTAAATAGATCTACCGTTTATGTCTTCTTAATTTGAAATAGATTGCCAAATCTGTTATTGTGTAAAATATCTGATACTTAAAAGTAAAAATTAAGTATTGATTAGCTTATTAATTTGTTTGTGAAGCAACACAAACTGAAGTTTTTAAAAATCAAGTTTAAGGAAATTTTCACGTGTTGTTCTCCTATAATGTTAAATTTGTAATAGATATTTTGAGACTTGGTTTAATAAGAATGTTTCATTCTTATTCGAGATGAATTCAAAATCCTCCCCACCCGGGTATTGTGGAAAACACAACTATAGTTTTCCAATAAACATACTTTCTAAACGTCTTTGAGATCAGTCCATCTGAATTTTATCTGACTTTTCAAATTAAACCTTTCACACTATGCTTATTCAGCCAAGAGATGCACAAGACATTTATTTGGTAAACGGCTCACAATTTAGCGTAAACATTATTAGTTTTACCATTAACACAGTTATACTGAACAGAGAAGAAAAATCACTCTGATTTCAAATGCCTTACAAAATGCCTGTTACATTATCTCTTTATCTGTGTAAGGCATTTAACCGTCTCTTATCGACAGCTCATTTGTTGAAAAAAGGTTGAAATAGGCTAAAATCTCACAAACAACCCATTCGATCAAACAAAAATAGGATGTTTAAGGCAGGATTGCAAGCAAGAAACCAATTGCTGGCCTGACTCCCTAGAAATTGATTAACTAAAAATTAAATATTTTACTCCAAGCATTCAAGTGAAAACATACCAACAAGTTCACATTTACTTAGCTAATATATTTCCTGGGGGGGCGGGGGGGGGGCACAAAAGTTGGTGACAGGCATTTGCACCAACATTCACCAGCGTGCTGTTAAAACCTCTCATCTCTAAACATAAGAAAGAATGTTTAAGAACCTATAAAACTCCGTTAATATAGTTATTATTCTAGGTATCTTAGGTATCTGTATAATATTAAAAGGAGACAGGTTAAATCACAAAGCTAGCAAAAGTATTTTTTTTAAAGAAATACCTGATCAAGATACAAGGTCCACCTTATTTTTTCTTTGCAGAAATCCATAGTCAACAACTACTAACCATCTCCTTTGAGGATCAATCTTATACCACGAAAGTTTACTCTAATTTAAGGTTTTAGAGATGACAGGTTATAACAACACACCGCTGCCTAAAATGCAGGATGAGATCAGACCTTAAAATAATTTAACATTACATTATAGGGACCATTCTATTATTGCATTTAAATGGAGCGAATATTTTGAGGGGTTTTCTCTTGAATAAGTACTCTATTATTTAACTATAACTCCAGAAATTAAAGTTTGTGGCATAAGAGGACGGATTGGTCAGAAAAACGTCAAAATTAATATGAATGTTCTGCCATGCTACATTAAAGTTGTGTTTTGGTGACTGATGCTTTCAGCTTTGTTAAACAAAAACATTTTAAAATTCATTGATATTTAATCTTTGGTTAATTGATATAACGGAGCACTGGTTGGCTTCCAAGAACTAAAACTAAAAAAAATTCAACAAATCTATTTGAGCCCACCCGTACTGTAAGGCACCAAGGAATAAATTCTTGAAATATAACAGATGTTTGATCCAGAGTTCTGAGATTAGACTATAGTACATGTTTATAATCCAACTATGTTCTGTAACAATGAGTTCTATTTATATGAAACAGAAAGCAGGAATTCCCATTTATTCGTTTAGGAAAATGGTTATGCATTGTTCACAAGATTCAGAAACGGTATTAGACCGTTCCTAGTTCATATGATACAAGAAGCAAGTCATAAATGGAATTGTCCGAAGATCAGCCACAATGAACAGCAGGAGAAAATAGATGAACATTGGAAAAAGTTAGACTTATGGTTCTCAGTAAAACCAGACATGTATTGCTATTCTATCATCTACCTATCGATCTATCTATCGATCTATCAATCAATCTATATCAGGATTGAGCCTATTCGAAAGACAAATCCTTCACATGGCAATTTGTTCAGTTATATTAATTACTGTAGCATTTGACGCTATGTAAATTGCTTTATGAATAAGTAAACAGATTGTTTTCTTGTATTAGGCAGTTATTCAAACCTACATTAAGGGTAATGGAGTATGTAATAGCAAGCACTATTACAAGCACTACAAGATATTTATGACAAGCTGCCTCCACTGGATCACTTTATCTATCCAGAAAAGCAGAGGTTAGATCAGTAACAGAAACGAACTAAAACAAAGAGGCAATGTTCGAATCAGGAGAAAAAGCAGAGAGGCAACATTGGATAAAATATTCCCTGTGTCTGAATTAAATGGAGCTGTAGTCATGTTTACTCAGAAATGTCAGAGTTTCTTAGCACTTATCCTCAAAAAAACCTGCATGAAATTGCCTTGTCAACAGGAACTTACAAACCAAGTGGGGATGTTTGTGTCTCTAACTTATTAATGGACTTGGTGCATTTCAGACAGAAAAAAGTCACAGATAACAAACAAATCACAATGTGATCTAAAATCCCTTTCTCACTACTGAAGTAAAGCTGGGACAATTGAGATGCTACCTTCTAACTTCACAGGTCTCTGCCAAAATCATATTCCCATATTCTACATAGCTTGATTTTCTTTTCCGAAGAAAAAGAGTGAATTCACTGGGAGATACTGCATAGACATAAGTGTAGACTTCTTCTACTCTGTAACACAAACTCTTCAAACACAATTAAGATCCAGAAACCCTTACAATCACACATACAATATTTTTTCTGTCTCCACATCAACTTTCCTTCTCAATTTGAAGGAGGAAACCCCTTATATGTGAAAACTTCCCTTGGAGAAATGTGTAATTCTCTTACAATTTACAAAGTCTTTTCATTCTATGGAGGTTTTTTTTTATGTAATTGACATTGTGAGCATTCATCTTGATATGAATATTAATAATAATGGTAATAAATAAACAAATATTGCTTAATACTGCTTGTTTCAATAATTGCTTTTTTCCCCTTTTTGTTGTACACCAGAGTTATACAGCTGGGAGAGTCTTCAAATACTGTAAATAAATAAATATTTTTCAATATACATTCCCAGTCTGTTAAAAATTTGTTTACACACCTATGATATCCACACAAATTGTTTTGGACAAAACTACTTTTGTTCAAACTTTAGGCAGGGTGGGGAAAAAGCATAAGTTTTAATTGCAAAATTCTTCAATGTAAGTGAGTCAACCTGACATTTATTTTTCAGTTAAGAAAACATATACGACAAACAGCGCATTTTGTTGCAATGGTTTTATGTAAAAGCATAGCGCAGAAGTTACCTTGAAAAAGGATCGCCCCAACTCAGACGGTAAACAAGGACACATTTACGAAACCATGAATTTCCCCCAATTTGCAAAAGGCCCAACTGAACAGAAACACTTGATTAACCAAACACATGGCAGATCATGGGACAGAGCTGTGACCCATAGCTAGTTGATTGTAACACCTCATTTTACAAGAGGCCTCTAGAGCAATAGCTGCAAGGCAAACATTCCAGACTCCATTTTTCCCATCATCCTGAATCTCATTTACACACTGAGCACCTGGACCTTGATGAACACAATGAGTTCACACATATAAAGTAGCTGGTTAGCAGCATTTCTTCCTTGCTCAATAGGCCAAACAGAATAATTTAGCAGAGATTACACACCGTTTTAAAAGAATGTACACTTGGTATTTTGCAAGGAATTTCTTCCCAAGGATACCTGTGTCATATCCAGGGAGTTATATTTTAGCCAGAAATGTCCCAGATTATATTATGCATTCTCTTAATAAAAGAAATTTTCTTTGCAATAAATAACTCTTATTTCAAAAAGACCCTTTCTCGGGAATAGTAACAGTAACAGAGTTGGAAGGGACCTTGGAGGTCATCGAGTCCAACCCCCTGCTCACGCAGGAGACCTGTACTAGGGATTCGAACCGCTGAACTGCCGACCTTTCTGATTGACAAGCTCAGTGTCTTAGCCACTGAGCCACCTAATCAGGCTAGGTGAATACTCAAACGGTATACATTAGCAATGCAAAATTTTCCATATTTTTGTCCTTCAAGTAGTCTCATCCTGGCTTTACACACATACAATCAACACTAGCTTTAATTTAGTTTGTGAAAACTCTAAATACTCATGGAAGTCTAGCCTTTTGCAATGTGCTAACTACCAAGCATGGGAGTCTGTAATACCCATTGTAACCTCGCCTAGCAATGGTATTTAGTTGAAAAGTTGTTGTCATCTTTATAGTCCCAAAGGTGCTTTTTCAAGAGGCAACTGAACTCCCTGGAACCAGAAAGTCCAACTGCCTCTTGAAAAAACACCTTTGGGACAGCCATGACCTGGATGACTGAGAGTCTCCATAGACTTCTGTCATCTTTATTCTTTTTGTGTGTGTTATGCTAAACTAACCATATCTCACTGGCTTAAAGTATGAATATTAATATACCGAACGAAATCATCTAACTTTGTAACACATCTTATTCTAAATGATATAAAGGTTTTGTGGACTCATCCAGAATAGCGTGGAGTTGTTTGCTGCAAACACAGACTTCAGAGGATAATTAGAACTGCAGAAAAAATAATGGCTACCAACCTGCTTTCCATTGAGGACCTGTCTACTGCACGAGTCAAAAAGAGGGCTGTGAAAATATCTACAGACCCCTCACATCCTGGACATAAATTGTTTTAACTTCTACCCTCAAAAAGATGCTATAGGGCATTGCACACCAAAACAACTAGACACAAGCACAGTTTTTCCCCGAATGCCATCACTCTGCTTAACAACTAATTCCCACAACACTGTCAAATAATTTACTAAGACTGTATTACTGTTATTCTTCTCTTCCTTACTAGTATCTAACTCTTCCCACTTATTACTTTAACCATGTTGCTTGTATCTTTCAATTTATATCAGGGCTCCTTAAACTTGGGAGCTTTAAGACTTGTGGACTTCAACATAGCTGTCTGGAGAATTCTGGGAGTTGAAGTCCACAAGTCTTAAAGCTGCCAAGTTTGACGACCTCTGATTTATATTGTTCTTGTTTCCTGGTAGGATTTGATAGCTTATTAGTAACCTTGACTATCACAAGTGTTGTATCTTTTTTATTCTTGATGAATGTATTTTATTCTCCTTATGTACACTGAGAGCATATGCACCAAAGACAAATTCCTTGTGTGTCCAATCACACTTGGCCAATAAAGAATTCTATTCTATATGCAGGAAGAGGAGGAAGTTACCCAAAGTCAAATATTATCCTTCATCCTGTCAAAGTGCTTTAGAAAAGGTTTCAAGGTTGAAATGTCCTGACCCCAAAACATCTCGTTCCAATCTTATCAGAATGCTCACATGTTGAAGCAGCCATGTCAGAAGCCATCCTGTGTAGAAACAGACCCTGCTAATTGCACAATGGAGATCAGATCTGGCCCATTTCCAGCTCAGACCAATTTTGGTAAGGTAGGAAGATTTCTCAGGAGGCTGGAACAGCCCTTCCCATACTAGAATAGGACATCTGGAAGTCAAATGATTTAGTACACTTCTACTTTCCATTGATAAAAACCAAAGATATTAATTAAATTAATATTAAATTGTTTATTGTGATATTAGAATGCCTGAGTGATAAAATCGAATGCCATCTTGCAATTAGCGGTTTTATGGTAAGAATTTAGCATCCAATGGTTCAAATGAAAAGGGAGGTTTGATTATTTTGTGATGCAGAATCTTACTTTTCTGAGATCCCTTTTAATTAGGAAAACCTTTTCAAGGAACACTGCATGTAAAAGCTATCCTCAGTTGCTTTGGCATATAGAAATAATCTACTAGGAAAACCTGATTTTATTTTTTTTAAAATAACCTAACACCTCAAACTTTTTAAAAAATATACAGATTCCAAATCACTTGTATTTTAAAAATATACATATACCAAATCGGTTGCATTTTGAAAACAATTTTGTTTCGTTTGGGACCACAGAAAATAGCAAAAGGATAAACATCAAGTTATGTATTTCCTACGGTTGTTTAAAAATCTAGGCTCCAACAAACCCCAACAGACGCCTCACTCCCGGGCTGTCATTGCAAATGTAAGGTTACCTATTCCTATAATTACTAAGTTTTAAGCAGGACAAAGAAGTACCAGCTAGCTAGCTCCTGTACCAAGCTATATTTAAAGCTATCTTCCAAACAGCAAGATCCAAGAAGTTACTAAAATATGATTTGCAGAGTCAGATACACGATTTCAAAAGAAGCGATAACACAGACTTATATACCGCTTCACAGTGCTTTACATTCCTCTCTAAGCGGTTTACAGAGTCAGCATCTTGCTCCCAACAATCTGGCTCCTCATTTTACCAACCTCGGAAGGTTGGAAGGCTGAGTTAACCTTCAGCCAGTCAGGATCGAACTGCCGAACTGCTGGCAGCCAAGAAAAGTAGCCTGCAGTACTGCATTCTATCCACTGCACCACCACTGCTCTTAGTAAGAATTCTTATTAATCATGAAATCTAAAGACAGAAGTTAGGAGATAAAAATGCGTTTATATCAAGCATAAACTGAAGCAACTGCTCTAATCTGGCTTGTTTTGGAGGTAAGAGTAATCAAATAATTTAGGAACTTTCATCCAATTTTTTAGCATTATATCCAAGTTAGGATTTTTGGTTTATTCCTCTACAGGTAACCCTCAACTTAGTTTAGTGACCATTCAAAGTTACAATGGCACTGAAAAAATGCCGATTTATGATCGTTTTTCAGAGTTACGAACTTTGCAGCATCCCCATGGTCATGTGATCAAAATTCAGACGCCTGGCAACTGGTTCATATTTATGACAGCTGCTGTGTCCCAAGGCCATGTGATCCCCTTTTGCGACCTTCCAAGTCCATGGAGGAAGCCAGGTTCACTTAACGAAGTGGTTACTAACTTATCAACTGCAGTGATTAAGTTAAAAACTGTGCAGGGGGAGGGGAGGGGGGAAAGGTCGTAAAACGGGGCAAACCTCACTTAACCACAGAAATTTTGGGCTCCGCTGTGGTCGTTAAGTCGAGGACTACCTGTATTATCAACTGTAAAAAAAAAAAGGTACAAGCTTTTGCAAAGCAGAATTAGTAGAAGAGAAACCAGTCAGGAATCCAATTTAGAACGATCACTTGCTTAATCAGTAATGCCACCAGGAGCCAAACAAGAGCAACTGCTTATCTATGTCAAAACACCTGCTCGTTCTAAAGAATTCAGGGTTTATAAAAGTGTGTCTGAAGTTGTCTATAAGAAAACGTAGATGGATTCTCAGGTGCAAAATAGGGAATATAAACTACCGTATTTTTCGGAGTATAAGACGCACCAGTGTATAAGACGCACCAAGATTTCTAAGAGGTAATTATGGGGAAAAAAATTTTTTTGCCCTCCCCAGCCCCCAGGAGCACTCTGCAGGCCTCCCAAACCCTCTGCATACCCCGTTTTTCGCAAAAATGGAACGAGCGGGGTGGGGCTTCAGAAGGCCAAAAATGCCTGTATTTGGTGTATAAGACACACCAACATTTCCACCCTCTTTTAGGGGGAGAAAAAGTGTGATAATCCACTTGTAGAGACTGGTGAGTCATTGTTAGGAGACTTGCTCATCCTGGAGACTTGCTAAACATCCATTTCCTTGTGGACCAATATTGAATAGTCCTCAACTTACAACAGTTGGTTTAGTGACCGTTTCAAGTAACAGTGGCACTGAAAAAAGCGACTTGTGACTGTTTTTCACACTTACGATGGTGGCAGCATCCCCGTGGTCACGTGATTACAAATTCAGACACTTGGCAACGGACTCCTATTTATGGCGGTTGCAGTGTCCCAGGGTCATGGGATCGCCTTTTGTAACCTCCTGACAAGTAAAGTCAACGGATTCACTGAACGACTGTGTTATTATCTTAACAACGGCAGTGATTTGCTTGACAACTGTGGCAAGAAAGGTTGTAAAATGGGGCAAAACTCAATTAACAACTGTCCGCTTAGTTAGCAACTGAAAATTTGGACTCCATTGTGATCGTAAGTTGAGGACTACCTGCATTAAGCAAGGCCAGGTTGCTTCCAGTCTAGAACATACATTTTCTCCATGCTTTCATTTGCTACAGGCCTTTAAAATGTGGAAGCAACCAAAATACCCACATTTTTCAAAACACAGAAAATGAAAAAGCTCCTTCTGAGGCACCAAAGGTGTCCCTGCGTGCAAATCTCTATAATTCCAAACCTAAATAAGGAAGTGTTTAAAACCAGCCGCTCCTTAACATGCTTACCACTTAAGACAGAGAGCTATGTTATTATTGCTCAGAAGCCCTTATCTTTTATTATGATGATGCATTAAAAAGCACATGCATAAAAAAAACACTTTTTTTTTCTTAAGAATTCAATCGTGATGATAACTATGGAAGAAGGAGTCTTTGCATTCAGCCATAAATCTCTATAAGGCAGGAATGTCAAACTCGATTTCACTGAATTTAACACTCCTGCTATAAAGAGAGAGGAATTTTTCTCACTTTTCTGGCATCAGAAGTTGATCGTGACATAGTAAGTGGTATGCCAAAGAAACAAACCCCATGGACTTAAATATAGAGGCTGATTTGATAGTGTAATGACAATTGATCTCCTCCAACATCATTGATTGAAATGTTCCAAAATGCTAATATACCTCATTTGCACAAGTTGGTTAAATTGCATGAATCAGCACTCCACTAGCCAAACATTCAAAGATACACATTACTAAAGGAGTATAAATTCTCTCTTCTACAACTTGGGAAGGCAACATTTGCAGACGATTAAATAAATAAATACAGAGGTCTCTCTATATTGTATCCATCTTCCAAAATAGATAATATAAAAACTTGGCGAGTTACCAAAAATATCCACTGCCTAACAAATATTTTGGTTTGTAAAAGAATGGTGCTCATCGTTCAGGATAGATATGTAAGCACAATTAAAAGAAAATAATCAGTTTTAATCTTTTAATTCTAGACTTTACCCACTATAATTTCTTTTCAAATAGAATAAACCCCACTGGGGGTTTATTAAACACTTTTAAGAGTGTTTTTTTCCCCTTGCAACTACTCTGAGAATGTAACGATCTTCGTAAGATGCTTTATGATCTCCAATAATATAAATTGTTTTCCCAAGCCAGAAGCAATATTTAGAAATCTCCCGACTTATAAACTCAACAGGTTTAAAAGTTGCGTCATTCTTTGCTTTGGTCCTTTCAATCATTTTTGTCTAGCAGCATTACACCGAATCAAATATAGGTAGTCCTCGATTTACTGACTGTTTGAAGTTACAACGGCACTGAAAAAAGTGACTTATGACCATTTTTCTCACGTACGACCATTGTGGCATCTCCATGGTCATGTGATTTGCATTCGGATGCTTGACATTTATGACGGTTGCCATGTCATGGAGTCACGTGATCCCCTTTTGCAACCTTCCAGATTCACTTAATAACCATGTTACTAATTTAACAACTGGGGCGATTCACTTAACAAATGTGACAAGGAAAGTCGTAAAATGGGGCAAAACTCACTTAACAAATTTCTCACTTAGCGACACAAATTTTAGGCTCAATTGTGGTCGTAGGTTGAGGACTACTATATGGCAATTCCTCTGAATTTTGGTTTTGATGAAAATTGTAAAAGCATCTGCTATCTGTGCTAAATTAAAACGAACAGCAATGGAATCTTTCAATAGTTCCACATATTTCCAAATTATCACAGACATTACACCTAATCTCAGCTTGGAAGAAACAACAGTAGTAGAGATAAAATATATTCCTTTTCCATCTCCCTGGGTAGTTGACTGTTGCATGCTAAACTCTCACCTATAAAAACGAATTAGACAACATTACTAACTGAGTGGAAGCATTACATTTTATTACCCAAATACTTTAATATGTATCAAAGTTCAGTGAGTTCAAATCCTGATCTCTTAGATGAGGCTTATCTCTTAACCTGACATCTTTATAAGATTTTTTTCTGGATAAAATAGATACTAGAATTATAAATACTGCCCTCAAATAAGCATTTTAATTAATTACATTAATTTAATTTTTAATTAAGCACAAAAACTAAATATAAGGAACTAAAAATGTATAAGTTGCTACAATAAAAGCTGCACAATTGTTAACTGTGTTATTGGAGTAAAACACAAGTAAATTAATATTTATTGAAAAAAGTACTAATCGTTTAACTCAGTTTTAATTGACACAACTCGCCAAATACAAGCAGAATGATGAGTGATCAATTTAATTAGGGTTGATCCTTTTAATTTTTTAAAAATGCTTCCTTATTTACCAATCTCCATAAAGATCATGAAAAGGCCCATCTCACATTTCAGTCTTTGACAGATACTAGACAAAAAGGCCAGATTAACACAGCGCAAGTGGTATTGTTTTTATGATTAAATAATGAAAAGGCATCTTTTTATTATTTAATGGAATATGAATGAATGAATTTAGTGGAATGTGAATGGAATATGAAACGCTCTTTCAATTGCAAAGTGTGTAAAAAAAGCATCCAACTACATCTAATTTTGTCTCCTGTAATTCATCAGAGAAACAAGAATAACTATTTCTAGTTGATTTAACAGCCCCTATACAGTAGTTATAAAACAATCTTATACAGTAGTTATAATTCTTATGATATCATCCCTTACTCATACCTAATAACCAGATTTCTATTTGAAGGAACAGCTTTTAATTTAATTTAGCTTTATTTATGGTTAGACATTGGAATATACAATCCATGGAATGGAGAGTAAATATATTAACAAGTGTTAAAGGCTTTTTCAAAAATTTGCAAGAATCTAAGAAAAAAAATTCATCAGGAAACTTCTTATATAATCTCTGACCTCTAATTTGAATTCAACAGCATTTACTTCCAGAAAAGAGCACCTTGGAACATACAGAATTCACCAGACTTTAATTCTGAAAGGGTTGACCCAGGATTGGGATACAAGATTGTTTCGGCACAGAGAAAGTCGAATTTCTTCAACATAAATATGATGGATCCTTTGATTTGAAAGCCACTGAGCAAAAGTGGGCTCCCTTTCTGACCTGGGATTCAGAGACATGGACAACACTATCGGTTCTTTGTTTTCCAGGTAATACGAAGCCAAGTTACTGTAAGAGAAGGAGATAATTCTATGGGAAGCCTGATGTTGACCACTAAAAATCAGTAATTTTAAGGGAAGGTAAGAATAAGGTTTCCCTACTTCTGTATCAGATTTCCCAGTACAAGAAACTACCAATTTCGAACCAAAGAGTCGCTCGTGAAAGCAAAAACTCTTTGTAGTAATAAAAAAAAAATGCTACAAAAGATGCTATCAGATTCCTTCTGGTGTTTGGCAATTACAGATTAAGATGGCTTTCCCCTTAAAAAATCTGATATATATAAGACAACTGAGTTCTGAGGCACTTTGGCAATACAGGTAGCCCCCAACTTACAACAGTTCATTTAGTGACCGTTCAAAGTTACGACGCCATTGAAAAAAGTAACTTAGGACCATTATTCACACTTACGACCGCTGCAGCATCCCCATGGTCATGTGATTTACATTCGGCTGCTTGGCCACTGACTCATATTTATGACTGTTGCAGTGTCCATATGTTTGTTTTTGTTTGTGTATATATCTTTTCTTTTGTGTGTGTGTGTGTCTTTTTTTTTGTGCATTATGTTTCTTTTTGTACTGTGTATTTTAATTTTTGGAAATTTAGTAAATATTATTTTCTTTAAAAAAGAAATTGAGTTTGAACACCCTTGGGCTACATGGTAGGGGTAGAGGAGGAAGTAGCATGTGTCCTCTCTTCTTAAGCTTAATGTCCCTGAGAGAAGCCAGCTGGCCTGTATATTGGTTGCCATTGGCCAGTAGCGGCCAGATTGCCTGACGTTTCTGTCTTCCAACCATTACTCCCACTATTTTATTTTATTTTTGAACCAATGCAGGTGGTGGTCTATCTTTGTATGACTAACCGAATACTCTATGTATTTCCAAAACGTTCCCGTATCTTATTTGGAGGAAGGGTGTGTATTTGAATCATATTCAGAAGCTACGCAAGTCTCAAGATGCGCTCATTGCCTTTAAGGAAATTCTCACAGGCAACAACAGAATATACAAATTTACAAAATATACAAATTATCAAGGTAATTTGGCTGGGGCGGGGGAGCTTTGAATTCCCAAGCTTTTAGACAAGGCAAAAAGGTGAAACCGTTGAGGAGAGAGGTTATGGGTTGGATGCCAAATTTACACTTCTGACTGCCAAGTTTTTTTTATTCCCCCCCCCACCTCCCCCTTATTATCTTGCCTGAACTATCAGATCAGAGCACAGCCAGCGAGCATATTTGGAACATGCTTCTCGGATTACTTCATACGTATCCTTTACTTGCCTCTGGGTATGCACGCCTAGAAACTGTTCCTTAGCTGCCCAGTGAGAAAGACGCTTAGTGACTCAAGGCACCAGAAAGCTAAGAGTGTGGAACTGGGTTGCTAACGTTGAGTTTTGGATTGCGGGTAGTCCTCGGCTTACAATGGTTCGTTTAGTGACCGTTCAAAGTTACAACAAATACAAGATTTAGAAAGAGAGAGAGAGAGAGAGAAGGAGAGAGAGAGATACGGGGAGAGAGAGAGAGAGAGGCTGCTAAATTCTGGAACAGTCTCCAGTGGCAATTGGTTGCTTTTTGCAAATGAAGCTCCTGTTTTAAACATGGGAGCGAAGCCATCATCCTTCAAATACAGATTCTGCCCTGCTGTCTGTTTCTTGTATTTCATACAATAGGGCCATGATGGCGAACCTGTGGCACGCGTGCCAGAGGTGGCACGCAGAGCCCTCTCTGTGGGCACGCGCGCCGTCGCCAGCTGGTCTTTGTGGGCACCGAAAAATGGCCTGAAACCATCCCAAAAACTGGCCTGAAAACAGCCCAAAAAATGGCCTGAAAACGGCCCGAAAATCGCCCAAAAACCTGCCAATAACCAGGCATGCGCACGCCAGCCACCTGATCTTTAGGTTTCCAGTGCTCTGGTGCACGCAAAGCCCAGCTGGCCAAAGCCCAGGTGGCCGGCACACGCATGCACACTGGCCAGCTGGTTTTTGGGTTTCCGCCATTCTGGCGCGCCCACATGCACATGGATGCACGCGCGTTCCAGTTTGGGCACTCAGTGCCGGAAAGGTCCGCCATCACGGCAATAGGGCTACTCGCCAATTTCAGGAGGCCACCGGCAAATGATTTCCAATTATGAGTTTAGATGACAATGGCAAATAAACTTCAGAGATCCAAGACTACCTCAGTTCAGGAGAAGAATCCCAACTAAAGTACAGGACAATCCTCAATTTGCAACCCATTCATTTAGTGACCGTTTGATTTTACAATGGCACTGAAAAAAAGGAATTTATGGCTGTTTTTCAGACTTCTTCACAGTTGCAGCATTCCCCTGGTCAAGTGAGCAAAATCCACCCGCTTGGCAAGTGGCTCACATTTATGATGGTTAACGTGTCCTGGGGGGGGGGTCATGCGATCCCCTTTTGCGACCTTCGGACCAGCAAAGTCGACGAGGGGGAAACCAGATTCACTTAACAAGTGGCTTAACAACTGCAGAGATTCACTTAACAACTGTGGGGCAAAAGGTCGTAAAATGGGACCAAACTCACTTCACAAATGTCTCTCTCAGCAACAGAAATTTGGGGCTCAATTGTGGACGTAAGTCGAGGATTATCTGTACTGTGGTTAAAGCTAAGCCAACAAAAGGAAGGAGTGGAAATCTTTAACTACAGTGAGGTGGGTCACAGGGGACCACATTATGCCTGGAAAAGATTTAATTCTACAATGGTATAAAAGAGCAAAGTTGAACTCAGAAAACGTACATTCTGGATCCGCCCTCTAAACAGTTCTAAAGCCAGAAGTATTTAAATATAGCAGGAGGCATTGTGTATTAATAAAAAAATATCCACAGATAAAAAGAAGAAAAAATCTTTATACACTCCCATTGGAATAACTAAGCTTTGTTCTTAATTCTAATATCCAGTGTTATTCCAAAAGACGCGTGATTCATCATATAGAAATGGCAGAACGAAGACTCGTTGAAACTTGATATATTCAGAATAATGCCTCTTAACTGGTTTGCCCCAATAAAAGCTTCCAGAATTTGCATCTATCCTAACAAAAATGCATTGTGCCTTAAAGAGACCAACAAATCGAATCCAACAAAAATTAAAAGGGATACAACGCATATCCTTTAGTCAAAAATAAGAGGGAAATACAGCTGTAGTTATAATGCACAAATTAAACTTACAAGAAGGCAAATATAATCAAACAATAAAAAAGACAAAATGCTTATAACCAACAGGATTTTCACGAGTTAAGGCAAAGATGCATGGTAAGTATATTTATAATTATCTCACAAAAGCCTTGATTGGGGGGGTGGGAGAGAATTACTACAGTATTGCTGTTTAGTTGTGAACATACTTCAGGAGGAATCTAAGGGAGACCTCTGAGGTGTCACTTTACCTACAAAGGGTGTGGTGCTGATCACATTACTAAAAACCTCTGACTATGATTTGTAGTAACATGAGAGTAAACTTGGTAACCTTTGCTAGAAGGAAAGATCAATGGAACATTCAGTTCCGAGGGCTGATTTAAGAAGTATTAGCAATCCTAGGGATCAAAGCAAATTCTAGCCTTCTAGCCTCAACTTGTATATTTTATTCAAGATCTTCTGGAGTAAAAAAATTGGGAAGAGAAAATACAGCTAGTCAACTTACAACAGTTCTTTTAGTGAGTGTTCAAAGTTATAACGGCACTGACAAAAGTGACTTATGACCATTTTTCACAGTTACGACCATTTCCGCATCCCCATGGTCATGCAATCAAAATTCAGACCCATGGCAACTGACTCATATTTATGATAGTCATGGTATCATGTGACCTTCTGACAAGCAAAGTAAATGGGGGAAGCCAGATTCATTTAGCAACCGTGTTACTGATTTAACAACTGCAGTGATTCACTTAACAAAAGTGGCAGGAAAGGTCCTAAAATGGGGCAAAACTCATTTAACAACTTAGCAACAGAAATCTTGGGCGCAATTGTGGTCATAAGTCAAGGAATGCCTGTGAAGGAAATCAGAAATTGGAAGAGAATGGTTTCATGATGAAAATTGTGCCAGGCAAACTTTTCCCCTGTAGCGCAGATATGCAACACACAAAGAGATTCTTTGCTTAATAGTACATACTAGAGACTGCTAGCTAGTCTGAACATTCTTAAAATTGTACTGCTGGCAGTGTGTTTTTTACACTTTTGATCAAATGTTCCTCTTTGCTCAACTCTCTTGCAAAAGGAGTTGCTCAACAAGGATATTTGATCTGAAAGACAATAGCTAATTCTGGGAAATATGCAAAACCCAATTTTCATTGCCAGCATTCATTATTAAATCTTTGTGTCTGACTAATAGATTAAAAAGATTATTATGAAGGAAAAATGAAGTTCTTACTCCACAGCCAAAGTAACTAGAAATTACAAAATTACAACATATTCAGGTTGGGTTGGTTTGGGAGATAGATAAATAGCAAACAAAGCAGACAGAAAGAGGTTCAAAGGGCTGTATGTAAAATTCTCTACTGCAAAAAAAAAAGTTCTTATTCTGCTTGGATCTATTTGATTAGGTCACAGAGACACCTATTTTCTACCTTGTGCCATATAACTGTACTATGTAAGAACTGAATATGCAAACTGCTGAATCCAAATAACTCATGGAAGCTGACAGAATAACATTAAGGCTACAGTGAAACAAATAACTTCCGATCGACTTGTCAAAAATAACTATTTTTTTTTTTTACAAAAAGCAAAATGTGACTTCAATCCAATTCTCACTTAAAGTAAATCTAACTAAACGCTCATAACCACTCAAAGGAAGGCACACTATGTTAAATACAGATCCTGTGACGCCAACTCTGAAGACTATAGAAAATAATAGTGATCTATTTTCCCAAAGGGGTGGGGGAGCATTTTTGAGTCATATTGCAGTTGGCAAATCTATTGACATATTTTAGTAGGAAGGTTTAGAAACCATTAACAATCATCGAAAGTGTAAGAATGTTACACTTCAGAATGTATCTGCTTAACTGTTTGTTTGGGGTGGTTCTTTTAAAATTCTACATACATTGTAGTTCTTTTTTCTACACCTAAACAAGTGGTGACTCACTGCCAAACAAAAGAGAAAATTTAATGAGCTACCCCAATGTAAACTGTTAAGTACTGAAGCTAAAGCAATTGGCTATTTGAAGCCCAACAGCAACTATTCTACGCAAAAGGGTAGTTATAAAAACAATGAAAAAAAAAAGATCTGCTGCTTGATATTTATAACGCAATCATCTACGCAACTGACGCATTAGTCATAGTTCTACAGATGCAGCTTAATTTATGGCATAGCTGCAGTGATGTAATAAGATAATGGTTACCAGGATGGAATTTACTAATATATGTAATTGTACTTGATTGGCAATCTCTGATTTTTCTTTAGTAAGATTTAAGGATATATTTAAGAAATCAGATTTCTATACTTCTCTTTTACATCTTTCATTATTCAAGATTAAGAACGGTAGTGTTCAGTTTAACACAATCCTATTATCTGAATCTTTCTGACTCCCCAGATGTTAGTTCTAACTAAGCATATTTTTTTCAATTTTCAAAACGTATTGATGAAGTACCAATTAAAAAAAATGAGTAGATAAAAATAGCAGTGTATATTTGTCATGTCTTAAACCGCAGCATAAAGACACTGAATATGTATATAGCTCAAAGGTAGGTTTTATAACACAGAATTGTGCTAAACATATTCATAAACTCATCTTAGCATCAGGGAAACTAATGGGCTTCAGGAACAATTTGAATTAAGAAGGGTAATAGTTGGAGGATTTGTTCACCTCTCTCACACAAAGTGACAGCCCTCGGCTCACCATGCTTCAATTCAAAAGCTAACTCTGGTTAACACTTGTAGAGGAAATCTGTAGGGAATATCAGGATGTAGGATAAACAGGAAAGTAAAAAGGAACTGAAGAAAGAGAACGGTAAATCACTTTTGGTTTTTGGTCCAAAGAACACAACCACCTCTTTCTAACTGTGGAAAACAAGGCACTGACAGATATAAAGAGATCTATAGTTAGCCAAAAGTGGTTATTCCCAAAATTATCTTTAAGCTCAGCTTAAGCACTTTTCTTTTCCCTTGGAATATAAAGCCTCATATCTGCAGTCAACATAGTCTGTTATTAAGCATGTTTATTTTAAAAACCTTCAGGGAAAAAGAATAATGGCGTGCCAGTAAAATGTGTTCAGATCACATTAGACAGTAAACTACCTGTTTACATTTCCACTTGCCTATTTTGCCCCATTTTGCAAACCAAGGGTTGCTTAACAAGGATTCACTGAATAAACCACCACTGGTTGGTTTTGCGCAATCAACCTTAAACCACAATTTACCAATTGCAACAGTAAATCTCACACAAAAAAATTAAGGTAAACAAAATTAAACCTCATTATGACTTAGCATGGCACGGAAGTCTAAATGACATGTGGAATTTTCACATATTTTAAAGAATATAATTCCTTAAGAGCTTTCAAAATTAAACGTTCTATGCCTCTTTTAAAGGATTGTGGGGTTACCAGAACTGAAATAAATTTATCTCTGCTATTGTACTGTATGTCTTAAACTGTGTGAAGTAGGGGTGTATTTTTTTCTCTATAGCACCTCTTTTGTGTGGGTAAGTTTGAGGGAAATCTGAAGGTTTATTTGGATGCTACAAGGTCTCAAAGTTTTACAATTGTCCTTTTTCTACAGAATCCTAAAATGACATTTGGAATGTACAATTTTGCGGTGCTACAGATCTGCCAGAGATCTCTTTTTGAGGTGAATTCTAGAATTGAGTATTTGCTGTTAGAACTGGGAGAATCTAATGATTCCTATAATCCTTACTAGCTAGTTATTTTGGAACTGGTATAGGCATATAGTAATTAAATCTGATTGTCTTTCATTTCTTTTGAACAAAACATTCAAGGTATTTTGTAGGGATAAGAAATACTGCCAAGAAACACTCAATTGTCTTTTTTTTAATGAATCTTTCCACTATAAAATCAATAGAATACACAGAGGCAAGGTTAACAGTTACTTCAAATAATCTTTCCTATCCCTTACCGATAAATTATTTACTTCATGTGGGAAGGTTTGCTTATGAGAAGTTGGAGCTATCAAAATGGGTAAGATGTGGGTGTTGGCAGCTATAACAATAGTTGAAAAATAGATACAGCAAACAAATTCAACCAATCACATCCCATCCCACTAACAGCCAGACTAAGCCATGCCTTTGAAGCTCCCTTAAGCAGGAAGCTGAAAACGAGACAATTTTGAAAGCAGTGTCAGCTAGAAAATGACCTTAGCTTAAACACATTTGAAAGGGCATGTCAGCTAATTGAGCCTACAATCAACCAGCCTTAGTCTGCCTCTTCAAAGTTCACCTCAGATGGAGAACATGGAGCAGGTCACCTGTCACCTAATGAAACTCATGCTTTCCGATATGCCACTCCAAAGCTGGACAGTTACTCAAGAACGTGGTAGGAGAAAACGTATTTAGCATCTTTTCTGGGATGTAGTCTGTGATTCTTTCCTCCCCTCCCATGGGGAGGGGGAACAGTACTTGACGAAAAAGTACGATCATTAAACTTTTATTTATGAGGGTTACAAGGATGACTACCTACACTCCTTTTTCTAACACCATAAATTATTACCTATATGCAAAGAACTAAGTGAGAGAATTCTACTCCACTGGTCCAAAGTGAGAAGACTTCAAGGCATTCTGTAATTTCTTTAAACAGACTCACCACATAGTCAGATGGGGTGAAAAATTAAGTCTAGAAGGCAGTTAAATGTTTCACCCCAAACAGTAATACAAATTGTTCCATTTGAATTTAAGAGTGTGTGAATCCAGCCTATTGTAAGTTATTCCACAAATGACAGGACAAGCAAACTTTCAGTGAGCGTAATATGTGATTCGAATCAATGCTCTGAACACGTGCTAAAACTCAGCTCTCAGCCACATAAAAAAGGTTTCCGCTGGACACCCAAAACTTTCTCTGTTTCAAAATCTATCTCAATAAAGTCAAACTTCTGCCAAACCTGCCTTACAGAAAGAGGAAGACACTTCCAGGTTTATTTTAAGAGGCATTCCGTGAAGCCCTTATCATAAAATAAAACTTAGTGTAGCCCAGGGCTTAGATGACACAAGGGGCAGGATTAGATCAAGGAAGTTGTGTTTTGCATTGGGAATGTTCTGTTTTTTTAAAAAAAAGTGGGGTGGGGGGGTTTCTGAATTGTCGACATCAGAAAAACCTGGATATATTAGACCATTATACTTATACTTAGGTTTTATACTTAGATTAAAGGTAAAAGTAAACATTCCCCTCGCACATATGTGCTAATCGTTCCCAACTCTAGGGGGCGATGCTCATCTCAGTTTCAAAGCCGAAGAACCAGCACTGTCCGAAGACGTCTCCGTGGTCATGTGGCCAGTATGACTCAACGCCAAAGGCGCACGGAACGCTGTTACCTTCCCACCAAAGGTGGTCCCTATTTTTCTACTTGCATTTTTTTTTACGTGCTTTCGAACTGCTAGGTTGGCAGAAGCCCGGACAAATAACGGGAGCTCACCCCGTTACGCGGCACTAGGGATTCGAACCGCTGAACTGCCGATCAGCGTCTTAACCACTGAGCCACCGCGTCCCTGTACTTCGATTAGGTCTACCTAATTTAACTTGATTGGCATTCAGAAGCTCCCCATCAGTTCCTCTGCCCCTTCGTGATATAGACTACAAATTAAGTATAATTTCTAATGCATTTTACAATGCATCGTGTTTGCAACTACCTACCCTCGGCGTAGATTAGTAATAGAGGAGGTAGGTTCAGAAAATGGAACTGAACCCCCAAAATGTCTTTATTTATTGCCTTTAGTAATCTTAATCCATGGTGGCATCCATGGAGGCACCTGCACACATCAAATTAAACCCTATTTTATGCAGGGAACCCCCATTTTCAAGGTTCGCACAGCTTGCCAAGCCCAATTCAAAAACACGTGGTTTTTTTTAAAAAGGGGAGATTTTGTGCCTTGAGAAAAAAAAGGGGGGCTGCTCTTCCATAGCTACCTTTCCAAGGTAAGAAGGAGCAAAAACCTTAATAGATTTGTTATTTATTGGTGCATTTACATAGCAAGAGATTCTTCCCTTATTTTTTGTTTTTTTCTAATTAGAGGCGCATTAACAGATCCCGATGCATCCCATTTCCCCTCGGCGACCCCAACCCTCCTCTCCCTTCCTGCAGGTGTTGGGACTACAGTTCCCATGTGGCGGCCAATTCATGGGACAGGCAGTCCGAGGGAAGGGGAGGGAGGAAGGCAAGATGGGCAAACGCGGCGGCGTGCACGCCCAGGCGCCCTTCCCACGTTTCCCCCCTTCCCTAAACACGAGTCTCCTCAATTTCACCCCACCCCACGCCCAGCCCGGTGGCGGCTGCGGATCGAGGCCGGGCTGGAGGCCTCGGGCCAGGTCTCACCATCCTCCTCAGGGGCGGCGGGCGGCGGCGGCGGCGGGGCTGTCTGGTGGCCGGCGGCTCTGGCTCTGCTCACGCCGGGCGGCTCCGGCTCGAGGTTCGGCTGCGGGGCCTGTCTCCATCTATGGGCGCCGAGCCCGGCAGCGGCGCGAGGCCGAAGCGGCCGGGCGAAGCAGAGGAGACGGCCGGGGAAAGCGGCGGCGGCGGCGTCTCCCCGCCAGAAGGCCGCCGCCGTGGCGGGAGGCTGCGGAGGGGGCAGCCGCCGAGGCAGCGGGCACGGCTCGCGGCAGGCTCCGGCTGGGGCTCCAGAGCGGCGGCAGAGGCGGCGGCGGCGGTAGCGGCGAGGGCAGGAGCGGCCTGGTGGCTCCTTCTCATAATTGTGCGACTGGGCCGGCAGCGGCGGCGGCAGCAGCAGCGCCGCGGCCTGGCGCGTCAGCTCGCGCCGCCCTCCGCCCGCCCTCCTCCCGCCGCCGCCGCTGCTGAGGGGAGGCCAGGCTGAGGTGTTTGTTGGGGTGGCTGTTGTGTATTGGGGTTTGTGTGAGGGGGGGTTGCGTTGCTTTACACACGCACACGCGTCTGTGTGTTCACACATACCAGACACGCGCACGCAGGGCACCTGCCCTGCAAACGTGCCCACAGGACACGTGCCTTTCTTGTCACTTTTGAAATGGCTTGATATTTGTTCTTTTCAATTTTCACATTTTGGAATTATTTTAATTTTTAAAATAATAATTTAAAATTTAATTTAAAATTTAATTTTTGCCTTATATGTGGTTGTTTTTCATTTGGGTTTTTTTCCCCCCCCCCCTGTTTTGTATCTTTTGTAGAAGTGCATTTTCAAAACATGGAAGCCAGACATAAACAAGGATGAGTTACAAATTATCAAACCTTTCTCCCATTCTCAAGAACAGCGATGTGGTTGAAAAGAAGGTTTTTAGTGGAAAAGCAAGTTGTAAATATGTTCAGATAAAAACAAATAAGGATATAGCAATAGCTTTGTAACTTTTCTGTTCTATCGATCCCACCCGATCCTTTCAAATGTTCAGCTGTCATTCTCCAGTAAACAGTTCACTTTCAATCCTCATCTGTACATCTTCTTATACTAAACAGGTTACCATTTATTCAAACTAAAGTTGCTGGAGGGAATAAGATGCTATCACTTCACAAGCTCTCTTGTTGATGAATTTTTACTTGGCATTACTTAACACTTGCCTTATAATCCAAATAATGAAGACAATATACCTTGGGGTTTATTGGAACAGAGGTGTGTTTTCAGTGCTTGAAGCCTCTCTGTAGGACGTCTACTTGGCTTCTATAATAATATGTATTTATTGTGTTGTATATTCTGGAGTAGATATCTGTGAATATCGAAGTGAGACAGGTAAAACTGAAGACAAGTGTTGCCTAAAGACAGAAAGAATGAAACCACCTTACAAAGACAGTTCTTTTGTAATCTTTCTTCCTCTGCTCTTCATATAACTAGCAAGAAATGTCAGTGTGACCTCAAGATATAAGGCTAAGTCTAACATTTTACTTATCCTCTCAGCTGTTATAATTACTATCAACTCGGCATATCACTTTTGTAAATACAATTATCATAAAACGCCACTGTCTTAACGTCACCTTTATCTGCACTCCAGTTTAACAGTTGCAATACTAAACTATACCCTCCATATTATAATCAACTTGTAGTTATAATAGTACGTGCAAGCTGTCTTTTGCACACTGTCATCTGCATATCATTTTGTTTGCTTTTCAGTTTTATTATTGATTTCTGTGCAAGTTGATCCTTAAGCTTGTAAACTAGCGATCCTATAAACATGGAAAATTGAGAGAATTTTGTTGTGGTTTTCTGTGCATTAGCACAAAACGCATTAGCATTTGGTTGCTGTTTTAACAATAGTACACAAAGAAAGGTTAGGCATCTGCGAAGAATCGTGTCAGCGTTTAAATATAATATTAATATATTCTTGGTTTTAGAATTATTGCATAGCTTGGGATGGCCAACATTCCGGTAAATAAGGCCACTCCATATGGTTGAAGGCACAAATATCACAATAAATGAGAACATAAGAATTTTCAACATCAGTAAAAAAGATGCGATAGATGTTGACAGGTGGAAGTGTTATTGAACATCAGCATTCCTCTTCCAAAGTTTCAATTCACCCGCCCACTTTGGACTAGGACTAGGTAAACGAATTGTAGAACAAGCACTTCTATTTATATTTTTTAAAAAATAAATTGCAAAGGAATCTAGGACAAAGATGCCTTGCGGAACAGCAAGGAAGTCCCTCATAAGGAAAAGTCAGTAGAGAAAGGATTTATGAAAGGTTCATAAATACGAACCAGTTGCAGAGCGTCCAAATTTTGATCACGTGACCATGGGAATGCTGCAAGGGTCATAAGTGATGGTGACCCCCAGGGGGAGAGCCTTCTCTGTGGGGGCACCTACCCTCTGGAATCAGCTCCCCCCAGAGATAAGGAGAATCCAGGACCTCAGTGCCTTCCGTCGTGCCCTTAAAACCCATTTATTTAAACAAGCCGGGCTGGCTTAAGATGAAATTTTTAACTGTTTTAAATGTTTTAAACGTTTTAATTGGTAATGAGTTTTAATTGGGCCAAATTTATATATCTTTTAATTGTTTTTTAATATTTGTCTTGCATGTCTTTTTAATTTTGGCTGTACACCGCCTTGAGTCCTCAGGGAGAAGGGCGGTATAGAAATCCAATAATAAAATAAATAAAATAAATAAAGTGTGAAACATGATCATAAGTCGCCTTTTTCAGTGTCATAACTTTGAATGGTCACTAAACAAATGGTTATAAGTCAACGACTACCTGGTTGTAGGAGCACAAAAGCTCTGGAATAGCATATATTACTATTCCTGCAAAAACAATACTGTGAAAAGGATCATTTGGGTCTCAGCCAAGGTGCCCTAAGGCTGACTACCTCTTATCTTGTGGCTCGATAGCTCACCAAACCTGCCTGAACTTGTTCTTGTAGCAAAGAAATGTAAATATGCTACAGGTACAAGGGGCAGTTTGGCCAGAAGCAGAAGGGATGTTTTGTACAACATATGGAACAATGAATATTGAAAATTCAAGGCAGCTTCCAATATAGAAGATAAAAAAGTACAATGGATTAAAATTACTAATTACTAAGTGTAATTACTAATTACACTTAGTAATTACACTAAGGGACGTGGTGGCTCAGTGGGTAAGACGCTGAGCTTGTCGATCGAAAGGTCGGCAGTTCAGCGGTTCGAATCCCTAGTGCCGCGTAACGGGGTGAGCTCCCGTTACTTGTCCCAGCTTCTGCCAACCTAGCAGTTCAAAAGCATATAAAAAATGCAAGTAGAAAAATAGGGACCATTTTGGTGGGAAGGTAATAGCGTTCCGTGCGCCTTTGGTGTTGAGGCCACATGACCACGGAGACGTCTTCGGACAGCGCTGGCTCTTCGGCTTTGAAACGGAGATGAGCCCTGCTCCCTAGAGTCGGGAACGACTAGCACATATGTGAGAGGGGAACCTTTATCTTTAAGTGTATAAAAATCAAATCTTGAAAGGCGAATTCAAACAGACAAATATATATATATATAAGTAAAGGTTCCCCTAGCATCTTCCAAGATACATCTTTAAAATCTGAGAAGGCATAAACTATTTTTTTTTTTTTTAGTTTTTTTCCCTGGAAAGCAAATGGAGATGATTAACCGCCATATTGATGTCATACAAAGGCTATGTTTAATGTGTAAACCAGACAGGAAATAAAACAATACTTAAAATTATTGCTGAAAGTTTATTTGATATAAAATGTTTTTCCAAATTATAATAATCTTAGAAAACAAAAATATACAATGTTTCAGAAATAAAGCAGCAAAGAAAGTGATTATCAGACTGGATTATTGCTCTAGCAGGACTATGATAAATGTTATTCTTATTACTAAGGCTGTTAAAATGAAAATGGACAACTGAATTTTTAAGCACTTTTTAGCAGATGTCCAACATGGCCCCTAGCATGCTATTCAGTAGCCAATTGTTAAAAGCACCCAATTTTAAATAAATTGTTAAATAGTCCATACAGACACTGTTAATTTAACATTTCAAAATGAGAAGCTTGAAACATTTGTCATAATTTGAATCATACTTATTCTACTCTCTGTCTCAAAAAAGCAAATGCATGTTCAGTGGACAACTGTATATAATTTGTCAATTCTATTCCTTACAAATGTAACTCAGTGAACTTAGACATTAAACAAGATTAAATTTGACATTTCTCTATGAATTAAATTTATTGAACGTTAAAAAGAAATCCGAAGTAGCAAACAATATAATGTAAAAAAATAGACAAAAGCAATTCAAAAAGTCTCATTCATTTCCTCGCCATCTTTTACTCTTCCCAAACCCAGCAAAATTAAAACTCAGACTAACCTTTTATCTACAATTTAAGCTTGCATCTGTCTCATCAAAAGTCATTTTAAGAGCAAAGGATCTCTTTTCTATCCATCATGCAAATATAAGTTTCAGGTTCTCTTGATTTATTACAACCGGTGTTAAAACGAGAAGTCTGTTTGAATTCATGTTGACTAAAGAATATTTAAAAAGAATGAAGAAAAAAGAAAGATGGATCAAGTTGGGGACAGGATAAGAAACCTTGGTATTTATCGTTTCAAGTTTCTTAAGTCTGTAAACCTGATGATCGGACACCTGCTCTGCAGCCTTGACTGTTTTAAATGTGTCCCATATGATCAGTAAGCCTTTTGACAGAAAGGGCTCGGGTAATAATTAAATAAAGCTTCATCAATTATGACTGAAAACAGGAAATATCCCAGCTGTATGCCTCCTGTCCCTTACAAGAAGACCCCAATAGTATATCAAGAAAATGTAGGCCATTTTTTCATTTCTGTATTCTGCTCAACAGTGAATGGAAACTCTTCCATCAAATGGTCCAGGAAAGTCCCTGAACCTATTATCTGATATATGGATGAAGGAATTGTAGCTATGGTACAATCTATTCTACCCTTCATTGCCTACACCTTGGGGCATGGCAGGGAAGTTCTCATGAAGACCACCTTCTTCATGGATGTGTCACCTCAAATCAAAAGCCCACACAAAATCAATATTTTAAATTGCTATAAGACACTGTCTACAACAGAGGTCTTCAAACTTGGCAGCTCCCAGAACTCTGGGAGTTGAAGTCCACAAGTCTTAAAGCTGCCAAGTTTGAAGACCTCTGGTCTACAAATTTAGAGGAAATTCTTGCTTTATGGATCTGCCTTCTCTTGTGGAGATTGACCTTACAAGTATGCAACTAGTAAAAAGAATAGCAAGTGCTTTTAAATTGCTTTTCAGACTTGTTCTCATTAGCTTAAACGAAGTTTCATTTAAAGGAAGCCTATTTCTCCTGAGTGAAAACATCATAAAAAAACAGTTATTTCAAAAGCTTCCGGTCTCTTCAGTTGATCTACAAGATCCATGTTACCTAATTATTCCAGCTTCTCCTAACTTGATGGCTTTTAAACATGTAGAATACAATTCCCAGAATTCTTAACAATATTCTGTAGCTGCAGTCCTATGATATGTGGAAGGCACCAAATGAGGAAGTTTATGTTACACTGTTGTTCTTATATTACATCTGAACTAAAGCATTGCCAAGTCTTTTTTCCCATTTTTTTTTCTTTTACACATTCCTCCAACTATCTTTGGTTTAAAACTATGTTGGTGCTCAAAGTTACCAAACTTCTGGTTCATCAGCACTTCCAAGAGATGTTAAAAGTGGGAAATCTATTTCAAATCAAAATGCTAGAGCTGAATTTATTCTATTAACATTACGACGACTGTTGTAAAAGCTTTGTACTAGGGCATAGGTTGAAATAAAAATTCAGATGATGGATATGTTACAGTGATGACAATAAAAGATCAGTTAGGGAGAACTAAAAATGAGCCTCTGATTTTGAAACTTAAGACTTTTATTAATTGTGCTTATGTTTAAAGAGGAAAACTAAGTTTCTGGTTTTTGTATATTCCTTCCAATTTTTCTCTTAAGTATTTTAAAAAATAATATTCATTAGCTCACAATGGATTAAGTACAGGAACTCCTAATTATAACAATAATGAGTGAATGGGCTCTTCTCAGCTGATTCTTTGTCCGACTTACTCATTTTATAATTTCACACCCCTCTATATTATACATTATAACTTGTATTATTATACAGGCGAGAACCCATTTTGTGGCCACAGGTTGTATATCTTTTTTGTTTCAACCACTGAAGGTCAAAAGATTTGTGACAGTGACATTGCTACAAAATGGAAAGGATCGGGACGAACATTTCAGTTTTTTTAGGGTTTGATAAGGTTAAAAAAATGGGAATGTTGAGACCTTAATGCCTCTGTTTTTCTCTTTTGGGGGACAATCATTGGATGCAATCAAATATACATTTTGCTGCAGAATATTGGCATCAACCTGGACTTCTGGGAACTGTACTCATAGGATTACATGGTTGCATGTAACTCTAAGTTGCCCATTGTTACTTTCTCATACTTGCATAGTAACCCATGGCGTTTCCTGCTAGCTGGACCTCTGATAAGACACTTCTGGTCTGCATTATTCTGCTCCTAAATGCTTCAAAGATTTAGGTGGAAAGCCTGAGATCCAGGAGCAAATTGGACCATCAATTAGAAATACTATCTATTTCATAGGCCACAAACTTGAATTGAAGCAAGGCACAGGTTTATTGAATATGGTTTGTACCTCGAGAGATAACATGTTCTAACAATTCTGAGAATATCAATAGTAAACTTTTCACAAAAATATATGTGCAAGTGTAAAAAAAGGCGATTCTTTTCATAATAAAGTGTATGAAATATTCCAGTTTAAAAATTAAACCAGTCTCTATTATTTGAGTAGAAAAACCATAGTACATTATTTTTGGTGATGCATTATTGTCCCTCATGGTGTTGGGTGGCTTGTGTGACATTTTCTTCATTAGAAGCAGAAGTCATCACCTGGGCATAAAAGAAATGGTATGTTAGTAATCAAATTGCTGGCTTTGTATTTTCGTTAGGCAATTACAAGGATAGCAATATAATAAATATGATGGTATACAGCCCAGGACCAAAGATAAAGAAGGTTTGTCTAAGTGAATAATTGGAGCCTTCATTCCCAAGCAACAAAACAAACAATAAAGTTTTACTATTGGTTTACAAATTCGTATATTTGTAAAAGTGTGAGTAGAATGACAAAAATGATTGGTTCATCTTTTCAGGAACCCCTGGAAAATAAACTGAGCAAAAACGTTAGATGTTCTCAACCAAATACCGTGTTTCCCTGAAAATAAGACCCTGTCTTATATTTTTTTGAACCCTGAAATAAAGCCTTATTTTCGGGGAGGTCTTATTATTTTGGGGCACGTGGAGCAAAATGAGGCTCCTCTTGCCATTTTACCTGATTTCCAGCTCTGTGTTTAAATAATTTCGGGGAGGGCTTATTTTCGGGGGGGGAGCTTATTTTAGTGCATGCGCTCAAAAGTCCCATTGGGCTTATTATCAGGGGATGTCTTATTTTTCTGGAAAACGGGGTACAATTTGCTGTACTTTATACACATAGCACATGGAACTAAACAATAAGATGCTTAAGACAGCATTCAAAACTATATTATAGTAGAGAAGCTTTACTTAAAAACTGTTGGGAGGCTCTAAAAACAAATTGATTCATGGGAAGACGAAAACAATTTCTGCTTAAAGTCAGAAATAGACGAAAACAGAAGCATCCATTGGGTTATGTAATTACAAAACACAACGGTTGGATTCAGGTAACCGCAGGAGTAAAAAAAAAAAGGGGGGGGGTTAGTTTGGGACACAGCAAATTGTGTGAATTATGATTTAGTCAATAATATGCAGACCAGGTTCGCATGTTTGGTTAATCATGATTTATTATCATGATTAACCAAACATGCAAACTTGGTCTACATATTCCTAAAGTATCTTCCCTCTTACCAGTGGTGAAATCTAAAATTTGTTACTACCGGTTCTGTGGGCGTGGCTTGGGGGGGGTAATGTGACTGGGTGGGCGTGACTTTTTTTTGTTTCTTTTAAAACCATTTTTTCTACAACCTCTTCGGCGAAGAGGTTGTGAAAAGATGCTTTCAAAAGGCTCTGACGATCCCAGCTGAGTTGCCTGATCGGCAGAGACATTTTTTCTTTTAAATGCCTCTGACGATCAGGCAACTCAGCTGGGATCGTCAGAGGCATTTAAAAGAAAAAAAGGGTTTTTTTCTTTTAAAAGCCTTTGATGATCCCAGCTGAGCGATCATCAGAGGCTTTTTTTTTTTTTTTACTTTTAAAAGCATTTTTTCGGCCGAAGAGGTTGTAGAAAAAATGCTTTTAAAAGTAAAAAAAAGCCTCTGATGATTGTGCGGCTCAGCGGGGCAGGGGGGTGGGGCAGGGAGTTTTGCTACCGGTTCTCTGAACCACCCGCCTCCATCGCTACCGGATCAGACGATCCGGTCCAAACCGGGAGCATTTCATCCCTGCCTCTTACTAATTATATATTCTTACATCCAACTATGAGAGGAAAAAAAAAGCTGTTATCACTCACAAAATCAGGAGCTGATATCTTAGTGCTGGAGAAAAAAAACCTAGGACTTAAAAAACAAAACAAATGCCCATAACTCCTCAGAAAACAACCAACCAACCAACCAACCAACCAACAAACAAACAGGTACAGTCATTAGTTCTCTTGAAGTTAATCAATATTTTCTAAAAAGCCAATGGGGGAGGGGAGGGAATGCTTTTCTGCAATGTAGTTTTTCCAGAAAATCTGTAAAGCCAAAGTAGGTGGGTTTTAAAAAAAAAAAAATGCAAGGGATGAACATGCCTCCTTTGCTTCTGTTTTAATGAGTCAAATATTTTCCTGGGTGAGTTAATTCCTATGGCTTTCTTAAAAAAAGGGATGGACGCCAAATAAATCTGAATCGGTAGCACAGTCAGAATTTGGATGTACTCTTCCACTTAAGACATGAGGCTAGGGTAGCCTGCAGCTCACCTGTTGAAGAAAACGGGGCATCTAAACCAGGGCTCTCCAAATTCGACAACTTTAAGACTAACAAAGAAGAGAATATTTGTAGCTCAGGGGGTCCTTGATGCTCTCTGTTGCTTTCTTGCAAACATTCCATGATCCAAACCAGATAACATCATCAGGGCTAGTGACGATGATGTCGATGTTCATGATGATGATTAGCACCGATGATGTTACTTAGCTTGGGTCATGAAACGCCTGCATCCAAACTCAAGAGAGCACCGAGGACCCCTAATTTTAAGACTTGTGGACTTCAACTCTCAGAATTCCCCCAGCCAACATGTTGCCAGGATTGCTGATCCCTGATCAAAGCAGAGGCTGATAGAGAGATAACAGTTCTAGTCTTTCAAACATCTGACTCTTAACGCATGTCATCCTACACAAGAAGTCTCCCAAAAATGTGGCTGGAAAAGCAATCGAGGCTCTTTTTGCAAAAATGGCATCCCAACCCAGAAAAATCCGGGGGGGGGGGGGGGGGGGGAGAAATCAGTGACCATGACATGATTAAACTGAAGGACAGGGCAAACAGGCCCAGTCTGAAAAATGTGGCACTGATCTCGTTCATGGACAGAATGCTGGTATCCGATTCTTTCCAGGTCAAGAATCAAACCAAGTGCAGACTGAAAAATCACGCTGCCAGTTTCGGCCAAAAATAAACACGGGGAGGCAGGAAGTGGATGAGGCAACTGTTAAACCTTCAAGCTAATTTTTATTTGCTAGCTGGCTCCATCAACTCAAATACAGAGGCATGCTGTTGTGGGGTGGGTGGGGGTGGAGAGGAGGCCAGTATTCTTGGTTCAGCAGCCTCAGAGCTTGGCATGTGCGAACACCACGGGCTTATAAAAGCATCCAGTGCAATTTGTGAATGGTAAAAATCAGCCTCCCAAGAACCAGTTACAGTTGTTATGGCTGGCAGGCAAAGGTAGGTTTCGAAATATGTCGGAAATAATGGCTGACGTTCCAAAGAGGCCTTTTCTATGACCAGCAGAAATCAAGACAAAATATCTTTATTCCTTCCATTTATTCCCTACCTTTCTACCCCAGGAATATTTAAGGCAACGCACAAGTATGAACGCTGTACATTTTATTGTGATGCAGAGCTGAACGGAAGTTTCTAGAGCAGGGGTGCCAAGCTTGCGGCCCGCGGTCGAGATGAGTCACATGCTGGCCCCACCCCCACCCAGTTTAGCAAAGGGGAGGAAGTCCCCATACATCATGTGACGCTGCCGTGACGACGCGAATTTGACACCCCTATTCTAGAAGGAGAGAAAAATATCTGGCGTACCTACTTCCACTTAAACACCAAGCCCATAAAAAATACAGATTATTTTTATAACATTTTCTAAGCTATCACATGGGTTCTTTGGCTGATTCAGCATTTATCATCCTCGCTAAGTTAGACTAAAAGGGTCGGATGGAAAAACACAAATAGGCAAAAAAAACCCTTGGTGATTATTAAGCTTTAACGGTGCAATGGGTTCCAAAGACCTGAAAGCAGATTTCAGGAAACCCCAAAAAGAATCTATTTACATTTATCCACATGCCTAACTGGAAATAGGACCAAACAGCAAGCTCCAAATAGCATCACTCTTTGTGCCACTATAATTTTAGGGCAATGAGAATGCAACAATGAAAAGGCAGGACAGTATATTGGCTCGAGTATCAAGATCTGTGCCGTTTTTAAGATTTCCAAAAATATCCATCAAATCACTGCTTAGCAAACACGTTGGGTGTTTTTGCAAAAAAAAATAAAAAAATCTGGTTGGGTGGGAAATTTGTTCAGAAACTGCATCACAAGATTGCTTCTGACACTTTGAAGTGAAGCTTTGTTTGCGTCTCAAATACGACGAGAACAAAACAAGAGTGGTTTTCCCCCAGGGAGCAAATCTTTTTAAAAGGCTCCTCTGGCAAACAAGGGTTAATTCGAGTTCAGGTAACCTGGGAGGGTAACCTGCCTCTAAAATAGGACTTCGGGTATTCCCACTCAGCAAATTTGAACGTAATACCAGACAGTTCATCAGTTCATCAAAAAGTCAATGGGGACTTTTCCTCCGTTCTTCACTTAAAAAGATTCCACCACTTGGTGCTGAATGTTAATAAGCTGGTTGAATCACACAAGCGCAAGGTAGATAGGAAAGTCGAACAAAAAGATTGCTTGCCGCTGAGAACTTACAGACTAGTTTAAAGGTCTCGCTGAACTGAGCCTTGCTTGAACTGCCTTCAAATTCTCATGCCGCGGAGTTAGGATTTTCATTCCAGACTAAGTCGTGCTGACACAAAGATCCAAAGTTCAAAGCAATTTAAATCCTTGCTTGCCGAGAAAAGAATATGAAACTATCGCTATGGCAACGTTAAGTACTTCTAAAGAATGAAACTTGCCGTTTGAGATACGAGTATTCGGTTGTTAGTTTAGAAGTGGGACCGAAGTAGTAGGGCCAGGGGACTCCCATTAGAAATATGTATTTCCCAGGCTGAGCTTTTAAATGTGGCTCGGGAAGTGAGACGAGAAAAGAGGCACAAAGTACATATTGAACTAAGCTACGCTGCTCTGGTTCCGACAGCAATGATTGCCTCCCCAACCTCTGTGTAAACATTCAGCTGCACGATCCCCCATTATCTGTGAACAGGCCTGTGAGTTCACTAGTTCACAGGAAAGGGGCTAAAAGGAAAACAAAGAAGGCCCCTCACTCTTGTGACTTTGGAGGATTTATTGGCTTTAGAACTGGTTCCGTTAAGTGAAATTCTTGGGACCTCACCCTGTCCATTTCAATCAATCTCTTTTTAAGGGGGCCAAAACTGTGCATAGAAAAGAATTGTTTGCCAGTTTTAGGCAGGTGCCAAACTTTCTGATCTCCATGGGAATATCAAAAAGCAGGACCAAATCATCAGATGACCTTCAAATCCTTGGTGTCGCATCTTATTGCCAATTTGGTCAAGATAGAACGTAATTCTGTCTTGGCTTCCTCTTTTTTTCACCGTTTCCCTTTTTCTCTTTTCTTCTCTCCACCCATTCACTACAGTTGGGTAGATTTCATATGCTCTGGATATATAAATTATACTCTGGGCTTCTTGACAAAATAGCAATAGCACTTAGACTTATATACCGCTTCACAGTGCTTTACAGCCTTCTCTAAGCGGTTTACAGAATCAGCCTCTTGCCCCCAACCACCTGGGTCCTCATTTTACCCTCCTTGGAAGGATGGAAGGCTGAGTCAACCCTGAGCCTGGTGAGATTTGAACTGCCAAATTGAAGGCAGCCAGCAGTCAGCAGAAGTAGCCTGCAGTACTGCACTCTAACCACTGCACCACCGTGGCTCAAATGGACTATGACCCACAAAAGCTTAGCCTGCAATTGTCAGTTTTTAACCGGATCATTTTAAAATCAAGAAGAGAGAATGACTTCATCTGTCTTAACCGCTATACCTAGGTATTTGACCCACGTTAAGAGTGCACCTCATCTTTGATCAGTTTCAGAATCCCATTCAGATCCTCTAGGGAGGGTCAAGGGAGGAGGTAAAGACCATGGAAGGTGACAAGGAACTGGAGAAGAAGATGCAAACAAGTTGGACAGGACGGAGCAGAGTTGGCAGAAGGCTGCAAATGCTGGGTAACAGCAAATGAGAGGGAGAACCTCCGGGTAGGGAGTAAGGAGTAGAGTCAGGGGTCTTGCATAAAAGGATTTGGGTGAAGGCAACATCTGAGATGGGGAAACTGTAGAACAGCCAAGCCAATGGGTAGATATGCAGGTGACACAGAAACAAAGCAGTTGAGGACATGGAAAGAAGAAGCAGAAACAGAAAGGAGAATAGAGTCAGATACACGGAAAAGCAATGTAGGCATGGCGAAAAATAAAGTGGAAGAGAAGCAGGGAATACAGCAAAAAATGGATCCTGTAGGCCAGGGGTCTCCAACCTTGGCAACTTGACAACTTGTGGACTTCAACTCCCAGAATTCCTCAGCCAGCATGTGCTGGCTGAGGAATTCTGGGAGTTGAAGTCCACAAGTCGTAAAGTTGCCAAGGTTGGAGAACCTTGCTGTAGGCGACCGAAGAAAGGGGGCAAAGGGCATTTCAAACTGGCCCTGACCCTTTCAGACCTACTTTTTCTGCCCCCCTGGTCTCCTTCAAAAGACATTCTCTTGCGGCAAAGTATTTGGTGAAGATTTACTTTATTTGTTCTTAAGATTACGGAGAGCCGTCTTGGTATAGCGGATTAAGGCACCAGGCTAAAAAAAACAGGGAGATTGTGAACTTTAATCCCCCCATTAGGCGCAAAACCAGCTGGACGACTTAGAGCCAGTCATTCTCTCTCGACCCCAGGAAGAAAGCAACAGCAAAACACTTCCAAAAACGTTGCCAAGCAGTCCCAAGGAGTCAAGAGTGACTTGAAGGCCCACCCACTATCAGACCAATTCTCTCATATATATATATATTTTTCCCTCCAGAGCTCTAGGCAGCACAGGTAGTATCCCTGCCTTCAAATTATTATGTCTACGGTCACAACAGTCTTGCGAGCTATGTTGGACTAAGGGGCACCGAATGGGTCAGCATCGGGCAGGGAATTATCACCACCAAGAGCGACCTTGTCGCTGAACTCGCCATTCCTAACCCAACAGCTAAGGTCAACTTTGGATCTCGCAAGCCAGGCTCTTTGTGTGAAGAAGAACGAGCAGCAGCTGCTGTCCGCTACTATTTTGTCAGACTTGAACATTGGGCACTATCTAACAAAATGAAATTCAACGGTGAAAAATGTAAGGTTCTACATTTAGGCAAGAAAAACAAAATGCACAGGTACGGTATAGGTGATACCTCGCTCATACCCTGTTTCCCCCAAAATAAGACATCCCCTGATAATAAGCCCAATCAGGCTTTTGAGCGCATGGCAATAAGGCCAAGCGCTTATTTCAGGGTTCCAAAACAATATAAGACAGGGTCTTATTTTCGGGGAAGATGAAGGTGAGAGGGATCTTGGAGTCCTAGTGGACAACCATTTAGATATGAGCCAGCCGTGTGCAGCAGCTGCCAAAAAAAGCCAACACAGTTCTAGGCTGCATAAACAGAGGGATAGAATCAAGATCACGTGAAGTGTTAATACCACTTTATAAGGCCTTGGTAAGGCCACACTTGGAATCCTGCATTCAGTTTTGGTCACCATGGTGTAAAAAAGATGCGGAGACTCTAGAAAGAGTGCAGAGAAGAGCAACAAAGATGATTAGGGGACTAGAGGCTAAAACACATGAAGAACGGTTGCAGGAACTGGGTATGTCTAGTTTAATGAAAAGAAGGACTAGGGGAGACATGATAACAGTGTTCCGATATCTCAGGGGCTGCCACAAAGAAAAAGGAGTCAAACTATTCTCCAAAGCACCTGAGGGCAGGACAAGAAGCAACGGGTGGAAACTAATCAAGGAGAGAAGCAACTTAGAACTAAGGAGAAATTTCTTGACAGTGAGAACAATTAATCAGTGGAATAACTTGCCTCCAGAAGTTGCGAATGCTCCAACACTGGAAGTTTTTAAGATGATGTTGGATAACCATTTGTCTGAAGTGGTGTAGGGTTTCCTGCCTAAGCAGGGGGTTGGACTAGAAGACCTCCAAGGTCCCTTCCAACTCTGTTATTCTATTCTATTCTACTCACAGAACCCGATAAGTCTCTCCTTACCTGATAGCTGTTACCGTTCCAGAATTTTCTCATCTCCTTGCGGTACAAAGCAACCAGGGCACAAGGGATGAGTGTGCAGGGCACTAAATAGAGAAGAGCTGGTTGAGCCTTATTCATGAATACTAGACAGACGAAGGTGACCACCATGCCGACACCATAAGCTGCAGAACAATAAGAAATTGAAACGAGAATAAAGATAATTAGAAAATCGGGGCTGCTTGAATACCACTTTAGATTGAACTGAAAAGGGAAACAACAGGACAGAGGGGAAGGAGTAGAGAGAGAGGAAGGGAGAAGAGAGGAGAGGAGAGAAGAGGAGAAAGAAGAAAGGGAAAAGGAGAGGAAGAAAAGGGAGGGGAAAGAGGAGTAAAGGAGAAGGTTAGAAGGGGGGAAGAAGAGAGGAGTGGGGGAAGAGAAGGGGAAGTGGGAAAGAGAAGGAGAGAAAGAACGAAGGAAGTAGGAGACGAGAGAGGAAGGAAGAGAAGGGGAGGAGAAGAAGAAAGGTTGGAGTAAAGGTAAAGGGTAAAAGAGCAGTCCCGAAAAAGTTAAAACTAAAAATTAAAGTTAAAAGAAAAGATGAATGAAAAATGATGAAAATGACTGTACATGTAAATGTGTTTATGAGAAATAAAAATTAAAAAAAAAAAAGCTGCAGAACAAGGCAAACGTTAAAATAAAATACATCACTGAATATCGCAGATTTTTAAGCCTTCTTTAGGCCCAATTCACCGTCAGGCGGTTCTAAGAGGCTTACACAAGCCAAAAGGGCAATATTAAAACATTAAAATAATGAGTATTATTATTCAACAACCAACCAGACCCATGTATATAAGGTTCAAGCCAGTGGGGAATCGCACCAAAAGGAGGCTTGGAAAGGTAAGTAGAACAAGGAGGGTAGGAAATCAGCTGTGGCGCCCAATCTTGGGAACCTTTTTAAAAACTTTTTTAAAGCAATTTTTTCTACCGGTTTGGGCAAATAGGTAGTAAAAAATGCTTTTAAAAAGTAAAAAAAAAAAAGGCTCCGACGATCACAGCTGTGCTGCGCAAGTGTCGGAATCTCTTTTTTAATTTTTTTAAAGCATTTTTTTACTACTGATTCACCCGAACCGGTAGTAAAAAAATGCTTAAAAAATAAAAAAAAAGTTCCGATGATCGCACATCGCTCAACTGATCGTCGGAAGTTTTTTTTACATTTTTTTACTACCCGTTTGGCAAGCCACTAGCATTTTTTACTACCGGTTCAAGCAAACCGGCCCAAACCGGTAGCATTTCACCCCTGGTTCAAGCTACTCTATTGTTCTCTTATACAGGAATTTCCCCAGACTGATAGTTTTCATATGAAAACTACTAAAGCCCTAAGCATTCAGAAAGGGTCAGACCTAGCTGTCTTGTGTTTACATAGTGTCCAGGTGTATTCTGTGCTTCAGCCCTCCCAGCCAAGATGGTTGCTCTCCAGTGTCAACTCGCAAAGCATCCCTGGCCTGCTCTCGAGTTGCCGTCGCCAGGAGGAATGGGAAACTGGCAAAATGGCACAGCAGTCAAAGACAGATGCACATTCCATGCTTATCTCTCTCAAGGCTGTATCCCAGGGTTACCTTCAGTAGCTGAGGGGAGTGACCTCTACAACCCATGAAATTGCTCCGTTGGCAAATGTGATTGATGACACACCCTGGGGGAAGGGGGGTAAACAGGGTCATAATTGGAACATAAATTACGTAGGGTTAGAGTTGGCTTCATTTGGGAACGTGCCGACATGAAGCTCCTAATAAATAACTGGATTTCTTTTGAAGCTTGGCTCGAGACTCATGATTTAATTAGGGCATCCTGCATCATTAAAACTATCAGAGATAGCTAGGAAAGGAGCAACGTACAGCGGGGTAAAGGTGAAATAATCTCTTAATCCACTAACCACCTCCAATATGGAACGCCTCCATCCAGGACCCCAGACCAATTGGCAGAGTCAGGTTTTAAGGCTTCTCCTAAAAGGCCAAGAGGCTGGGGTCGGATCTCCCCTCAAGGGGCACTCCTAATACCGTTTTTCAAAATAATGGTTGGGATAGATTACCTATGGTGCAGCAAATGTAATACACGGAGGAAGAGCTGGTTTGCACATCAAATCTGTTGCAGTACGCAACCAGGAGACCTTAAAAAAACAAAAACACACACAAAAAAAACCCATCCAAAATGAAAGACAGATCAGAGAGATTTTGTCAGGAACAAAATGTCGTCATCAAAACAACAGGACTACACTCTTCAAATTAAGACCACAATTGAGCCCCAAAATTGATGTTGTTAAATGAGAAATTTGTTAAGTGAGTTTTGTCCCATTTTACGCCTTTTCTTGCCACATTTGTTAAGCGCATCACAGAGGTTTAGGAGAGCTGTAAATTTCATTATGCATGCTCAAGTTCTTTCCCTCCCATAATTTTAACCTGGGGTCTATGAGTGCTTATAAATACCCTTGGACTAAGCAATAACTCTGTATGTAGATTTTGGGAGGCGGGAACTAGATACCACTGGCCTCTATTTCTAATTTTTCAGTTTCCCCCCTGCTTTGTCTTTTCTGCCTTTCGTAAGTAAATAAATAAATATTTCAACGTCTACTTGGAAATCTGGCTGCAAATTATTGTTCTGGCAGTGGGCCCCACAGAATTCTATGGGTTGCATTTACCTATATTAGAATTTACTCTGCAGATCAGTGGTGGGTTTCAAAAATTTTTACTACCGGTTCTGGGGGTGTGGCTTGGTGAGCGTGACATGGTGGGTGTGGCTGGGTAAAGATACGACAAAATCTCCATTCCCACCCCACTCCAGGGGAAGGATACTATAAAATCTCCATTCCCTCCCCAATCCAGGGGAAGGTTACTGCAAAATCCCCATTTCCTCCTGATCAGCTGGGTCTTGGGAGGCAGAGAATAGACGGGGGCGGGGCCAGTCAGAATTTTTACTACCAGTTCTCCGAACTATTCAAAATTTCCGCTACCGGTTCTCCAGAATTGGTCAGAACCTGCTGAAACCCACTTCTGCTGCAGATAATATGTTACAATAATTTTTATACTTGTTGAGAAAAAACAGTGAAACCAGAAGAGTAAACTCGGTCTCTCTCTTCCATGCAATATACATATATTGGGTGTGTTTGTGTGAACAAAATGGCTTAGAAACCAGGAAACGTGCTATATGTGGACCAAAAATGTCCCACATGGTCATTATATGAAGAATTCTTTCCCTGTGTTGCCCGAAGCACCATGTTTAGGTTAGCAATAGCACTTAGATTATGTACCGCTTCACAGTGCTTTACAACCATCTCTAAGCTGTTTATAGAGTCAGTATAATTGCCCCCAACAATCTGGGTCCTCGTTTTACCGACCTTGGAAGGATGGAAGGCTGAGTTAACCCATAGCTGAAAGCAGGGGTGGGATTGTAAGATTTTAGCAACCAGTTCCCTGCCCAGTTGCTGGGTGGGCGTGGCCATAGGGGTGTGGCCTACTCAGCCTCCTGCACCATGAGGGAGGGGTTTGCCCTCCCCAGGCTCCGGAAGCTTTCCTCAAGCTTTTGTGAGAGCGAAAACAGCCTCCCCTGGCCTCCAGAGGCCCTCCCTCCAGAGGCCAGAAACAGGTCCATTTCCACACTTCCGTTAGGCCCGTTTTTTGCCCTCCCAGAGCCTCCGCTTGGGCCCTGCACTTATCTACAATGATGAACGGACCGTGTGGAGATTCCTGGGAGGGGTGGGATGGGCAGGGCCAGTCAGTCCTTGCAACTACTGGTTCGGCGAACCAGATGTAAAATTAGCATCCGGTTTACCCAAACCAGTCTGAATCCCACCTCTGGCTGAAAGAGATGCTTACCTGGAATAACAATATCACCAAATCCAAGTAATGAAAATGGCCTCATACACAACACTGCTGGTGACATGTCCAACCTGGGCACCTTGAAGACCACGGGCAACTGAAAAACAGTGGTTTTTTTAAAAAAAAAAAAAAACCTGTAAAACCAATCCAAAGGTTGTTTCATGAAAAATAAAATTTAATCAGAATCCTCTCCTCATCTAGTTTACACAGAAAAAGTGCTAACATTCAGAGAACAGCAACCAAGAAGCAGAGTGCACAAAAAAGTACGATCAAACACAAACGCCACGGAGGAAACATCTGGATTTAGCAGACAGACACCACTGACAAATGATTTCATAAAATGAGGAGCCCCGGGAAATGAGGAAAAAAGATTTTTTAGCCTGATCAAAGTTGATAGGGCAACACTTAAGATCTAAATCCTGAAGAAAATTAACGTGGAGAGAAGAGATAATCAGGTGGGTTTTTTTCCCCTGCCCCAAAGAATATTGATTTTTGTTTTTTTTTATTTATTTTTTGGAAGTAGGCCATTGTAAATCCATGGAACGTATCTTAAACACAATCCTTACTTTCTCATGAGGAGCTGACTGTTCAGCAGAGGCATCCATCAAGTTTCCATCACTCTAGGATCAAACCCAAGTCAACAAGCATTTAATACTTGGAAGAAAAAAGATTTTAAAAATGGCTACATTTTGTAAGCAGTTTATATTGGAATATTAAGGGCAATATCCAAGCACACTTTACACTGAGGAGGAAAAAGGCCAGTCCTATATTCGCTTTCTCTCTCCCCAAAAATTTAAGACAATGTTTCTTAACCTTGGCAACTTGGAAGATGGGTGGGACTTCAACTCTCAGAATTCCCCAGCCGGAAATTCTGGAAGTTGAAGTCCGTGCATTTTTAGGTTGCCAAGGTTGACAGATACTGTTTTTAAGAGGTCTCTAAGATGCTTTCAGCATGTTTATGTACAACAAGTGCAATATGATAAATGTAACCCAACCTCTGGAAACAGAAGCTACTGGTTTTTTCAAAAGATTTAATATGCCTACCTTTTCACTGCTTTCAAGCGGTCCGAGTGCCACTTCAACCATGATGCTTTCTCCACTCTGAAAGTTTGAAAAAAGGAATACGGATGCTGAAACGTTTATTCTGGAAATACTTAAAATATTAGGCATTTAAAAGTCAATGCATTTTTTTTTCAGCATTTTTCATTTTTTTGGGCCAGAACACTCCTTGGCAAACTCATATAAAATGGAATGAATTAGGGAACCATGATGGTTCATAATCCAATAAAGATTAACATGAGATGAGGACACTTTCAAAATAAAAAAAGCAAAATCAGAACAAACTTGAGAACCCAGTTGGTTCTGTGTGGGAACCAACCCACAGTGTTCTTGCAGGAAATGCCAGCTGCAAGTGTATTTCACAAATTTATTAGAAACAAGCATCAAACTGGGCTGATTTAATGCCATTTCTATCGGGTCAGAAAAATGAAACATAAATCAAAACACCGAAAAGCACATGAAGCCTAAGCACATATTTTAAAATAAAATAAGCAGAAGGTTAAAAAAAGTAGATATGCAAATGTTTCTACGATAAATAAAATAATGGACTTTTTTTTTTGTCTCTATATTTTGAGAACTGGACTACTGGATCTGGAATAAATTGTTTGGCATGTTTAAAAGTCCCCGGAATTAAGAGTCTGGGATATTATGTGGTTCACTTTATCTAGACCTTATTCTAATTTTATGGCATCACAGTGCCACACAAAGGCAACTGGTGGCATTAAACAACAGCCAATATTCTACCGCTAATCCTTGACTTAAGACCTCAAATTGGGTTCAGAATTTCTGTTGCTAAGCAAGTCATGCACAATTTTGTGATCTTTCCCCTCCCCCACCCCCACCCCCTGGTTGTTAAGCAAGTTACTTGTTAAGCGAATTGTGCGTCATTAAGCAAATTCCAGGTTTGCCCATTGACTTTGCTTGCCAAACTGGAAAGATCACAACTGGTGATCACAAAACTCTGGGATGCTGCAACCATGATAAATACTTGTACACTTAAAACTTTCACTGTATTGGAGCATATTTTTCATAAAAACACTAAAACACCAAAAATCGAACCCTCTCTGCATGTTGAAATGAATTGTTATAAAACCTGCATACTTACTTTTGTAATGTAAGGTGTGATGAAGACAAAAAACACATCATATAAAAGAAGGAGACCTAGGAGAATCACACATGACTAGAGAACAAAGAACAGGTGTTTATTTTTTAAACAAAACAAAACAAAACAAAAAACCAAAATGTATGCAAAAGCCTTTCAAACTTAAAAAACATTCATTCCATATTTGGGGTTTCTGTTTCTTTTCTGTGGTCTTTCTAATAGTGGCCATAAACAGCTGCATAAATACAAATTCTTTGGACATAGAAAAAACAGACTACAATCAAGGTTATCTTGTCCAGTGTATTCAATGGGTTAACTTTAAGTACCGTTTACTCTAGATTTAGCCCAAAGATTGTGATCCAGTAAAAAACAACAACAACCAATCAGAAAACAGATTACATAGCGAGTTGATTTTTAAAAAAGGAAACTGTAAGATATATATATATATAAATATATATAATAGATTACTATTAATCTATTTCTAATTAATTAATTAATCTAATTCTGCCAACCTAGCAGTTCGAAAGCACGTTAAAAAAATGCAAGAAGAAAAATAGGGAAGGTAACAGTGTTCCTTGCGCCTTTGGCATTGAGTCATGCCAGCCACATGACCACAGAGACATCTTCGGACAGTGCTGGCTCTTCAGTTTTGAAACAGAGATGAGCACTGCCCCCTAGAGTCGGGAACGACTAGCACATATGTGTGAGGGGAACCTTTACATATATATATATATATATATATATATATATATATATATATATATATATATATATATATAAAAAATAAGTGTTTTTCTATCGAGGCACCTGGTCTACCCCAGCATGTGGGAGGGAGCATACTGCATCCCTTTCGCCTTTCAGCTCCAATCCGGGAGCCCTCAAGAAGTCACATTCACGACAAACTATTTTATACCAAATTTGTATGTCGCTGATAAAGATTTATTTCTTTATCAATGACATATAAATTTGATATTGATATATATATAGGTCTTTGGTTATTCGGGTTTTGTCCCACGTAAAATTGGAAGTACCTTGGCACAAGGCCGAAGACACCAGCCTGATGATGACGAATGAGACTTTGTCGAAACATCGCCAAGGAACTTCCAATTTTACGCGGGACAAAACCCAAATAACCAAAGACCTACATACAAATACCCGCGCAGTATGCTCCCTCCCATATTGGGGCAAACCAGGTGCTTCGACAGAAATACACACACACACACTTAATCTATTTTTTTTAAAAAAAAAAAATCCTACAGAGCCTTGCTATCACTTTCAAATGTATGTTCAGATTTTCAAATCAACAGTAGAAATTTTGTTTTTGCTCTTATAAGTGCCCTTATAAGTGATATATTATTTCAATATAACGCAATGATTGTATGCCTCTCTGTGTTTGATAGCTATTAACAATGGCTAAAAACACATTTCTTTCCTCAGCCTTACTGCCTGTATTAAGAGCAGCTGAAATCCAGCACCTCTCTAACGTATTTTGTCAAAGAAAGTTAACTGTAACGGGGAAAATCTTCCCAAGCTGCACTGAAGACAAAATTTAAGACTATGGCTGAGTGGCAGATTAAAATACTCCCTTTTCCTTCACTCTATCATTTACTGTGTCGGTAGAAGTTTAGCTAAATAAGTTACTGTACCTTGAAGTTGGGCATTTTGAGTGTTTTAATAAAGTTCAGACAGAAAGAAATTCCCAGAATGTTTTGTAAAATCCAAGCCCAGCTAAAATAAATAATAAAAAAAAAGGTTATGTGTTAAGCACAGGAACAAGAATGCTACATACACTTTGTTCAAACTTCAGATATAATCCTCAACATAATGAATAAAGGATAATGTTCCTCTGAGCGTAACAGCACAGGCTTCCAAATAAATATACACACAGAAGGGTTGAGCAAGTGAAGAACTTACTGTCATTTAAAACAGGGGTCCCCAACCCCCGGTCCCTGGACTGGCACTGGGCCAGGCATGCCAGCAGCAGGGTTGCACAAACAAGAGAGGTCCCATCTGCGAGATGCAGGCAGCATGGAAAACCATGAGTTGGACTGAGAGAGAGGGACTTGTTTCAAAGTCACCCAGCTGGCTTTCATGCCTAATGTGGGACTAGAACCCATGATTTCCTGATGATTGGCCCAAAGTCACCCAGTCAGTTTTCATGCTCAAGGTGGAACTAGCAATAGCAATAGCACTTAAGACTTACAGTATATACCACTTTACAGTGCTTTACAGCCCTCTCTAAGTGGTTTACAGAGTCAGCCTATGGCCCCAACAATCTGGGTCCTCATTTGACCCACCTCAGAAGGATGGAAGGCGGAGTCAACCTTGAGCCTGGTGAGATTTGAACTGCCAAATTGCAGGCAGCTGGCAGCCAGTAGCCTGAGGTACTGCACTCTAACCACTGCACCAACTAGAACTCATGATCTCCTAGTAATTGGCCCAAAGTCACCCAGCCGGCTTTCATGCCTAAGGCAGGACTAGAACTCACAGTCTCCTGCTTTCCAGCCTGGTGTTTTAAACCACTAGACCAAACTGGCACTCATTCTTCACTTACCTATCCTCGTTCCGAAACACAGCCCAGGTAATGGACAGCGCTAAGCAAAACAGAAAGAGGAAAACAAGTCTCACTTCAAGGGCGCGATTCCAGCATGGAAACCTAAAACAATACAGTTAACAACAACACATCAGCATTGCAAATACAGGATGCACAGAACATTTTCCAGTAACAAAGGCAAGCCTTGCTTAATTCAGTATTACACTCAGTAAATTTCATTCATTTTTTTTTTCTCCTACGCTTCCATCTAAGATGTAAGTTATACTGAAACGAAGCAAAGAATATCAATATATTCTCGCAGTATAACCTCTATAAGTGTCTGGTTTGATTCTGCAACCCAACAAGACAGACACAGACTTCAGAGGATAATTAGAACAGCAGAAAAAACAATGGCTACCAACCTGCCTTCCATTGAGGACCTGTATACTGCAAGAGTCAAAAAGAGGGTTGTGAAAATATCTACAGACCCCTCGCATCCTGGACATAAACTGTTTCAACTCCTACCCTCAGAACGACGCTATAGAGCATTGCACACCAGAACAACTAGACACAAGGACAGTTTTTTCCCAAACGCCATCACTCTGCTAAACAAATAATTCCCTCAATACTGTTAAACTATTCATTAAGTCTGCACTACTATTAATCTCCTCATCGTTCCTATCACCCATCTCCTCCCATTTATGACTGTATGACTGTAACCTTGTTGCTGGTATCCTTACAATTTATTTTGTTTTCTAGTATGATTCGATTGCTTATTTGTACCCTATGACTATCATGAAGTGTTGTACCTTATGATTCCTGACGAATGTATCTTGTCTTTTTATGTACACTGAGAGCCTATGCACCAAAGACAAATTCCTTGTGTGTCCAATCACACTTGGCCAATAAAGAATTCTATTCTATTCAACTGTAAGATGGCTGGCGTCTAAATTTAATAAATAAAAATGAAGGGCTGGCTTTGCATTGAGATATCACAGTGAACATATCACTATTTCCTTGTCATTATGGATATGGAGACTTCCCAGGCATCCATACTGATTTTATTATATAAGTTTTTTTTGTTTTTTTTTAAATGGCTGTTCTCTCAGGTCTTGTGGTAGGGAGATTACAGAGCCTTGAGTGGGCTGCTTGTTGTTTTATTTGTCTGGACAATTTTCTTTATTTTTTTAAATTTATTTATTTATTTTAATTTGATTTATATGCCGCCCTTCTCCGGAGACTCAGGGCGGCTTACAATGCGTTAAGCAATAGCCTTCATACTTTTGTATATATATACAAAGTCAGCTTATTGCCCCCACAAACTGGGTCCTCAATTTACCTGCCTTAGAAAGGATGGAAGGCTGAGTCAACCTTGAGCCTGGCAAGATTCAAACTTACTAATTGCAGACAGCTGGAGTTAAATTACAATGCATTAGTCTGCTGAGCTATCCAGGCTCCTTTCTATTAATTCCTCATGTTAATTCTGGAGTCATGTGGCTTCTATGTCTACTGAACAAACACATAAATAAATACCTTCAGACACCTGTGATCCCCCAGGCTGCTCCTTGACTAGTTCTGAGTCATTCTTTTCACGGCTTTCTATAAACTAATACTTGATCCCATCTATCTTTGCAAAATATGTTCTTAACATTTATTTATTTCCCCCCCCTCCCCCCCCCCCAGCTTTCTGATCCCTCGAGTTTCTACTTGGGCTCGAACAGATTCAGATCTAGTCTTTCTCTGCCAGGAGATGTTTTTCTCAATCTCTTGAAGTTCCTCCATAAATTAAAGAGATCCTTGATACTACTGGTTCTGTGGCTACTTGGTGGGCATGGCAGGGGAAGGATACTGCAAAATCTCCATTCCTCCCTACTCCAGGGGGAAGGATATTGCAAAATCTCCATTCCCTCCCCATTCTGGGGTCAGCCAGAGGTGGTATTTGCCGGTTCTCTGAACTACTCAAAATTTCCGCTACCGGTTCTCCAGAATCTGTCAGAACCTGCTGAATAGCACCCCTGCCTGTTGCTATCTGAGCTTGTTTTCTTGCAGATGTTTCATTACCCAACTAGGTATCATCATCAATGCTAGAAGGGTCACCTAGTTGGCAATGAAACAACTGCCAGAAAACAACCAAGCTCAGAGAGCATCAAGGACCCCATAATTCAACCCTGAGCTACAAATATTCTCTTCTATTGGTAAATTAAGGCGAAAACCAGGATTAGCCACACGGGAGTTATTAGGTCAAAAGCCCAGATCACTTGTTGCCAGTTGTTAAGCAGGCAATCAGTGGACCTGCCTACCAGATATTCCTCAATCAGGTTCCTTCTGGATCCATAAGATCCCTGGAACGTGCCATTTTAATTGGACCACAGAGTTCACAGATTAATCTCTTGTGCACCTGGAAGTGAAAACTGCAAGGTGCCAGCTGGTACACTTTCCACAAAGGTAAAGGTTCCCCTCGCACGTATGTGCTAGTCGTTCCTGACTCTAGGGGGCGGTGCTCATCTCCGTTTCAAAGCCAAAGAGCCAGCGCTGTCCAAAGACATCTCCGTGGTCATGTGGCCGGCATGACTAAACGCCAAAGGCACACAGAACGCTGTTACCCTCCCACTAAAGGTGGTCCCTATTTTTCTACTTGCATTTTTTACGTGCTTTCGAACTGCTGGGTTGGCAGAAGCTGGGACAAGTAACGGAAGCTCAACCCATTACGCAGCACTAGGGGTTCGAACCGCTGAACTGCCGACCTTTCGATCGTCAAGCTCAGCATCTTAGCCACTGAGCCACCGCGTCCCCTTACACTTTCCATATCCATCACTAAATAACTGACCAGCGGTCTGATCAATTGGAGGCCAAATCGAGATTTCACTGTGACTTAATTTTGATCAGCAAAATCTCCTTTTAAAAAGTCATATATAATAAAGCACTTTACCTGCATTGTCCATAAGGTATATTTTTCAGTAGGGCAGAGAGACAGGAGTACATGCTCGAAACAGATGCTACGCAGAATATGGCAATGACCACATACACTAGACAAGAAGGGAAAGCAAGGAGGAGGACATGGTTACAAACAAACCACTAGAACTAACCGGCTATCAGTCTTTCAGTAACGGGGAAAGGAGATTCATATAAAAATGGATACAGGTAATCCTCATTTAGCAACCACCACTGGACCAATTCAAGTCATTAAGCGAAACGCTCGCTAAGTAAAAGCACGCCTATTACTTCAGCACTCCTTCTCTTTGCAGATCAGCGAAGGTCATAAAGGTGAGGATTGTTCGCAAAGTTAATTTTTCATCCCCGTCGTTAACTGTGAACAGTTGTCCAAGGCACTCACTAAATAAGGACTACCTATGCAGAGGTATCTATTCCTCTTCTTGCTTTCTAAGCTGCCTTTATCCATTTTCTTAAGGAAGTGTCCTGTATCACATTCAGACACACATTTCTGTCTCCATGGCTTATAGCCAGCCTACACAAGGCTATTGTAAAGTAAAGGTAAAGGTTCCCCTTGCACATATATGCTAGTCGTTCCCGACTCTAGGGGGCAGTGCTCATCTCCGTTTCAAAGCCAAAGAGCCAGCACTGTCCGAAGACGTCTCTGTGGTCATGTGGCCGGCATGACTAAATGGCGAAGGTGCATGGAATGCTGTTACCTTCCCACCAAAGGTGGTCCCTATTTTTCTACTTGCATTTTTTACGTGCTTTCAGACTGCTAGGTTAGCAGAAGCTGGGACAAGTAACGGGAGCTCACCCCGTTACACGGCACTAGGGATTCGAACCGCTGAACTGCCAACCTTTCTGATCGACAAGCTCAGTGTCTTAGCCACTGAGCCACTGCATCCTTAAGGCTGTTGTACAAGTGCCTAAAACTTGCTTGTAAAATCAGTTTGGGATTGTGAAAAAAATCTGCCTAAATTGCATTGGGGAAGATTTGCTGTTTTGAATGTCCATAATACTTTTGGCATGCCCAAGCTGTCTCAGGAAGTAACTAAGGCCAAAATCCATCTTTGTAACACATATTTTAAATATCAAAGGCATTCCAGTATGCAGGGCTCTGTGGATAGAGATCTAGCAATCCAGCAACAGGTTTTCCCTTTCAATCCCAGGCTAAATAAATGCTTTTTTTTTTTACCGAGCCATTTGTAGAAGAAATACATCAAGACCAGCATAATGCAGCAGCAGGACACAAATATGACCACGGTCAAAGGGGTTAAAGTAAGAGTTTCTTCATCTGATAATGATTCATTGCTTCCGGGGTTGGGGCCTCGTTTCAGCTTCTCACTGGGTAGACAAGAAAGCAGCACTTAGGAAATTGCCACAAAGGATGACTTCTTTATCTGAGCAACTTTGCCCTGGTGCTCCTGTAATTCTTGACCAAAAAAATGCACCCTCCCCAGTCTCTGTTCTTCAAAGACACATTTTTTTAAATCTTTTTTTATCTTGGCTGTGTGTGAGCAGATTGTGTACATTGCAGAGATACTCAAGGGATGGTGTGCGTTATTGCAATGCCTCTTCCAATACCAAGCTTTTTGGACCTATCTCGTAGCAGATTTATTCATTACATTTATTTGCTGCCCATCTGTTCTGACCCAGCTCTCCAAACATGACAAACCTTCTGGTGTGAACTCAAAAGATTCCTTTATTAGGAGCCCTGGCAGCCCCGGCAAAAAGTTTCTCTCGCAGGCTAACAAATCTGGCTGGCTGGGAGATGAATAGTTGTCTGCCACATCTATTCATCTCCGCCCTCTGCCTTTTATCCCCAGAGCGAGAGTGGGGCTTCTCTAGCAGCAGTGGCTCTTCCTTCCCAAGGACCGGCCCATGGATTTCCACTGCTCTCCTCTCCTCTGCCTTCTGCGCATCAGGCACTGGACCAGCTATTCCACCTCTTCCTCATCAGCCACCTCCAGACCTGGGGGCTGTTGACTCTCCATCTGAGGGTTGATGGATGGCCCAGGCTCTGCCTCTGTCTCTCTCTCTCTGCCAGTTCCATTCCCTCTTCCCTCTCGGAGCTCCCAGGTTGCCCTGATGCTGACCCTGACTCCTAAGCCTTCTCCTCTGATTCGGCTGCTGGAGGGGCCGGTGGCCAACAGGCCACAACACCATCTCATATGAAACCACTCTGGGCGATACCCATAGCTCCGTTCTTCCATTTACTTAAAGAACTGAGGCAGCGTGCAACAAATTTGCATGGTGAATGGAAGCCCAACCATTCACCGTCAGCTAACTGTCAGCTTTAGAAATATTTTTTTGTATTACAGTAAAAAAAAAATTAAACTCACAGCTCTGCCCTGCCACTCCAGTAGCCTCCAAGAGACACACAGAACATCGCGATTAGGAAAATGATCACCAAACTATAATCGAAGAGCGGTTGAGGGGGTACATATAATCCCACATTAACATTTCTTCCAAGAGTCTAAAAATTAGAAACCCGTCAGTTAGAAATGTTGGTTGAATATTAAGACATTGTTTCCCCCCCCCCCCATTTGAATAACCCATTCATAGCCACCTTGCCTTTGTTGGGCAACTAATTCATGGCAATTTAGAATCGGGAGAATCCAGTGGACAAGTATGATTTTTTTAAAAAATTAACTCTGCAAGCTTTACGAAGAAGTCGTGTAAAAAGCATTGAGGAAAAAACGGCCAAATATAAGACGGTTCTTAGCTACAAATAAAGTGTTGGCTATTTAAGAACATACATAGAAAAGTTGAGAAGTAAATTCTCTGCCAAAAGACTTAAAAGAAAACTGATCAGGATGTTGTCAACCATTCTGGATGCTGAAGTCCAAACATTTTAAAAATGCTAAGGTTGAAAGGCAGCGCTCAAGAGGATTCTGCAAACCAGCAAGGATTAAGTCCAGATGGCCTCTAAGATCATCTCTATGATTCTGAGGAGGAGTGATCACAAAGAACGAAGCAGAAGCGAAGAGAAAAAAGCCGAAAAGCAAATAAAAGAAGAAACTTGAGAACGCCATACAGACAAATACTGCAAAAATCTCGGTTACGTGATTTGTGTAATGTTTGTTTCAGGAAGGAAGGGTCAATGCTTTATTCAGTGCCGCTTTAAAGAACCCACCAAAGGGATGAAAAATACTTGAACTTTCGTAAATCAGCAAAAGAAAGGATTTCTTGGTAAAGCGCCTCCTCTCAAAACACGGTTCATTAATCTCCAACCCCAGTTATTAATCAGAAACTCAAAGCAACTGTGAAGATAGCACCAGTGCTGTGTGTCAGTAAATATTAAGATGGAAGCAGACTAAGAAACAAAAAGCCGCAGCGTGTCCCAAAAATCGATTCATTTCCAACAGAAGCCATTTGTTTTTCTCGTTCGCCCGCACAAAGAGCCACCCTGAAAAAGATGTTACCTGTTCCAAATCCTTTATATCTGCGTCTCGAACGAGCGCAATAGGAATGGTGAGATTCTGGGTTTTGTTCCCTCCCGGAGTACGCTAGAAAAATGGAAACAAGTTTGTGTCTGCTTACCTGAGCCAAGACTTGATTAAATCACAGGTATTTCTCAAGAAAGGGGCTCTCAATTCCTCCCATCTCTTTTTTAATACAGACCCCCATCCCCCGTTCCACCCTATTATGTAGACCAGGGGCAGTGGTGAAATGCAAATTTTTTTGCTACCGGTTCTGTGGGCGTGGCTTGGTGGGGAGTCATGTGACTGGGTGGGCATGGCCAACTATTTTTTTATTTTACTTTTTAAAGCATTTTTTTACTACCTATTTGCCCGAACTGGTAGTAAAAAAAAAAAAAAATGCTTCAAAAAAGGAAAACCATATTCATGTTCCTCAGGGTCAGAAAGTCAAAAAGATGACTCCATTTTGAGATCCCAAGCTTTCCCTGAGGAGTTAGCCTAAGACGTACCTCAGAATTGGCGGTAGAACTCAATTCAGCCACAAAACTTCACTTTTGACACAGAGCTCAGATTTGGAAAAGAAACCATTATTCATGTTGACCGGGGTCTGGAAAGCCAAAAACTCACTCCATTTTGAGCAGCAAAGCTGTGATCATCGGAACCTCTTCTTTTTTTTTTTTTTACTTTTTAAAGCATTTTTTTACTACTGGTTCGCCGGTAGCATTTCACCCCTGATCAGGGGTGTCAAACTCAAGGCCTGGGAGCCAGATGCGGCCTGCGGGGTACTTAGCTCTGGCCCACACGGCCGCCCTGGAAAGTGAAGGATCAATCAGCAGTGCCTCTGCCAGCGAAAACAGCACTCTGGATGGCCGCGTACGGCTCTCCCAAACTCCTTTTTCACTGGCAGAGGGCTGCAGGAGGCCGTCACAACTGAAAACAGAGCTCAGGAACCTGTTTTCACTGGCAGAGTGTTTGGGCCACCACAGGTGCCCCCAACATGAGTGACATCGAGCTGGCCACACCGTCCCTGGCCATGCCCCCTCCCCCTCCTAAGGTCAAACAAAACTCTGATGTGGTCCTCAATGAAATTGAGTTTGACATCCCTGATGTAGACATTTTTGCTTTTCATGTATCTCCCTTTCGTATGCAATTTGGCCTTCATCTTTCGCCTCCACTAGCTCTGGAAAAGACTCCACGAGGCTTAAGTTAAACGCCTATCTGAATAAAACAGAAAACTAAACTCCTAAACGAATGGTTGAGGATTACCTGCAATTACTGGTTTTTAATCTACAGCGATTCAAGAGAATCCCCATTAACTGAAAAGCCAGGTACGATCATTTAATTTAATAAAAAATAATTTGTCTGATTTGTTTAAATAATTTCTCTCGTTTGTTTAAACAACATACTACTTAAAAGATACATATAGGATACTACAGATTCAGGGGCCAGGGCCAGCCTACTTAAATAATCTATACATGTTGATCCAAATCACACAGATCTGCTAATAACAATTGGAAAATGGACAAATCAGTTTCCATGCACCAAAAGACCAACAGAAAGCAATCAATTGGTCAAAAACTGGACCTTACTATGGAAGTTTCGCTGGCCACCAGCAACAATTTAGCACCGAACCGCTGAGCAATCTCTGCCTTTTCTAGAAAAGTACAATTTCCTCTCTTCACTACGATTGCTTTGTTCTTGATGTCTTGGGTAACGTCGGATGGGCTGCAGAGCAATTTAGGGGTCAAAAACTCCAGCCTTGCATAGTCCTAAAAGATCATAAGAATAAATCATTTAAAAAAACGAAACCAAAAATTAAAGAGCAAACATACAAGAGACTTCTACAATGTAACTGAAACAGGTTTTTGTCTTTAAAAAAAACCTTTTTTTTTTGTCACTTCCTATTATTTAACAGGAACCAGAATTAAAATCCTTAACACAGAGTAGTAAATGCATTTTGTGAGAATGCAAGGAGGACATGCTATTTTAAAGGTCTCTGTCTTTCTGTTCGAGGCTAACAGCTGCTCCTGAAGCCCAATTTGCAATTCCTTAAAGCACACAGGGTCACTAAAGCTGCCTCTCAAGTCTGCAACTATTTCTGGGGAAAGATGCTGCTGCTTTAAGGAGCTGCAGACAGGTCCCATCTGTGCACCCCCGTTTCCTGAACCAACTTTTCTGCCTTTGAATCTGAAATCTTTCTGCCAAGCAAAACCTGAAATACAACATTTTCCTACCGTGGTAGCTTTCTGCTTACAGGAACTTAACAAGGAGGGTATTCCCAGCATCCTTCCACCCAGCCCAACCTTATCATTTTCAAATATTTCACTCCCACCTCCTTCTACTTCATGTATGAATCCAGACTTAGCTGCATTGTTTCCTTACGATTGTACTATACCACACTATAGCTTGGCTAATGATATCTCCCGTAGGGATGCCAATTGCTTCTGACTACCATGTTTCCCCAAAAATAAGACCTGGTCTTATATTAATTTTTGCTCCAAAAGACGTATTGGGGCTTATTTTCTGGTTAGGTCTTATTTTGGGGGAAATATGGTACTAAATGCATCCATCTGGCTGACAATCTTAACTGGGGCTTATTTTGGGGGTAGGGCTTATATTACGAGCATCCTGAAAAATCATGCCAGTTGGGTCCTATTTTCGGGGAAACAGGGTATGTTCCCACACTATACTAACTGATTTGATGGCTTATTACTTATCATAATCCAAGGTCCTGCTTATCACCTTTAAACCCCTACATGGCTTGGGACCAGCCTATGTGAAGCCTCTCCTCTATTGTTGTTAGTTGCAAAGTTGTGTCCAACCCATTGCGACCCCATGGACAACGTTCTTCCAGGCCTTCCTGTTCTCTAGCATCCTCTGGAGTCCATTTAAGTTCACGCCTACTGCTTCAGTGATACCATCCAACCACCTCATTCTCTGCCATCCCATTCTTCTTTTGCCCTCAATCGTTCCCAGCATTAGGCTCTTCTCCAGGGAGTCCTTCTTCTCATTAGGTGGCCAAAGCATTTGAGTTTTATCTTCAGGATCTGGCTTTCTAAAGAGCAGTCAGGGTTGATCTCCTCTAGGACTGACTGGTTGGATCGCTTTGCAGTCCAAGGGACTCGCAGGAGTCTTCTCCAGCACCATAGCTCAAAGGCCTCAATTCTTTGGCTCTCAGCCTTCCTTATGGTCCAACTTTCACAGCCTTTCTTATGGTCCAACTTTCCCTCCTCTATTACAGTCGCCCAACCCACAAGGACAGGCAGACAGGTCCCATCAATTAGGGATGAACTTCTGGTACAACCACAAAAAAGGTCCTTCTCAGTAGTGGCCCCTTCTTTATTCTTCCCCTCGAGGTATGGTTGGACCCTACCCTATTGTTTTACCTGAAAGGCCCTGAAAATGTGTATTTTTATTAGAGACTGGGACAATGAATAGAGACATGGATGATCAAATGGCCGATTTGATTGTGTAGTTCCTGCCATGGAGATTGGGAGGTGTTTTTTTTAACGTTTTTTATTATAGATTTTTTTAAAAAAAATTATAAAACTTCCCGGAATCATCAATGTGTGAGTTGGGCAGTTATATAAATTTGCTGAATAAAATAAACAAATAAATAATGTGGGAATCCAGCCATTGCGGCTTAGTATTATGCACTGACTCAGTCACAATGGGCTAAAGAAAAATAAAGATAGCTTAGCACAGGGTGCGAAACTTGTCAAAAGTCCCCAAACTGAATTTCATTCCGTTCTTAACAATGCATAAATACTTACAATGTTAGATAAGCTCTTAGGAAGGGTAGTCCAGTTGGAATTGTAATAGATGCAATAAGCCTTTGTTAAATAGGGACTGTCAATTTGAACTGCATGCAGAACTCCTCCTTGGGCACTTATCTATTATTAGAAAAAGGAAAAAAAATAGATTATTTAAAAAGTATTGTTGTTGTTTTTTAATTGTTAGGAGCTAACAAGAATCACATGAGGCCATATATACATCTGACAGAGTTTTAAAAATTGAATATCGTTTGAAGTCTGAGCGAAGAAAGTTGACTTCAGTAAGACCGCCCCAGTTTCAAAACTGGTTTATGCAATGAACTCAATTATTCATTTGATTCAACTTTCTTTTTAAAATCACTGTTCCAGAGAAGCCGTTCTTTGTTAAGCCAAACAAAACTTTGCAACAGTCTCTTTAAGCTTTTGAGTTTCTCAAACCCTTTCTCAGCCAAAATTAAAACATGCCAAGAAAATTATTCTTTTGATCAGTTCTTCGAACATTTTCATTCTACTAAGAATTCAGCAAGATTGTAGGTTGAGCTGCTGGCTATTTTCACATGATGTGGTTCCCCTTACTAATTTTAAATTAAGCAAAAACATTTCGTAGATGGTAGAGGATTTCATTTAACTTTAAGTGGGATCATTCTTCATTTGGAAGAATTTAGAATGAACTGATTCTGACATTTTGTTTGCTGTTATTATAATGTTATTATAGACATTATAATGTAATGTCTGTTTTGTTCATCTGTTCCTGTTGTTCACAGACTTGGAAATATGTAATCAAAAACGTTTTTCAGACGTTAGATGCTGATTGGCTGAGTCATCGGAATCCAGAGAGTGACTCAGATTGTGGCTCAGGAGGGATTTAAACCACATGCCATCCTGTTTTTTTCGGTCCATCTTTGAAACTGAGCTTGACTTAGGATGATCTCATGGACGCAGTCACAAAAGTGGTTTGCTTCTGTTTTCTGGATTTCAAGGCTGTAGCTTTGATAGCTTACTCTAACTCTGTGATGGTGAACCTTTTCGGCACTGAGTGCCCAAACCGGAACAAGCATATGTGCATGTGCATAGGTTCGTCATCACGATTCTAACTTATTTACCAGAGCATTTTAGTTTCTGCGTCCAGACTAGGCTAGCTTGAAGCTGTAACCTATTTCTTATACATTATTTTAAACATTACGTTCAGGGGAAAAAACAATATTCAAGCAATTCAGAAAAACTTAATGACTTCCTTATGAAATGACGGCTGGAGTTTGGTTTATGCTCCGTGTCCTAACTCCCTTTTTTTCCTAGGATTAAAGCTGACTGAGGAAACAAAATGAATTTTGTTGTCCTGTCCTGATGGTGTGTTGTTTAAGGACTAGACACTTACTCATGGCCACAGTATTGCGTAAGCAGCTATTAATCCGCTAGAAAAATGTTTTGGGGCAGCATGGCAAATCTGTGTCTGTCAACTTTGCTTTTTTTTAAAAAAAAAAGAAAAAAGATAAACAGGAGCTGCGAAGATTTGGTGTGTTGTGAATAGAAACTGAAAACATTTAGATATGTGTGGCAATTATTAAGTTTCATGCTACCTAAAAAAATAATATCCCCAAGCTATGCTAGCTACATTTGTTCCAAATCATTTATTTATGTTATTTGTATCCCAGCTTTATTATTTTTACCAATCACTCAAGGCGGCAAAAACGTATCCAACAAACTTTCCTCCTTCTATTTTTCTCCATAATGACAACTCTGTGAGGTGAGTTGGGCTGAGAGTGAGTGAGTGAGTGGGCCCAAAGTCACCCAGCTGGTTTTCATGCTTAAGGTAGGACTAGAACTCACAGTCTCCTACTCTCTAGCCTGGTGCCTTAACTACTGGACCAGGGGTGTCAAACTCGATTTCATTGAGGGCTGTGTCTTTGACCTCGGGGGGGGGGGGCAGGGGCGCGTGGCCAAGGTGCATGTGGCCAGCTCAATGCCACTCATGTCGGGGGCGCCTGTGGTGGCTTGAGCACTCTGCCAGCGGCCCTTCCGAGCTCCGTTTTCACTGGCAAAGGCACCACGGGCTGGTCCTTCGCTGTTTCCAGGGTGACCCCATGGGCCAGATCTAAGCACCCCGCAGGCTGGATCCGGCCCACGGGCCCTGAGTTTGTACACCCCCTGTACTAGACCAAACTGCTCCACTGATGGAATTAAGCCAGGCATTCAGAAGACTAAAATACCCACCGACAAAACTAACTGATACATCAACAGAGTCCGGGCAAGAGACTGACTCGGTAAACCGGCTTAGAGAGGGCTGTAAAACACTATGACATGGTATATAAGTCTAAGTCAGTGGTTCTCAACCTGGGGGTCGAATGACCCTTTCACAGGGGTCGCCTAAGACCATCGGAAAACACATATTTTCAATGGTTTTAGGAATAATTTTATGGTTGGGGGTCACCATAACATGAGGAACTGTATTAAAGGGTCGCAGCATTAGGAAGGTTGAGAACCACTGGTCTAAATACTATTGCTATTCCAGCACCTGAGAAGGTAAACAATGGCCTACACAAGCAGCGTGTGAGGAGGCAGGGGAAGCCCCCTTGACTTCTCCCCCCCACTCCCCGAAGTCAACAGGAGCAAAGTCAAAGTCCAGCCACCAACGCCATCAACTTCCGGGACCTGCCTCTCTCCTCCTCCATAAACTTCAAAGCACCTCTGTTCCATTCAATGGCTGAGACCGGCGCGCATGCGCACCCCCCCAAAACCAGATCTGTAGCAGCCTTACTTACCTGGCTGGGGCTTTTACGGGGGTTTCAGACAGAGCCGAAAATGCACGGGAAGCCCGTTCCCACGTTACCCAACAGCCCTCGGGGGAGGGAGGGCGCTTTTTGCCCTGGTGCTGCCCCTGCTGCCCTCTTCCTATGCTCGGAGGCTAGGTGCATGGGAGTTCTAGGCTAAGGGGGGGGGGACAGCCCCCACCTAGGGGGTTTCCCGAACCTGGGGAGGGGGTGATGGGGGGGAATCCCGGCCGTGCAGAAAGAGAGAGGGAGAGACTCGTGGCTCCCGCGGAAGGTTTCGCTTCCACCGCTGGAAAGCCCCGAGGGCGTTTTGCTGGAGGGCGATGGGTGGGCGGCCAGCCCCAAATCCCCTCCCTCCCTCCCAGGCGATGGGGGTCCCGAGATGTGTCCCCCTCCCCTTCTGCCTCCCGAGCCTCCCCCCTTCCCGGACCCCCGAGCCCTTACCAGCGGCAGGAGCAGGGCCCAGAGCGCGGCCCCCAACAACCGGGCGGCCCCCATGCCCGGCGCCTGGCTTCCACGCCGCTCCCGCGGAGGCTCTACGGCCAGCCGGCCCGCAGCCAACCGTTCCCCCCGCCCCCAGCGCCGGTTCCTACTCCGCTACCGAACGCGTGTTCTTTCCGGGGCGGCTGCCGGCGCTCGGCGCGATCAGGACTTCGCCTCCTCTTCTGGGCGGGCTTTCCTCCGGGGCAGAGGCGGCACAGACGCCGGCGGAAAAAGCCGGCCCGGAGGAGGAGAGGAAGAGGAGGAGGAGGAGGAAGAGCGCTCCTTCCCCGGGGCAAACGCCCCGCACTGGTTCCCGGGGCTTCCTATGTACCCCGAGCGACGATCCTGAGCCACGAGCAGAAAAATCTCCCAATCCATCCATCCATCCATCCATCAATCCATCCATCAAATCCATCATCAATCCATCAACTCTGCCAAGGATCTACTGATGATGATCCCTAAAGCCACATCTAGGGGAAATCTCAAAGGATGCTACAGTACTGGTAGTTCTTGACTTATGACCCCAATGGAGGCCAAAATTTATTAAGACCAGCTGCCTACAATTACTGCAGATTCGAATCTTGCCAAGGCTCAAGGTTGACTCAGCCTTCCATCCTTTCTAAGGTGGGTAAATTGAGGACCCAGTTTGTGGGGGCAATAAGATGACTTTGTATAAAATATACAAAAGGATGAAGGCTGTTGCTTAGCGCATTGTAAGCCGCCCCGAGTCTCCGGAGAAGGGCGGCATATAAATCAAATTAAAAAAAAAAAAATTCTGCTGAACGTTAAGACAGTGGGTCGAGTGAGTTTGGACCACCACCCCCACCCCCATTTTACGGCTTTTCTCGCTATGTTTCGTTAAGCGAATCGGCGCCGTTGTGGTTACAACTAATCGCACGGTTGGTTCGGTGAATCTGGCTTGCCCTTGGATTTTGCTGGTGGGAAAGTCGCAAACGGGTGGGGGGTGGGGTGGGGTCACGTGATGCTGGGATGTGCAACCGTCGTAAATAGGAACCAGTTATCCAGCATCGGAATGTAAATCACGTTGACTGTGAGGATGCTGAAAAAGGTCGTAAGTGTGAAAAATGGTCGTAGGTCATTTTCAGGGCCGTTGTAACTTTGAATGGTCACTAAAGGAACTGTTGTAAATCACCTATACCAGTGATGGCTTACCTTTTTGCCGTCGCGTGCCAAAAGTGGGGGTTGTGTGGGGGGTCGCACGCATGTGTGCCCACACCCATAATTCAATGCCCCCCGTGCCCTCCCCCCCCCGCTTTTGGCACACAACAGCAAAAAGGTTATGGGTGGACCTGGTAGGTCCATTTTTCACCCTCCCCAAGCTCCAGAGGCTTTCTTGGAGCCTGGGGAGGGCGAAAACGGCCTTCCCCACCCTCCAGAGGCCCTCTGGAGGCAGGAAATGACCTGTTTCCCAACTTCCGGTGGGCCCAGAAGGCCCGAAAATCAGCTGGCCGGCGCGCACATGCACGCTGGAGCTGAGCTAGGGCAATGCTTGCGTGCCCACCAATATGCCTCCACGTGCCACCTGTGGCACGCGTGCCATAGGTTCGCCATCACGGATCTATACAATGCTGTCTTGGGACCACTTGGGCAAAATTTTCATTTAACTCTCCAAAATTGTTACTAGACATTCCCGGTCTGTGATATTAATTCTCCCTAAAGCAGTGTTTCTCAACCTTGATAGCTTGAAGATGGGTGGACTTCAACTCCCAGAATCCCCCAGCCAGCGCTGCTGGCTGGGGGATTCTGGAAGTTGAAGTCCACCCATCTTCAAGCTTCCAAGGTTGAGAAACACTGCCCTAGAGAGATGGTTTCATTTTGTCTTTTCCCCAACCCTGCCAGCCATGGCAAAAGCCGGCCCGTGGCCGCAATTAAAATCTCTGCCTTCTGAACCATGAAGGGTTGGCTTGGCTGCCCGTTATTTTGGCTTGTTGACACACTGGGAGGTTGTTGAATTCACTGCCCGCTCTTACAGGCAATTACAACAGCTCTCCTTTTGTGCAAGACCTGACTCGCTGCCCAACAAGGCCCCGGCTGCTACAGGGAGGAACTTCAAGCTGATTTATTTTTGGTAGGAGAGAGATTGTCAGCTGTAGGAAGTGAGCACATGACTAGCCTCCTCCTGAAATGTAGACTAAATTATGACATTTAAGGGGCAGCCATTCAGATGTGTTAGGTAACATTCAGACACAAGTGGAATCGTGGGACTTGTGATAGCTGGAGAGCATTAACAAGTGCGGGTCAAATGATTAAGCCACCACGGAGCAATTTCTGAACTATTTAAACAGCTGGTGCTTAATTTCTTATTTGGGCAAAGTTTCTAAGAAAGTTACCAGTTTCGGCGTGTTCTAATAAAGAAGGATAAATAATAGGAAACAATATTGAGGCATTTGGTAAATAACAAAGGAACAGCACTTGCACTGTGGCTCACTTTTTAAAGCAGCCTTTTAAAATTCAAGGCCAAACTGAGTTTTCAAAAATGTTTACTTCATCTCAGTACCTGATCTATATTATTTAATTCCATTTGTGTTACATTCACTGCTACAGCACCTTCCAGTCTGTAAGGCCTACCTTAGACTTTTGCACTCAATAGTTTGAGATATTAATAGTCAAGGATAAGGATGAACATCAGAAGAATTGTCAAATACTTGATCTGTTTTTATAAGAGTACAGCTGCCTTCTGCAGAAGAAATGCTATTCTGAATAATATTCAAACATTTTAGTAAGAGTGAGTTACTTGAAGCTGTACACAGGTCCACTTGTTAAAAATGCCTATTTTAAAACTTGAAGTGCTCTACAGAAAAATGAATGACCACCATCTATTTAAAGCAAATTTATTTTCCAATAATAGAAGATCCATTAAATCGAGGACTTCAGCCCTCTGCTTTCACTTCATGCAGCTGAAATGGAGTTAAGATAGCTTATATATACACTTTTGGGCACATCAGTAGAATGCTTCTGTTCTGCAAATATCCTTTGTCTCATGAACTAAAATTTGACCACTACAATTTAAATTTTAGTTCACAGATACTAGACTACAGTTTCAGGCAAGAATTAATAGCACAAGAAATTGATTGAATTTGATTCAGACAAATGTTTCTGGATTCATTTGGGTCAGAACTCAGTAAATTCAGAGTGTGCACCCATCTTCCAACGGTAGAAGAGAAAATACAGCTAAGCAACACCGTGTATATAAAACAAGTCTTAAATTTTAGAACAGAAGCAACCACTGCTAAAAGATTTTCATCACACCTTACATATTCTGCAGTTCCTAGTAGCAGCAAAAATCCTATCCCACAGTCCTACTTCAAAAGCCCACCAATAATATTGTCAATTTTTACATTATTATTCTTCACCTAATCCTTTTATCTGACAACACATTCACAAAGCTTTCCAGGGCATCTAGCATGGCTGTGATGCAAAACCTGCTTCAGATTTCAGTTTTTGTCATAACAAAGTAGAGCTTAAGGCATGGTATGGGCTCCCGCTCATAGCCCAAGAAATATATTAACCGAACAGAGCAAATTTTTTATTCTCGTTTTGTTGAGGGTCAGCGAAAAGCTATGTAATCTTAAAGTAAAAAATAAGCTTTAAAGTATTTAAATGTCTTTTTGAGCATTTTTTTTTTCAGAAAAATTACACCAGGTTAAATAATTCTTGCCTAAAATCGGATTGAAGACCATTTTCTCAAGATAGGTAGAATTCTCTTTAGGTGTTAGTTTTATAGAAGTCAGACTGAACAGAATATTAATCTTGCTTCTTCATCATCTTCACAAAATTTAAAACCTTAAGATTTATAGTTGGGAAAGAACCATGAATTAAAACTGTAGTTACAGTACATGTAGTACTTTAAATACTATATTTAGCACATATTTCAAACATGGCGCTGTCCATTAACATTAACACAGCTTTATAGTTTTGTAATCAGATCCCCAGTTTGTACAGACTGTCACAGAATAAAACGGTGTTATATTAGCAGTTTACAACCAGCGTACAAACAGTAATGAATAAACTTAAATATAAAGCTTTCTATCTGAAGAGATTAATTACTTGAACCCCTAATTTGAACACCTTCTAAATCTGCGTGTTCATAGAATTGTTGCTGTAGCCTCCTTTGGAATTCATTCGTTCCTCAATATGCCCAACCTGGAAAAAGCATAAGATAATAAAAGGCTGATTAGTGCTACTAACATTATATAGTATATTTTGCACCTTAAAATAATTTCACCATTTTTTTTGTAATTAGTAATGGGTCTAACATTAAGTTTTCCTTAATTTTCTCCAACTCTAAAGTCTCAGATGTAATTTTCATTATACATTTTAGTCATAAATAATGGTTTATGACAACCATGCATTTCCTTTAATTTACCCAGAAAATTATTAGCAGGAATGTATTCAAAGGGTAACTCTGCAAGGGAAGTCACATACCTTTAAGTAAAGTGAGATTTTTGGAAACATGGTTGCATTGCACAAATATATAGAGAGATTAGTGTAAGAAAAATGGTCTTTCTTCCCATCCTCTTACCCCCAATATCAGTCACTTATTCTACTTTCACATATTCAGTGTTTTTTTATGTAGTCCAATCTAATTTTGGATATAAGTAATATGAAGCTGTAACTTACATTTCATAGGTTTACTATAGCTTGATAGTCATACCTAAACATTGATAAACCAAATGGTAACACTTTATTGCTTCTCTCCCTGACGTACTTACTGATGGGGGGTTGCTGGTCATCTCTTTTGTTCCAAAATGAGTGATGTGAACGAAGTTCATTGGCTCTCCTATCATTTTTCGGTCGAGTCTCTTCTTTAGAGAATAGAGAAACATAAAGTCAATCTTTGCTAGATCTTTTTAAATTTAAGACATAATTATTCTGCTACAATTAGCCGCCCATAATTACTTCAGCAATGACTTATGACTAGCTGGACAACATATTTAAGACAATGTTGCCCTGCCCTTTCCACAGTTAAGCTTACAATATTTTTCCTCATAACACAGGAAAAATTTTAGGTTCCTCGTAACAATGACCACAAAACCCAGTGATGTCTGACTAGAGAGGGGAAATATACCAGGTCTCTGATTTTTATAGTAGAATTTTGTTTCAGATTTCCTATTCAATATTTTCCCCCACCCCTCTATAGCCAAGCTCTGTGTTATAAAGTCTGCCATAAAATAGGTTTTGAATTTAATACCAACATGAAATGGCTAAAGCTTAACTAGTCAGTCTTCTAGCTGTGTTTTAAGATATTTAAAAATTAAATTGCATTTTTATTGAAATCGGTATCCTATATGATGATTTGAGTATGCTGCCTTGGATTGCTCTCTGAAATACAGCATATACATTTCTAAGTAAAACAAACTCACTGTTTGAGGCTGATCTCCAATGCAACAGTTAAAACAAACCAGGAGTTCTGTCATTATAGCACACAGTAATAGTTCCTAGAATTAAAAATTAAAGAAATTGCCATAGTTAGGGAATATGCTATTGATAATTTTTTTTTTTGCAATAAGTTATTTTAATAGACCTTAGAATGATTGAATATTTTTACTTCTTATCCCACTGACGTATAAAAAAAAAACCCTATCATACTTAATTTTGCCTGAAATATTAACTACGCCCTTTCGTTCTTTTTTCCTCCCTCCGTGTGCCTGAACAAATGAAAGAAAAATACAGCTGCAACAGCTACAGTATTTAACACAAAGTTCATTTTACATGGCACATGTTCAAAAAAAGTAATTATAAATATCAGTATCAACTATATGCAGGTATATGAAGATAGGATAGAACTTGCTTTCTGAAGACACAAAGCAAAACTTGAATATTTTTAAATATTTCATGACTATAGTCTGTCTAATCGCCATCTACCATCTACTGAATTTAGCAAAAATTAGTAAGTCACTTCTATGGATTCATACCAAAGCGAGTGACTATACTAGTTTGTGCAAATGTATTAATATAGTTAGTGACTTAGACTACTAATAAAGTCAACCTTTGTAGATAAGCCATGAATTATGGTTAAGCAGATGAACTAGCCTATTATAATTTATTCACTCAAACATAATAAAGCAAACTATAGCTCAGAATATTATAAAGGTAGTCATGTTTCATAGTAACTTAGAATATTCTATTGTTAAAATACTTAACTATTCCTTGCATAGTTACTCAAAACAGATATAAGTTCTCTTATGCTGACATTTGATTGTATAGAAATATGTAGTTATTAAAGCCTGTCTTTGACAAGGTCCAAAACTGATTCTAGTAACTAATTATTTCAAAACAATACAAGTCTTTTCAACCAAGTTATACTAAGCCACAGTTGTAACAGTTAAGCATAACATAAAAAACAAAGTTGTAACTTTTTTTCAAAAGCTGTTCTTGTACTATTAATCCCAAAGAAAGATACATCCACATTTTATAACCAGAGCCTATTGCTACTTCTATTTTATATAATACAATAACACATATTACAACACACACAATGGAAGATTGAGAACTCACACCACTTAAAAGTGTACCACTTCTCTAAACATTAACTTTCTTAAAACAAAGGCTACCAAGCAATCCCTGCTTTTATACAAGCCCCAAATTATCCAATTACCACTCTTACATCTTCCCTTTAACACAATTGCTCTCTGGGTGGAGCCATTTTCATAGCTGATTATTCCTAACCTTGTATTTGGACATCGCTGTTTCTGGTGAATCCTTCCTACAGCCTACCTATCATCAGTTTTGAAAATACATAAACACAGAAATACGTTCTACTCTAAAAACTGGTTGAGGAACACTATATGAGTTTTCTTTTGCTTTTGATCTCAGCAGATCAAGATGTTCCAATCACTGAATTTCTAGTCATCTATGCAGGCCTGATATACATTTGCAGGGTACCCTGTTTATTAAAGTAAAGGTAAAGGTTCCCTTCGCACATATGTGCTAGTCGTTCCCGACTCTAGGGGGCGGTGCTCATCTCCGTTTCAAAGCCGAAGCGCCAGCACTGTCCGAAGACATCTCCGTGGTCATGTGGCCGGCATGACTAAACGCCAAAGGCACACAGAACGCTGTTCCCTTCCCACCAAAGGTGGTCCCTATTTTTCTACTTGCATCTTTTACATGCTTTCGAACTGCTAGGTTGGCAGAAACTGGGACAAGTAACGGGAGCTCACTCCGTTACACGGCACTAGGGATTCGAACTGCTGAACTGCCAACCTTTCAATCAACAAGCTCAGCATCTTAGCCACTGAGCCACCACTTCCCTATTACCCTGTTTTATTACATCTGCCTTTTATAAACAGTATTTTTCTTCTTTGTCTCTTTCAGGTTATTTGCTGCTACCTCTTTGGTACCAGTATCATAACCATCATAACCTCCGTCAGAATGTTAATTTAAAAGTGTCTTTTCTATGAAGGAGGAATCAATAAGTTCATCTAATATAAATCACAAAATAATTTGGATTGAGCTACTTTAATTTCCAAGTGTTTTGTTAATTTGTAGCAGCAAGCATTGTACTGTAAACTGACTCTGATCCATAAAAACCTAGCAGACAGATAAATACATTAAAATATCCAACTTACTGCAGGTATCTTTTGGTTCATGTTTATTCAATCACATTTATAGTTTACGAATAGTTTTAATAGTTTCAGAACTATAGAGTTCTGAAGAAGACACAGAACAAACCCAGAAGATGATCTGCCTTGATAAACTTTTATGCGTTTATTTTGCACACCAAAAGATCTTTGGCCTGGTTCATGGACCGCATACTAAACTGCTTAATAAAGTAAAACCAGACTGTCCACAGGAAGCACAAGTAACAATGCTAAAGCCAGTATTTTGGACACATAATGCAAACACAAGAATAATTATGTGCTGATGCTTGGAAAATTCAAACATTAAGACATAGACGACCATGTTGAAGATTCAAGAACTCAAAACAAGCAGTTGCAGACAATCCTGGCCAAATTATGTCCATTATTTCACAAAGACCTACTGAACACCTGAATCACATGTGCACTATACGTCCAATAGATGGCAGCAACGCTTTAAAAAAATCCTTGTATCTTTGCTGCCACCTAGTGGCTGCTCGAAGTATAGCAGCGCAGATCTGGCATTCCTACATTAGGCCAAAATCTTGTTTCTTCCTGTGAAATATCTACTATGGCAGTTAACTATGTTATATGGCCAGGAGGTTGTGGAAATGGGTCCAGCAATGTTATATTCTATGAATAAGTGTGACACACAAACCCGGAGGCTTTTCCCTCAAATATGCAATATGCCTTCGACGGGGTCGATAACTAGTGCTTTGGGTTTTTGTATTTCTTTTTTTTTCTGGGAAATTTCCTCAAAATTCGTATTTAAAAAAGACATGTGACCGTCTCGTATCCGCCTGTCAGAATACAACTGGCGAGGCGTCACCACACACGGGGGGACGAGAGAGAGAGAGAGAGAGAGAGAGAAAGAGGCCGGACCAACAGCCAAACGGACCAATCGGAGTGAGCCTGGCCTCGTTTCCAGTCCTTTATTGGATGGGGAAGGCACGGGGGAGGGGAAAGCCGGCGATTGGCAGCACCCGTCGCCAATGAGCGGGCGTTCAAGCGCGTCAGAAGGCGGTGGGCGGGGGTAAGGGTCCGCGCGGCGATTGCGGCGCCTTCTTTCGTCTGAGGGCTTGGCGGGAGCGCGGTCGGCTTCCCTCCCTCGTCGCCGTTGTCTCCGCCACTATGGCTCCTCTCGGCAGTTGACGTTCGTGGCTCTTTTTTTTTTTTCCTTTTCTCCCCCTCCTCCCGGTTCTTCCTCCTCCTCTTCCATCGCCGGACTCTCCCGCGGACCCCTGTGTGAGGCCAGCGCGCTCGCGGCACCATGAAAGTCATCCTCGGCATCGGCGGGTGAGGAGAAGGACGGAAGGGGGGGGGGGCTTGGGCGCGGGGTGCTCTCGCGCCTGCGCAGTGGGGGAGATCCTTCCACGTGCGGGACTCCCATTCTATGCTTGCAGCTGTTGGCGCCGGTGCCGCAGCTGCTGCTTTTTTCCCCGGCAGGCGCCGTGATTATTCCTGGGTGCCTTTGGTTATTCTCTCCCCGCCCCCCCCGCCTCCAGTCTGCATTGTTGCTTTTATATATATATATATATATATATATATATATATATATATATATATATATATACACACATATATATATATAGTGTATTAACTGTCAAGTGGGGCTTAAAAATGCATTCATTCTCAAGGGGAGGAGGGGGGTTTCCCGCTTCCCCGCCCCCCCCTTTTCCAGGGATGATCTAATGCAATCGATAACCAGATGGTGCAGCCACCTCGTGTTTCATTTTGAGACCAAATGGCTGTTTTAGAATAGAATAGAATAGAATAGAATAGAATAGAATAGAATAGAATAGAATTCTTTTATTGGCCAAGTGTGATTGGACACACAAGGAATTTGTCTTTGGTGCATATGCTCTCAGTGTACATAAAAAGACAAAATACGTTCATCAAGAATCATCAGAATAGAATAGAATAGAATAGAATAGAATAGAATAGAATAGAATTCTTTATTGGCCAAGTGTGATTGGACACACAAGGAGTTTGTCTTTGGTGCATATGCTCTCAGCGTACATAAGGAGAATTAAAATACATTCATCAAGAATAAAAAGATACAACAATGAGCCTTGGTGGCGCAGCAGACTAAAGCACTGTTAAGTAACACCAGCTGCCTGCAATTACTGCAAGTTCAAATCTCACCAGGCTCAAGGTTGACTCAGCCTTCCATCCTTTCGAGGTAGGTAAAAATGAGGACCCGGTTTGTCGGGGCAGTAAGCTGACTTTGTATAAAAAAGAACACCGCTTTGGGGGGGGGGGCGAAAGCCCTACTAAGCAGGTATATACAAAAGTATGAAGGTTATTGCTTAAAGCATTGTAAGCCGCCCTGAGTCCCGAGAAGGGCGGCATATAAATCGAACCAATAAATCGAACCAATAAACACCTAGTGATAGTCAAGATTACTAATAAGCTATCAAATCGTACTAGGAGACAAAAACAATATAATTGAAAGATACAAGCAACATGGTTATAGTAGTAAGTGGGAAGAGATAGATACTAGTAAGGAAGAAAAGAATAATAGTAATACAGTCTTAGTGAATTATTTGACAGTGTTGTGAGAATTAGTTATTAAACAGAGTGATGGCATTCGGGGAAAAACTCCTTGTGTCTAGTTGTTTCAACAGAATAACCGAGTTGGAAGGGACCTTAGAGGTCTTCTAGTCCACCCCCCTGCTCAAGCAGGAGACCCTATGCCTGTGATGGCGAACCTATGGCACAGGTGGCATGTGGAGCCATATCTGTGGGCACACGAGCGTTGCCCTAGCTCAGCTCCAGCACACATGCGTGTGCCAGCCAGCTGATTTTCGGACCTTCTGGGCCCATGGGAAGTCGGGAAACGTGCTGTTTCTGGCCTCCAGAGGGCCTCTGGAAGCTAGGGAAAGCTGTTTTTGCCCTCCCCAGGCTCCTAGAAAGCCTCTGGAGCCTGGGGAGGCTGAAAAAAGGGCCTACCTGGCCCAGTGTTCCATCGTGTACCAAAGTGGAGGGAGCGCGGGGGGGTCACACGCATGCACGGGGGTGTGGGGCACATTGAACTATGGGTGTGGGCACATGTGTGCGCAACCTCCCCGCCATGCTCCCCCCGCTTTTGGCACTCGATGGCAAAAAGGTTAGCCATCACTGCCCTATGCTATTCAGGGTGCGCAGCCAGTTGTTCTTTTGCTTATTTCGATCTTCCTCCCCAAGGAAAAGGATTAGAGAGATGGTAGGAAAGAGCCAGGGTTGGGTGTGTGAATCAGGAGCGGGGAGACCTGATTCTGGTCTGCCTTCAATCCTGGAAGCTGGATGAACCAATTCCTCTCATTTCAACCCATCTTCACATTTCTCCATCCTAAGTGGAATTTCTGTAATTTACAAATGTTTTGATTCCCCGTGTTTGCTGATAACCCATCGTCTGAAATTCCCATTATAGGATCACGAATGGCGGCAAGACCACCTTGACTAACAAACTCACCCAATCGCTGCCCAACTGCAGTGTGGTCCATCAAGATGACTTCTTTAAGGTGGGTCGGGAAAATTAGTTTGTTTGCTTTTCCTCCCGTTTGATTTTGTCAGGCACCCAAAAGCCATTACGGAATTTCCTCTTCCTGACTGGAATGTGTGGATAAAGGATATCTTTGGAAATGTGCTGATGGTTAGTATGTTAGCTTATTCTTTGTGATGGTCTCACTACAATTAAAGCCTAACATTCTGCCCATGTAATTGATGGGAACTGCTATGACATTTGCAACAGACAGAACTGAGTTTGGATAACTCCTCAGGATAACTTAAGGCAGAATTGTTCTAGATTCCCTTTTGGAGAATCTACCGAATAAGCAGATACAGAGGCAATAAATCCAGTTTTTAACAGCAAGACTAAGGATTCTGATCACTTGCTCATAACTCCTTTCAAATGCATATTGGTTTGCTTACATTTAGCTTAGAATAAAAGACAACAGAGAAAATGGCCACATGGCACATTAAGAACCCCCCTTTTTTGCTTACTTTGTACTAAACCCTCTTTGGATATTTGGATGTTTTTTTAGATGCATAGCGAAGTATAATTTGCCTCTAAATGAACATCTTCAGCCTAAGTTTTTGTCCACCTTTGCAGATTGTCTCAATCTTTTCATACTTTTCTCCAATCCTTTTTCATCGTATCAATACACTGAATTCCACATGTTTGCAGAATCACAATTAGTATCTGACATCTGTTTTCCCATCTTATGAACTACATGGAGTTTAATGTTGTTCTGCTAAGTCTTTAAGTATTAGTCTTCCCTTTAATGTGTTTTTGTCATATATCAGTTTACTTCTGGAGGGTTGGGACATAAAGGTTTTCTGTAGTTACTGGATAAGATCCTAATATTCAGTTGGCATGACTACTGTTTTGAAAGTAGGATAGATGTGTATTTGTTAGTGAAGAGATAAAGGGTTAAGTCACTTATTGCCTTGTGACCCTGTATTATGTAAGTTATTGAAAGTCCAGTTATCTTTTTTCATTTCATTCATTTTCATTTTATTAAATTTGTATAATATGAGCGTTAAATATGAGCGTTAAAATTACCAGAGAGTCCGTTTAAAAATGCTTTTATCCCTCTTGCTCTTCTTAAAATTTAGCCTTAGGAAATCTGTGACTAGCTCTGCAGACAGTTTTTGTTCTGTTTCAGCCCCAAGATGAGATACAGGTTGAAGATGGATTTAAGCAGTACGATGGTAAGTTCTATTCATATCAATGTAGTTATTTTAAAAACCCTTTAGTTCTATTGCAGAACTAGTCAATGAACAGAAGGAAGAATAAGAATGCAAGCTTGATCACCTGCTGAGAGCAGGGTAGTTTTTATCTTATTATACTGTTTGTCTCTCCCTTTGGAGCTAATATTTCTGTACTTTTGCCTTAAGTTATTAGTGCTTTGGATATGGATGCAATGATGAATACCATCAGTGCCTGGACGAAAAATCCAGTCAAGTTTGAGCGATCCCACGGCATTAATACACTTGATACCAGCACCATAGAGGAAAACGACGACACCATTCATATTCTCATTGTGGAAGGATTTTTACTTTACACTTACAGGTAACTGAAGTCAAGGCAATGACTTCCAATAGTAGAATGTTCTAAAGGTCCTGGTATTTCGGTCATATTATTGCTGGCAAATAAAAGTTTCAAATAACTTGAGGGCTGTCCCAGCTTTCTGTATCTAATCAAGTACATGTTAACACTTGTTTATTCTTAGCAAGTATTTGACAGATAATGCAACAGGCGTGGTGTGAACAATTTTGATTGTTCAATGTACATGAGAGCAGGTGGCGAGTAGATAAATTTTACTTGTTCCAGTGCTCCCAGATTATATATATATAAAGAAGCACGAAGGAGGAGCACTTTCTTAAGGGAATGTTCAGTTGCATTTAACCCATAGCTGATAACTGACTTATTACAGGGCATAAACCAGCAGAAGAGGTTTAGGTTGGTAAAAAATCCCTAGAAGTTTACTGAAAAAGAACTGGGAAAAAACCCCCAGATACATCTGAAGGAATTGCAGCCTAAAATATTCCAAGATTCTTTGGGAGTGGGCCAGTGATGGCTAACCTTTTCTGGACCAAGTGCCCAAAGAGCACGTGCGAATGTGCGCATGGCCGAACCCCCAAAATGCAATGTGTGCGCGGCGGAGCTGAACTGTGGCAATGGCTTGCGTGCCCACAGGGTACTGCGTACCACCTCTGGCACATATGCCATAGGTTTGCCATCACGGACATAGGCTAATATTTCTCAAATTTGGCAACTTTAGGATGTGTGAACTTCAATTCCCAGAATTCCCCAGTCAGAATAAGAAAACAACTAATAGTTTAACATACTATGTAGGTGCAGTTGTGATCAATACTGGGGGCTGACTTAAAATGGTTTTGAAAAAAGCATTTAGTGATTTGTAAGAGAATAGATATGTAAATAGTTTGAGCTGTGCCAAAGTCAGTATGTCTTCCCTTATGGGGAAGGCTTCATTTTTCTGGTGGTGATTTTCCCAGAGGCTTACAGACATGTTTAAAAATATGATAGTGCACAAGATAGGACCTTGCCTAGCCTTGTGTTTAGTTATGTAACAAAATTGCGTGGTTTTCCTACTTTTCAGACCCCTGATTGATGTTTTTGACGTCCGGTATTTTCTTTCTATTCCTTATGAAGAATGTAAGAGGAGGAGAAGGTAAGTCCATGATATGAGAAGCTGCATTTAGAGGTGGATATCTAGAAGGACTGGATGGCTTTAAAAGATCGACATAAACAACCCAAGGTCAAATGGATTTTTATGTGTCTCTAGTTCAAGGAATTACACCGTCCCAGATCCACCTGGATTATTTGATGGTCATGTCTGGCCCATGTACATCAAACATAAGAAGGTGATGGAAATCCTTAATGTTGACGTTGGTAAGTTCAACTGGATTTTGGAAGCCCCTTTTGAATTTGATTTTCTTATATTGCTAAATTGGATAATCTTGTTTCAAAATGTAGGTCTTCAAATAACATTCCCAGGGTTTGCAAATATAACATGTTACAAAAAATAATAATTTGACTTAAACTGTAACAGTTTATAGTTACTTCTGTTTATCATTTACTTTGCAGCTCTACCCACAAACTGAAATGAAAAGGATAGGGATTGCTTGGGTCAGAAAATCAGAATAATTTTACTTAGTTGTCTGGTTCTGTTATTTAGTGAAGATTAGTAGCTTTATAATAGCCATGGTTTTAAAGAAAGCATAGTTCGAACAAGCTCTCGTTTACTAAATTTGTAATAAGATGCAATATATAGCTTTTTTTCACCTAATGAAAAATAAATATACTGAACTCAGCAAAATTGTTCATATTTTCAAATGTTGCTGCTTATATTCCAGTTCATTTGGATGGGACAAAACCAAGGGAGGAACTTTTTGGCATAGTTTACAATCACATCCAGAACAACTTAGAAGAACTGATTCAGATGCAGGTATGTATTTTACTTAAAAGCATGGGAGCAAATCACGTGCAGATTATTACATGCAAAGAAATCCTAGCAACATTTTTTTTTGGGAGCATTGATTACAAATGTAAAAATTCAGCACTTACTGTACTATTCAAAGGATTCCTGATAAAGATGGAATTGTTCTGACATAGGTCAAAAAGTGGTTGTTCCAAAACAATGGTTTGGTATGAAATTTGGAAAAGATCAAGGACGTTAGTGACTGGGGAGAGAAGGGAAGGTGCTAGAATTGGGAGATAGAATGAGTTGCGCTTGCTGCCTACTCATGAAACCGTTCAACTATAAGTGAACTGGCGTTTGCATCCTAGAGGAGGCACAGAAAGGATGGCACTGGGGAGCTGGTGGAATGGGCCATACTGGGACATTGGCGGTGGGTTGGGAAACTATCTTATAGAATATGTTATGCTTGCAAACTGCTGGGGAGGAGAATTGGACAGAGGGCGACAGCAGCCTTTCCCTGCTCATTCTATAAAATCACTTCAGGATCCCTCTGCTTTTGTTTCATTTGAAACCCGGAGCAATTAAAATATTCTGGGTTTTTGTTTTACCAAGCTAATTTGAAATGGTTCCACAGAACTTCCACAGTACAGTGGCTTGTTTGGATTTTGAAAATCTATTTCCTGCTTTTTGTATGTATACTTCTTAAAAAGACATGAAAAAGTTATGATGAAGGTAGTCCTCATTTACGAACCGGTCTTTCAGGGACCATTTGAAGTTACGCTTCTAATAAAATTTTCTCTTTTTACCATGAATTCCTAAACTTCTACTGGAACATAGTGCTATTGATTATATGGAACATCTGGGTCTATGAGACTAGGACAGGGGTTGGCAACTTTAAACACTCGAAGAGCCACAAAGGTCTTAACAGGAAGCCCCCCGTTCAATTCCGGAGCCGACCGGAAGTCCGGTTCCCCCACCATACCTACCGCGGCATCCTTTTTCCTCTACCTGTCCTAACTGAAAGCCCTATCAATTGTGGAGCTGACAGGAAAACCCGCCCCTTGCCATAGAATTTCTTCCTGGTCCGCTGTGCTTTTCCTCCCCATAACCGGAAGCTCCTCGAAATTGTGGCAGCAACAGGGAACCGCAACAGAGGGATGAAAGAGCCGCATGCTGGCTCCAGAGCTGCAGGTTGCTGACCCCTGGACTAGGATGATAGCTTTGCTGTATTTACAAAGATATGCAACACAGATTCACTGTACTTTTCCCCCCCTTCTAACAGCAATAAAGAAATGGCTGGGACACTCCTAAGAAGATATATCTTTGGTAACTGTGTTTTAACGTGTGTGTATGCTGACTTAAAGGTGATTTTGTATAAATCCTGATTGTAAAGGTCTAAAATCTGGCCTTGATTAAAACACAACTACTACTTTTTTATGGTATCTTTGTGGGAATTGTGCTTTTTTGCTTAATGCAGTCTTCAGAAAGCTGCTTTATATCAAGACAGACATCCTTTTATTCATCTGTATAGGTCCCTTTGCAGGGATCTTACATACCAAGTCAGGAAAAGAGGATCTTTTGAGGTCTCCAGCTGCCTGACTTTTTCAAAGCTATTCTGTTGGATACTGAAGCAGTCCCTTCTCTTTTTCAAAGTTCTTATCTGTCCACCAAGCTATGACACTTCACCAACCATTGAGAAACAGCGCTAAAAATTGAGCAGAGACATAGTTGCTGGAAAAGGTCCTGCATAGGAAACCATGACTAAAACAATGTGGAAAGCTGATTTAGTAATACAAATCCTCCTATTTGTTCTCACAACAGAATAACCATTGTGGTATTCAAATGGGAACGGTCAGAGTGCTTTCTGTTTAGTAATGAAGAAACCCATGCCTTCTGTTTAAAACAAAGCAAGGGGGCTCTTGATGTGCAACAGTTTGTACTTAAAATACTCAGTCAACAGATTAAAAAAAAAAAGCCATGTAAACTTCATGAACGAGATGAGAAGTTAATTAGGGTCATTTTAGGTTACACATCCACAGCGGCAGTTACTGAAGCTTACCGAAGCTAATTCTGTCAACTTGGCATTGCTAAAAATACAGCTGCTGGCTGTGTGCTTACTGGGCAATACTTTGCTACTTGTAAGTGCAGAAATAAGGAAAAACTGTACCTGTGTTTTAAGATGAAGAGGACTCTGAAGGTTGCATTCATACAGAGAAGTTATTTTATTAATTTCTGTGGAGAATCTCTGAATGCTTTTTTTTTTATTAAAAGTGTTACATGGTTTGTAGCTGGCAGGAGGTGATTTCAACGATTACTTGAACCCAAGGTGAAATATTTTCCTCACTGGACCTGGGCCACCCCAATATCCCCTGTGAGAAAGGAGGGAGGGAAAGGATTTATACCTTCACAGAGAATTAGACTTGTTAAATATTTCCTGAAATTAAATGTAGCACTATGTCGAGTAAATATTGCTGCTTGTTATAATAGAATCAAAGGAAGCATGGAAATTAAATATGACAATATGATTTCCCACACTGAAAAAAAGGAAGTGCTACAAACTATTTTGGTGGAACAGACTAAGACAATAACTTCCAGATATTCAGTTGATGTTTACATATGAAAAACTAAGGGACACCGTTGTTTATTCTTGCAGGAAGTGACCAAAGTTAAAATTGGCACAGGAAGAGGACATTAACAGTTAAAGTTTGCACTGGATGGACAGACAGATAGATTGACTGACTACAGTTCAATCTATCTCATAGCATTCATATTTTCTTTACCATTATCCAGGGTTTTGTTTTGTTTTTTTGTTTTGTTTTTTGTTAATACATGGCACTGCTCAAATTAAGCCTACCTATGCAATTAACAAATGCAGAATTCACTCTACTTTACTGGGAATCAGTTCCCCTTAACCCCTACATAGTATGAATAGTGGTACACTCGAATACTTACTTCAGAAGTCCATACCAATACAGATAGGGCATCATATTAGCCTTCAGATGAAAACTTATCAGTCTCTCTTTGCTCTGGTCGAATGGAAATGTTTCTAAAGGCTGAGCATTGTAATCAAACTCAGCCAGGATTGCTCGGTTGTAGTTGGTTATCAGAGGACAGGAAGTATATCCATCATACTACAAAACATTAAAAATATACGCCTTTTATTAGGACAGGAAAAGCATTCAGGATCTTAAGTATTATACTTTAAGGAGCTTCATGCTCCATAAATTTGTCTAATCCCCTTTTAAAGTCATTCAAACTGGTAACCCTTCTTAAATTTAAGGGATTGCAGAGTTTAATGTACTGTATGAAGAAATTATTTTTCTCTTTAATCTCATAATTCACTTGTCATTGGGTGAATCCAGTTTCCAAAATTAGAAGCCATGGAAAGAAATGTCAGCACTAGAGTAAACGCAGCTTGACCTCGAAACCTGACAAGAAATTCCTGCCATTATTTTGCTATCAGCTTTATAATGCTGGTTGGAGATGTATATAAAACTCCTCGGAGCCGTATAAATTAGTTAAAAAATTTAGCATGTTGCATTGCAAATACGAATATTTCCCCAACATAATAAAAACCCATTGTCCCAATGAAAAGCAAATATATTGTTCCTTTTCAGGAAAAATTACCTTCTTAGTGGGAGTTTTCCCTTTCATGATACATGAAATTGTTTTATCAAGTACACCACACTGGCCAGCTGTGAAAGAGATAAAATGTTTTTATTTTGTCTCGCATTCCTGCTGAAAGGAGAACAGAGTTATAATGTTTTAAAATGTTTCAACTCTTTGGGTTGGTAGCAGGTTTTTTGGATCATGTTGGGAATGTTCCTAAGAGCAGCCAAATTGTGGATATAACCGCTTATAACGTAGCCCTTTATCTGACCTACTGACATTGGTGACTCGGCTTTGAAGCCCTCTCTTTCTCCCCTATTCCATAGAAAAATGTCTTTCATTGAATCCTAATTGGGATCTCTATGATGACCAAATCAATCAAATACTTTCAGGCACAACATTTAAAACTGGCTTTTGGCCTTGCAACAAGGAGACCCAAAATGCAAGTACAGTACCTAAACATTAATCTCACCTATAGCTGCCGCAGTCTTGGAGGTAGGGAGATTGGTGCAGTCTCCGATCCCAAAAACATTTGGGTATTTCACATGTTGCAGTGTTTCCTTGTTTACATCCACCCACCCAGCGACGTCAGAAACTGGACTGTTTAACAGGACGTCAGGGGGACCCATGGGTGGAGTGACATGAAGCATTTCATACTGGAGAGCAGAGAAAGAAAAACAAATGAGATTTGGATAGAAGACAATATTTGTAGCTCAGGGTTGAACTGAGAGGTCCTTGGTGCTCTCCAAGCATGGTGGTTTTCTTGCAGACGTCTCATTACCAACTAGGTAACATCAACCGTGCCTGATGTTGTTACCTAGTTTGGTAATGAAACGTCTGCAAGAAAACCACCAAGTTCAGTGAGCAACAAGGACCCTTCACACATGAGCTTGATCTGCAATCTCAGATTGGATGCAGCCAAATTCCCCAACTGAGATGAAGGTTCCTTAACTAAACATCTGAGAAACTGTCTCCCTTCCAGGTGTCAGGTTTCGATGCTATCTCAAAATAAATGAATTTCCAAACTGCCGATCTTTAAGGAAATTTTCTCTTTATTCGAGCACAGCAATCTGATCCTGACTTTCGTGGTCAGTACTGACCTTTGCCCCCCAATCCCTCCCTTTCTGATCCCCAATTCTCTGCTTCTCATTGGCTATCTTCCAAGTCACTTTCCTGATTCCTTCTTCGTCAGATCACAGGAATGTCTCCCCCCTCCCCATCTCCGAGGAGACAGAATCTTCAAAGGGATTTAGCAGGCAAAAGTTCAGGCTTCTCCTCCCTTTATTTATATGTCAGTGCTGGGACGCTGACACCAGGTTTGGTCCTTTCTTCTATAACAGCTTAACGGCCATTTGTTCAGCAATTATTTGAACTTAACAGTTGCGCTGAATGAATGGTATTTACCATTGGATAGCAATAGCACTTAAGACTTATATACTACTTCACAGTGCTTTACAGCCCTCTCTAAGCGGGTTACAGAGTCAGCACATTGCCTCCAACAATCTGGGTCTTTACCATTGGCTCCTTGAAGTCATGGCCTTTAGGCAGGGGTGAAATGCTCCCGGTTCGGACTGGATCAGGCGATCCGGTAGTGATTGTGGCAGGTGGTTCGGAGAATTGGTAGCGATGGAGGTGTGAGTCTCCACCCACCCACCCGGGTGTCATTACCTCCTGGTTTTAACCAGGAAGTAATGTGTTTTTTACCCTCTGTGCATGCACAGAAAGTTATGCGCATGTGCTGATGGTCTGCGCACTCATGTGGCACATGCACTTCCTAACCGTAAGGAAGGTAAGTAGATTTCACCCCTGCCTTTAGATGATCGATTAGAGCTCTTGACATCCTAACCGCAGAGAGAAGGCCATAAGCAGCCAGCAGTTGCCTTGTATAGGGCTAAGCCGAGCATATGTGGTCAGCAATGGAAGGAAAAATAATGGCGAAGGTCAGTTGGCAGCAAAGCAGCAGGTTGGGCAAAAATGAGGGGAAGACAGATGGGTGGTGGGAGTTAAAAAGAGTGGGAGGACAGGCAAAGACCGTTGCCCTGAGCAGCTGCAAAGGAACTACAGAAACTGATATTGCTAAATGATGAAGTTGTGTTGATGTTTCATCGAATTGAATTCAAACCATTCACCAAGAATTGCGTATAATCTCTGCCTCTTAACTTCTTTATCACATAAGGATGAATAGTGCTGTGAGTATGTTTTGAAAACGCTCATCCTATTCTCCATCCACACTTTCCACCCCCCTGCCAGTTCTAAACAGACAAGCAACCTAAACTATAAACAGGAAATTAATAAGTCAGAGAAATTCCCTGAAAAATTCCATTTGCTCACCCGATAAACTTGCGTTTCACCAGCTTTGTCCAAGTTTTCAAATACGGCTTCCTGCTTATCTGCCCGGACTTCCACGAGGTTCCATTTGTAGTTCACTGTAATATCTCTTTCTTTGATAATCTCTAGCAGAGCATCAGCATACTTTTTAACACCAAATATCACTCCAAGAGAAGTATTGAATATGATCTTGGCTTTGGACCGTTTTCCTGTCTGGGGAAAATGAGAAGAAAAAGTGAAGCATCCTTGAAAACCTCCGATTTTACCATTCTTGTTCTTGTCTGTACTTTTATCAATCGAATAATCGACAGCTTGGCTGTCTCAGGAATTCTGGGAGTTGAAGTCCACAGGTTGTAAAAGAGCCACAATTGCCCACCCCTGCCCTAGATCAACCCCCCTGCCCAAAGGAAGAATCTTTATCTATTAAGTTGATTAACCATAACTGGGTTTATATAGCTTGCCCAAAATGATTTAAGCCAACCGTTTTTGAAGACACCACAGTAAGTCATTCATCCAATTTATTAGATGAACAGCACCTAATAAAACAGTTTAAACTTGTAGTAATGGGATTCATGATACATACCAAAAACTACACTGAATCCAAAGGCCTCAATTTGAAGTCTGCATCAATACATTGAATATGCTTAATTAATAGTTTTAGTCCTGTGTGCAAATTTAATACGAATTAACTAGTAGGTCTTATTGATTTAACAAAATTGCTAGTAGGTCTTCAATTGGAGGAGCATTCTAAAATTAACCTATAATTTAAGTTTATATTCTAGCAGTTTAAACTAGGATAAATACATTTTCAGTAACCTGGGTCTTTGGGATTACAACATTTTTTTGTTACCTGTCTGGGCAATCACACTAGTTGTGCAGCGACTGACACATACCTTTCTCAAGTACGCCTCTGTCAGATACATGATCTTTTGTGGCGCCCCTGCACATTTCACCGGAGTGTTTGGAAAGGTGAAAATGGCATTTCCTTCCTGGAAATCCTGCAGAGCTTTCCATGTTTTCTCCACTGTGTGAATGGAATAATTGGAACCAATTTTAGGAAACTTAAAACCCTCAGGTAAGCCTTTGATCTGTAATAAGACAAAATTAGCAGGATAATATTAAGACCAGCTGCCTGCAATTACTGCAGGGTTCGAATCTCGCCAAGGCTCAAGGTTGACTCAGCCTTCCATCCTTTCTAAGGTAGGTGAAATGAGGACCCAGTTGTGGGGGCAATAAGCTGACTTTGTATAAATATACAAAAGGATGAAGGCTATTGCTGAGCACATTGTAAGCCGCCCTGAGTCTTCAGAGAAGGGCGGCATATAAATCAAATTTTAAAAAAAATAAAATAAAAATATTTCACTGGATTAAACATGCAGGCTGTTTACATTCAGGAACCCATTTAATTCCAAGCATACCATCCTGGCCTCACTAATCATCTTAACCATAGTACCTTTAGCAGTGCTTTGTTGAATAAGCCACCTGTGGGTTCAGTTCACACAACACACACAACATCTACAAACCACAATAGCAGAGTTCATACAACATACTACAGCCAGAGTAAACTTAAAGTTTAGCATATTGTGATGTCATATATCTACTCGGACTCCCCTATAGCCAAGATCATATCCCAGAGATACTCCATCCACACTGAATTTGATTTGTGAATATTATCTTGATGTGTAAATATTTGCAAAATACTCAGATTAAATCATTACATCTCTAGTTAAAGGGTAAAAATGGCATTGGCTTACATTTGAGTCCTTTGGGAGAAGGGTGGTATAAAAATTTAATAAATAAATAAATAAATAATAAATAAATAAATTTATTGTAAACCATTAGCTGAATTAAAAGAGATCTAGGGCCAAGAAATATTAAGAAGTTCCCCTAGCTATTATGTATTCCAATTTAAGAAGAAGCATGATTTGGATAAATACATGAATTTTAAAAAATTGGCTGTGGGTTTCATCATCTTCATCCCTCTTCTTCCTATCTTTTTTTTTTTTTGTTTTAATAGATGAACCCAGAATAAAGATGAATAAACTCATTTCCAGTGCTGAATTATAAACTAGCATCCTTAAAGAAGAAAAGTAATCTTGCTATACTCACACAGCCTCCCAAAATTTCCCAATTAGTGATGATCTTTGTGTTCACTTTGTGTGTCCACCATTAAAACAGGCTCATTTCACAACAACATGGTAGATGTCCCTGGATACTTTCAATTTCCTGATAAAGCACTAGAGGTCTCTTAAGAGTTTCTTCCAGTGTTGTACAACCTCTGTTGCACAATTTCCACAGAGTGCTTCCTTGTGGGAAAGACGCAATGCTATTTCTCACATTGTGCTCAGAATTTGGGGATTTTCATGCAAAGAACATGCAAGTCACTGGGCCTCGCTTCCTATCAGTAGAGAAAACTTCTAAGAAAACGCTCACGCAATCAGATCTTAAATAAAATACCTTTTCAAAATTCAGCTGCAGCCCGAGAGCAACAATCAAATACTTGTAAGATACCTGTAAAAGAAAGAAGAAAACTATTATCTTAAAACAGGAACCAAGGGTTATTCAAACAGACAGTTGGTCTCAAAATGCTGGAAATGCAAACAGTCTCTTCTATTCTCATGGAATATTGCAGGCAAGAATAATGCCAAACTAAATAAATAACACCATACATGTTTTTTTTTAGAAGTTCGAAAAAAACATTTATGAGAAGAGATGACAGAACTATTCAATTTATGTATTAAATACTAACTGATAACCCAGCGTTGCCCGGGTATTTATCTTAATCCTGTATTAGACAGGAAGAACAACTTCACCTGAGCCCTGATTTTGGCGAGAATTAAATTAGTTAAAAATGTTTTCCCTGTGCCCCCAGAAGGATCAAGTAAAATGATACCACTTTGTTGTTTTGCTAGTTGATCCATAATTATTTGGTATGCTTTTCTCCGATCTTGGTTTTATTGATCGTGGCCATACATTTGTCCTCAAGAATAATCAAAGCCTAGTTGAAAATGTCCAAACCAAACGTAATTTCTAATGTTGGATTTTCCCCCTTACCAGAGGGAGCCCCCTTGTGGAGCACTGTGAAGCCATTACCATGGCAAATCCACTGTGCTGCACAGTAGAAGCCATTTTAAGGCACAACAGCGTGTATCTTAACAGAACACACATCCAGAAGGGTGTTAGGGGTGTCTTACCCCCACAGTATTTCTTTCCAGAGAGTAAGTCATCTGTCTACCAAGTTTGGTTGAAATTGCTCGAGGCGTTCCAGAGTTATGCTGGAACATACACACACACAGCCATTTATATATATATATAGAGAGAGAGAGAGAGATTACTTGTAACCCATTCAAACCAAAGGCTAAATTTCATGTATTCAAGCCCTATCAATTGTTTATGCAAGTAAGATTTAATTGAGCAGATAAATCAGCACGTTCCAATGGGCTACCTACCTTTTGATTGTTCCCCAAATAGACACAGTTGTTGTCTGGATCCAACTTCTCCACCTTGGACTGGATCCACTTTACCCCTGAAGGAATAACACTTGCTGTTGAACGTCCTGAAGTGGCCAACTGTTTCGCCCCAGCTCCAACTAAAGTCCAGAGGGGCTGATAATAGTGTTTCTGAAAGAAATAATTGGGGGGATAAAAGCTGCCAGATAAGAAGAAGAACAGAAATGAACGTACAAAATCAGACAGCTGATATTTCTAGAGAGATCTGGTCAATCAGGTTCAAGAACTTCCCTTGATTATATTAAATGATATTTTTTGAGAGAGATACATTCAATATATCTCAACATTTCTATGTTGGGAATAGGTTGCCAAAGAACAGTGGCTCATAACCTGTGATCTGCAGACCCCTGGGGGGGGGCATGTTGTCAAAAGCGAAGGCTTGAGGAAATGTTATGGTTTAACTCGTAAGCCTACCCCAGTTCTGCGAATGGGAAAAACATTGTGAAATGTCACGTGACAGCAACGTGACGCTGCGAGTTAGACACACATGTTCTAGAAGACACGCCAAATTCCTGTTTTGTATGATTTCAACAATCAGTGGAGGAAACTGTTGAGGCTTACCAAAAATGCACATTGGTCACAGGTCCACACAAGGAGCAATTAAATCATTAGCATTCTGATCATCATCAGTGGTAAAAATTCTAGTCTACTGCTTTATGCAATCATGGATCCTGAATGGAGAAGCTGCAAGTATGCTATAAAAGTACTTTGATATCTCCATATGATACTCACGCCCATGTTATTACTTTAGATGTCTCTAACAGTATACTACACCCAGTAGGTCATTACCCTTGTCGTGAAAATAACAGATCTCACAAACTGCTTTTTAGATGTTCCTTCCTTTAAAAAAAAGGTGTGTTTTGTTGTTGCTCAACAAATAAAGTTCTAAGTCCATTTTAGTTGTAAAGATCTGGAGAAAGGTTTACACGTAACTTACATGTACAGATATGGGGGAAAGTTTTCATTAATTTAATTAAGTAATTTATCTCTTGTTAGCTGGTTTTATTTAAACAAACTTATATTTCACCTTTTAGGCTTAATAAAGTAGAAAATACGTATTTTCCAGAGCTCAAAACAATTAAAATATATATATGTATTTTTTTTTGGAGTATAAGACGCATCTTTTTTCCACCTAAAAGTGGGTGAAAATTTAGGTGCATCTTATAGTCCTGTGCGACTTATAGTCCAAAAAATACGGTAATCAATGCAGCCATATAATTAAACTGGCTAGAGTCCCACAAATGCTCAAATGATATTTCTGTGTTGACTAGAAATTTGAAGGGTTGTAATTTCAGCACATCTGGAAGGCACAGATTGGAGAAAGCTGACCTAGAGGAAGAACCGATAAATTAAAATGTCACGCTAAGCTATAATGTGGCTCCTCAATTTAAGCTAAGCACGATGTGCAAAACCAACTGTGCTTTATAAACCATGACAAATAAGCATATTGCATGAACCACAAAAATATGAAGCATCCAAAAACTGATAGATTATGTGGAACGGTGTTAAGTGCAATAAATGTATAACATTTTTTTTTTCTTGTGGGAAAGAGTTTGACGCACACAGTTGTCAAGGAGGAAATGCATCTTAAGATCTATCTGAAAGATTTTGCAAAGACAATGCAATCAAATTCTGGGAATTGAAGGCCATGCATGTTAAAATTGTTGAGGTTAAAGATCAGGGGTTCTGTTCTAGATCAGGGGTCCCCAACCCCCAGTCTGTAGACCAACTGGCACTGGTCCAGGGCATGCCCGCAACTGGCTGCTCAAAATAAGTGAAGCCCCACCATTCACAGGATGCAGGCAACAGACAAAACCACACCTCCTCCGGTCCGCGGAAAAACCTTTCTCCACAGAACTGGTACCTGGTGCCCAAAAGATTGGGGGCTGTTGTTCTAGACCATACAACTCTTGCTTATTTTTATGACAAAGGGATTTTAGTGGAGTGATTCTAAATTATAATTGGAAGGATACCCATGTCCCTTCTGAGATACCACCAACCCTATTTTTTCCCCCTGCTAACTGCTACGTACAAATTACATCATGTGATTCCATGAAGAAATTGTCCTTTCAGATCTGTTCTTTCGTTTCCTCTTTGTCTTTTTTTAGAGGGAATTTCCTTCTAAATGCCTTTATTTGTTCTAGTACTGCTTTACTCAATCTGGATTCTTTTGAACTACAGATTAAGGTGAAAGATGTATAACAGAATAAAGAACAATGTGGACTACTACTTCCATATGTGGGAGAACAACCATACAATCCCACTATTAGCAGTAGAAGCTAAAACTTTAGGATTTCTTGTTCCAAGTGAAACGTCGGCACCTGTAACTTTGATCACAACTGTGACACAAGTAACATTAATGAGCCACTTGCTCATTAACAAGTTTGAGTGGGTTTTTTTCTCTGTATCAGAATTCGACAGAGAGCAGACACCAATTCGTTGTTAATTTTTTAAATTGAGAGAAGGCCCTTCAAAAAGTCCAGATTTAAGGAGGATATCAGAAAAGGTACCCTTTCTTTCGGGAGACATGTGGGACATGACTGTTCCACTTTAACGATTTATAATACTATATTTTATATATTTTGCATAATGCCTCCAAATCAGGGGTGATATTCAGCAGGTTCTGAAAGGTTCTGAAGAACCGGTAGCGGAAATTTTGAGTAGTTCAGAGAACCGGAAAATACCACCTCTGGCTGGCCCCAGAGTGGGGTGGGAATGGAGATTTTGCAATATCCTTCCCCTGAAGTGGGATGGGAATGGTGATTTTGCAGTATCCTTCCCCTGGAGTGGGGTGGGAATGGAGATTTTGCAGTATCCTTCCCCCAGAAGTGGGGAGGGAATGGAGATTTTGCAGTATCCTTCCCCTAGGAGTGAGGATGGAATGGGGATTTTGCAGTATCCTTTCCCTGCCACGCCCACCAAGCCACGCCAACAGAACCGGTAGTAAAAAAAAAAATGAATTCCACCACTGCTCCCAATCCCAACATTTCAGAATTCCAGAATTCAAGATTTACCTCCTGAGGTTCCACCACGGCCACATTGTCAGCTCCTACTTTCCGTTTCATCCGGGCACTCATCGTGATCCCCCCGGAGCCTCCACCAAGCACCAGCACCTCATAGTAATCTTTCGAAGCGGACCCGGCTGTCGTGTGTAACTGAGACGAACACGTTTTGGGGATCCCCAACCTAAGTAAAGGTACCAGGGAACGGGCACATGCGCAGGAGGACATCAACCCAACAGCGGCCATCTTTGGTGAGCATCAACTTGCAAAGTTCTAGAGAAAGAACATCAAAGAGGTGATTTTTTTTTCCCCAAATGTCATTTTCATTCTTTATCTTATTTTACTAAAAAGCTGAATAAAGAAGCTGAAAGAAGGTCTCCAAAATGTGGAGCAATACTTTGGTTTCAAACTGTGACTCGGTTATTGTTATTTTCTTTTCATCGTTCTTCCTCTGACAATTATAGCAGTTAAAATTCAGATGGAAAAGGCCGTTTTTATGTTGAGAGGCAGCAATCAGAAATTTTACTGTGCTGTTCCAATACCAAATATGTTATTAAAAATGATAAAAAACCTTGTTTTGACACCCATTCTAAGAAATTACTTTTGTTCCATCTGCATTTCATTGCTCAGAAACAACATTAATTTGGTCGGGGAAGGCAGTTTTTATGTTTTGAACAGCTGTAAAGGAATGTGCTTTTGCTGCTTTTGGCAAACTACAAATGTTCTTACTTTTTTTTTTTTAAATGGGTAATAAGATTGTTTTTCAGGACATTGTTTATGAAGCTTGTGCAGATTCTGCACTATGTCAAATTCAGCTGTGTTTTGTTCCGTGAAAGATGCTTTAATTTTTTTTTTTAACTCTACTCTCCAGCAATTGTTGTCCACGCAATTTTAACTTTCTCACTATTTTTCTCCCTTGAAACTTACGCTAATTTTAACTGACACAAATGGATTTTTTAAAATATTGAGAAACTAAGGACATCAACTGATAACTGAACTTTCTATCGAAGAATCATCGATGTTCAAACTTTCCCAGTTAAAATGTTTGCAGGATTGCATTATAAAGGAGCTGCTCTTTAAAATGGACTCATCCGTCCCCAAAATGTGACTGTGGGGGTGTGCAGAATGAATAATAATAAAAATATTCATATTACTTGTACTGGCATTTAAACAGCTGGCAAGGCTTTTAAAATGGATGCTGGCTTGACAGTCACATGACCCTTGGCAGAATCCTCATGAGGTCAGCTCGGGAGTAAAGCTAAACCGACTGCTAATTCTGACAACAAATACTGAAGCATCTTTGTTTTGCAGATCTTATCTGTGTCACAATTTCTTTTTAAGAAACAACCGTTTGCTATATTACCCTCCAATAAAGGCTGAAGCGTAGGCACAGCAATTGTAAGACGGCAATTCAAATTTTGTAAGGCTGTTCCGTCCCCCAATGCAGAAGATGTGAATGATATGCAAATATATTGTGACACTCCTCTACAAGATTTATGGTGTCCTTTTCCCAACCCAGACTTTGAGAAAGGAGGTTGCGAAATATCCTTCCTCCCACACATTCAGCTTAATTTATTTTAACTCCTGAACAACTGGTCAAAGAAGTGGGAAGGGAAGTCAATTCCTTTTGGGGAATTAGTTTAGGACAAGGGTCTGCAACCTTAAAAACTCAAAGAGCCATTTGGACCCATTTCCCACAGAAAAGAAAACACTGGGAGCCACAAAACCTTTCCCATGCCTGACTATTTCTTGAGCGGCCACAAAACTAGCATATGTAGTTGAATTAAACGTTCTGTTTTCTTCTGAAACTTTTCTTTTCTTGGATTTATCCATGGTTGGCCTACCGAGGGTTGAAAAGCTCAATAAATCGCATGACGGCGAGTATCGCACATTGGCAGTTATGACGCATATTTTGAGTGACAGGGAGCCACAGCAGAGGGGTGAAAGAGCCACATGCGGCTCCAGAGCCGCAGGTTGCTGACCCCTGGTTTAGGAGAAGTGGAAAGCAACTCCTGTATGTTGGCAAGGCTGGAGTTTGTAGTGGCGGGGATACAACTAATATTAAGAACTGGACTGCGGAGTTCCAGCTTAAGGAAGATTGATCTATTTCTGTTCCTGGGCGAGAGGCACTTTCTGAAAATCTTTCCCTTTTGAGGGCAAGAATAAAATCCTGGCAATCAGCTTTGGTACATCAGTACATCTAGAGTTTTGGTTTTAACATCCCTAGAAAGTCTCATTTGGTGAGTGGGCCTGGAGGGTCTTTGCTTGGAAGCAAAGCAGAATCAGATCTGGTTAGTAGCAGTGATTGGTTGCCCCTGGTTCAGACCGGTTCGCAAGAACCGGTAGTAAAACCGGCATGAGGCTCCATCCACTGACGCTTGAGAACGAGAAAGCCGTAGGCTGAAGATTAAGCACATGCACACATCCCAGGAGAAAATTACCTCCTTGTTGCTGACAAGAATAACAAACGGACAAGAAGTAAAAGGAGGTTAATCCAGAGAGGTTAGAATTAGCAGACAATTTATAGGGAAGTCAAAAGTTCAAGTCTGGGCTCGCCTATGGGACGTCCTGGTGTCAGTGTTTTTTCTTCAAGTTTCTATACAGGATTATTGGCATGAAGTGAAATGGGACACACCCATATAGGAAAGATGGGAGATCAATGTAAACACAAATGTAATGTACATTTATTTTGCTTATTTATTAGATTTCTATCCCACCTTTATTACTTTATAAGTAATTCAAGGCAGCAAATATACATAACGTTCCTTGGACTGATGTTTTCTCTCCCCCCCCCCATGTGTGTGTGTATACACACACACCAGGGGTGAAATCCAGCAGGTTCTGACAGGTTCTGGAGAACCGGTAGCGGAAATTTTGAGCAGTTTGGAGAACTGGCAAGTACCACCTCTGACTGGCCCCAGAATGGGGTGGGAATGGAGATTTTGCAATATCCTTCCCCCAGGAGAGGGGAGGGAATGGGGATTTTGCAGTATCCTTTCCCTGCCACGCCCACCAAGCCATACCACGCCCACTAAGCCACCCCCACAGAACCGGTAGTAAAAAAATTTGGATTTCACCACTGACACACACACACACACACGTTTCATAATGCGGAGTTATGGAAGTGCAAGCCACACGAAGTGAACCATCTTCCACTTTTCACGCACTGCACTTGGTGAAGAACATTTTGACCTGCTAATCTAGGGTAGAATAAATAAGTTTTCTTGCTGTGTCTTTCAACCCAGAAAGCAAACATTCACTCCTTTATTTATAGTGACAAAGGTCTACCCTCTTGCAGAGTCAATGAACAGCATCCAATGTTACCCTCCGTACGACTCCACATGCTGCTTGAAAACCAAGAGTGGGTTTTATGCAACCTTGTCCTACTCTTGAAGACAATGAAGGACAACCTGTTCGCCAACTGAACAGTGGCCACTGATATCGGTATGCCAGCCCTGTTCACTCCAGATCACCACTACTGCCTTGTAAATAGCTTTTCCGTTATCAACATTGCGATGGAAACCATCACCTTCCCACTTGACAAAGGATTATGGCTTAATGATTAAACAGCCATTTCCTTCCAATGGAAAAAATAGCACCTAAGCAAAGATCTAACTTCTACGCACAGTCTACAGTACACAATGGGTCAACAGATTGTGCAATTTCAGGGTAGCCTGCCTTTCCACAGATGCCAAAAATGGCAGCTCTGATTTAACTTGGTCTAAGAGAAAAGGTGACTTCCTGGTTTTAATCTGCCGACCAAGGTCAACTGCTTTTTCAGACTACAAACACCATCAGACCAGAGGTGGGTTTCAGCAGGTTCTGACCAGTTCTGGAGAACCGGTAGAAGAAATTTTGAGTAGTTCGGAGAACCGGTAAATACCACCTCTGACTGGCCCCACCCCCATCTATTCTCTGCCTCCCGAGTCCCAGCTGATCGGGAGGAAATGGGGATTTTGCAGTAACCTTCCCCTGGATTGGGGTGGGAATGGAGATTTTACAGTATCCTTCCCCTGCCATGCCCACCAAGCCATGCCCACCAAACCATGCCATGCCCACAGAATTGGTAGTAAAAAAAATTGGAATCCCACCACTGCATCAGACAATCTGGATAGTACAGGAACTCCAAAATTTAAAAATAGCCCCAATTTTCTCCTGGGTCTCTCTGCAAGGACACTGAAACCTTGCAAGAGGTTTATTTATCTTAACCTCCATGCTGCTCCAGTCTGTAAGCAAGTGGCTTATTAAACCCAAATTCAGTAATTAAAATTAAAAACATACGATAATTTCAGATAATTTCACTCCCATGACAGCGGATATTCTGAAGAATAGTCAAACCTCCATTCCTTCACCATGGGCCCTCCTAAACAGCCAGGTGTTCTCCAAAATAGTAATACCAAGGGCATTGACAAAAATCACCATCGGTCAACTGCAAAAGGCAACTTTACTCAGGACAGCTTACATCCTTTAAACACCATCAAACATCCACATCTGTCTATCTCTGGTAAGGGATCAATAGATGGATAAGAATGGCAAATCCAGTCTGGACAACTGGCTGGCTATGCAATGAATCATCATAATAATAATAATTATCAAGGTGAGATTATAATTTTAACTGTGGGGGAGGGGCTTTTCCAGAATAGACACCTCCCCATAAAGATGTCTGGGCTCCAGTACCCCACTGATAGCATTCTCTAGGCATAAGGTTCCACAGCAAATAATCATTTGGATCTCCTTGATTTTGGCAGCTTCCTGAAACTTTAATTGTGTAATTTTGCCTACAATTACATTTTAATTTAACTTAACCTTATGCACGTTATCTGCTTTTGCTGATTTTCAGGGATTTATTTATTTGCCCAGTTGGTGGCCCTACCTACCAGGTGAAGATTTTACTTTCCTGAAACTGGCATAAAAAGTTAAGACAGGCTCCTGAGGTTTGTGATGCAACCAGCCATAAATACAACTGTAGAACAGACAGTTAACGTTGGCAAGCGAGTTATGAAATCTAGAAAATTCCCATAGAGAGATTTCCACTCCCGGGGTAGCTGTGACTTGTTTAGGTTTAGAAAAATGATGGCTGTGAGATGCCAAACTTCATCTAAACATGGCTTGGAAAGCAAATTAAATTCATCTGGCTAGCAAGGGTGTTTGCTCAAGGAATATTAAATGGCCCCGAAGCTTTGTTCATTACAAAGGACTTTATCCGAACCAAAGTTAAGCAGTAAAATGACAAAAAGCCAAAGCAGAACAAGATTACCCCTTTTTCTCTCTGCTTGTATCTTTCTCTCACACAAATACACATGTTCTAAATGCTAATTTCTTGCAGACAGCCTCTAATGCAGAACTCTGAACGAAGTGGGCCCCGAGTTCAAATATTTGGCTGCTAAATTCAAATCAAAGAAATGGACTTCGAAGCTTTCTCTTCTTTGCAAGTTTTGGAAAGCAGACCATTTCTCCTCTCCTTCTTCCATTTTTTTCCTTTCCTATGCAGATTGCGCTTTCTGTTCTTCCTCCATCCTTTCCTATCGGATACGAGATTTTTAAATGTCCACTTAAAAAAGGAAACCGGCTAATAAACGAGGGTTGCAGGATCCCAAGGTCACATGATCACCACTTGCCATCTTCCAAACTGGCTTCCGACAAGCAAAGTCATTGGGATAGCCAGATTCAATAACATTGATTTGTTTAACAACCGAGGCAAAAAAAAAGGTTCTAAAGTTGGAGATGATTCAATTAATGACAACCTTGCTTAGGGATGGAAATCCCAATCCCAATTGGGATCGTAAATCGAGGACTATCTGTCTGCTCAGGCTGTTAACTGGAGAAAGGTTCCAACAAGCAACCTGTGACTTGTGCCCCTTGGATCTGTGATGCCTTTACGTTCAGGAGCAGCCTACCATCAAATATCACATCAAATATTTGGAAGCAGCTCCAAGATGTACCCCAACTTCCTCTCTCAATTCATGGACCTTCCAGGAGCACCCGATACCAACTAGTTGCTGGATTAAGCAGGCCTTTAAACTGAACCGGAAAAGTTTCTTATATCAATCAATCGAATCAATGAATCCAGAGGTGGGTTTCTGACCAGTTCTGCAGAACCGGTAGCGGAAATTTTCAGTAGTTCGGAGAACCCGTAGTAAAAATTCTGACTGGCTCCGCCCCCATCTATTCTCTGCCTTCCAAGTCCCAGCTGATCGGGAGGAAATGGGGATTTTGCAGTAACCTTCCCCTGCATTGGGGAGGGAATGGAGATTTTACAGTATCCTTCCCCTGCCACGCCCACCAAGCCACGCCCACAGAACCGGTAGTAAAAAAAAAATTGAAACCCACCACTGAATGTATCAAGGTTACACTTCACAGAGAGGGATGGATGGCTCTGAAACTGAGATACAGTTAGGTGTATCTCAGAAAGGTGAAAGTTAGTCTCAAAAGATACCACCTCATCCCTCAAATAAATGTCCCACTGAAACAACTCGTATGGTATAAATTTTTAAATGTCCACTTAAAAAAGGAAACCGGCTAATAAACGAGGGTTGCAGGATCCCAAGGTCACATGATCACCATTTGCCATCTTCCAAACTGGCTTCCGACAAGCAAAGTCATTCGCTTTTCCATACATTTTCTTAGGGAAAATAAACCCAGGTTCCTTAACTGCTGTAACCCAGAGGTTAGTCCCCCCACAGGCTTTCAGGGACAGGAAATGAAGCTTGCAACTGACAGCCAGAGAACAAAGTTAAGATCCCTGGCTCAGATTCGAATCTTAATCGACTTCAAATCGCGCAAGCCTTTTCTGCAATGAAGGCGGAACTCGCGGAAGTTTTTGACAGAGAGTTCCCGAGGCTGCTCCACCTGCTTGGATACCACCTGCCCAGGATGATGGGAACCCAATCTCAGGCAGTTCAAAAAAAAAAAGAAAAAAGAAAAGAAAGTTTGGGGTGCGGGGGAGGACCTCTGCACCTGAACCCCCTCCTCCTCCTCTTCTTCCTCCTCCTCTTCTTCCTCCTCCTCAACGAAGGTTACTCACACTCACCTGCCCAGGAAGAGCCGCCCAGCGCCGCTCGCTTCTCCGAAACCGCGACGCCCGCCTGTTGCGCTGCGCCCAAGCCCGCTGCCCGTTGCGCAAGAACCCGCTACGCCCCCAGTCCGACCCGCCGCCTCTGGAGACAAATAAAAGCCGCTCTTTTTCAGCCGCTGCCTCCGGTCAGGGAGGAGCCGCGGAGCAGGAAGGGAGCCATGGGAGGTCAGGCTCGGAGCGCGCAAGCCGTGGGGTTCCTGAGGGCGTGCAGAGAGCACCAACTTTCAGGCCAAGTTTTGCAAAGGCGGCGGGCTCGGGTTGCAATCGCACCGCGCATCTGCGGCTGGCTTTAAACCTTGGGGAGGGGAGGGGGGGCGCAGGTCTTGGGGAGGGTTTTTTTTTTTAGGAAATCAGCTGTTTGAACCCTCCGCACCTTTTGTTTCTTACCTGCCAGGTCAGGTGGCTTACTGTATTAAATCTCCTTAGGCCTGGCCTAAATCTTCTCCCCTTTTTAAATGTAAATTTTAATTTGTTTTCAATTATGGGCTATTTTAAATTCAGCCAAATTATTTAATTCGTTTTTAATTATTTAAAATTTTGTATTTATGTGTTTTATCTTGTGGCTGTTCACTGCCCTGAGTCCTTCGGGAGAAGGGCGGTATAGAAATTTTAAAAATAAAATAAATAATAAATAAATAAAATCCCAAAGGTGCTGAAGGGAAACAATAATGATATAATAAATAATACTAGTTTATGATATACTGGTATACTAGATTCTGTAACCATTAGGTTCCTGTAATACATATATGCCTTTGTATTTGTATCACATATATTCTGCCTTTATATTTGTATCTCCTGTAACAAACATATTCTGTTATTAGGCCTGTAATGTATCTGGTATTTGTCAAACATATGTCCCTGCCATTTGACCTGAACCCATATCAATCTTCGTTTTTTCTTGTGCCATCTAAAAGCATGGTATGTATCTCAGTTGAAACTACAGCCATCAAAGGGATAATTTACACCTCAGCCTAATTTATGTTTGATCTGGATAAACTCCTGTCTTCCAGAGCCAGGGGGCTAAGTGGCCAATTGAGTAAACAAAGAAATGCTTAAGATAATACTAACTGGGGAAGTTTCTATTCCCCCTTGCAGGGCAACAAGGAATACACAAACCTAAATTAGGAGGCCAGAATTGGGTGCTAAACTGATGTCTCTGAGGGTATAAAAGGACGCCATACCTTCCCCAAGGTGTGGCTATCTCCTCGCATGCATTGTATCTGTATGTTCTGGATATAGTTCCACCCAGTATTTTGTTTTTGGCCATCAATAAAATGTTTTTTTTTGCAAGCCTCGTCTTGAGTCTCTCTCTTTGGCATTCTGGTGACTCAAGTGTATTTTGGGACCTTACAGTGCTTTTTCAAGACAAAACTGGACTTTCTGGTTTTTTCTTTCCTTTCTTTGAAGACGTTTTGCTTCTCATCCAAGAAGCTTTTTCAGCTTCTTGGATGAGAAGTGAAATATCTTCAAAGAAAAAAACAACAACGAGGAAGCTTCTTGGATGAGAAGCCAAACGTTTTCAAAGAAAAAAAAATAATAAAGTCCAGTTTCATCTTGAAAAAGCACCTTTGGGACAACCATGACCTGGATGTGACGGAGAATCTCCATAGACATACCTGATTAAGTGCTTTCACCCAAAGGCTATGCTGTAATCCGGCTGCCGACAGTCTGGGGCGCTTGGGGTTCTTAGTAGCTTTGGCTGGGGATAGGGGGGATTGTAGTCTACCCAGAGGCTGGAGGAAAGGGGGTTCAGGAACATCTTTCCGGGTAAGTTTTTCTTCCCCCAATTCAGAGCCTTCCAGATGTGCTGGCCATCATCCCCAGTCCTGGTCTGAGGGCTCCTTGGTGCTCTCTGAGTGTTTTCTTGCAGATGTTTCATTACTCAGACTAGTAATATCATCAGTGCTTTATTGGTACAGCCCTCTGTTAGAATACAACTTCTCTTTAACAATGGAAGCCTGGGTTTAGAATTTAAATTATCTGGGAGAGAGAGCTTGGCTTTGTGAAAGGTGACGAATCGAATTGAGTAAGTAAAGAAGCTTAGCTCTGTTTAATTTGATGGAAGGAATTAAGCGGTCGTCTTGGGGTCAAGAGATCAATAAAACAGTGAAGACTTCAGTTAAACCTCTGCAATTTTTGAAGGGTGGCATGCAAAAAAAAATAATATGCAGTATATGCAGTAAAGAGCCTTGATGGTACAGTGGTTTAATGCACCCTGTTATTAACACAGCTGCCTGCAATTTCTGCTGGTTCGAATCTCTCCAAGGCTCAAGGTTGACTCAGCCTTCCATCCTTTCTAAGGTAGGTGAAATGAGGACCCAGTTTATGGGGGCAATAAGCTGACTTTGTATAAAATATACAAAAGAATGAAGGCTATTGCTTAACACATTGTAAGCCACCCTGAGTCTCTGGAGAAGGGCGGCATATAAATAATAATAAAAAAAAATATGGATCATATCCTTGTGGCTGCCGTCATGATTTTTTTTCTGATTATACCTTGCAAGGAAGAGATCTAAGAACTTGGACTTATGGAGAAATTCTGGCCGATTGCTGAGACAAAAAGGATGCTGGTCCAAATCTCGCTTAACTCAGTGGAGGTTTTCCTCAAATTGCTTAGAGATGCATAATCTGCCTTTCCTCCAGGACACAGTTGTCAACCTTGGCAGCTCTTAAGATGTGTGGACTTCAACTCCCAGAATTCCCTAGGCTGCCATGCTCCAGGAGTTCAAGGAGGCGTGTACATAAGGTTCTTCTTGCACAATCATCATTCTTTCTCAGTATGGGCTGAAAAAGTGACTTATCTAAAGGCACCCTAGGACTGTGATGGCAAACCTGTGGCACGTGGGCCCGAAGTGGCACGCAGAGCCATGTTGCCTGACATGTGCAACCTCTTCCAGGTTTCTGGCGCGCATGTGCAAGCGCCAATCAGCTGGCCTTTGTGCGTGTGGCAGTGCTGGAAACCAGAAGAGTTGGTTTTCCATTTTCTGGCCTGAGCATGTGCGCCGGCCAGCTGATTGGCGCGTGCGCAGCAGTAACCAGACTTGCTGGCCGGCGTGCATGTGTGCACTGGAAACCAGAAGTACCTTATCCAGCATGCGCATGCCCCCTGGGCAGCTCCTCTTCCTAGTCGCAGCCCTGATGAAAGGGACCGTGCGAAGTGCTCAGTTTTTGGCACTCGGTGCCAAAAAGGTTCGTCATCACTGCCCTAGGACCTTTCATGGTGGAAGGTGGACTTCAACCTGGGCTTCCCTGGTGCTGATCCAACATCTTCCCAACTACTGTACAATGGCAAACATTACCATGATGAAAACTATGGCACTCCACAACTCAACTTTGATTCCTCACAAGCTGCCTCAGAAACCCTTCAGGTTTACTTAAAGTTCTTGCTGGCAGGAGGAAGCCAGTTGCAATTTTTTCTCCTTACAGTATCTGCACCCAGCATCAAAGTAGTTGCTATTTGTAGGTCTGACTCCAAAAGTAGGTTTGTTGACTCCGGGGAGACACGGAGATAAGCTTGAGGAAAGTCCTGAAGCTCATGGAAAGCAACTGTTGAGCGCATGTTACAGACTGATAATATATCACTCTTGAGCAGTAATGTCCTCATAAGCGGGAAAGATATTTAAAGATCTTTGTTGTGGCATTTGATAACGAGGAAAAGTAGGATGTAATATAAACACACAGCTGGAACAGATCTGGCTGTGACCATGAATGCTTTTATACTTACAGATGCTTGACACTATACTTGTTCCAAGTGTTCACACAATGTGCACACAATTACTTGGCAACATTTTTAGAATAGTTTTGCCAGGACCTTCTCAAATAGATCATTTCCAACTCAGTGACTGGTCTGAAGGCATCCAGCTACCTTCTGAGCCCAGATGCGGCCTTCTTGTTCCTTTAAGTATCTTTATCGAACAGCCTAGCATTCTAAAGATGTTGATTCAGTTTCCCAACCACATGGTTGTGTGGAGGGAATCCATCATTAAAATTGTGACAAAGCAGGGGTAGACACATCGCTGAAAATAGGGAAGTTGAACTGAGTTTTGAGTCCATGGATCACGCTTTTTAACCCCAGGATCCCAACAGTACCTGTTCGGACCGGTTCGCCTGAACTGGTAGTAATAAATGCTACCAGTTCAGGTGAAGCGGTATTTCTGATGATAAGCTGTGCCGTGCGATTTATACTAGCTAGAAAGCAGGAAATCCTGCTTCCTAGCAAATCTAAATCGCGTGGCACAGCTGTTCCCCCCCTCGCTGTACTACTTACCTTTGCAGACTCAGAAAAGGCTTCTTAATCCTTTTTCAGAGCTGCGCGGTAGCGCCTGCGGTGCGCATGTGTGCATTTGGCACACACCGCGCATGTGCACGTAAACCAATAGTGAAGTGAACCGGTAGCAGACTTCAGAGTATTTCACCCGATTCCAACTGTGTAGGATGACATAAAACTCATATCGGCTTTTGTTGTATTACCCTTTGCTGATTTTCTTCTATTTTAATCAAACTGTATAGTATTTATAATTGATTATAAGATTTTAACGCTAGGTTTATCACAATGTGTCTCTTTACCTGGGTTTCTCAACTATAGCAGCTTTAAGATGTATGGAAGTTAAAGTCCATACATCACAAAATTTCTGAGGTTGAAACCATCCATCCATCCATCTTCACACACCCCAGTTCTATTTGCTGGTTGAGAATGATACAATCACACATTTTTCCCCCCACAGGCAAGTAGACCCTTTTTTTTAATCACGCATTTTGTTGCCTGACTATAACAGATCGTGCTTGATGGACCCCCACAAATTACAGTAATTAAAACAGCCTGGACTTTAAACAGAGAAATATTTGTGGCGATTGACCTAGGAGCAACAACTTGCTGAGAACACAAGAGGGAGTCTGCGGTCTGCCACCAGCATTCAACTGGACAGTCCGTGTTGACACCGTTCTTTCCATGTGGTGCTACCTGTGTGTTTGATACCGAGGCTGCACATCCAGAATTCTAATGCTGCTTGTTACCAAGGTCTCCTTCAAAGCTGAATTGATCTGATGGGTGCAAGTTACAAAAACTTTCCCGGCGTTTCCCCAAGTATGTGTTCATATCCTGAAAGCAGATGTTGGACCAAGGTTGCACCAATATTTTCCCATGGATGTTTCTTCTGTTGTCCCGTCAATTCTTAACCCAGCAAGATCCTGTAGAAGCAATGAGATCCTGACAGTTCTATTCCACCAGTCTTATCTTTGGAGAATCTGAACTCAGAAAGTTGTCACAAGGATTTCTGCCCATGTTTCCTGCAAGTTTAAAAAGATCCCTCGCTCAGCAAAGGGATATGGACAGATTGGTGATAACTACCCTGAAGTGTGGTGTAGAGTACATTTAATGAGGTAGAGATAACCGTTAAAGGACAAATCTGGGTTTGGGACACATGCACCACCAAGGGAGGCCTTGTAAGATGTTGGAATTAATGCCACAGAGCAGGGGCTTCCAGCCTTGGCAACTTTAAGACTTGTGGACTTCAATTTCCAGAATTCCCCAGCCAACCATGTTCTGGGAGTTGAAATCCACAGGCCTTACAGTGGCCAGTTGGCCACCTTATCATAGAGAGTCCTATTTCTTCAAAAAAAAAAAAAAATGACCCAGCAATATTAGCGAAGCATTAATCAAAAAGTGATTAGGAGTAGCTAATGTGGTATACTTTCCATTCCTAGCTCCTTACTTAAACAGTAAGGTAGAAATATGAAGACCGCGCTAATACTTTCCTTGGCAAAATAGAACAGGAGAGTGCGAGGGGATCATCGTATCCCCTGAAAGTCCAAAAGGTTAATATAATGAGCACAACAAGCCAAAACGTGTTGCGCTTTCATGTCCTTTTTGCTGGTTTGGCAGTTAATTGTTTTTCTCTTTCCAGTTCCTTCTCCCGTTGCTGTTCTCGTTCTAGTTCTTCTTTCTGTCGCTTTTGCTGGAGTTTGAGCGCCCTTCTCTGAAAGGAGGAAGCATCAGAAAAACCAAAGGATTATATTTGAGGATATCACAGCCATTTTATTCTGCTATTATTTTTCGCAGGCCTCTTAGCTTTTATTTCCTCTTCATGTACTATTACAGAGGATCCTGAAAAAAAGCTTACTTTCACGTTTGTTTCAGGGTTATAGCCAGTCCTTCCCAACATATCATTCTATCCTTTCTCCCTGATCTTTAAAACACATGTTCATTTTCTAATCGATATACTCTGTACGGTTGAAAAGATTCAAATCCTTTTGCAAGCCTTAACGGAAACATTGTTCTAGATTCTCTCTTTTACATTTTGCATTTATGCATACTTCTGAGCCCTGTGCGAAGTTCGCTGTTAGGAGGAGGAGGAGAGCTGATTTCACCAAGAGAAAAATTCTATACAACGTCCACGCACCGCAATTCTCAATTCTAAACAATAGGTTTTTAAAATTACAGGTGAATTCTAATGCCTACAAAATTCCCCGTGACATGGTTTGCTAGGTCAACTGACAGTTCAGTATTTCATTTTCATCTTTTTCCTTAGAGTGGTTTAGAATGCAGTATTGCAGGCTAACTCTGCCGACTGCCAAGAGTTCAATTCCTTCGATCCTGACTGGCTTGTTGGGGGCAATATGCTGACTTTGTAAACTGCTTAGGGAGTGCTGTGAAGCAGTATAAAAAAAGTCTTTTAAAAAGTCTAAGAATTTATAAGAGAAAGCTGTTTCCTCTGATACCATCTATAAGCAAATATCACCCAGTCCAAGCTTATGAATATTTTCTGAGAAATAAGTTTCACATTGTATTAGTGGATGTAACAATACACAGGATTAGAGCTTTATTCCATGATAGGCCTTATATGCAATTAATGCTGAATTATTTTACTGAGAAATTCTGCTTAAGGCAGAGAACTGCCCTTATTAGTATTATAATATTGCAGGCATGCATGCATACACTGGTAGTAGATTCAATTAAACTTAATATTAAAAGTTGTCATTTGAATTGGAATGAATGGCAACATTTCAAATACCCAATATTTATGAAAATACTAATTTAGAATGGATTCTTAAGAAAATATAGGACTTCTGTTTTGATCTGCAAGACCTTGAAGAGTGAAAAGGTATACCGACAGTGTGCATTTTGCCCACATTTTACTAACCAAGTGAAATAAAACTCACTTTCAACTTTGACGTCTTCTCATGCAGCAACAGCATCTCTTTCCTAATGTTTACCAACTTATTGTGATAGTATTTCGCTTCTGAAAACTTAAAAAGGAGAAAACATTTACTATAAGAAACTTACAGTATGCTTAAAACAAATCTGAGTAACTTTAAAAAACAAATAACTTGTTTCTTGAAGATACCAAAGTATGCATAAAAAGCTATTCTAGGTATAATTTCTTCAAGAAAGGCCCAACAACACAGTAAGAGGTTATCTATCTGTAAACTGTTCAGACACTTGGATAGTGAGCTCTCTGTGAAAACAAAATTCCTAGGATTTAAAGTCACTATACTGGGGCTAGTGTTCACTAAAAATAAAATACAGAATCCTTTTATAAACTCTGAAAGGCTACAGAAGAGCAGTACATAACTGTCTTTTATTTTTCAACCATTTACTGAACTCAGCTCCTGCCATCAATGATAATTTTCATCGTTAGAAGCAAAGTCTATTATCTCTTGAACCATATGCACAATCAGCCTGCTTACACATGCCTAAATCAGTTCGTGATCAAACTGTTTCCGTTTTAGTACATGAAAACATATACACTTGCTGTTGGATGTTTGCAATTAGCATAAGACACCATTGTATATCCAAAACATTTCATGTATTTCTGCGAAAAAGGGGACGTTCAACAGCAAAGGTCTTCCAATGAGGACAAATCTAACAAAAACACACTTACTAGCATGTTGATATCAAGAATTGAGTTACATTCTTTGAACTTTGAAATTTCTTGTTGTACAGTTTCTAACAGTACTTCTTGGTTCTGTCTGAAAGAAAAATAAGAGTAATTTAAAATGCATTTTGAAAACACTGCTATGAAAATAAGAGTACTGATATGAAAGATTCCATTTTAGAAATTCTGAATCCTATCTGCATTCACCCATTTCTATAAATATCTCAGCTCGACATGGTGACTAGGGAAGCACAAGCAGTACTGTATATCCCTGTAATAAATATGAAAATAATGTTCTAAATAAGAGGAAACTCAGTTAAGAGGAATTTTAATTCTAATACCAAGCTGGGGTTTGTACCATCCATAAAAAGTTAAATCGCTATTTTTTTTAAAGTTACGTACGTGAGTTCTTTTAAGGCTAGTTTTGATCGTTGTAGGTCAGGTAAATAGTGTGAAACCAACCCTTCTGTTAATTGCTCCACAGCTTTCTTATCTATGATAGGAAAATCATCTACCAGGGCTTCATCAGGGGAATTATCATTAAGATCTGAAACAAAGAAGTTGTTAAAAAAACTGTAATGGAAAATTTCTGAACCAAGAATTCTCAGAATTATTGCATCATTTTAAATTTTCAGTTATCCTACTGAGAGCCTGATGATATTAGTGCCTCTTAAAAATGGGATATCTTTAAATGGAAAGCAATTATTAAATAAACAGAAGCTTGGAGAACTCTATTGCAAGAAACTTTACTTCATTTAAAAATGTTCCACAGATATAACTGAGGCTAGTAACAAGAACCGAACTAATGCCATTTTTCTTGAGCATGGTGATAAAAGGGCTAAAAAAAATGAAAGCTCTACAACTGCATGGCGCCTGATGTTTGATTAATTGCCAATGTATAATTATTTATCCTGCATTAGCTCCAAATTTATTAACGATAAGGACTACATATACTACTGAAACTTTAGTTAAGATACAGGCTGTCCCTGACTTAGCCACAATTGGGATCAGAATTCCCATTGCTAAGCAAGGTGCTTGTTAAGTAAATTATGATTTTATGCTTTTTTTGTTGCCATGCTTTTTCAGTGAATTACTGAAGTTAAATAAATCATTAAGTCATTAAGCATGGAACAAATGGAAAGTGTATCACATTAGCTACTTGTAACCACTTTTTGAATGCTGCGATGGTCACAAGTATTTATTTATTTATTTATTTATTAGTTCAATTTATATGCCGCCCTTCTCCGGAGACTCAGGGCGGCTTACAATATGTTAAGCAATAGCCTTCATACTGTTGTATATACCTGCTTAGTAGGGCTTTCGGCCCCCCACAAGCATGAAGATAAGTGTGAAGATTGGTCCTAAATTGCTTTTTTCAGTTACTGTTATAACTCCTAAGAGTCACTAAATAAATGGTTGTAAGTCAAGGACTACCTGTATTGCTGTGTATCTTACTATTTCTCAATAACGTGGACAAAATCTAGGAGAAAAAAGCTCAACTATTACCATGCTTCATTTTATCTTTCAGGTGATTTATTACCCAAAGGAATTTCCTAATGTTGTGGGAACAATACTGTAATTAAATTAAAAACAGAAACAATTGGAGAGAAATGCAACAAAGTGTATTTACTAGCATGCACAAACCACTCTGCACTGATCGCTGGGTTCTTTGCCAAAGGATTGAAGCAGAGCCTTCCCAAAGCAAAACTACGGGTTATATAGGTCAAACACACTAAGCATTATACACACGTATGTAAATATATACACATGAAAAATATTTAGATATGCATGTATGTTTTTATAAATGTTACATATTTGTGTGTGTGTGCGGATAAAACTGTGCATGATGCATGGTTATATAAGTAAGTGTATGGGTGTGACAGTGTCTGTGTGTCTCTATATACATATACGGTTTCCCCCTCATACATATGTGCTAATCGTTCCCGACTTTAGGGGGCAGTGCTCATCTCCGTTTCAAAGCCAAAGAGCCAGCGCTGTCCGAAGACGTCTCCGTGGTCATGTGGCTGGCATGACTAAACGCCAAAGGCGCACGGAACACTGTTACCTTCCCACCAAAGGTGGTCCCTATTTTTCTGCTTGCATTTTTTACATGCTTTTGAACTGCTAGGTTGGCAGAAGCTGGGACATGTAACAGGAGCTCACCCCGTTACGCGGCACTAGGGATTCGAACCGCTGAACTGCCCACCTTTTAATTGACATGCTCAGCATTTTAGCCACTGAGCCACCGTGTCTGTGTGTGTGTGTGTGTGTGTGTGTGTGTGTGTGTGTAAAAAGAAGCAGACATACTGCGAACTCTGGAACTTAAGATTTTAAAATTTTAAAATCTTAAGTTCCGGAGTTCGCAGTATGTCTGCTTCTTTTTTTACTAATATAACTGGAACTCATATTTTTAGAATAGTTTGTAATATATATATATATATGTATATATATGTGTGTGTGTGTGTACATACATATTAAGTGTTTTTCTGTTGAAGCACCTGGTTTACCCCAATATGGGCGGGAGCATACTGCTTCCCTTTCACCTTTCAGCTCCAATCCAGGGGCCCTCAAGCAGTCACATTCACGACAAACCATTTTATACCATGTTTATTTCTTTATCAGCAAATATAAATTTGATATAGACACACGGTGGCTCAGTGCCTAAGACGCTGAGCTTGTCGATCAAAAGGTCGGCAGTTCAGCGGTTCGAATCCCTAGTATGCATGTGTGTGTGTGTGTGTGTGTGTGTGTGTGTGTTTGTGTATATATATATATGTTTTCTCAAGTTTTCGCGAGTGTTTGTATGTAGGTCTTTGGTTATTCGGGTCTTCTCCCACGTAAAATTGGAGGTGTCTTGGCGACGTTTCGACGAAGTCTCATTCGTCATCTTCAGGCTGGTGTTCTCGGCTTCGTGCTTCCAGGAGCCTGGAAGCACGAAGCCGAGAACACCAGCCTGAAGATGACGAATGAGACTTCGTCGAAACGTCGCCAAGACACCTCCAATTTTACGTGGGAGAAGACCCGAATAACCAAAGACCTACACACACACACACACACATACACATATATATATGTATATATAATATATAATATATAATATATATATACACACACACACACATAGATTTTATATATATATCTCCTACCTATGTATATGCACACACACAAAATCATCTTCCTCCTCTACTTTCCTATTTTATATGTAATGTAATGTAATGTATATAAAGTAGGAAAGTAGAGGAGGAAGGTTTTGTGTGTATACAGACATACATATAAAAAGAGATAAGAGATATAGATTCATACATACTGTACACACACACACACACAGAGCTCCTTGGACTTCAAGTCCCATCACCCCCAGCGGGCTTCGGCCTACCTGGCGCTCCAAGTCAACCTACCTAAGGCGGGGTCGTTCAAGACTCCGGGCGGCCATCCCGCCTCTACCTCCGGCGCTTCTGCCAAGCTCATCGCCCAGTCTCGAGGACCGCGGCTGGACTGACCCCGCAGGAAAGCCGCCGCTTAAGTCTCCCGGCCTGAGCGAGGCGTAGCGAGCCCGGCCGAAGCTCTTCCAGGCGGCGGTGTCAGGAAAAGACCCCGCGAGGCTGCTTCACTGGACCCACCCCGAGTCACAGGGATTCCCCCTCACGGGGACGTGGGTGGGTGTAAAGTAAGGGAGGGGCAGGCCTCAACCTCGCAGGACAGTAGGCCTTCCGGCGATCCGGAGGAAGGCAGAGATACGAAACGGAAGAGTAGCCACACGACGCCCGATCTACAAGGGAGACTTCCGGGTTCATTATGCAAAGTGTATCTTTTCCCCCCAATAATTTCTAAATGATTTTTAAAAAAAAAAAAAAAAAAAAAAGTGAGTTGCCCTTTGGAAATCAGGGAGACGAAGGGAATTCGGATTAGAGGAAACAGGGATCCTATTGTGCCATTAGATCATCTTTCTTAAAAAAAACTGGGGGGGGAGGGGTTATTTGTCAGCTATTAAAGCCATTGGCTAAACTTTAAAACAATGTCTCTCTTCTTGTTATTTTTCCATTTGTTAAAAATGTGTAGTTTTCCCATGAAAAATAGATCAATATTTAATAGTTTTAACATTGGAGAGAGAGAGAGATGTAAAAATAACAATGTTAAAGTTATTAGATATTGATCTATTTTTCATGGGAAAACTATGTATGTATATATGTATGTATGTATGTATGTATGTATACATACATACATACATACATACATACATACATACATACATACATACAGGGCTTATAAGTCCGAAATAGATCTATCTTAGTCTCCTGAGTCTCCCAATGGGCAGCAGGGAGCTTGCTGGCTATGTATGTATGTATGTATGTATGTATGTATCAGAGGTGGGTTTCAGCAGGTTCTGACCAGTTCTGGAGAACCAACCGGTAGTGGAACTTTTGAGTAGTTTGGAGATATGGCCCAAAGGGCTAATCAATAAATAAATTGAATTGAATTGAATTGAGTAGTTTGGAGAACCAGTAGTAAAAATTCCCCATCTATTCTCTGCCTCCCATGTCCCAGCTGATCGGGAGGAAATGGGGATTTTGCAGTAACCTTCCCCTGGAGTGGGGAGGGAATGGAGATTTTTCCAATATCCTTCCCCTGCCACACCCACCAAGCCAACCTACAGAACCGGTAATAAAAAATGTTGAAACCCACCACTGGTATGTATGTTTATGTGTGTGTGTGTAAATATATGTATGTATGTGTATATATTAAGTGTTTTTCTGTCGAAGCACCTGGTCTGCCCCAATATGGGAAGCAGCATTCTGCTTCCCTTTCACCTTTCAGCTCCAATCCAGGAGCCCTCAAGCAGTCACATTCACGACAAACCATTTTATACCAAATTTATACAAATATAAATGTGTATGTATATGTATGTATGTATATATGTATATGTATCTCTATATATATCTATATATATGTGTGCGTTTGTGTGTGTGTGTGTGTATATATATATATATACACATACATACACATATACACATATATACACACATATATATGTATATATATATATATATATATACATACACTATATATATGATAATCTGAAGCAAATATTTAACATCTACATAATTATATCCATTAACTGTAACTATATAAACTTACGTTTCTGATTTCTGTGAGATAGGTGTGCAAATATACACACGCACCCAAGCAAGCACAATTAGGTCTTCCTTAGATGCTTTTTTTTTTACTCTGAGATTTTTGCGGCTGGTTGCTCTGTACTTTTTTTGGCCTCTTCCTATCTCTATCTCCAAATAGAACCTTAATGCTGGGGCGCCCAAGTACCTGGTTGCTAGGCAGAGTGGGTGGGTTGCCGTAGCAACGCCAGCTATTCAGTGAAAGTCCTGGGTCCTTCCCAGGCCCTTGGGGGGGATGCTCTTGTCAGTTCCAGTCCCTCTGTTAGTATCTGCAGGGCTGCTTATGCCCCCCTCTTAATTTTGGGTGCCCAGTGGGGGAATAGCAGGTTTTTCAAAATAATTCCTAGGGCTGAGTTATGGTAGTTTGTTGGAAATTTGATTTTTTAGAATTGCATGGCAGATAAAAAGGTGTTTGTTAGTTTATCCTATGCAGTGAGTGCACCACCCTTTTAGGTTTTGAAGGATGCTCATATATTGAAGTCAGCTAAAAGGATTTTGCCTCTAATTCTAGCACGAACAAGATATAGTTGTCCTTTTCCCCTCAGGTATATAATTATGTATATAATGATTAAATTAGGCAGCATAATACAGCAACTTTCTGGGCCGGTTTGTGAATATCTAGGGGATATCAATATTTGACTGTAGTTGTAACTACGTTGCATTATTGGTCTCTGTCCATTTTTAACCACCATCCAAATATCAAGTTGTGCGTTATAGCTTGATCCATCTTTGTGGGGTTCATTTGCCTCTTGCCACTCTAAGAATCACAATGGAATATTACAACTCCCTGTTTCCTGGCAGTGGATAAATTTTGGCTTAACTCAAAATCCTTAAAAAAAAACATGTTTATAGGGGACTTGGACTTCAAACACTTTGAAAATGCTCTATACCTCAGAATTGCATTTGTGTACCGGATCAAGGGCAAATATATCCAGGTATGTGATTATTTAACAAGGGAGGGAGAATAAAAAAGAGGGAAATAAAGTGTATTTACTTATAAGCAGGAGGATTAAAATTCTGACAAAGCCAGAAAAACTGCTTGTGCGTGATTGTAGATGATTGAGAAGTTTGCTTTAAGTTATTAAAACAAAGCTTTATCCTTAATACATGGACTACAAGTTTGAATAGAGCTGCCTAAAATAACAGAGGGCCTTCAAAGTTTCTATATCCAGCTTTGTCCTCCAAGAACAACTGTTCCAGATACAGATCTCCCTGATTCAAATAGGCTGATTAACACAAAATGCAAAACTATACTGTGGTTTGCTTATGACTTAGTTAGCTTGCAGTACAAAACCCAACAACTGTGGTTGGTAAATCTTGGCTTGTGCATCAGCATGTCGTGTGAACCTAGTTACTTGTGGCTTATTGAATAAAACACAGTTAAGCAAATCATGGCTTGCAGTCTTATATAAACAAAGCCATAGTTAAAATGGGGGGGGGGTGCTTCTTTGTCAGTCTGGGGAAAGAGAAACGGCAGCGGTAAAAACATCTTCTAATTTGCAAAGGTGTTTTTTTTAAAAAAGCCATCATGACATCATATACAAATGACACAAATTATTACTGGCATAATTTGCATACAGATAGTTTTTGACTCACAACTGTAATCACAATTTCCATTGCTAATCAAGGCAGTTGTGAAATAAATCACACCTGATTTTGCGATCTTTTTAGCAAATCACTGCAGTTGTTAAGTGGATGGTGCAATTGTGTGACTTTGCTTATTGGAAGCCAGCAGGTAAGGTCACAAATGGCAATCACACGACCCCACTGCCGTTGTAAATACAGGTAGTCCGCGACTTACAACAATTCACAGTTTTTTGTTTTTTTTTTAATTTGATTTATATGCCGCCCTTCTCCGGAGACTCAGGGCGGCTTACAATGCGCTAAGCAATAGCCTTCATACTTTTGTATATTTATACAAAGTCAGCTTATTGCCCCCACAACTGGGTCCTCAATTTACCTACCTTAGAAAGCATGGAAGGCTGAGTCAACCTTGAGCCTGGTGAGATTCGAACCCTGCAGTAATTGCAGACAGCTGGTCTTAATAACAGGGTGCTTTAGACCACTGTACTACCAAGGCTCTTAACTTGTAACTTCAAACAGTGACTGTTTGAAGTTACAACGGCACTGAATAAAGTGACTTACGACATTTTTCACACTTATGACCATTGCAGCATCCCCATGGTCACGTGACTTACATTTGGATGCATGGCACCTGGCTCGTATTTATGACAGATTGCAATGTCTCGGGGTCACGATCCCCTTTTGTGAACTTCTGACTAGCAAAGTCAATGGGGAAGCCAGTTTCGCTTAACAACCATGTTACTAATTTAACAACTGGGGTGATTCACTTCACAAATGTGGCAAGAAAAGTTGTACAATGGGGCAAAGCTCACTTAACAAATGTTTCACTTAGCAACATAAATTCTGGGGTCAACTGTGGCCGTAAGTCGAGGACTACCTGTACATGCCACTAGCCAAGTTATCTGAATGTTGATCAGATAACAGTGGGGATGTGCTAATATGGGTCTCCAATAATTTGATAAATGGACATAAATGTGGGAACGAGTCATGGTCACTTTTTAAAAAAATACCATATTTTTCGGAGTATAAGACCACCAGAGTATAAAACGCACCTACCTTTTTTGGTGAGGAAAACCAGAAAAAGAAATCTCCCTCTGCCTCTGAGCAATTTTGCCTCATTGCAGCAAACAGCTGCTTTACTTTCATTTTCGTTTTCAGCATAGCTTGATTAGCACAAAGAAAAAAAAATCTGCTCCAGCAATTTACCTCTTTGTAGCAAGCAGCAGAGCCCTGCGCAAAACAGCTGAGAGCAAATCAGCTGAGAGTCAGAAGGTCGATCCAATCAACTTGTGCTAATTAGACTGTGCTGAAGCTGAAAGGAGCTGTTTCTTCTTGCTTGCTGCAAGGAGGTAAACTGCTGTGAGGCAGAGGCCAAAGGATGTGGGCTAGTGGGTGGGCGGGGCTACATTCAGTGTCTAAGACACACCTAAATTTTCACCCCCTTTCAGGGGGGAAAAAGGTGCGTCTTATACTCCGAAAAATACGGTCTATAGCGGCCAGTCTCAAGTTTATCTGCAGGAAGTTGATCTACAAATTTTAAGATATATGATATATGCCTCCGAATAGATTACAGTGAACTATGGACTATTTCAAAAGGCTAAAAAACAAGGATTAATTAGAGTGCTCTTGCATTCATTGATACAAGAAACCAGGAGGAGGGACTTCTGGTTTGCTGCTGGCCGCCGCCAGACGTTCCTCTGGGATCGTCAGCTCCCTCTGCCTGTATAGAGCCGCCGTTACAGCGGATGGCGGCTCGAAAAAACTCCGTTTCCAAGAGGAAACGGAGAGAGAGCCGGCAGGGGTGGGTAGAACTCCCCGCAGAGTCCCAAAAGTTTTTTTTTTAACTTTTGGGACGGAGCGGATGAGAAGCCCCATATCCCCTGCCGCTGCTCCGGGCTTTGGGAGACCTCTGCCTATGCAGAGCCAGGCATCAAGAGCAAGCCTGTGAATCTAAAAGAATAATTAAAGAAATGAAGAACTGGACCCTTAATACTGAACCGCAAGTATTTCACCCTTTCAAAAACTATTTAAAAGAAAAGAGCAGAGGAAAAGAGGGAAAAAGAGCCTTCTAAAATGGCGTCTGCTGTGGCTGGAGAAGGGCTAAAAGGGAAAGTCCTTCCGTTTTTCATTATTACAATGTAGCGGAATAAATATCATTGGCTACATTTCTAGAGAAACCTCGCTCCTGTGCTGCTCAGAAGTTTTTTTTAATGAGGGAAAGTCTTTTTGTTTTCTATTTCTTCTCTTATTTTTGCTAAATCTTGTCTGTGTGGGAAATGGCATCAGGACTTATACAGCTGGACAAACAGGGGGGGGGGGAATTTCCCCCCTTAAGAAATTGCGCCAACAAATTTCAACTCTCCAGCGTCAGAAACCCGATTTTAATATATTAGAATTTATCCTTGAAGAGATTGTAAGAAGGGATGAGATTGTGAATCAGCAACTTGAAAAATTTAAGCAGGAAATTAAAGAAATTGGTGAATTGGTGAAATCAGAGTCTGACTTCTTGAATAAAAAGATTTCAAAAGTTGCTAATGGTTTATCAGGCTTTCTGATTCGGATGGAGGCAAAGACTGAATTATTAGAGACTAAAATGAAGGAAGTCGAGGAGAATTTGGATGACATGACTCAAAAAATTAAAAAGGATTTGATAAACATTCAGGATAATAGCTTGGAAGACAAATCTAAAATGGAGACTGACCAAAAGATTGGTAATGAGGAAAATGTACAACAGAGGATTGAAAGAGAAGTTTTAATGATTCAATATAATTTTACAGAATATGCAATTAGATTGAGAGGTCTGCAGGAAAATAATAGAGATGATTTAAGGAAAGTATCTTCTGAAATTCTGGCTGGGATCTTAAAGGTTCAACCTGATGAAGTGTATTGCAGGATTGATAGAATTTATAGAATAAACTCCTGGTGGGCAAAGCAAAGGCAACTGCCTAGAGATGTGGTGATCTATTTTACAGATAAAGAAATTAGGAATAATATTGTGCAGAACTCTTTTAATTCCAATTTGCAATTTCATGGAAGAAAGATTTGGATTTTCAAGGAGCTCCCGCCCAAGATGTTAATGGAGAGGAAGAAATTTGGCTTTTTAGTGACTGAATTAAAAAAAAGAAATATCCTATTCAGGTGGGACATCCCAGCTGGTTTAATATTGAGATATCAAGGCGTAAGATATCAATTGCACACTGTTGAAAAAGCGGAAGATTTTTATCAAAAAATTCTAAAAATGAATTTAACACCTTTAGGCATAATACAGGATAAGCAAAAGGAGTTGGAAATAAAAGGAAAACATCAAATTACAGAGGCTGTGATGGATAAATTGTCTTTGGACTCCTTGGAGACCCCAGCTGGACTGTTTATAAATAAGAGAGCAGTGTCATCCGAACCCAAGGTGATGAATCATCAAGTCACAGACAAGTGCGCAAATCAATCAGTTGATATACAAGTGATGGAGAAGAAAGATGAGATGATAAAATTAACCCAACAAGAACAATCCACAAAGCAGAATGAAAATCAACCAGCAGATATACAATTGGTAAGCAAGAAAAGAGGATGGAAATTCAACCCGAAAAAGAAAAAGAAAAGAAACAGATCTTATAGAAACAGCAATTTCCAAACTAAGCAACAGTGAAGCCAGGCGCTTTAAAAAATGAATGAATATTAGAAAAGACAGTGGTGGCGAACAATTGTCTGATACTATCCTGAGGATTGTGGCAGATCTCTGCAAGGCCATGATTTTGGGAAGTGGAAAGAGCCTCACTTTGTTGGATTTGAATCATCTAATTTTTTCTTATTTACTTTTTTTTTCTCTTGGAAATATATTATAACTACTTTGAGTTATAAGGCAGGAGAGTTTTGCTGGGGCATGCAGAAGATCTGGATGTTACTCAGTAGGATGACGGGAATTAACAATCCTGATGAATACCACAACTATAACCATACGGATATATTCATAATTATAATGTCACTCGGGTGGTTGTTTTTACTTTTATACAGGTGTGAGGATATCTACTACTGATGGGGGCAGAAGATGACTGAAGATTTTGAACAAACTGTTGCACCAGCATGTTATTTTACCCTATTATGGGTGATGGATTTAACAATCTAGTGGAAAGACATCAAAGAAGATATTATATGGATTATAAACTTAAAGTTATTGTCTTTTCTCTTTTTACATAATGAAATGCATATATAGATATGTGTATATCTTAGTAAAGTGGGCAGTTGATTATATTTAGAATCGTATTGCATGATTTTGTAGGAATTGAAGGGCTGAAATAGGTTAGTTTACTGATTGTTATAAAATGGGATGCATATATAGATATGTGTATATTCTAGTAAAGTGGGTAGTGGATTATATTTAGAATTGTATTGTCTGATTTCAAGTCATATATTTAGAGGAGTGGAGGAAGTGGACAGAATTGAACAAATTTGGTTGCAGGGAGAAGGCCGATTTAAAATGTTATATTAATATATATAAAAGATTAAAGGTTAATTTGTAATAATACTCAATAAGTTTAGGGGAGGAGAAAAAGGGCAGATTACCGTAAAAATGGGAGTTATAAGATTAACAAGTTAAGGGTCAGTATTCCGAGAAGGGATTAAGGGAAAGGGAAGATATTATGTATGTAACTAGTTATGAAATAGCCTATTGTTGTGAAGAAGTCACAGGGGGGGTTGGGTGGAAAGGGTGGGTTAGGGAAGAGGGGGGGGAAAAGGGGGAAAAACTTGTATTTGAAAACTTTTTCAATAAAAAAAAAAAAAAAAAGAAACCAGGAGGAGGAAGAAAGATTATGGTGTCCATTCACCCAAAATAAATATCCAGATGACATAAACTTTTCATCAAACGTGGCAAAGTTCGTTCAAACAAAAGAAGCGTTTTCAAAATATTTATAACCGCCGGTGATTTAATAGTATGGTATGGACAGTATCTACTAGATTAGAAGGCCAATCTTATGTAGACTTATTCTGAAGTACATTCCTGTGCATTGAACAGAATTTAAGTAGTCTTATGATTCAGTAGGACTTTGGGGAAGCTTATGAGTTTGTGCACTTCTAAGCTTAATAACTCAGCTGGATAACATGAATGTAAATATACATTTTGACTGAAAAATGGACTCAGGGTTTCAGGCTTCTCTAGAAAGGATCAAGGTTAAAAGAATGATAGTAGTGGGTTTTAGTATAGGCAGGGGTGAAATTCAGCCGGTTCTATCCGGTTCGGGCGAATTGGTAGTGGTGGCTGCGGGAGGCTCCGCCCACCCGCGCAGACGTCATGACGTCGCTTTTTTTGCGACATTTTAAGCCTCTGTTCATGCGCAGAAGGCTTTGCGCATGTGCAGATAATGGCCCGAGCACATTTGCGAACCGGTAGGCAGGGTAAGTGAATTTCACCCCTGAGTATAGGGTGGTTAAACTGGGTTCATACAAGCTGTGGTTTCTTCTAACAGCTGATTTATGGAATTAAGCCACATTGCTTCTCATGCTTTTCTCCTGACACTTTTTTCTTGGACAGGAGTTTGGATCAGGATCTAAAGATCTCCCTGGCAAGATGAAAGCAGAAATGCCAATGGCAGGTTGAAGATGCCAATTATTGCTCAAAGGGACCGGGAGCGCACACGGCAAACAGGTTTTTGCAGTTTTGGTTGATATTGCCTATTGTTACGAAAGCCGAGATATTTAAAAGGCAGGGAAAGCAAGTTAAAAGGACCTCTCTCTTCCCATAACAGAACAGCTGTAGTCACTTGGAAGCTCTTGATGTACTTAGCAGATAGCCAAGAGATTTGAAGCCAAACATTGAAAAATCCCGACTCTTATCGGCCAGGTGGGAGTAGAAATGTTGAAATATATTTGAATATAAATAATTGGTCTGAGCTCTGAGCTTGGCAGTTTGGTTGCAACCAACAGTCCATGGTGAAATGTGCCCTACAATGTTTTACCCGCAATATCCTAAGGCTGAAAGTTGGAGCAGGTTTCATGAGATTTTGCCATCTCTGCAGAGAGGAACAAACCCCCAGGCCTGACTCAATTTGCCATCCCTGAGGGGAGGGACAAACCTCCCACCCCCCCTCAGGCCCGATTCCCAATTGCTTAAAGGATGCAACATTAAAAATGGAGGCCTTTCCTTATTATAAGCTTAGATAAAGATGGCAAAGGTAATTATTTGTTAATTATCTTTTAATATGGGTCTGTGATGGCTCAATGGTTAAAGATGCAGAGCTTGTCAGCTACAAAGCTGACAGCCTGGGTTTGAGACCTGTGCGACGGCTGAGCTCCCGTTCTTTGCTCCAGCTCCTGCCTGCCTACCAGTTTGAAGTATGTAAATGTGAGTAGATAAATAGGTACCACTTCAGTGGGAAAGTAACAGTGTTCCATGCACCTTTGACGTATAGTCATGCTGGCTATCTGCCTAAAGAAATTGTCTTCGGACAATGCTGGCTCTGTGACCCAGAAATGAAGAGGAGCACAGTGCCCTAGAGTGGGGCACGACTGACAGGGAAACTTATCTTTTTAAAATCTTTTAATGGGTCCATTGCAGGGATGGTATTCAGCAGGTTCTGGAGAACCGGTAGCGGAAATTTTGAGTAGTTCAGGGAACCAGCAAATACCACCTCTGGCTGGCCTCAGAGTGGGGTGGGAATGGAGATTTTGCAATATCCTTCCCCCAGGAGTGGGGAGGGAATGGAGATTTTGCAGTATCTTTCCCCTGCCACACCTACCAAGCCACGCCCACCATGCCACACCACACCCACCAAGCCACACCCACAGAATCGGTAGTAAAAAAAAAAGAATTCCACCACTGGTCCATTGAATTCAATATTCCTTAAACATTCATTAAGGTTCAAGGGAGTTATTTCATTACTTTCATATCAAAAAAGGGGGGGAAAGAGAAAAAGACTGAAAAACCAACAGGGGAACAAAATAAATGGTTAATCTACTTTTTGAGATGTATTTTCCCAATTGTCTCTAAACGGTTGCAAAATTTGCACTTTCACTGATGGCTTAAAGAAACTACATGGAAGGACTTTTTGATTTATTTTTCTAACTGCAAGATAACACAATGGCAAAAGTGTACAGAGAAGTGATTATCTGGTGTTACAAACCTAAGGGAAAGTTGCTACAGTATTTGCAAGAGGCGTGACCTTGCTTTTCTTGAGAAATTACTGTATATTGGGTGTTTTGTTAAATCTAACATTTAAAACATTTCCACATGTTCCACAATCCTTCTTCCCTTGCAAACATTTTGCAGCTGAGCAGGAAGTTAATCAAACCCTAATTTCTAAGGGAGACTCATTTCTATCACATTTCATTGGGGAAAAAACCAGCAGACACTTGGCAAACTGTGCCTGCAGCTCCTAACTATTGGATTTCCACAGCTCCCTTCTTAAATTATGGCTACAGACCACAATTGCTCAATCCAGACCACATTAAAAATCAATCTCAAACCAATTACAGGTAGTCCTCAATTTATAACCAAGATTGAAGCCAGGATTTTTCTGTCGTGAATCCAAGATGGTTAAGTGACTCGCCCTTGATTTTACGAGGTTTTTTTTTTTTTGGCCAGGGTTCAGCAAACTGCTGCAGTTATTAAGTGAATCAGCTGGTTGTTAAACAAATCCAGCTTCACCCCCATTGACTTCACTTGTTGGGAGCCAACTGACAAGCTTGCAATGGTGATCACATGATCCTGGGAAGATGCTGCAACCTTTGTAAATACAGGCTAGTTGCCAAGCACTCAAATGACGTTTGAGGACCACTTGTAATTCAATTTTTTTTTCCAGTGCTGTAACGACAGTCACTAAATGAAAGATTGTAAACCGAGGACTACCCGTATAACAGATTAACAGAGTCGGAAGGGACCTTGTTAGGTCATCTAGATCTAATCCAACCCCATTTGCAATGCACAACCTGATATCAGGTTATAGCAGGGGTGAAATCCAGCAGGTTCTGACAGGTTCTGGAGAACCGGTAGAGGAAATTTTGAGCAGTTTGGAGAACCGGCAAATGCCACCTCTCGCTGGTCCCAGAGTGGGGTGGGAATGGAGATTTTGCAATGTCCTTCCCCCAGGAGTGGGGGGGGGAATGGGGATTTTGCAGTATCCTTCCCCTGGAGTGGGGAGGGAATGGGGATTTTGCAATATCCTTCCCCTGGAGTGGGATGGGAATGGAGATTTTGCAGTATCCTTCCGCTGGAGTGGGGTGGGAATCAGGATTTTGCAGTATCCTTCCCCCAGGAGTGGGGAGAGAATGGAGATTTTGCAATATCCTTCCCCCAGGAGTGGGGAAGGAATTTGTTTATTTTTATTTATTTTTATTTTTATTTGATTTGTATGCCGTCCTTCTCCGGACACTCAGGGCGGCTTACAATGTGTTAAGCAATAAGGAATGAGGATTTTCCGGTATCCTTCCCCTGCCACGCCCACCAAACCACACCACTCCCACCAAGCCACGCCCACAGAACCGGTAGTAAGAAAAAAATTGGATTTCACCACTGGGTTATAGGGGAGAGTCACCTCGAGCAAACTGCCATTCCGAACGATCAAACCGTTGTAACTTCAAACGGTCGCTAAATGAGAGATTGTAAACCGTATAACATTAACAGAGCTGGAAGGGGTTCTTGTTAGGTCATCTAGTCCAACCCCCATTTGAAGGGCACCGCCTGATATCAAGGTTAACAACCAAGGGAAGAGTCACCACGAGCAAAGCTGCCATTCCCAATGATCCAAACCTAACGCGTCCATCAATTCAGCCCAAGCGGATAACCCACCCTCCCTCTTTACTCCCATAGGGATTTTTTTTAAAAAAATATCATTTTTTTAAAAAAATTTGATTTATATGCCGCCCTTCTCCGGAGACTCAGGGCGGCTTACAATGCATTAAGCAATAGCCTTCATCCTTTTGTACATTTATACAAAGTCATCTTATTGCCCCCACAAACTGGGTCCTCAATTTACCCACCTTAGAAAGGATGGAAGGCTGAGTCAACCTTGAGCCTGGGGAGATTCGAACTTACAGTAATTGCAAGCAGCTGATGTTCATCACAATGCTTTTTTAGTCTGCTGAGCCACCAGGCCCAATTTTTGCATTGGGAAGCCACTCGTCATCCCTAATTCCCTTCCCCGCCTACAGCTCCCACCCTGCACCGCTTTCCACGCGCGGCCCCCTTAACCCTTTCGCCGCCTTGCCTGCAGCTCCTTCCGAGCTTTGTTGGGGGGGGGGGAGGAGGCTGGCGCGATGTCAGAGGATCGGCGCACGTGGGAAGGGGCGGAGGAGGGAAGAGGCGGCTCTTTTCCCCCCTTGAAAACGCCGGACTTCGGGGCGGGAGGTCTCTGCCTCCTCGCCAGCTGGCCCATCCCGGAGCCCGGCCTGATCCCTTTTCCCTTTTTCGGAAAGGGAGGAAAAAGCCTTCTGCCTTTTGCAAAGGAGAGGCATTTTTTGCAAATAAATAAATAAATGAAGACGAGGCTGCCAGGCTGGCATTAAAGCGCGGAGCCGACGAAGCAGCTGCATTTCTTCCTCCTCCTCCTCCCTTTTTTTTTTTTTTTTGCTTTTTTTCCTTCACTTCTTCCACCCGGGCCTCGCTTCGAAGCCTGTGTGTGTGTGTGTGTGTGCATGCATTGCATTGCATTGCATTGCATTGCATTGCATGCATGCATGCATTGCACAGCGATCCACGCGTGCTTGGTGGGCAAGCCTTGAACCTTGCTTGACTTGCCCCCGAAAGGCTGGCTAAGAATGGAGCGATCCTGCAAGCAAAACCCCGGCGGCCGAGGACCTGCATGAATGAATAATATTCCGGCATGCCTCTTCTTCGCGAGCAGCAGCACCAGCAGCAGCAGCCCACACCCTCCTCTCTGCCTAATCTCCGGGCAGCCTGGCTCTGCCCCAGCGCCACTCGTCGCTTCTCGGGCGCTGGAGGAAAAGCGCAGGAATTCCTGGCCCTGCGCTTCCCCGAGGAGGAGGAGGAGGAGGTGGTGGAGATGGGCACGGAGCTCTTTTCCCCGCGGCGGGCGCCTCCTTGTCGGCTTGCAGGTAGAGAGGAAGGGCGACGGGCTCCCCGCTTCCCCAAACCCCGCTTCCACCCCGGGAGCCCGTCGAGGGGCGTTTTCTGGAGCTCCGTCCGCGCCCAGTTGACTTGTTCTTGGGCTGGGTTGACGGGTGGGTAGGTGGGTGAGTGGGGGATTCATCCCACCTGCCTGGTTAGGATGCCCGGGGTTGAAAAACCCCCAAGGTGTGATACCTGCCCCGGGTTACCCCGACATCTACTGCTTGCCTGCCTTCCAACGGCAATGACAGACCGCCACCAGCCTTATTCTGCCCCCCACCCCCACCTCCAGCCACCCCTGGGCAACATCTGGTCAAACGTCGAGGCCTCTTCATTGGTGGGGGGGACATCGCTCAGCCTTCCGAGGTCGGTAAAAAAAACAAAAAACGGGGAGCCAGATTGTGGGGCTGACTTTGTAAACGGCTTAGAGAAGGCGGCTGCGAAGCGGTATATAAGTCTAATTGCTGTTTATTTATTATTTATTAGTCCGATTTATTTTTTTTTAAATTTGATTTATATGCCGCCCTTCTCCGGAGACTCAGGGCGGCTTACAATGCATTAAGCAATAGCCTTCATACTTTTGTATATTTATACAAAGTCAGCTTATTGCCCCCACAATCTGGGTCCTCATTTCACCTACCTTAGAAAGGATGGAAGGCTGTGTCAACCTTGAGCCTTGGAGAGATTCGAACCAGCAGTAAATTGCAGGCAGCTGTGTTAATAACAGGGTGCATTAAACCACTGTACCATCAAGGCTCTTATATGCCACCCTTCTCCGTAAGACTCAGGGCGGCTTACAATGCATTATAGCAATAGCCTGCATACTTTTTATGTTTGTTTGTTTGTTTGTTTGTTTGTTTATTTATTTATTTATTTATTTATTGAATTTGTATACCGCCCTTCTCCCAAAAGGGACTCAGGGCGGTATATACCTGCTTATTAGGGCTTTCGCCCCCCCATCCCCTCCTAAGCGGTGGTGTTCTATACAAAGGTGGCTTATTGCCCCCACAATCCGGGTCCTCAATTTACCTACCTCGAAAGGATGGAAGGCTGAGTCAACCTTGAGCCTGGTGAGATTTGAATTCGCAGTAATTGCAGGCAGCTGGCAGCTAAGTGCTAGCACTTAACAGCGCTTAGTCCGCCGCACCACCGAGGCTATTGCTTGCCAGGTTTGGGTTAAGGGCTACGGAGGTGTTTTAAGAGCAAGGGTCCCCAACTTTTCGGGCCTCAGGAACCACTCAATTCATAATTTTAAACCCCGCGGACCACTAATGTGATTTTTTTTTTTTAACAAAAAGATAAATAGTATTTAGTGCAGTATAAAGAAAAATGCAAATAATTTTTCTGCGGACCACCAACATTTTCTCGTGGACCGCCCGTTTGGTGACCACTGTTTTAAAGGGCTGTGGTGGAGCTCTCTGCCAAGCTTTTCCCTTGAGAGATGTAGAGAAGTGAACGTATGGGAACGCCAAAAATGCCTTATTTGGTTGTGTTTTTTTGATTGTTTATTTATTGGAAAAATGTATTGGCCGCTCATCTTATCACAGGATAACTCTGGGTGGTTTAGGATCTTAAAAAAAAAAGATAAAGCAAAACCTAAAAGGCTTTTAAATGAAATCCTGTAAAGATCCCATGACTTAAGTTCCCATTAAAAGATGGGGTGGGGAGGAGGGAGGGATGAGCGGGGCGGGGGAGGTAAAGTGGGATCTGTTGTACGGTAAAGGTGGGTAAAACGAGGACCCAGATTGTTGCGGGGGGGGGGGCAAGAGGCTGACTTAGAGAGGGCTGGAAAGCATTGTGAAGCAATATATAAGTCTTAAGTGCTATTGCTAATCGACCAGCCACACAGGTATTGACTTTTCTAGATTTTGTGATGTGTCCGATTGGGAAGGAACATCCTCACCTTGGCTTGGTGGAGGGCTGAAACTTTTCATTTGACTTCCTAACTTGCCTCTCCTTGCCTTTCCCAGTTTTAATTCCTTAATGAAACTGCTCTGGTTGGACGCTTCTGCCTAGAAGAGAAACGGTGGCCGAACCTTGCCAAGGCATGCCAGAGTTATAATTCCACCCGAGGCAGAACAGCTTGCCCCTCGGTACCAGGGCGGGCATCCAGCTGTGTTTCTAAGAACTGACAGCCTGCAATGGCCGGCCCCAGCATCTGGAACAGCCTCAAGTCGGTCCTGAGGAAGAACAATGATTCCTTGTTTCTGAACGACTGCAGTGCCTTTGATTTTTCGGACGAGATTGGGGAGGAAGACTTTCCCCGATTCAAGAAACTTCAAGTGGTGGTTTCGGAGGATGCAGCCGACACTTCTGCCAACGGGGCCTATGTGGGACCTCACTCCGATGATGAGTCCTTGCTGGACAGGGACATAGCGTTGCGAAATGCTGCGGTGGTTGGACCCCCTACGGACCCTTGCAACAATTGTACCCAGCGAAGGGAACTGTCAAAGCAAAAGAAGGTGAAGAGGCGTCTAGCTTTAGCTGCAATTCTGTACCTTCTCTTTATGACTGGCGAGCTTGTAGGTAAGAGTACCCTGCAGACACGGGACTGGGGGGGTGGGGGGGGGAATGGAGGGGGAGTGGGAAGAGGAGAGGTGGTTTCGTAAGGCGGGAGTGCCGTGGAATAGCTGTTTAATTATTTTCTCAGGCAGCAGGATAAGGGCCACTGTGAAACTTGGCAAGCTGGCATTGCAACAGGACAGTAGATTTAGAGAATGTCTTAAGTAAGCAAAAACTGTCCGCAGCAGAAGAGAGGAGCGGCTGTGCCAATTGTTTGATCTGCCATTGTGTGAAGTAGTTCAGCTGAATAATGTGACTACCCACAGTTCATAGATCTATCCGGTATAGTCCAGTACGCAGCTTGGTCTTGACAGTTTCAGAGCTTAGATAGCAATCCTAAAGTTGTGTTCTTCTTATCTTACGTTAACTCCTGATTGGTTTTTCATTTACTAACTTAACCCCAATCAGGTGGAGTTACACAACAGAGGTTCATAAAAAAAGGAAAAAAAAAAAAAAACCAAGTAAGCCACATTTATGGTTTAGTTCAGTACAAGAGAAAGGCAGTTGCTAATATTATATATAATCTTGAGATAACCTAATCCTGGATCTAGGTTTCTCCCGTCTGGCCTTTCAGTAGATGGAATTACAGTCCAAAAGAGGAAGAATCGGTTGGTGCCTTTTCTGATGAGCCCTTTTTAAAAATAAGCCTTAGAAAAACAGAAGCTTGTGCTTTTAATAAAACTTGTTGGTTGAAAAAGACGCTATCAGCTCATACTGATTTTTTTTTTGCTATCGTAAACAAGCAGCTGTTCTCCTAACAAAAGGGATCCAAAAGGGATGGGCAAGACCTGGATAGACCGAATTTGATTTCATTCCATCCATTTTTTTTAAAAAAAAAATAGAAATCATTAATAAATAGACTTTCAGACAGGTATTTCCCTTTGCTATGAAAAATTGCTTCTTGAGGTTGTACCCTAGTCTTCATCAGCTGTATGTCCTTTGACTGTATCCCTCCAGTCAAGAAAGTTGTCCACAGCAACTAAAATAGTGAACTAAAATAGACTTTTAGGCTTCTTTGTATGTTCGGTGCAGTAAAAATGGTTCAGTGCAAGAAATCAAGGATGGATTAACTGGATGGACTTTCTGAGGCCCTGCTGAGAACCATTTCGGAGTGCTCCACAACCTCCACAACGGTGTCTCCCCTTGCTTTTTTCCAGTGGTGAAATCCATTTTTTTTTTTTACTACCGGTTCTGTAGGCGTGGGCTTGGTGGGCGTGGCAGGGGAAGGATACTGCAAAATCTCCATTCCCTCCCCACTCCTGGGGGAAGGATACTGCAAAATTCCCATTCCCTCCCCTCTCCTGGGGGAAAGATATTGCAAAATCTCCATTCCCACCAGTGGTGGGTTGCCCCCAGTTCGGACTGGTAGTAAAACCGGTGGGAGGCTCCACCCACCGACCCCGATGTCATCAGGAAACTTCTGTGCATGCGAAGCGCACACACGCGCGGCCCCATTGCAAATCGGTAGTAAAGATAAGTAGAACCCATCCCTGATTCCCACCCCACTCTGGGGCCAGCCAGAGGTGGTATTTGCCGGTTCTCTGAACTGCTCAAAATTTCTGCTACCAGTTCTCCAGAACCTGCTGGATTTCACCCCTGCTTCCGCGCCCCCCCCTCCCCGAAATGTCTTTTTGTTTTCGCTCTCTGCCTCTCCTGAGCTTCTTCTGAAGGTCTGCAATCCACGAGATGGACTCCTGTCCTTCATGGCTCATTGAAGGCAGCCGTGAGGCATCAAACCCGTTATTGACGGTGTGCGGGGAGGGGGGAACATTCACAAGCCTCTTTTGAGCTCTTTAAGAGCTTGGGAAGCAAAGAAGTATTGGACAAAAATAAAGATATGGTTGGAAAAGATGATAAAACAACGTATTTAAACCAGAAATATTTTTGTTGGAGATTTTGCCTGAAACAAGATAACAGAGAAAATATATATTTAATTATTCAGCAGCTGGAATTGTATTTGCACACTATTGGGAAAGTGAAGAGATTCCTACAGAAGAGAAGGTGATTAGGAAAATATTAGAATGTGCAGGAATGAATAGACTAACACTAACAATTAAGGAGAAAGAACAAAATGATTACTATATGATGTGGGAAGCATTTTATCAATGGTTAGAGAATAAAAAAGGAAATTGGAAATAAAGAAAGAAGACAGTGAGAAGAATAGAAAATACATTAAGATAGAGATAAGAATAAAATGGCAATTGATAACATGAGTATGATGAGAATAATCATGTTTAATGTTATTATTGTATTTTTATTAGAAGATATGTTATGAAGGAAGTGAAGAGTTATACAAGGTATAATTGTTCAATGTATATAATTTGTATATAATGTATATAATTGTTCAATGTATATAATTTCTGGAAGAATGGTGCATAGAAATAATTGTGCTTAAAGAGAGTTTTTTAAAATGGAAAATAAATAAAAATCTTAAAAAAAAAAACCAGAGAGAGAGAGAGAGGCAGCAGTGAGGCAGGCCTTTCTACAAACCGAATCTCAGACCTGCCAGATGGTACGAGTTGTTGTTCTCAAAATCTCTACCGCTGCGGATCAGTGTGTTTCTCTGTGCCCCAAGAATGCAAAACGCACAGTTACTTCTGCTTCTCCTTTCCCAGTTTCAGGCCTTTAATCACAGAAAGAGGATATGCCTATTAATCCTACACACCTCATTGTCATTGCATGGCTGGTGTGAGAGGTTGAGCTCGGAGGAAAATAAACCATTAAATTTATCAAAGGTTCGCTCTGTTCCACCCAAGCTTGCTTTGTGAATCAGGCTGGACCGCTTTGCTTACTTTAGAGCAATTTTTAAAATATTAAAAGCCCTGTCTCCTAACCCCCATGTCTGCCAAGTTGAGGCGGTGTCTTAAAAAGTACTATTTTTTAAAAAAATATTTTTGTAAGTTGAAACAGGAAAAAAAAAAATGGGCAAAGTTTCTTCTAAATCCTTCCTGCAAATGAAATGAGCCCAGGAATTAAAACCTGTAGCTAGAGCCATTTAATTACAGGGTATAAATCTTCTGGAAATTGCCAGTTTAAAGACCAGTTCTGAATTCTCAAATGTTTAAAGAATTGAGTCCTTTGAAGAACATTGGTGCTTTTTCAGAAATAAGTTATGAAATAAACTGAGTGTATAGTGATGGTTACCTTTGGTGATTTCCTGCTGAGGATATTAAAACGTGGTTATAACAGCCAAAAATATATTTGACTGGAGCTATTGTGATCGTTGTCCCTTCCTCACTCTCCAGTGTTAAAATATAATCTTGTCAGTGTGGCAACGATTTGTTGCACAATAGATGTTTTGGAAGATGTGGAGAGACCTGCCTCATAGAATCGCCAAGAGGTGAACACAACTGAATGGCTAACATCATCACCTATCAGATGTTTTGGGAAGCTGTGATTTTTTTTCTAGTTTAACATTTTATTGAGTTAGAAGACATTGTAAAATACAAAATACAAAAGTAAATAGGAAAGCAGTGGGGAGGAAAAGGGGACGAGAAGGGAGGAAGGATAAGAAAACAGAAAGAAAAAGAAACAATGACTTCCAACTCTCTCTGTTGAGTAAAACAGGGGTCTCCAAACTTGACAACTTTTAAGACTTGTGTGTGAAATCAGTAAAATAGAAAAGAAACTGAAAAGAACGTAAATATAAATAGAAAATTGGGACTGCTCGGATACCATTTTGGAAAATATTGAATTGAAAATGAATACAACAATGGAGAGAGAATGGAAGGAGGAGTAGAGGGATAGATAGGAGGGGAGAAGAGAGGAAAGAGAGAGAGGAACAGAAGAAAGGGAAAAGGAAAGGAAGAAAGGGAGGGGGAATAAGAGTAGGAGAGAAGGTTAGAAGGGAGGAAGAAGGGAGGAGTGGGGGAAAGGAAGTAGAGAAGGATAAGGAGAGGAGGAAAGAAGAAAGTAGAAGAGGCTAGAAGAAGGGAGGGAAGGGAAAAAGTGGAGAAGGAGAAAAAGGATTGTTGTAAAATAAGGGAGATGGAATGGTAGAAGAGAAGCCCCAAATATACTTAAATTGTTTAATGAACTAATATGATAGTCAATATGTATGATCAACAATAGATAAGAGACTGTACATTTAAGACATGTTTATGAGAAATAAAAATAAAAAACTTTTTCAAAAAAAAAAACCCTTTAAGATTTGTGGCCTTCAACTCCCAGAATTCCCCAGCTAGTATGGCTTGTTGGGGATTTCAGGGAGTCGAAGTCCAAAAGTCTCAAAAGTTGCCAAGTTTGGAGACCCCTGCAGTAAAATAAGGCATTAACATCAAATCACACCTTTTTGCTTTTTCATCATAATATGAACTGGCCATTTCTGTAAAGATCTATCCATCTAACTCGGTAAAACCCAAAATCAAATTTTCATTCTTTTCCACTTCAAGCACGGAAGCTGATGCAACTCCTTGATGAATATATGTGGGGTTTTTTTGGAGGGGAGTAATATGTCAATATGTCTAACATTTCTCTCCCCCTTTTAAACTTCTGCATTAAGGTGGATATGTTGCCAACAGCCTAGCTGTGATGACGGATGCACTTCACATGTTGACAGATCTCAGCAGCATTATTTTGACTCTTCTTGCTTTGTGGCTCTCTGGAAAAGCACCCACGAAAAGATTCACCTTTGGATTCCATCGATTAGGTAGGAGGCTTTTTAAATCATTCTGCTACCACTGCCTGTGCTGGTTGACAGTGAAAAGTTTCTTCGGTTTATTTTCTCCCAACTGGGTGTCCTCCATCTGTATCAAGCTGCAATTCCCAATTGCCCTGTGACTGTGCCAGAGCTGACAAAAATTATGATCTTAACAAGATGCCAGGGGTAAGACAGCTGCTTAGCTTGGTAGGAATGTGGTAGATGGATAGCAATAGCACTTAGACTTGTATACCACTTTACAGTGCTTTACAACCCCTTTCTTAAGCCGTTTACAGAGTCGCCTATTGCCCCCAAAATTTGGGTCCTCATTTTACCCACCTCGGAAGGATGGAAGGTTGAATCAACCTTTGAGCCTGGTGAGATTCGAACTGCCAAATTGCAGGCAGCCGGCAGTCAGCAGAAGTAGCCTGCAGTACTGCACTGCGCCACCGAAGCTAACAATGTTATATCTCTATAAAAATGGTAATTTGCAAGATCCCTTTTGAGCTGTTGACTTAAGGATTCGGTATAGGCGGAGACAGCTGAGGGAAAAGTCACCATATTCACCCACTCGGATTCCTGTACTTTTATGCCTGTTCCGTGTTCTCCCTCGTAACTCTTTAGCATAAGTAAACATCTTGGGTATATCTGTTTGCAGCCCAAAGAGATTTATTGTGACATCAGTTTCCATGAGATATGATTCAGTGCTAGTAGCTACTACAGTTTGGTATCCATTTACCCAAGAACCAGCCTTGCGAGAATCAAGAGAAGTGATGTTGAAACATTGGAGATATGCAGTACATGTAGATCCTCATAATATTTAATGGTGTTTTAGATCCCGTGCTGTGGACCATATATATATATATATACTTCATTTGAAAATCTCTTTTTTTCTCTCAGTTCGGACTATATGGTTTTAGATACAGAGAGTTTCTGCTGTTTATTTTTGATTGGCTTTCCAATTCAGATCCAAATTGCATCTGATTGAAAGGAAAAATAGACCTATGTTTGAAATGTTGGCTAAGTAATTTGCATTTGCAGTGTGGAATCATACCATAGCAATAGCAACAGCACTTAGTGTGAGGCCTGGAAGCCATCTTGGGCATTGGATCTTCAGGCCTGCCATAGTTAGTGCTGTGGGAAACTGGGAGGGGGGAATTGTATGGAGCTGGGGAGATATATAGTCAAAATAACATTCCTTTCTCCGGGAGTCAAGGCCACTCTGCTCTTCACCTGGATGGGTGTGACTGGGAAGCATCTCCAGTTGGGACGGTGCTTTGATTGGTCCATGTGGGTGCTGGGGCAGGAACTTGGACTTTCTTTTGGGTGGGGAAAACCTGGAAGCTTTCAGATTCGGGTTTTCCCAGATGTGTCAATATGATATCTCTAATAAAATGGAACTTTGAGGGACCTTCAAGCCTCGGAGTCTTCTTTCACTGGAGGTGTTACTTGGGACCCTGACATAAACCTGAATCTCCTTTAAAAACATCAACCAGCTCCCTGAACTCTGGGGTGCTGTCCGGGGTCCTGAGCCTCGAATGTTGACCTGATACCAGGCGGCGCGAAGACTCAGGGAAGATGGAGGAAGACAAGGCAGCCATGAAGGGACCCACAGGGGCTGGCTCGGAGATTTATGTTGAGACCATCTACTCCCTTTCCCAAGCCGTGGTGGAAGCGGAGATGGCTGCGGAAGTGGACTGCAACACTTAGACTTATATACCGCTTCACAGTGCTTTACAGCCCTCTCAAGCGGTTTGCAGAGTCAGAATATTGACTGGGTCCTCATTTTACTGACCTCGGAAGGATGAAAGGCCGTGTCAACCTGGAGCTGGTCAGGATCGAACTGCTAAGCAGTAAGCAGAGTTAGCTTGCAATACTGCATTCTAACCACTGCGCCACCAGGGCTCTTGTCATCATCCCTGTCTTGACAAAAGTTCTCCTGCCTCTGATCTAGCACAAAACTAGACATCTTTTGATAAGTTCGATGTGATTGGACTAGTCACTCTTCTCCTAACACTGTGCATCTGAGATACATGTGAGGGAATTGGGGGCAGAGATAGAGAAGGTTCAATCAAAATGGTGGTGAATAAAAGGACTGTTGGAATTGCAGCCCAAAATAGGTTTTTTTTTCTTTTTTAAAAAAAACCTTGCACGTTCCTATCTGTTCTTCCTGCCCCAGAGGATGAATAAACAAATGGAAAGTTCTTCGATTACAGTTTGCCTGTGAAAACCTCATCAGTCTTCACAAGAAGTTTCTAAAAATATAGTTATATTAGCTCTCAGAAGGAGAAGTCGTGACGCCAGAGAGAAAGAAGAGAAATATTTTTTTTCAATTAGATGTGCTGATTCAATTTTTCCCCTTCGTGCCTCTGCTCACATGATTCGGTCCACTGTTTATATGATTCTGTTTTCTAAAGCTGTAATTAGATTTTTCAGCATCCCTTCCACCCCACACCCGGCCCCGTTCTTTAATGTCCTATAGGAGCTGTATCAGTGGTGAAATCTAAAATTTGTTACTACTGGTTCTGTGGGCGTGGCTTGGTGGGGGAGGGGTGGTAATGTGACTGGGTGGGCGTGGCCAATTTTTTAAAAAACTTTTAAAAGCATTTTTTCTACAACCTTTTCGGCGAAGAAGTTGTAAAAAAATGCTTTCAAAAGGCTCTGACGATCCCACCTGAGTTGCCTGATCGTTAGAGGCTTTTTTTCGTTTAAATGCCTCTGACGATCGGGCAACTCAGCTTGGATCGTCAGAGGCTTTTAAAAGAAAAAATGCCTCTGCCGATCAGGCAACTCAGCTGGGATCGTCAGAGGCATTTGAAAGCATTTTTTTCTACAACCTCTGAAGCCGTTGTAGAAAAAATGCTTTTAAAAGCCTTTGATGATCCCAGCTGAGCCACATGATCATCAGAGGCTTTTTTTTTTTTACTTTTTAAAACATTTTTTTTTTGCCGAAGAGGTTATAGAAAAAATGCTTTTAAAAGTAAAAAAAAGCCTCTGATGATTGTGTGGCTCAGCTGGGCATGGGGGGTGGGGGCGCAGGGATTTTTGCTACCGGTTCTCCGAACCACCCGCCTCCATCGCTACCGGATCGGGCGATCCAGTCCAAACCAGGAGCATTTCACCCCTGAGCTGTATAGTAAAAGTCAAGCTCTGGTGTGTGCATTCACATGCCTTTGAAAATTGCTTTTAGCTCCAGTGGCTTGTGTTTCAGTCATAAGGATATTCATTGAAGAAAATTAAGAACTCTTGAAAGAAAAGTTCCCCAGCTGCCAAGCTGCTGTGCTGTTTGAGAACCGGGATGACTTGCTCTTTTACAGTAAAGTACAGTATGGCTTTAATACGTGAATTGATGGGGATGTTATCCTAGTGGAGAAAAATCCCTCCACCGTAGAGTTGAAAACTTGGCAGACCGAAGTTTTGTGAAATGCAACTTTCCTAAAAACAGACTTTGTATCTGTTCTCTTAACCTTCATTTCAATGCTTTTACTCGCTATGAAAATTGAAATTATGCTGGCTTTTTTTACAGAGTTCTTTGGGGTCTGTAGCTGGGGCAGAACAGTAGGATGCACTTGGACTTCCTTATTCAATTGTTGGTCTTTTGCTTCTTCTCTCCCAGAGGTTTTGTCCGCCATCTTCAGTGTACTCTTGATTTACATCCTGATGGTTTTCCTCTTATACGAGGCTGTTCAGCGAACGATCCACATGGACTATGAGATTAATGGAGATGTAATGCTTATCACTGCAGCTGTGGGAGTCGCAGTAAACCTCATGTAAGTTACCGGGTTTTTTTCCCCCTTCTATTTAAGATTGATAGTCTATTGATCTCGATCTGGCCGGTAAACGCTCAGCTCCATCCGGTTCTACCCTGAATCTACCCTGAATTAAGGGATTACGGGATTGTTTTTAATAAAGGGAAGTCTACTGATCGTGATGTCATCTCGTAGCTATAGGGCTGGTTTTTTATTTATTTATTTATTTATATTTCTATTCTGCCTTTCTCCCGTAGGACTCAAGGCGGTGTACAGTCAAGAAAAATATAGACACACAAACATCATAAAATTGCTAATTAAAATTATTACTTAGTTTGGTCAATTAAATAAAACCCAGAATTAGATAACATTTAAAAAATCATTGACATGTTCGTTAGGTTAGGGTTTCATATCTTAAATTCTGATTACAGATGAACAGAGTTGGAAGGGATCTCGTAAGTCATCTAGTCCAATCCCTTGCCCAAGCAGGAGACCCTACACCAGTGATGGCTAACCTTTTCCGGACCGAGTGCCCAAAGCACCCGCGTGCGCCCGAACCCCCAAAATGCAATGCATATGCAGGCCCCCTGCATGTACCCCACCCCCACACTTATAAATACCCCCCACACGTGTACATGGGGCCCCTGCACGTGCCCCGCACATGCTTGGCAGACACCTGAAGACCAGCTGGCTGGGGCATGCGCGTTGGAGCTCAACTGGGGTGACAGCTCGCGTGCCATCAGAGAGGGCGCTGAGTGCTACTTCTGGCGCATATGGCATAGGTTCGCCATCATGGCCCTACACCATTTCTGACAAATGGCAGTCCAGTCTCTTCTTGAAAGCTTCCAGTGATGAAGCTCCCACAACTTCCGAAGGCAACTTCTGTTCCATGGGTTGATTGTTCTCACTGTCAGAAAGTTCCTCCTCATTTCTAGGTTGAATCTCTCCTTGATCAGTTTCCATCCATTGTTCCTTGTCTGGCCTTCAGGTGCTTTGGAAAACAGCTTGACCCTCTTCCTCCTCTCTGTAGCAGCCCCTCAAATATTGGAAGGCTGCTATCCTGTCTCCCCTGGTCTTTCTCTTCATTAGAGTTAGGGTTAAGATGTCCTGAAGGACTTGTCATTAATTGCTTGGTTACTGCTATGCCATAGTAGCATAGCAGAGGTGGAAGCAGTGAGGTGGAAAAACAATAGAGCCATGTTGCAAAGCAACAGAGTTGCTTCAGAGTTTTGACTTAGAGTTGGGTTTTTTTCTGGAAGGCTGACATCAGGGTTCCAAGTAACACCCACAAACGAAAGAAGACTCCAAGGCTAGAAGTTTCTCAAAGTTCCATTTTATTAGAGATGTCATTTAGGCACATCTGGGAAAACCCAAATCTGAAAGCTTCCGGGTTTTCCCCACCCACAGGAAAGTCAAAGTCCCTTCCCCCTGCACCGACATGTCCATCACATGGTCCAATCAATGCACCGTCTCAACTGGAGATGCCTCCCAGTCATGCCACTCCAGGTGCAGGGCAGAGTTGCCTTGACTCTCAGAGAAAGGAATGTTATTTTGACTATATATCTCCCCAGTTCCATACAATCCCCCCACTCCCAGTTTCCCACAGCACTAAGTGTGGCAGCCCTGAAGATCCAAAGAAAAAGGTAGCCTCCAGGGCTGACAGGCCGACCTCCCTCAACTTATGATCGTGTCCTGCAACGAGAGGAACATAGGGGGTTAATTCGATATTCCCTAATCACCTAACCACAGCTGTCCAATTTTGGCAATGCTGGCTTGGGAATTCTAGGTGTTGAAGTCCACAGGTTGTCAAAGGGCTTTAGTTGCCCACCCTTTCTATTGACCCTAAAATGCTTCTCAGTCACAAAGCGAACTGCGAGTAGCTATAGACAAACCTAGATTAGCCTAGGCTGAATTTGTACCAGCCATAGGTTAATTGTGTGATGATGATAATGATGATGATGATGGCTTGAGAGTTCAGTGCCAACACACCTGTGATTTCTTCCTCTCTCAAGAAAAGCAGAAAGAAAGGATTTGGGGGAGCAGAGGTTTTTACCCAACGAGAGGACAAAGTTTTTTGTTTTTTCTTGCTGCTTCGTTTAGATCAAAGCATACTTGAATAATGGGGCATAAGGAAGATGAGGGGATTTCTGCCCCTCTATTCTTCTTGGCAAGCAGAGAGCTGGAGTGATTTTTCTCCTTGAAGATGGGCAGGAGGCCAGGCCCAGAGATTAGCAGGAAGCGTGAAATACAATAGCGCAAAAGTAACTCTGGAGAAACGATGTTCAGATAGATAGGTTGTCTGGCCAAGCAGTTGATCTGTAAGCATATATACATTTACAGTGGCTTTGAAGAACAACCTTAGAAAGCACTGCTGGCTCCCATTAGTTCCCACGAACAAGTAACTGATTATTTTTCAGACTTCTGGGCTGGAAACTAGGATCCCTTTGGATCAAAAAAAACTTTTTTTTTGCTTCAGGGCCTTAAAAGGTAAAGGTTCCCCTGGCACATATGTGTTAGTCGTTCCCAATTCTAGGGGGCTGAAGAGCCAGCACTGTTCGATGATGTCTCCGTGGTCATGTGGCCGGCATGACTAAATGCCAAAGGCGCACGGAACACTGTTACCTTCCCACCAAAGGTGGTCCCTATTTTTCTACTTGCATTTTTTACGTGCTTTCGAACTGCTAGGTTGGCAGAAGCTGGGACAAGTAATGGGAGCTCACCCGTTACGCGGCACTAGGGATTCGAACCGCTGAACTGCTGACTTTCCGATCGACAAGCTCAGCGTCTTAGCCACTAAGCCACCGCGTCCTTATAGGGGCAACAAATAAGAGCCTTATAGGGGCACAAATCTCACAACTGTCAACAAATCCAGCGTGACTCTCCTGGGGTTCAAGGACCCACTGTAGAAAAAATGGTGCTGCATTTGTGCCTCTGTGGTTTAGAAGCTGGAGTTGTTGACCGGAAGGTTGGCAGTTCAACACCTAACACCGCATGTCAGGGTGAGCTCCCCTTCCAGCTCCAACTCCTGTCAACCTAGCAGTTTGAAAGCATGCAAATGCGAGTAGATAAATAGGTACCACTTCGGTGGGCAAGTAATAGTGTTCCGTGCAACGTTTGTATATAGCCATGCTGGCCACATGACCACAGAAGTATCTTCGGACAACGCTGGCTCCCTCGGCTAACAAACGGAAATGAACAGCACCCTCTAGAGTCAGACCCGACTGAATGTACCGGATAGATACCTTTTACGTATCAAAATACCCCTTTGGCTTTGATTGTGATGCTGTCAGAGTGTTTACAACGTGACTACTATTTTGTGACCACCCAGGAACAAAATACAGGACACAGAGGTTTGTCTTACAAACAGTGGTTTTTATACAAGACTTCTATATACAGATATATAAGTGGTAGGCACATACCTGGCAAGCAATCATTCTTCAACTCTACACAGAGAACTACGGTGCAGATACACGAGGAGAGAGAGAGAGAGAGACGCCCTCTCATGGCCTCCCTTATATAGACAGCTTGTTAAAGGGCAATAACTCTGGTGATTCATTCTCAGTTTTAAAGGGGCTGGTCAGCTTTAAATCTTCATTACCCTGACAGATGCGCTGCATAGCCTTACTAAAAAAAATAATAATTCTATAACCGACTTTGTTTTCCCCCGTTGGCCTTTCCAAAGTAAAGTGGCCCTTTCCCTGTCTAAAGGACCTTTCTTCTCCTCTCTTTTTCATTTCAGAATGGGATTTCTGCTGAGCCAGTCTGGTCACCTCCACTCCCATTCGCACGCACCTTCATCAGTTCCTCCATCCGGCTCTTCCGTTACAGCCCCTGGGCACTCTCACAGCCACGGCAGCTTAGCCGTGAGAGCTGCCTTCATCCACGCCCTGGGAGACTTGGTCCAAAGTATTGGCGTGCTTGTCGCTGCGTACATCATTCGATTTAAGGTGGGCAGGGTTTCTTCGCTAGACTTGTAGGGCCTCTCTTAACTGGGGTTGTTTGGCCTTGGGATGTTGTAATGGGTTTATTTCAGGGGTGAAAAGTCAGCTTATTGCCCCCACCAACTGGGTCCTCATTTCACCTACCTTAGAAAGGATGGAAGCCTGAGTCAACCTTGAGCCTTGGAGAGATTCGAACCAGCAGTAATTTGCAGGCAGCTGTGTTAATAACAGGGTGCATAGACCACTGTACTATCAAGGAATTCCACCATGGGTTTACTATTCATGTAAAGATATCCTACCCATAGAGAAGAATGTAGCTCGGGGTTGAAATGAGGGGTCCTTAATGCTGTCTGAGCTTGGTTGTTTTTTTTCCAGACGTTTCATTGCCATGCTAGATAACATTATCAGGGCTAATAGGCAGGGGCCACGACTAGAATACAAAACGAGAGCAAACCCCACTCCCTACTAGCCCTGATGATATTATCTACCTCGGCAACAGAACATCTGCAAGAAGACAACCAAGGACTCCACATCTTACCCAGAACTTCCATTTCCCCCACCCCACCCCAAAGGTTTTGGCCTATTTAAAAAGAAATTGCATTTTTTTTAAAAAAAAAAATCTGTTGGTACTTTTTAACACTTTGCAAACCCTACTCAAACTTTACACAAAGGTTGTGTGCAGCTGCTTGAATTAACAGATTATTTTCTGAATCACCTGTAGTGCTGGTGATGGTGGGGTGGGGGAGCATGTGGGGGGAAAAAAGTGCCATACAGAGTTATCCTGTGGTTAGATGGGCAGCCAATAAAATTTTAAAATCAATCCATACAGAGCGTGGAGTTGTGCCCTTGGGCCATTTTACACCATCTATACTGAGCTTTCAAGGACTAAGGAAAACTTCGAAAGGCCTCCTTGTAGATAGTACTTGGTGTACAGATGTTGGGATTGAAACCTGGGTGTTACTGTGTAGTAAGACCGTACTGTGCTACTCGGCCCATTTGTAAAAACATTGAGTACAGTACAAAGGTTAACTGTATTTCAAACTGCCTATCAGTCCAAGCTCTGCAGTCAAGGACGATTAATTAAGGTAGTTAAATAAATCAGTATTTTTTTGTTTAACTGAAAAGTTCAGTCCTCTTCTGTGGCTGATTCCTGTTCCCCCACAAAGGCATTTAATATCCTGCATACAAAACAGCCTTTGTTCTACAGCTGCATGTTCCTTATCGGTCGTGGTCCAAATTATAGTTGCAATGAAGTTGCGTTAAAGAATATTATTCATGGGAAAGTTTGGGAAGACTCGGTCCTGTTGTACAATTGTAAACAAATGGAGTTGGCCGGCATCTTCTTAACAAGGAAAGTGTTACTTATCTGTGGGAAAAAGGACATACAGATTAGCCCTCTTGCACAAAACTGGCTCTTGTAAGTATAGCTCGGGGGGTCAGCAACCCACAGCTCTGGAGCTGCATGTGGCTCCTTCATCCCTCTGTTGCGTCTCCTTGTCGCTCAAAATATGTGTCACAACCACCGATGTGTGACACCTGCCAGCGTGCAATTTATTGAGCTTTTCGACCTCCAGTAGGCCAACCATGGATAAATAAGTTTTTTTTCATACATAACATAAAGGTAAAAAAACGATATATGCAGTGCTATCTTCATTTTAGATGTCAAAAGGTTTTTGTGGCTCCCGGTGTTTTCTTGTCTGTGGGAAACAGGTCCAAATGGCTCTTTGAGTGTTTAAGGTTGCCGACCCCTGGTACAGTTTATTGACAGAAGCGATGCTGTGCATATTATATATTGTATATTCCAGGGGTGAAATGCTACCGGTTCATCCCGGTTCGGGCAAACCGGTAGTCGGTTCATTCGAACTGGTATTTCCGATGATCAGCTGTGCCACGCGGTTTTTATCTATATTATAAATCGCACGGAACAGCTTTTCCCCCCTCATGCTGTTCTACTTATCTATGAAGCCTTATTTTTCCATGTGAAGCGCATATTTGGTGCGTGCACAGCATGCTTTTGGTGTGTGCTTTGCATGTGTGCATGCAGTGCGCATTTGGCACACAGCCAAATTTTTGGGCCATGGTATTTAATATATATTAAATGTTTTTTAACATTTGTATTATATATATTTTATCTTGGCTGTTCACCACCCTGAGTCCTTCGGGAGTAGGGCGGTATATAAATTTAATAATAATAATAATAATAATAATAATAATAATAATAATAATAATGATGATGATGATGATGATGATGATGTATGTGCAGCCAGCAAACCGGTTCAGATTTCGCCACTGGTATATTCCCCAAATATTGTATATTCCCCAAATTTACCCTTGAAATAACTGTGGGTGTTTCAACGGTTGTAAAAAACAACAACAGAGACACTCGATTTAGTGAAAACTTGAATGGATGGGGTAGGGAACGAATAACTACGGCAGTCGTATTGATTTGATACCCGATTCTTACATCCATCATTAAAATATTGACTGATGGAGTTCTTCCCACACCTCCATTTCTAAGCCTTCAAAACGGGTGAAATGCTCCCGGTTCGGACCGGATCGCCTGATCCGGCAACGATGGAGGCAGGTGGTTCGGAGAACCAGTAGCAAAAATCTCAGCCCCCCCCCCCCCCCGCAATGCCCAGCTGAGCCGCGCAATCATCAGAGGCTTTTTTTTTATTTTTAAAAGCATTTTTTCTACAACCTCTTCGACCGAAAAAATGCTTTTAAAAGTAAAAAAAAAAGCCTCTGATGATTGTGCGGCTCAGCTGGGCTCGTCAAAGGCTTTTAAAAGCATTTTTTCTACAACCTCTTCAAAGGTTGTAGAAAAATGCTTTTAAAAGGCTGAGTTGCCTGATCGGCAGAGGCTTTTAAAAGAAAAAAAGGGTCTGCCAGGCAACTCAGCTGGGATCGTCAGAGCCTTTTGAAAGCATTCGCCGAAGAGGTTGTAGAAAAAAATGGTTTTAAAAGTAAAAAATTAAAAATAAAAATGGCCACGCCTATCCAGTCACATTATCCCACCACCACCACCAATCCACGCCCACAGAACTGGTAGTAACAAATTTTAGATTTCACCACTGCTTCAAAATATTTATAGCCAATGACTTCAGTTACAAGGCTTTTTATTCTTTTTCGTTTCAGCCAGAATACAAGATTGCTGATCCTATATGTACCTACGTATTTTCAGTTCTTGTGGCTTTTACAACCTTTCGGATCATACGGGACACCGGAATAATTGTACTTGAAGGTAAGAGATGTTTAAAACGGCCGACGACTGGGAAGAGTTAGAATTGAGAGGGCTTTTAAAAAATGATACACGCACACTCTTAATAATTTTCATCATTAACTTTTGATGGGTTAGAAGGACACTTGCTACCAACTGGGTATAGGGAATCCTCAATTGATGACCACAGTTGAGTTCCAAATTTCTGTCACTAAGCGAGACACTTGCTAAGTAATCTTTGCCCTATTTTACGACCTTTCTTGCCACAGTCTGTGTGTTGTGGCTCCGTTACCTGAGCCTGTGTCATCAGCAGGAGAGGACTCCGAGAGTGAAGGAGAGGAATTGGCAAGGCCTCCCTCTCCAGGACCTTCCTCTCTGGGAATGCCTTCGGTGTCCGCCGAAGGTCAAGAGATAGGGTCGGGGCCAAGCACGTCCACGCAGCCACAGGTGGACAGTAATGAGGGAGATGAGTCTTGGCTGGATCCTCGGCAGCGTTGCAGAGATAAGCGCATGCAACAGAAGAAGAGGCGTGCCAGAGATTAGGCTGAGTCACTGGACCACACCCCACAGGGTATAAAAGGGGGTGAGGTGGCCATTCAGACTCTGTGATGGACAAAACTAACTACTATCGAGTCACATTGCATCTTTGGAAACAACATTATCTGCCTTGGATTTAATTACGGACTGGACTTGTCAATTCTTGAACTGTGTGTATTTTGTTTATGAGTAAAGTCTTGGCAAGCAGCTACTAGGTTGCTGCCAATCCTCTTATCGAAAGAATTCGGTTGTCTGCCAGTTTATTTAACCCCCGGCTGTCTGTTTGTGTGCGTGTGTGTGACAGGGACAGAACACTGTGAGAACTTAATACTCTGCATCTGAAACTGTGATCATGGCTGGCTCTCAACCTAACTTTATTCGGCATCAGCAGCTTCCAGAACAAGCCTTGATGATGATGTCAGAATAACAGTGCACATCTTATGATATCATCATGCGAATGACTTGATTAGACAGTTTATTTGTTTGTTTGTTTGTTTGTTTATTTATTTATTTATATTTCTATACCGCCTTTCTCCCGTAGGACTCAAGGCGGTGTACAGTCAAGAAAAATATAGACACACAAACATCATAAAATTGCTAATTAAAATTATTACTTAGTTTGGTCCATTAAATAAAACCCAGAATTAGATAACATTTAAAAAATCATTCACATGTTCGTATGTTTAGTTGCATTGTGACATTTGATACAAATATTTTAGTTTAGAATCAGAATCAGAATTGAGCTGGAAGGGACCTTGTAGGACTTCTAGTTCAGCCCCCTACTCAAGCAGGAGACCCTGTATCCATGATGGCGAACGTATGGCACATGTGCCACAGATGGCACACAGAGCCTTATCTGTGGGCATGTAAGCGTTGCCCTAGCTCAGCTCCAGCACACATGCACGCTCCAGCCAGCTGATTTTCGGGCTTTGCAGGCCCACCGGAAGTCAGGAAACGAGCCGTTTCTGGCCTCCGGAGGGCTCCGGGGGTGGGTGGGGAAGGCTGTTTTTGCCCTCCCCAGGCTCCAAAAAAGCCTCTGGAGCCTGGGGAGGGTGAAAAAAACGGGCCTACTGGGCCCGCCATGCCATCACGTGCCAAAAGCGGGGAGAGCATGGGGGGGGTCGCACGTGCATGACTCCCCGCGGTCCCGCCCTCTTTTGACACACGACAGCAAAAAGTTTAGCCATCACTGCCCTATATCATTTCAGATAGATGGCTGCCCAGTCTTTTCTTAAAAACCTCCAGTGATGAAACACCTACAGCTTTTGAAGGGAAGCTGTTCCACTGGCTAATTGATCTCACTGTTAGGAAGTTGTTTCTTGTCCTGCCCTCTGGTGCAGTTGTTTTTTTTTTTATGTTGGATTATCAACATAGGAAAGATATTTTGATTTGTTTCATATAATATATGAAACTGGCAGTCCTTGACATACGATTACAATTGAGACCGTAATTTCCATTATTAAGCAAGGCTGAAACGAGTCTTTACTCCAAAACTCGCTGTTTTGAGCAAATACTCAAAAACCACTATTGTTTTATGTTTTTATCGTTTCACAGATTGTTCATGCATGGCATATATTTTTCAATCTAAACAGAAAAAAAAAAATCTGTTCCTGGTTCTTTGTTTTGTTTGTAGGAGTTCCAAGACATTTAAATGTGGACCTTATTAAAGAAGAGTTGATGAAAATCGAAGACGTATTTTCAGTGGAAAACCTGTATGTCTGGTCTCTAACGTCAGGAAAAACAATTGCCATTGTCCACCTACAATTAGGTAAAATATGTTGATCCATTGCTTCTAAAATACTTGCTTCAGGTGGTACCTAGTTATCAGATCTTATCTGTACAGTAAAATAAGGGATATAAAACTTGCTTGTGTAGTCCCAAAAGATCAGCCCACCGGGGACTCCTCAGCTTTGCTTATAACAACAATCAATTCCCATTTAAGATGCTTCCCCTAGTCTATTTGTCAAGATAATGGCAGAGCTATTAAGGCATATGAGGCATGCATACATACATACTGTATTTATCGGAGTTATAAGACGCTCTGGACTATAAGACGCACCTACCTTTTTTGGTGAGGAAAACAAGAAAAAGAAATCTGCCTCTGCCTCCCAGCAATTTTGCCTCGTTGCAGCAAACAGCAAACAGCCTGCTTTACTTTCATTTTCGTTTCCAGCATAGCTCGATTAGCACAAGAAAAAAAAAAAAATCTGCTCCCAGCAATTTGCCTCCTTGCAGCAAGCAGCAGAGGCCCGCGCAGCAATAGGCAATGGATATCCCTGCAGCCTGAAATAGCTGAGAGTCGGGAAGGCCAATGCAACAAGGACAATCAACTTGTGCTAATTAGGCTGTGCTGAAGCTGAAATGGTCTGTTTCTTCTTCCTGCTTGTTACAAGGAGGTAAATTGCTGGGAGGCAGAGGCCAAAGGGTGGGGGCCAGTGGGTGGGCAGGGCTACATTCGGTGTATAAGACGCACCCAAATTTTCACACACACCCCTTATAAGGTGCGTCTTATACTTCGAAAAATATGGGGTGTGTGTGTGTATATATACATATATATACATATATATACATATATATATATATACACACACACACACACACATATATATATATATATATATATATATATATATATATATATATATATATATGAGGTTTTTGCGGGTGTTTGTATGTAGGTCTTTGGTTATCCGGGTTTTCTCCCACGTAGAAATGCGGGAGAAAACCCGAATAACCAAAGACCTACATATATATATACCTAAATGATCTACTAATTAGATCTCCAACTAGGATCAGGACTGCATCTAGATCGTAACTCACAATACATTGCTTGTAGGGCTGGGAGTTTCTGGTTTACTGCCTTCAACAGATGCATATTTGGGGGTCCTGATCAGCTTGGAGAAGAAGTCATTCTTCTTGGTCATCCTTGGGGAAGCATCCTTTAAGCACGCATCGGTGCTTAAAGTCAAAATCTAGCTTTTAAAAAATAAATATGGCTGTTCATCGGGAGAGCTGCCTTCCATAGAGGCGTCGCAAGAAATTGACAAACAGTTGTCGTTATTTTGTTTTGTGGCTTTCTTGTCTTTCAGTTCCTGGCAGCTCACCCAAGTGGGAGGAGGTCCAATCCAAGGCCAGACAATTGCTGATGACTACCTTTGGCGTCTATCAGTGCTCCATCCAGCTCCAAAGCTACAGGCGTGAGGCGAACAAGCCCTGTGCGAATTGTCAGAGTGCCTAATTTTTTTCCAACCTTCGGGAAGACTTCGCTGCCTTATCCCTTTTAATCTTGCAGCCAAAGGGCCACAAAGCAATAAGCGTTAAGATAGAAGCAGAATGGAGTGATTTGACCTCCGACCTATAACATCTGCATTAAGTGCAGTATCGGCGCGTTGGAGCTGTCGGGGTCAGCTTCGCCACGGCTCTTTTCACGAAGATAAACTTCTGATTCTTTCTATCACTGTTCATTTCAGCTCGGGTTTTTCTCGCCGATATATTTCCAAGAAGTTGTTTACACGTCTCTCGATGGTTGGGCAGGTTCCTCGCTGAGTGCAGCTTCCACATTGCCATTTTCTTAACTGTCCTGAGTTGACTCTCCGGAAGGAGCATCAGGAAATTTATCTACTTGAGTTTTCAACAGAATTTAAAAAGAAAAAAAAGAAAGAAAAAAAAAACACAATCATGTTCAAAATTTGTAAAGTTAATGACCCCTGAATTGGTTACCTTAAGTATTTCCTCCCCGGTTCCCGTTTTCCAGGTTTTTAATTCCTTATCTTAAAAAAAAAAATGCTGCAGGGATAACAGAACTTTTTTTAAAAAAATAAGTTGTCTCTTAATACAAACTTGAATTGGTATTGGCTTTTACGTGTAACCAGTTTTTGGACATTTAGCTTTAAGTAGTACTTTCCGTGGTAGGAGGATTTTATCCAGGATGAATCACCACTTGTTTAACTGAAGACTTTGGGGCAGGACCCACTTGTGTTTGAAAAAAAAAAAAATTGATCGACTTTCATATGCTTTGATATAGGTCCTGTATTGTAGAAGTGTATTATTTAATTTCTTCGAGTCTGAGGTGACTGATTTTGAAAGCTTTCCTACCGGTCGTCCTGAGTATCTCAAGTAACGTGTCGCCTGCTTCAACAGGCTATTTGATTAACCTGAATCTTAATTCTACTAAATAAATGTGTTGTAGAAACTTCTTTTGTGATTGATTTGCTTTGCTTGAAAGAGAAAGGGCTTTTAGAAAACTCCGGAAAACCGAAAATCAAATCAATACCGTGTTTCCCCCAAAATAAGACATCCCCTGATAATAAACCCAATCGGGCTTTTGAGCCCATGCGCTAAAATAAGCCCTCCCAAAAAATAAGCTCTCCCTGAAAACAAGCCCTTTCCGAAAATATTTAACCACATGCGCAGCCAGTCCCCGCCATTTCCTCTGGTTAGGGTTAGGGAGACAGAGCTGGAAATCAGGTAAGATGGCAAGAGGAGCCCCGTCTTGTTCCACGCACCCCAAAATAATAAGACCTCCCCAAAAATAAGGCCAATTTTGGCCTTATTTTGGGGTTCAAAAAAATATAACACAGGGTCTTATTTTCGGGGAAACATGGTAGATATAAGGGTAAATATTGATGAGAAAAAGAAAATGATTTGCAATTGGCGGGAATCTGATTTCGGTTTCATCTTGATGTATCTTTCTGATAAATGTATGGCTTTTTCTCAATGTCCCCATTTGTGCTTATAAAAGATACAATCCAACGGGAGTGTTGTTGGTATAAAACCAGCCTTTGTCATCTCTGCTGCATCATTGGTACAAAACTTGTGGATGAGATGTTCTGAATCATGAGCATGAAGAAAGGAAAACTAGGATTAAGGAGAAGCTAACAATACGTGAGATCTTGTGGTCAGTTCCTAGACATATAAAACTTGGATTAAGTGTAGGACAGAGATAGACAACTTTGTTTCCCTTGTGTCTGAACATCTCATAATTTTTTTTTGCAAGATCCAATCTGGTTCGGTCACTGAGACCAGAGGTTTAGTCTTCTGAGCTTTCGGACTCTTGCTGGAGCCCATCTTCAATTTGGTGAGAGAGAAGTGCCTTGAGGATGGGCTCCAGCACAAGTCCAAAAGTTCAGAAGACAAAACCTCTGGTCCCTGTGACCGACCCAGATTGGATCCTGTAATATTAACCTGGAACCTGTATGTTTCCCTTCATTCATAAATTTCTTGTCGATGGCAGTTGGGACTGCTAGAATATGAAATTGAAAACATCTGGAAGGCACCTATCTTTGATGTGGGTAAATGTCATCACAAAAGATATTAAAAAGATAGATTTAAGTCACAATTTCTTTGCCTTTGTATCTCTTTATTTCTTCTAAAGAACTAGAAACTAAATTTAATATTTTGATGTTGCATAGCAAAGTCTGTGGTTGAGATGGGATATTTTGGATTTTGGCTTTGAAATCTGAGGCAACCAGCCATAAAAATATGCATTTTTTTAATAGTTTGCTGGAAATGAAAAATTGAAAAAGAGGGTCTCAGTTTGAGCGTGATTGAAATAAGAATTCTGCCAGCAAATTTGAATGGATGAATTGAAATATGGCATATCAATTGTGTAAAATCAATTGTTAAGCGACCTAGTAATTTTTAGGAACAATGTTTATCTTCTGATGAACAGAGTTCCTTTTTAGTGAAAATTATCAAATTCTTAAAATTTGATAATTTTTCTAGAATATATAACTCTGGAGAATAAATCATATGTTTCAGGCAAAGAATATAATCATTTTAAGAGCATCTGGCTGATGAATTACCTACATGAAGTTGGTGTTGTACCTTGATTAAACTATCTTAAAAGTTCTCTTTTTTGGCTTTCTGACGTTGCATGAAATTGGAACTTACAATATGTCTACCCACTCCAAGACAAACTCTGTGTGTATGAAAATTATGCATCTACGCACAAATCATACATACATACATATGTGCAAAAACAAAAAGATCCTGCAGTAGCAAATCTTACGTCTAACCCAGAAACCAATGGTAGAAACCTGGGTTGCTACATTGTGATGTAACACAAAGCCATATCAAACTTTCCTTTTAAACTAGTATATCTGTCTATAAAACCTTTCTGAAAGTCAGATCTTTCTACACACCCAAAGTATTTATAGTGGCATATTTCCATTAAGCTTTGGTTTACAGTGCCAATTTGTTAGAAACGGGGTTTTTGTTAGAGCTGTATTGTAATTTAGAGTTTTTATACAAAAAAAAAGCTGTAATTATATAATATACATTTGTTTAAATGAAACCAATCTGTTAACATTTCTGTGGATTTATTACGTTGGTTATTAAACTGTCCACATGCATCTCCTTCTACTATTCTTTTCTGGCATGAAAATCCTTGGCATTTGGATTTTTAACTTTCATCTGAGCTTGCTGTGGACTTTAACTGAATAGAGATAAGTACTGTATTGTCATATAATCTGTTTAGCCAAGTTTATGTCAGCACATACCACATTTCAGAGATAAGCAAAAAATTAAGCAATCCGGTGCCATCTCGGTGTAATTACAGAAGCTGCAGTAACCGAGTTCAGTTAATTTCTATCCCATTTTAAAGGAAGGGGATATGCTACATTCAAAATTGTCATTTCTCTATTCCAGAGGTCTGCAACCTTAAACACTCAAAGAGCCATTTGGACCCGTTTCCCACAGAAAAGAAAACACCGGGAGCCACAAAAACCCTTCTCATGCCTGACTATTTCCTGAGCGGCCACAAAACTAGCATATGTAGTTGAATTAAACATTCTGTTTTCTTCTGAAACTTTTCTTGGATTTATCCATGGTTGGCCTACCGGGAGTCGAAAAGCTCAATAAATTGTGTGCCAGAGGGTATTGCACATTGGCGGTTGTGATGCATATTTTGAGCGATGGAGCTGTAGCAGAGGGATGAAAGAGCCACATGTGGCTCCAGAGCCCCGGGTTGCTGAACCCTGCGTCTCTTCTGTTATCTCAGCTGATAATTTATGAGACCCAGTAGAAGGGAATAATTTTAATTTAACAGATTAAGGTGCTGGTTTGATACGCTGTGGGAACACATGTAATTATGGTTTATTTAATAAAGGTTAAATGCTGTGAGTGCATACAGGTGAGCCTCGACTTACAACCATTTCTTTAGTCATCCTTTGAAGTTCTAGCGGCCCTAAAAAACGTGACTTACAGCCATTTTTCACACGACTGTTTCGGCATCCCCTTCATAGTCACCTGATCAAAATTGGCAACTGACTCATATTTATGACAGGTTGCCCTGTCCCAGGATTATGTGACCTTCTAGGCAAGCAAAGGCGACGGGGAAACCAGATTCACTTAACAACGGCGTTACTAAGTTAACAACTGCAGTGATTCACTTAACAACAGCAGCAAGGAAAGTCATAAAATGTTGCTCAGAGAAAAAGCAGTGACTTACATTTCCATACCCCGTTTCCCCCAAAATAAGACCTCCCCTGATAATAAGCCCAATCGGGCTTTTGAATGCATGGCAATAAGGCCAAGCGCTTATTTCAGGGTTCAAAAAAAAAAAAAAAAAAAAAAAGACAGGGCCTTATTTTCGGGGAAACACGATACCTACTTGCAAAACTCACTGAGCGACTCGTCTTGCTTAACAATGAAAATGGCTGTAAGTCGAGGACCATCTGCACAGACGTAGGAAAGAGCGTAATAATGATGAAGCTGCAATAACGGAGAGGTAAAAACCCAACCTCTACCTGTGGCTGTTGCGGTAGGAGCTTATTTGATGGAACTGCTGATGGCAGCAAAGCAGACGTGTTTTCAAGTTAATCCTTATTGTTCGGGGAAGCTGTTTTTTTCCGTGACAGATGGGTGGCCTGCCAGGTGTACACATGCAAATACAGGTGATTGCTTTTATTTGAGCAACAGCAATAGATTAGCAGCAGCTTCTCGATACGATTGGAGTTCCTGCATGGGCAGGAAAACAAAAGCCATCGGCTGGGCTTTTGTTTTTTCTTGAGTTTCCAAGGTGTAGCATTGAACCTTAAACCTTTGCAGGTGCTAAAGATAGAAAACATGAATAAAGGTAAAGGTTCCCCAGCACATGCGTGCTAGTCATTCCCGACTCTAGGGGGCGGTGCTCATCTCCGTTTCAAAGCCGAAGAGCCAGCGCTGTCCAAAGATGTCTCCGCGGTCATGTGACCGGCATGACTAAACACCAAAGGCGCACGGAACGCTGTTACCTTCCCACCAAAGGCGGTCCCTATTTTTCTACTTGCATTTTTTACGTGCTTTCGAACTGCTAGGTTGGCAGAAGCTGGGACAAGGAGCGGGAGCTCACCCCGTTACTAGGGATTCGAACCACTGAACTGCCGACCTTCTGATTGACAAGCTCAGCATCTTAGCCACTGAGCCACCGCGTCCCTAGAAAACGTGCATAGCTTACCTGAAATGTAGAATTGCATGCGGATTCCGTGGAGAGCATAGTTTGGCGAGCCACACTCTTCTGAACGAGCCACAATGAGTGGGGTTTAGGCATGGTGCCCAGGCATCATCTGAGTGGTGTGTTGAGTTTATTTCAAGGTGAATGTAGTAATACTGAAAAGTGTCCTTCAACAATTGACCAATGGACTTTCATGCAATAACTTGAGCTGTAATTGATGCTGGGTGCAGGATTCTGGGAGTTGACGTCCACACAACTTAAAGTTCTCAAGGTTGAGAACCACTCTTCTAGACCAAAAACCAAACCAACCATATTATAGTTTAATGCTTCATCAAGGGTGAATGCTGGATATGGGAAGGAAGAGAGATGACTTGGACCTTTGGCCATCCAACATCCTTGGTGGCACCTTCGGGTTTCTGTAGCTTCCTTTTATGTATCTGAACATGATCCTCTCTCTCTTAAATCTTCTTTTCTTCAAACTGAATACCCCACATTATTTCTGCCTATCTTCATAGAGCATGTCCTCAGGTAGTTGCAATTTTAGTAAAGTAGTGGTAGATGGAGGAACAGGACATACCGAAGGCAATGATTGTTGATTGTCTGAAGTGATGTACGGTTTCCTACCTAAGTAGGGAGTTGGACTAGAAGACCTCCAAGGTCCCTTCCAACTCTGTTATTCTATTCTATTCTATTCTATTCTATTCTATTCTATTCTATTCTATTCTATTCTACTCTACTCTACTCTACTCTACTCTACTCTACTCTACTCTACTCTACTCTACTCTACTCCTCTTCTCTTCTCTTCTCTTCTATTCCACTCTTTCTGTTCTTTATTCTATTCTATTCTATTCTATTCTGTTCTGCTCTGCTCTGCTCTGCTCTGCTCTGCTCTATTCTATTCTATTCTATTCTATTCTATTCTATTGTTTGTATACATACAATAAAGACGCCTCTTTTACCTTCAGCCTGTCCTTTGGGAGCTGATTGGGAGATCTCTAATGAATCTATTCCAATTTAGTCTTCTTTAGGTGGTTTAACTCATTAATTGGGCTTGTTATGCTAAGCCAGGATTTGTTTAAACTATAATTTATTATACTATAGTGATTAGGTGTATAAGTAACCATGAGCTGAACTCACTGGGTTCATATATTGTATTAATAAAAACAAATAATGTATTTTATGGCCCATAAATTTATTTATATTTGTGCAGGAGTTGGCATAAGAATGTCAAATGACTGATGTATTAAAAGACGAAATCTTTAAAAAACTAAAACCAGAAATGTTTCCAGTATTAGCCGCTAGATGTCCCACTAACCATTAGTATTAAAAAAAAAAAAAAACCACAATCCTCTTCCAACAAAAAAATTCTTGCTCTTCCATTTTCAATTCCAAGTTGATAAAAGTTCAGTTCAGGTTGAATCATATCGCATCCTGTTAGAAGGCAAGCTTCTCAACCCTGCCTTGCATGCAATAAAGATTATTCATGGATGATTGAAATAGGACTGCATTCTTAATTAAAACTTTGTGTAAAGCGTTATACCATATACACTAAGCTTTTGTATGTATTCATTATTTTGTTATCTCTTTCCCTTTCCTTTGCTATTTTTCTTTGCAAGAACGGGAAATAATACATGGTGACAGCACGATAAGCATGTTTTCAGTTAGAATAGTATCTACGCTCTGCTTTTTCTTCTAAAAGCGAACAAATAAATGTGCCATTTAAAAAAGAATAAAGATTAGGGGCTTCACATTGGCAGCTCCTGTACGCTACAGAGATGTTCCTTGTGACGTATTTGCAAAATCTTAAGCAAATAATAGAGTTATTATAAAATACTAATATTTCCCTTGCTTTATGCCCTTTCCATTTGCTTCAAAGAAATACAATACTCTCCAAAGTGCATTAGTGGGCTAGGTAAAGAAGCTGAAAGAGGAATGAAGAGCTATACCCAGGAGTCTATTTATGAACACTTATTTAAACATATATTTTTGTTTCTATCTCGCCCCCTCCTTTCCTGTGTACTCTTCTACCAGTTTATGTCGTACATCCATCTTTCTGCTACATTTGCTACCAGGTTTAATTGGATTTTTTTTGTGTGTTGATTGACACGGGGGAAAGATCCTCTTTTTAAGAAGTCTTCTTCTAATCCAGTCAGTGGTTCTAGACAGGTTTCTAAACTGGGAAAATTATTTTGATTGTTCCGGAGTAAAAAAATTTGCACTTCTTTCTTGAAACGGATGTTTGACAACATGCTTGAGGTTTCCTTTAGCTTCCCTCCAGTATTTCCCCAATGAACACTTGCAAAAGATTGCTTCCTTGTCCCCTGTTAGTTCAGGAAATCCATGCATGACCTATATTTTCTCGAAATAAACCTAAAGCACAACCTTTTTAAAGGAGGAAGACTCCTTTAAAAGGGGCCATTGCCTTGCTTCGAAGTATATTTTAACATTTGAAATGATCAAGTAGATCAATATTTTTTAATCCGGGCAAGAGAACTAATCATTTAAGCAAGAGATACTTCTGTATTATGCATTTCCCTACCTACTTCTGTTTTTTGAGCAATAGAGAAAAAAAAAAACCCATCAAGCAAGAGAGGAAAAAAATATTGCACTGATATAGGATACATGGAGAAGTGAAATCCAAACTTTTTCCCTACTGGTTCTGTGGGCGTGGCTTGGTGGGCGTGGCAGGGGAAGGACACTGCAAAATTTCCATTCCCACCCCTCCTGGGGAAAGGATATTGCAAAATCTCCATTCCCTCCCCACTCTGGGGCCAGCCAGAGGTGATATTTGCTGATTCTCCGAACTACTCAAAATTTCTGCTACCGGTTCGCCAGAACCTGTTAGAACCTGCTGGATTTCACCCCTGGATGCATGACAAAAAAATATGCACAGGAAGGAGGGTTCCAATTCCAGAATCTTGAAAAGGCTTGATCCAGTAGATCTTAGACATTCCTTTCATTAGGTTTATTCTAAGCCTGGCTCGAGTTGGATCCATGCCCTGGTTGGCAGCCAATTTAATTCACTGTTATATCTTGACTCCGGCGGATCTAAATTAAGTGCCGATCCACAACATTTAAAGTACGGCTAATCTGATTCCTTGGTGATCATTACCACATTAATAGATATTTTTATTTCGATCCAAAATGTAAAAGAAAGCATTACAGGCAACACAATGCCTAGGGAAACTTTAAAAGATAAAACGATGATGATTTAAGTGATTCAAAAGATAAAAAGGATGAGCAACTTTGGTCTAGTGGTTTAAGCTAGAAAGTGGGAGGCTGTGTGTTTAAGGCCTGCCTTAGCTGCAAAAGCCAATTGGGTGACTTTGAGTCAATCACCAGGAGACACTGAGGTTCTACTCCAGGGGTGGGTTCTACTTACCTTTACTACCGGTTCGCAATGGGATCGCGTGTGCAGATGGTCTATGACGATATCTGGGCGGATGGGCGGAGCCTGCCCTCAGTTTTACTACCGGTTCGCAAGAACCGGACCGAACCAGGGGCAACCCACCACTGTTCTACTCCCTCTTTAGCCATGAAAGCTAATTGGGTGACTTGGGCCAATCAACCAGGAGATGGCGAGTTCTCGTTCTGCCAGTCATTCTCTCTCAGCCCAAGCCACCTCACAGGTGGTTGTTGTGGGGAAAATAGGAAGAAGAAAGAATATTAGAGATGTTCATTGCCTTGAGTTATTTGTGAAAACAATCAAGACAAGATATACCCAATAAATCTTGTTGTTGTTGTTAGTTGCAAAGTTGTGTCCGACCCATCGCGACCCATGGACAACGTTCCTCCAGGCCTTCCTGTCCTCTACCATCCCCTGAAGACCATTTCAGCTCATGCCGATTGCTTCAGTGACTCAATCCAGCCACCTCGTTCTCTGTCGCCCCCTTCTTCTTTTGCCCTCAGTCTTTCCCAGCATTAGGCTCTTATCCAGGGAGTCCTTCCTTCTCATGAGCCAAGGCGGCGCAGTGGTTAGAGTGCAGTATGGCAGCTACTTCAGCTGACTGCTAGTTCAGCAGATCAGCGGATCAAATCTCACCGGTTCAAGGTTGACCCAGCCTTCCATCCTTCCGGGGTGGGTAAAATGAGGACCCAGATTATTGGGGGCAATATGCTATTTAGTATACTGTTTGGTGTAAGCCACCCAGAGTCCTCGGAGAGTGGGCGGCATAGAAATATAACTAATAAGATAAATAAATTAGGTGGCCAAAGTATTTGAGTTTCCTCTTCAGGATCTGGCCTTCTAAAGAGCAGTCAGGGTTGATCTCCTCTAGGACTGACCGGTTGGATCGCCTTGCAGTCCAAGGGACTCGCAGGAGTCTTCTCCAGCACCAGAGTTCAAAGGCCTCCATTCTTTAGCGCTCAGCCTTTCTTATGGTCCAACTTTCACAGCCATATCATATAAATATATATTATATTATATTATGTTACGTTACGTTACGTTACATTGCATTATATTATATTATATTATATTATATTATATTATATTATATTATAATTACATTACATTACATTACATTACATTACATTACATTACTATACATAAATAAATCATATTAAATTTAAAAAATTGAGGAGTATGAGTTCATCCTTTGCAAGGGCTGAATGCTCCTTGAAGGAGGACGGGTACAGACATTTGCACAAACAAACACACAAAAATGTTCTTATTTTTAAACACCGCACAAATGCAAGAACTGTAGCTTCCTTCCTGAAAGCTCTCAGCTCATTTCCTTGCTTCAAGGTCAAGAAGTTAAGCAACCTCGAGTTTTACCATCCTGTAAAGGCCCAAGGCGGTTACAAGAACTGCGTACCTTATATAGGCAAACTGAATTGCCCAATCTGCGTAAAAGGGGTTGGCTGTTGAGAGAAAGGGACGGAAGGAGAGATTTTTTTCCCTTTGCCCTGGGTGGACCAAGTATTTTGTGGACATTTATGAATGATGTTGACTCAATGAACAGCTCTAGCTGGGTGTGGATCATATTCCCATATTGTCACCGTCTTATGTAATAACCAGGTTTCAGGAAGCAGGGAGAAGCGTGGGATTTTCAGAAAGAAAGCTTTGTTGTTGTTTTTGTATTCAAACGCTATGCAAAACAGCGTCATGGTGATGCAATTTCTTGTGGCTTTATTCTCCTTTAGTTCCTTTTACAACTTGTTTAGCCGTTTACTTTTTAGAATTACCTCCCTTACATTTGAAATTGTTTTTTTTTCTCTCTGTGTGTTCCCCCTCTCCCACCCTCATTGGGACGGTTCTCTCCTCCATTCGTTGCTTAAACGCAAATCATGAAACCCCTGAGCTGGGATTCTGAGACCAGAATTCTGCGATGGCCCAGCTATTTCTCATCTGGATAGCCGCCGAGAGCACCTGTCCTAGCGTTCGGCTGCAAACTTTGGTTAAACAGCTTTCAGAGGCCGCGATTTGGCAGGTTGCCCGTTGGCTTGCCGGTCTTATCTGTTGGAGGAAGGAGCCTGCGATAAAAGATATTTCTCCTTTAGCACGTTATTTGCTCTGATCATGTGACTCGAGAATGAAATGCGGGCTGCGCGTCTCACAGAGGATGGTAGTTAAATGTTTATTTGTTCCTTTGAATTCATGGCCTAAAGAGAAAGATTGACGTGTGGATGGGTGGGGTTGCTTGATTGCACCTATTTAGGTATGGGTTTATATCTGATGACACTGTTGATGGGCCTTTGTACACATTTGACTCAAAGGAGATTTTATGAGGTTTCTAATTTCCCTGCGTTTACAACAGGCGTGCCTTTTGCACTTATTGGTGTGATGCCTTTCATTCGTTTAGACTCCACTTCTGTAGATGTTTATGGGTCGTCAAATTACTTATCAGCAGTACATAGAGGACAACAGTGCTATAAAGTGAAATTGGAAACAAGGGATAATTTCTAGGCTACAGTGCTCAGGATGTTGAACAACAGTTGAGGAAAATTGGATTTGAACCCGTCTTCAGCCATGATGGCTGGCTGGAAGATTATGGGAAAATCTCAAGGTTTCGGCCCAATCTGTCTCATGAGTTTGTTGGGAAGAATGCCATATTTGCCCAGGGTGGGCTTCAAAAATTTTAGCAAGGGGGTTCTTTGCCCGGTTGCTGAGTAGGCGTGACCATGGTGGGTGTGACCTAGTTGGCCTCCTGCACCACGGCAGGGGGAAGTGTATTTGACCTCCCCAGGCTCCAGAGTCCTTTCTTGACCCTCCGGGAGGGTGAAAACGGCCTCCCCAGGTTCTGGAGGCTAGAAACGGGCCCGTTTCCGGCCTTCCCAAATTTCCAGTAGGCCCATTTTTCGCCCTCCCTAAGCCTCTGCATGTGCCCTGCACTTACCTGCATCCAAAACGGGCCGCATGGGGACTCCTGGGAGGGGAGGGGTGATGGGTGGGGCCAGCCAGGAGTGGGATTTGGGGGTTCTCTGAACTGCACAGAATTTTAGCTAGAGGTTCTCCCGAACCCCTGTGAACCCCCAGTAGCCCAGCCCTGTATTTGCCACCTTGGACTCCTTGAGAAGATGTCAAACCAACAATTTAAAAAGTCAAAAAGCTACCAAGTTCTTAGCATGTGGGCAGCACCTGGTTGATCTTTTGTAGAGTCAGAAGCAAAGCAGGCCTGGTGAAGGTTTGAAGAAGAGATTTTCAGAATATGTCAGACAGTTGTCTAGACTCTGGCCAACCAAGAAAAAAACATTGTGAAGGAAGTTAAGGGCAAACCACTTCCATGGTGCTGATCCAGATATGACATGTGCGTATACCGATGAAGTCACCCGTAGCGATGCTTGACTTGAAGGAACCTTATCAAACCAACTCCTCAAAGTCGGTGGGGAAAAAATAGCAAGCAGGAGCCTTTGCTTATCTTCTGAATTGCAGAAAGGAGCTAGCATTCCTTATCTCTAGAGGGAATAACATTTCATAAACAGGGTGCCCTTTTTGAAAAAAAAAACACACCATCAGAGCTATGCTTTTTTAGGAAAATGGAGTGCAACCAATTTTGGTTAGAGATGATCTTTCCAAGGGTAAAAGTTTGGTGACTGTCTATCTCACCAGGGATAAATCTCCACAGTTGAAACTCCCAATTTTCCAGAGAGCTGCAGGAAAGTATTCAGAGATATGGATGTGGTAACATCATAGCAAAAGTATGTCTGAACTTGCCCAGTTGTTGTTGTTTTGGGGGGGGGGGGGAGAGATTTACAGATGAGAATGTGGGGCCAATACTTTCATAACTACTCTTAAGTCTCCCCAGAATTTCTTATACTGCTGAAATTAAGTGGCAGTTTGGTAGTACACCTCCGTAGTCACTTCCTGTCAGCTTCATTTGGTAGACTAGACCGGTCCACAGAAAGTCTAAAACTACTTTTGTTGAGATTGGCTGTAATAACAGAATCGTGAAAGTCTGATTGTGCTACACCTGTTTGTAAGCCGCCTAGAGCTGCCTTGGGTGAGATAAGCAGGAGACAAGAGAGAGAGAGAGAGAGAGAGAGAGAGAGAGAGAGAGAGAGAGAGAGAGAGAGAGAGAGAGAGAGAGATATGATAGACAGACAGACAGATAGACAGACGGACGGATGGATGGATGGATGATAGAGGGATGGATAGATAAAAATGATAGATAGGCAGGCAGGCAGATAGATAGATATAGATACCTCCTTTCTCATCTTAAACTCTAGTAGGCATCTTCCAAACATTATCTTGTTGTCCCGGACTTAAAATATGTTGCAACCTCTTTTGCCCAGATAACAGTTCTTGTGTATCTCTATCAAGGTCACCTTCCTTACTCTCTACACCTTCCCACCCCCTTATTCCCATGGGACTCAGGATTGGTAAGTGGCTTTATCTTACACAACATGGTGCTAAGTCAGACCAGCTTTTGGTTTGCAAAATCCTCAGCCTCTTAGGCTCAATACGAAATCAATGATCCTGAAGATGAGAGACCTCTAGTGAATTTCTAAACCTTTAATAGACTATGAAGTTCTCTATGCAGTTCAGAGTTCGTTCCCTTTGTGTAAAGTGTGTAGAAAGATTGCGCTGTATTCTGCTGGTGACTTCTATGCCTGATGCAGATGACAAAAGCTGCAGGGAAAGCCTCCCCTGGGATATTTAAATCAAACTGATAGCAGCAAGGCAAGAGGGAAGTGATGTTCATTTAATGTGAAAGCTTTACTGGGCTTCCTCCAAGAGCTGATCCCTGCCAGAATCAATGAATTATTTTTATCACTGTTGTTAGCACTCTCCAGCTTGACCTGGAGCAACGAATGGGAACTGAAGAGACCCCGTCATGTAGGAATGGTTCCCAGATCAGACAGAACCGTTATGTCAGGACTGAGCAGACACCTTACAAGGACGTGACAATATAGCCAGATCTCTCAAAAGGCCAGGAGGAAAAGGTCTGGTGTTTAATGCCTGGAAGAGAGATGTTTACATAGGTTTGGATTTCTGTAGACGGATTTTTGCAGGTACAGTAGTTCATTTAGAAGTTCAATGACTTATTTCTTATTGTCTGTGTAATAGTATATGTGGGAATGACAGAGTAAGGTTTGCGTGCGCAAAAGGGCAGGTTTATTTGGCTTGAAATGAGCATGGTCATCAGCAGGAAAGAAAGAGCTGATCTAAAAATATAGACCTTCTGGTGGCCTGTCCCTGTCTAATACTTGGATTTATCACATCAGATGTCTCAGCTGGATATGAATTCCAGAAAATTCTAGAAGAGGGATGACAAAGAACAAGGCAGATCTTCTTTGTTGGTTACTTCCAGATCATTTTAACTGGAGAGGGCAAAAATCTGGAGACTTCTTACATATTTCTTCCCACTGACCTGTGCTCTCAAAGAAATAAAATGGAGAAAGTTGAAGCCATAATGGAGTGGATGATACAAAGGACATCAGTGTCCTTCCTTGAAGCTTCTCCACCACCCTCAACTTAAAATAGCTAGTCAACCGGTGGACATTATTGCCTCAAAATTAATCACAGCATATTGTTTCAGTGGTAGGAAGCCAAGTCTATTATTAGGGCTTCTCTGATCCATAGTCTATCCCATAGTTAATGGGGTTGGACTGCCATGATGATTTTCTTTTTAAAGTGCTTCTGATGGAAAAGTACAAAGGCATTTATGGCTTGCATTAAAGACCCTCAAAAGAAGATGCATCAGAAGCTCTTAGATGTTTGCAAGGAAAGAAATCCTTGACACGTCTAAAAATGGCTCACTCTTAACTATTTGGGGAACGCAACACTTAAAAATCTGGGCACAGGTTATTGTGGCTGCAATGAACTTACTTTAGTCGTGCAGATTGCACAGTCATATCCACTATGGAGAAATGGAGACAATGTCAAGGCAAAAAATAGCTGATCCCTTTGCTAAGAATTCAACATAGGATGGAGTTGTCCTTCTCCGACAAGAAATAAGATTTACAACCTTTTGCTTCTCAAAGATCTGGGAAAAGCTGTGTGAGCAGGGTTTAACCTTTCAATGGTGTGCCAGTGGTATCCTCCAAAAAGTAGTGAATGATATAGATGAACCAAAGTTTGATTTGACCTTCATTGAAACAACATTAAAATTAAGTATAATTTCATGATTGTTTGTCAATGAAGTGGCTGATTATTTTCCCCTTTTGACTCAAAAGTATGAATTTAATAGCAATGTTGGAGATCTTTGGAGTTGCATTGAAAGTTCTTGATGTCCACTTGGAGTCCTGGGCTTGGAGCTGTGCACTTATAGAGCAGTGAAAGGCCACATGTTGTTCACTAACAAAAACTGTGCAAAGAGAGATGTCTGTGTTAAAGAGCAGATTTGTATAGGCAACTCAATTCATCCTTTCACAAAGGATGAATTTGTGTAACGAGGGTTCTAAAGCGAACCATTTTCAGGGCATGCAAAATTCACAGAACCATAAACTATCATGATTGTGTTGCATGGACACAGGCAATATGTTCCTTACTGCAGTAATGCCAAAATACGCGCCGTGATGTCATAACACAAATTCCACCCTTTCCTACTTGCATCGTGATGTCACACAAGGCAGGTTTTGCATTGGTCACAACTCACAACACCTGCTTGGTCATTTTCCCCCCTCCTTCATGCTTACAAACATTTATAAGTGTGAAGACTGCCCTGTCACACCTGCCAAAAGTGAGCATCTTCAAGAACCTCCCTTGATCCAGGTTTTGATGGTATTGAGGTTTTGAGTAAGATGCTCTTGTAAGGCCCTTCTTCTTGTCTACAAATCTAGGACTTGTCTAGGAGTGGACAGTTAACTAGAAGCCCTTTAAGACTTGATTGCTGCTATCATCAACCTTTGGGCCCAACCCACATAGCTGCCCAGAGACACAGTCAAAAATATGAAAATTAGTGTAATGTTGCGAATTGTAGGTTGTCCATCGTAGTGTCCAAGCAACCAAATTTCAAGGAAATAGAAACACCATAGAGCGTGGGGTTTACTCATTGTTAAACATATTCTTATGGCTACTTCCTCCTATTCCTCTGCAGCACGTACGCATATGAGTCAGCTATGTGACAGACACATCACTCCTTTCACCACCCAAAGAAGGAAATGAATTCTTGGTTTCTTGCTACCTTTTCAAACCTAAACAGCAAGAAGATACCTTCTGTACAACACATGAAAATACCAGTTGTATTATAGTTGCAGATCCCAAAGCAGGAATGGCTGTAAAACTCTTCAGGAGGGAAACAAAACTTGATCTATGTATTAAGTGCAACAGCGTCCATATTCCCCCGCCCTCACCTCCACCCCATGGGTTCTTGCTCCTATATAGGTCCTAAAAGCAGGGGTGGGCTGCTGGGGGTTCTTTGCAGTGGTTCGGGAGAACCTCTAGCTAAGATTCTGTGAAGTTTGGAGAACCCCTGGCTGGCCCCGCCCACCTGACCTTGCCCCTCCCTCCCAGGAGTCCCCACACGGCCCGATTTGGATGCAAGTAAGTGCAGGGTGTCAAAGGTGTCTAAAGATATTGTGGCTTAATGATAAATTAGCAAACCAGCTTAGGATGAACAGTGAGACAACGAGGAGTCGGCAACCTAGATCCTTCCTTGAAGACGATGCAACAATATTCTTTTTAATGCTCCCAAATAAGTGAGAATCGCAATCAGTCTGAGACCTGATAAATTACTTGATAAATTCCAACTTTATTGAAAACATAAACGACAATGTATCTTTTTTCCCCAACAACAACCTAACACTTTTTTTAAAGCTCACACATGGAGAAACGTTGATCTGCCTTCCTAGAAGACATAGGGCAGCATTCAAAACAAATTGCAACAAGCCAGCCTTTGCAACACGTTTTTTTTTTTCTTTTTCTTTTTCCCGCAATAGAGTTCTAGGCCGGGCGGTCAGTAAATCTCCTCCAGAATCCAAAACATAATGGAGAGAGACTCAAAAAATGTAGCAGAAGCATTTCCGCACACTGGTTTCGATCCTCTAGTTTGTGCAGAAATGATTCCACTAGATTCAGAGAGTGCCATTTGGAAGGGCTGGGGACCTCACCCCTTGAAAACTTTTCGGATCTCCTCCAGTTCTTGGATGGGCTCCCATTTCTGATGGATGGAAAACAGCTGCCGTATAAGACAAAAGATTAAAAAAGACAAAAGATTAACAAGCTTGCTGGTATTAGGGATTCATCCTCTCCCCCCTTCCCCCCAAATGTCACTCATATTAGCGTTTTGCATTATAGAAGAGGCTATGTAAAATAAGATTTTTTTTTATTCCTTGCCGAGATGGCAAAATGGACTACTTTGATTCGAGATAACACTTTGACTGCTTTTCATTTGACATGGGCACCAATTTAGGGCTTTCTGTTTGATAAAGATAAAAATGAAGCTTTGAGTTGATGGCCTAAGGATTTGATAATTGGGGATGTTTTCACTATAGAAATATGCAGTGGTGAAATTCAATTTTTTTTACTATCGGTTCTCTGGGCGTGGCTTGGTGGGCATGGCAGGGGAAGGAGAAGGATATTGCAAAATCCCCATTCTCTCCCCACTCCTGGGAGAAGGATATTGCAGAATCTCCATTCCCACCCCACTCTGGGGCCAGCCAGAGGTGGTATTTTCCGGTTGTCCGAACTACTCAAAATTTCCACTACTGGTTCTCCAGAACCTGTCAGAACCTGCTGGATTTCACCCCTGGAAATATGGCGTATTGTTGGAGTTTAATAAATATACACTTTGTTTTAGGTCCTTGTATGTTTTGATGTATTGGTTGTGATGTGGATTTGTGGAATTAGAATTCGTTTACTGGTTATTTGTTTTATTTAGACTATGGTAGTATATATTGTTATTATTTTTTTGATTGTTTGAGGTACAGTATATATCTTTTATCTTTTAATTTTGTTAAAATTTTTTGTTAAACTAAAGCAAGACTGTTTTACGTATTTTAATTCTATTCATATTGAAGAGAATTGGAACTCCCTTTTTCTTTTCTTTTCTTATATTATTGTTGGTTTTTTTAGTGCCACTATTTTAAATTCTGCACTGCCCTTCCTCCCCCAACAGCAACAATTTTGGTTGTAATTTTTGCTCCAACTTTCAATTGTTGAAATTTAATACAATTCTGTATTAAATTCTATCTGTCTTCTATGACTTTTATTCTGTGAGCTTTGACACCTTTATGGATGTATACCTGTTTCCTTTGGATGGGGATAAACGAAGTTCAGTCTTGCAATAAGCTTTTTGTATTGAATTCAATCGGAATATTTTAATAAAGCCGATCACAACTTAATGACAACCTACAATTCTATTTATCTATTAGCCAGTATATTTAGCTTTAAATATGAATAGCACTACCATTAATTTAGTTAGCTATTATGTATTTGTAGGTTTCTCTAGATTCTTAATAATACAATCCAGGACTTGTTAACCTATCAAGTTCATTACCTTTTGAGGTTCAGTGGGATCCACTTTTTCCCAAGGTTCAGGATTGTTCCACCTATCAATACTAAAAGCAAAAGGCAGCATTTATCATGGATGAGATAAAAATAACCTTTGGCTAAACGGCAGCTTAATAAAACCGTATTTCAGCTATTTAAAAAAAAAGACTCAATAGCACCACTCGATTTATTCTGAAGTTAGCATCCCAGACTTCCACTGACCTTACTTTGGCTGAATAATTTCAAACTCTGGATTAAATGCTAATTCAGAAAACAATTCCTTTAGAGAGTAATACGGACACTCTGCTTAAATACCGCTAAGATACAGATAAACAATTTTCTTTAATACATAAAGAAAATTTCTATAGTAATCTGCTTCTTCCTTAGTTGCATAATGAAAAAGTTCAGCATCCAAGTACAGAGAAAGCATTTTCAAACCTTGTGGGTTTTAAAACCTAAACTCAGTTCTCGCCGAGCTTTATTCCTAATGTTCCATTTAAAAAAATAAACATACCCACACAAACACACCCCAGTTGAAATAGAAAACGTTTTTTAAATTAGAAGGAATTCTTTCGATTTCTGCATTAGAGGCTTTTTGAACTTTGCTTGAAAAAAGACTCCTGTCAAAATGCCACTTCCTCCTTTGAGAAATAAAACAAAAAACAAAGAGGGAGAAACAGTTCTTATTCCCAGCCCTGTCTGATTTTATTCTTTGTTGCACAATTTCGTTCTTGTGTTAGTCTGACTAGGTGGCTCAGTGGCTAAGACACGGAGCTTGTCGATCAGAAAGGTCGGCAGTTCGGCGGTTCAAATCCCTAGTACAGGTCTCCTGTGTGAGCATCGGGTTGGACTAGATAACCTCCAAGGTCCCTTCCAACTCTGCTACTGTTAACTTGTAGTCCTGGGGGTGGGGGGAAACATGCTATTCCTTTGCCTGTTGTCCTTCATACCCTATTTGTCTTAAATTAAAACAACAACAACTAAGGAAAGAACCTGATCTGACATAAAGTGAAGAACATTCTTTAGGGTGAGTATAAAGAAACAAGTGCTTCTTACATTATATCTGATCTTCTCAGGGCTCTGATGCCCGTGTACACCATCCCACTCAGCGTGGTAGTCATAATCATAGCCAGAGGAATCAGCTGAAAGATACAAAGCCCTCCCTTACCAAAGGGGATGCATCAAACCGTTGTTCTATTTCGGGAGAAAACAGGACTTGTGAAGGACATTTCTTCCCAAACGTCTTTCCCCAATATTTCCTTGTCCCTGGAGGGTTGACAGTGATAGCAACTTCCCATCCAAAGATGCTTCTTACCTTTGCTGTATGCAGGTAGGACAACTTGATACCCTAACTCTGATTTGTCTAATACCAAAGACCCAAAACTTACCTCTCTATGCTTATTAAAATACCGGAAGAATGACATCGTGTAAGCAGGTGCAACTCTGAGAGAAGGAAAAAAGAAAAAAAGTTCCAAAGTTTATCTTCAGGAAGCATCCTTTGGGTACCATGTTCCCCTCTCCCTTCCAATTTATCATCCCTCCCTTGACTACATTAAAGAGCCCTCTTTCCTCCCTCATCACAACAACCTGGTTAAGTAGATCAGCAGAAAATTTCAGTGATACGCACTTCTGCCTTTATATACCGTTAACGCCCAAGGGTGCTGGATGTGTCCCAAGTCACGTAGTAGCTCCGATGGGCAATTTCAGCCACCTACGGATACTATAGGAGCATTGCACAGGATTAGGGTGCTCCCTGCTGGATGTGTGAAGCAATGGTAAGTGTCTTGGGTTAGTAGATAAAGTGAGAGTGTGATAATGGGGTCTGGCTGTGAGTACCACTTTACTGTAGTGATTAAGGCAACAGGTTAATAAAAAATAGTAGTAGTAACCCCCAAAATATAAAGACCTGCAAATAGAAGTAGAATGACTATGGCAGAAGAAAGCAAAGATAGTACCAATAGTAATAGTAATAGTAATAGTAATAGTAATAGTAATAGTAATAGTAAAGGAGAAGAGAAGAGAAGAGAGGAGAGGAGAGGAGAGGAGAGGAGAGGAGAGGAGAGGAGAAGAGAAGAGAAGAGAAGAGAAGAGAAGAAGAAGAGAAGAGAAGAGAAGAGAAGAGAAGAGAAGAGAAGAGAAGAGAAGAGAAGAGAAGAGAAGAGAAGAGAAGAGAAGAAAAGCAGAGTCTCTTGGGAGTTGGGCGGCATAGAAATGTGATAAATTAAATTAAATTAAATTAAATTAAATTAAATTAAATTAAATTAAATTAAATTAAATAAATTAAGAGAAGAGAAGAGAAGAGAAGAGAAGAGAAGAGAAGAGAAGAGAAGAGAAGAGAAGAGAAGAGAAGAGAAGATTCTTTATTGGCCAAGTGTGATACATAAGGAATTTGTCTCTGGTGCATAAGCTCTCAGTGTACATATAAGCAACAGTGATAAATCATAAATCATAAGATACAAACAAGTGATAAACCACAAGGTCTCAATAGGAGAATGGGAAAGATGAGGATAATAGCAATACAGCAATCCCAAAGCATCTGGAGCAACACTTGAATACCATCGGCATTGACAAATTTACCATCAGTCAATTGCAAAAGGCAGCTTGACTCACCACTGCTTGCATCCCGCAACGGTACCTTTTACGCCCTCAAACAACAATATCTGCCTATCCCAGGTCAGGATGAAGTATTCACTAGGTAGATGAATATGCCAAACCCAATCTAAACATCTGGCTGATTGGGTGACCAACCCTATTTACACAATTTACACAAACACAAGCAATTTATTAGATTTGTACTGCAAGAAGAGTTGATTTTTTTTTGGCAGATCCATGCTCACCTTGGAGAAGGTGAGTATTAGATGAGCTACGGAAAGATTGTGGCTGTTAGGAAGTACTTATTAGTAGGTTTATTTTCAAATCCTACCTCAGAAATATCTATTGCTAGAATCCTTCCTTTGCCAATTGCACCCAAAAGTTGCTAGATGTAATGTTAGTACCCCTGAGCCTGTATGGAACATGGGCAGCTACATGAATCTAAATGAGTAAATAGAGGTAGGAAAGGCCTTTCTGATCCACAAAGGAAGTCATTGCAAGGAATTGCTTCAATACACAACTTCCACTATCCTAGCCTTACACTATGTTACGAACACATACAGCCAATTTTGGGGACGATATTATAATTTGTGAGCTGCCTAGAGTCACCTCGTAGGGGATATGGACAGCATAAAAATTTAATAAATAAACAAACAAATAGAAAAGGAAGGAGCAGACAGTGAAAACGAGTTAAATTCAGACCCCTTGTAAAATTGACAGAACGTTGACAGAAAACCTCCTGCATTTTCAGATGTTCAAAAAAAGGCTCCCAAAATTGGTTGTTAGAAAGGGTTGCATTGCTTGAGAGAGGGATGGTAGCAAATCTGGGTTAGCTCTGGTTGTACAAATGCAATCATAGGGCACCATTTTGGACCCGGCCTCTGGCAGCGGAGAAAATGAGGTTTGCCCAAGGTGCTCAAACCACAGTTGGCTGAACAGTGGTTTATTGCATGAAACATAACCTATCCCTTTCCAGCACTTGGCAAACAGCAAAATGCAAAGCATTTGCAAGGCCGCAACAAAGCTAAACTGCATCCTAGGCAGGGCCTGTGGGTCTCTGGGCTGCAATACGGAGCATTGCAAGGAGGCCCCCCTCTCCACTGGAGACCCCTCAGTTGTGGACCAGGAAAATCGATACCGCAAGGCGGGGAGGAGGGCCCCTCTGTCACCTGTTGCCTGGTTGCAAAGGGAAGCCCGCAAAGCCTGGAACAAGTGAAAGAAATACACCTCTCACCCTGCCCCACATTTGGGTTCATCCTGTTTCAATTGCATTTCCACATTCTGTTCACACAACACCCTTCTCTAGGTCACCTGAAACCTGGTGGCTGCATTCATAGTACACGCTAAGTTTAAACCTTTCCTTTCCTTTCCTTTCCTTTCCTTTTCTTTCCTTTCTCCTTCCCTTTCCCCTTTTCCTTTCCCTTCCTTTCCTTTCCTTTCCCTTCCCTTCCCTTCCCTTCCCATCTCTTCCCTTTTTCCTTTCCTTCCTTTCTCCTTCCCTTCCCTTTCCTTTCCCTTCCTTCTTTCCTTTCCCTTTCCTTCCCTTCTCTTCCCTTTTTCCCTTCCTTCCCTTCTCTCCCCTTTTTCCTTTCCTTCCTTTCTCCTTCCCTTCCCTTCCCTTTCCTTTCCCCTTTTCCTTTCCCTTCCTTCTTTCCTTTCCCTTTCCTTCCCATCTCTTCCCTTTTTCTTTTCCTTCCTTTCTCCTTCCCTTCCCTTCCCTTTCCCCTTTTCCTTTCCCTTCCTTCTTTCCTTTCCTTTCCCTTTCCTTCCCTTCTCTTCCCTTTTTCCTTTCCATCCTTTCCCCTTCCCTTCCCTTCCCTTGACAGCCCCTTGTCAGAAATGGTACAAGGTCTCCTGCCTGAGCAGCGGGTTGTCAGACCTGGAAGCCATCTTTTACTTTTGAGCCTTCAGGCCTGCCACAAATTCTACTGTGGGAAATTGGGAGGGGTTGGACTCTATGATCTACAAGGTCCCTTCCAAATCTGTTATTATTCTATTCTATTCTTTCCTCCTTCCTCCTTTCCTTTCTTTCACCAGGTGCTTTTCTTTGCCCGGCCAGTGTGAACCTGGTGGGTCACACTGCTTCCTTGGCCCACTTGGCTCCATTTTGTTGCCCACCCAGCTGGCCAAGCCCCCTTCTCACCCTGTTTCCGTTACTGTTCAGGCCTTTCTTGGTGTGGCCTGTGAGATGGAGGACAAGAGGGGTGACCTCTCCCTTGTCTTGTTAGTTTCTAGTGAAGGGATGCCTCTTCTTCCCCCAAGTCAAGTCCTAGAATATGACAGGAAGAAGGCCGCAGTCTGAGCACAAAGGAAAATGTCAGTTAGAAGCAGTTGGTTCTCCCTTCCTTCCTTCTATCCTTCCTTCCTTCCTTCCTTCCATCCATCCAACCATCCATCCATCCATCCATCCATCCATCGCAGTTTCCTCAAAGTCTGGCTTGAGAATACAGGGCCTACTCAATGGGGGAGTTTTATTTTTAAATTAGCCCTAGCACATCATAGTAAGTAGGTGACAGCAACAAAGAACTGAAATTCAATGGCTGTGAATCCTTTCTGAGATTCACCACCTTTTCTCAAAACTCCATTTTTTTGTTCATGCTATTATAATGTGGGGGACATGGTGGCTCAGTGGCTAAGATGCTGAGCTTGTCGGTCAAAAGGTCGGCAGTTCAGCGGTTCGAATCCCTAGTGCCGCGTAACGGGATGAGCTCCCATTACTTGTCCCAGCTTCTGCCAACCTAGCAGTCCGAAAGCACATAAAAAATGCAAGTAGAAAAATAGGGGCCACCTTTGGTGGGAAGGTAACAGCGTTCCATGTGCCTTTGATGTTTAGTCATGCTGGTCACATGACCACGGAGACGTCTTCGGACAGTGCTGGCTCTTCGGCTTTGAAACAGAGATGAGCACCGCCCCCTAGAGTCGGGAACATCTAGCACATATGTGCGAGGGGAACCTTTACCTTTACCTTATTATAACTGTGTACTATTAAGTTGTTGCTGGTTTCTTAGTGACTGTATTGGTTTTCTCCATGATGATCGGTCACAAATTTGGTCTTTCAATGGTGCACCGATCGCCATGGAAACGGAATCTCCCCAACCTTCTTGCTGGTCATCCTCTTCTTCACTTTCCTTCCATATTTCACATTAACAGTCGACTATAAACAAGGCATTTTGCCTGGCTAATCAATTGCATCTGAATAGCAAAATTGATGAACGAGCCAAGAATCCCCTCAAAAAGATTATGACAAGGCCTTTCATTGAGTAACTTCTTTTATTGAATCACAGAACTGTCATATGAAGTTACAAAAATACGGAAATAAAGTCAGTTTCTTGAATTTACAGATTAGATACAGATTAACAGAGTTGGCAGGGACCTTGTAGGTCATCTAGTCCAACCCCCCGCCCAAGCAGACCCTACACCATTTCTGACAGATGGCAGTCCAGACTCTTCTTGAAAGCTTCCAGTGATGAAGCTCCCACAACGTCCAAAGGCAACTTCTGTTCCATGGGTAGATTGTTCTCACTGTCAGAAAATTTCTCATTTCCAGGTTGAATCTCTCCTTGTTCAGTTTCCATCCATTATTCCTTCTCTGGCCTTCGGGTGCTTTGGAAAAGAGCTTGACCCCCTCCTCTCTGTGGCAGCCCCTCAAATATTGGAAAACTGCTATCCTGTCTCCCCTGCTCCTCCTCTTCACTAGACTAGCCATGCTCAGTTCCTGCAACAGTTCATCGTATGTTTTAGCCTCCAATCCCCTAATCATCCTGATTGCTCTTCTCTGCACTCTTTCTATGATGGGACTTATCCATCACACTAAACAAGAATATAGTTTATTTTGTTTGAGCTGCAGTGGTGCATACATTGAACAATTCTGGAAAGCCGAATAAAATACGTTAAATAAATGCATCCTGCCATTTATGCTACTCTCCTTTCATTATTCAATCCCCTTTTTTTACAGATCTTTCAATTTATTGTTGAAAGTGAAAATATTTATATATGTTGGTATGTACTTGCTTTGCCGATTATATTATTGAATTCTAAACAATTTTTCATAAAATTGCAATTCTTTGTGAGTTATCGATGGCTTTACAGTCTCCAGGGATTTTTCAAAATGTTTATATTTCACAGCTGTGGCTTCCACTTTGTTTTCTTGCAATGCTAGCAAAGCAGCCTAAAAGTAAATAAAATAAAATAAATAAAATAGGAAAAACACTCATTATAAAGGAAATAAAAATCATCCTCATAAACGTATATACATATGTAGGTCGTCCTCAACTTATGACCACAATCGATCCCCAACATTTCTGTGGTTAAGCGAGACATTTGTTAAGTGATTTTTTGCTCCATTTTACGACCTTTCTTGCCCCCCCCCCCCATTGTTAAATGAATCACTGCAGATGTTTGTGGTACAGTTGTTAAGCGAATCTGGCTTCCCTGTTGTCTTTGCTTGTCAGAAGGTCGCAAAAGGGGATCACATGACTCTGGGACACTGCAACCGTCATAAATGAGTCAATTGCCAAGTGTCCGAATTTTGGTCACATGACCTCGGCGATTCTACGACGGTTGTAAAATGATCATAAGCCACCTTTTTTCAATGCCGTTGTAACTTTTAACGGTCACTAAATGAACTGCTGTTAAGTCGAGGACTACTTGTACACACACACTGTCAGGATTCCAAGTAACAAAGTTCCATTTTATTAGAGATGTCATATTGGCACATCTGGGAAAACCCGAATCTGAAAGCTTCCAGGTTTTCCCCACCCAAAAGAAAGCCCAAGTCCCTTTCCTCTGCACCCACATGTCCATCACATGGTCCAATCAATGCACCGTCCCAACTGGAGATGCCTTCTAGCCACGCCCCTCCAGGTGCAGGGCAAGATGTCCTTGACTCTCTGAGAAAGGAATGTTATTATGACTACATATCACCCCTGCTCCATACAATCCCCCCTCCCAGTTTCCTGCAGTAGTAAACATGGCAGGCCTGAAGGCCCAATGCAAAAGATGGCTTCTAGGCCACACACACAATTGTTTACTAGTCTGCCCCCCACTTCCTTTAAATCCTGTCACTGAGGCATTAAAAATTAAAAATGACTTACCTCTTTACAGAGATTCTCAAGATCAGCTCCAGAGAACATATTGGTTTGACTTGCTATATCTGCTAAGGAGACCTCAGAATCTATTGGAATTCTTTCTGTGCAGATTTTCAGAACCGAAAGCCTTCCCTATTTTAAAACACCACGAAAGAGGCAGAGAGTTATCCGACTGACTTTAGAGGCTGTGATCTGCACACTCTTAAAAGCAAAGACACCCTCCTCCAAATGAGTCTTAAAAAATTGCAATGCATGCAGTGTCGGTCAAACATATGGTTGTATGGATTAGACGTCGATGACACCGTACAAAACTATATTTTTTCTTAATGATGGTCTGTTGAAAGGATGAGAGGGTCACACTTCTCAGTATGCCCGATGCATTTGTTTTGTTGTGGCTTAGTGTGTTATGTGGCTTTAGTCACTATATTCTATAAAGTAGTGTTTATCACATCCTATTATGTCAATCTAGCCAGTATTGAAGGGATGTGGTGGCTCAGTGGCTGAGCTTGTCGATTGAAAGGTCAGCAGTTCAGCGGTTTGAATCCCTAGGGCCATGTAACCGGGTGAGCTCCTGTTATTTGTCCCAGCTTCTGCCAATCTAGCAGTTCGAAAGCACGTAAAAAATGCAAGTAGGAAAATAGGGACCATTTTTGATGGGAAGGTAACAGCATTCCATGCACCTTTGGCGTTTAGTAATACTGGCCACATGACCATGGAGACGTTTTCGGACAGCGCTGGCTCTTCAGCTTTGAAACGGAGATGAGCACCGCCCCCTAGAGTCGGGAACGACTAGCACATATGTGCGAGGTGAACCTTTACCTTTAGCCAGTGTTGAGCCATGGTGGCGCAGTGGTTAGAGTGCAGTACTGCAGGCTACTTCTGCTGACTGCTGGCTGCCTGAAATTTGGCAGTTCAAATCTCATCAGGCTCAAGATTGACTCAGCCTTCCATCTTTCTGAGGTGGGTAAAATGAGGACCCAGATTGTTGGGGGCAAGAGGCTGACTCTGTAAACCGCTTAGAGAGGGTTGGAAAGCACTGTAAAGCGGCATATAAGTCTAAGGGCTATTGCTATTGACTTCAATAAGTAAAGTTAAATAAATCACAGTTTAGGATGATGTACAAGCCCAGCCAATATCTTTCAAAGGAAAGATGCATATATTCAGAAGAGAGCATGAAGGGACCTTGGAGGTCATCTAGTCCAGCCTCCTGCTCAAGCAGGAGAACCTATACAATTTTAGATAAGTGACTGTCTAGTCTCTTCTTAAAAACCTCCAGTGATGGTGCGCCCAACGATTTCTGGAGGCAAGCTGCTCCATTGGTTAATTGTCCTCACTGTTAGGAAGTTTCTCCTTAATTCCAGGTTGCTTCTCTCTTGGATTAGTTTCCAACCTAATTTGTTTCTTGTCCTGCCCTCTGGTGCGTTGGAGAATAATTTGACCCCCTCTTCTTTGCGGCAGCCCCTCAAATACTAGATGTCTGAAATGAGCAGCACTGCTCCAATATGTCATGTCTCACCCAAAACAGAATATTTAGACATAATGAACTTTTTGATTTCAAAAATCATCTACAGTTTTACGCCATACCTGCTCATCTGGCGGTGGGACATAGATGATCTTATCTAAGCGTCCCGGACGTAACAAAGCATCATCCAGCCGGTCTGGTCTATTTGTTGCAGCGACGACTATGACATCTTTGTTAAAAACTTCTTGAAGTTCTAACTAGCAAGTTGATAGAAATGAGGAACTGTTAGCTATTTAACTATTTCAACCATCCCGGTTTTTCCTTGGCTTTAGATTGGTGGTGAAATCTGAACCAGTTTGCTACTGGTTCGCTCGCCGTGCACCAAATGAGTGCTGTTTGAGCATGTGCAGTGCACGCCAAAAGGAAGCTTAGGAAGGTAAGTAGAACAGCGAGGGGGGGGAATCAGCTGTGCCGCACGATTTAGCTTAGCTAGAAAGCAGGATTTCCTGCTTTCTAGCAAAGCTAAACCCTCCGGCATAGCTGATCGTTGGAAATACCAGTTTGGAGGAACCAGTAGCTTTTTTTTTAACTACCAGTTCAACTGAACCAATAGTTTTTATCACTACCGATTTGCCCGAACTGGTACGAACTGGTAGGATTTCACCCAGGGGTGAAATGCTCCCGGTTCGGACCGGATCGCCTGATCCGGTAACGATGGAGGCAGGTGGTTCGGAGAACCAGTAGCAAAAATCCCTGCACCCCCCCCCCCCACATAGCCCATCTGAGCTGCGCAATCATCAGAGGCTTTTTTTTAATTTTTAAAAGCATTTTTTCTACATCCTCTTCGGCTGAAAAAATGCTTTTAAAAGTAAAAAAAAAAAAAAAGGCTCTGATGATCACGCGGCTCAGCTGGGATCACCAGAGACTTTTAAAAGCATTTTTTCTACAACCTCTTCGGCCGAAGAGGTTATAGAAAAAATGTTTTTAAAGGGAAAAAAAGCCTCTGCCAATCAGGCAAGTCAGCTGGGATCATCAGAGGCTTTTAAAAGCATTTTTAAACAACCTCTTTGGCCGAAGAGGTTGTAGAAAAAATGGTTTTAAAAGTAAAAAAAAAAAAAAAAAACCAGTTGGCCACGCCCACTCAGTCATATTACACCACCACCAAGCCACGCCCACAGAACCGGTAGTAACAAATTTTACATTTCACCACTGCTGTAAAAGCACTATGAAGCGGTATATAAGTCTAAGTGCTATTGCTAATATGTCTATCTATATACCTCTTTATCACTTTCAGCTGGTTCTTGACTCTCATTTTCCATCTCTGCTTTATTTCCTCTTCGCTCAGTTAACTTGACTCCGATGCCATCCAACTCATTGAGAAGGACGGAAAGAACTCTCTCCTGGACACCACATCCGGTTTTAGTTCCCGATCGGGATCCCAGGATCGCATCAATTTCATCCAGGAAAACTATTGCTGGAGTATTTGCTCTTGCTTGACGAAATACCTTGGAGGGGAAAAAAGAAAAACAGAAGAGAACCAAATAGCTAAGCCTATTAATATCAGTGGAGTGGTGCGGTGGCCTAGAGGTGGAGCTCTCGCCTCACAATCAGGAGGCTGGGAGTTCGATCCTAGGTAGAAGCAGATATTTCTCTCTCTGGGCACAATAAGAATATATCTGCTGAACAAAACTCCGCACTGGCGACAGGAAGGGCATCTGGCCAGTAAACACTCAGCTCCATTCAGTTGCCCAGACTCCACCCCGTAAGGGATTATGGGGTCATTAAAAGATGATGATGATGAATTCTATCAGCTGTGAAATAAATGACAAAACTACATACAGGTAGTTCTCGACTTACAACAGTTCATTTAGTGACCGTTGAAAGTTACAACGGCAGTTGAACAAGTGACGTATGACCGTTTTTCACACTTCCGAACTTAGTAGCATCCCCACGATCATGCGATCAAAACGCAGGTGCTTGACAACTGACTCATACTTATGACCACTGCCGTATCCCAAGGTCATGTGATCCCTTTTGCGACCTTTTGACAAGCAAAATCAATGGGGAAGCCAGATTCACTTAACAGCCATGTTACTAATTTATCAACTGCGGTGACTCACTTAACGACTGTGGCAAGAAAGGTCGCAAAAGGGGGGCAAAACTCACTTAATTCAAACATCTCACTTAACAGAAACAGACATTTTGGGCCCAATTGTGGTCGTAAGTCGAGGACTACCTGTGCTTCCAGTCCCCATTGGAACCAAAACCTCGCACCTGAGACAAAATCTTCTCTGACTCTCCGACCAAAGGTGAGAAGAGATCAGCACCGTTCACAGCCAGAAAGGAACAATGAGAACAGGAGGCGGCGGCTTTCACAAGCATCGTTTTGGCACAACCAGACGGTCCATAGAGAAGGATGCCCTTTGGGCGGGCCAGCCCCATCCGGATAAAGGCTTCTGGGAATTTTATGGGCCATTCGATGCTCTGCAAATCATGAAAAGAACAGAACCTTCCGTGAATTTCTCAAACTAATAATCCTACAAGGCAATTCACCTTCCAACCAGTTTTATGAGCAAGCCACAATTGCCTGGAGTCACGGATCATGATCAATCATAGGTAAAGGTAAAGGTTCCCCTCGCACATATGTGCTAGATGTTCCCGACTCTAGGGGGCGGTGCTCATCTCCGTTTCAAAGCCGAAGAGCCAGCACTGTCCAAAGACGTCTCCATGGTCATGTGGCCGGCATGACTAAACGCCAAAGGTGCATGGAACGCTGTTACCTTCCCACCAAAGGTGGTCCCTATTTTTCTACTTGCATTTTTTACGTGCTTTCGAACTGCTAGGTTGGCAGAAGCTGGGACAAGGAACGGGAGCTCACCCCATTACGTGGCGCTAGGGATTCGAACCGCTGAACTGCCGACCTTTCGATCGACAAGCTCAGCGTCTTATCCCTTGAGCCACCGCGTCCCTTGATAAATATGATAAATCATAAACCGTGGCTTTTTAGGACTGGGCCTGCACACATCCTACTGTGCCCCAGCAAGATACGTTGAACGTCTTCTCATTCTGATTTTTAGTCTGCTTTGTGAGGAGAGCAACAACTTTTCTTTTTAAAATAAAGTGATTTAACAACCGAACACCTGCTGCAGCTTCCCTAAGGTCACAGGAGCAAAATTTGGGCATTTGGCAACCAACAGTTGCAGCATCTGATCATGTGATCACTATCTATGACCTTCCGACACGAAAAATCAATGGGGGAAGATGAATTCACTTAATGACTGTTTGAATTACTTAATTGCAGCGATTCACTTAGCAGCCATGGCCAAACAGGTTGTAAAATCAGGTGCGACTCACTCAATAAACACCTTGCTTAGCATGGAAATTATTTTCCCAATTGTGGTGGGGAAGTTGAAGACTATTTGAATGCAGGTTGGGTTTATCCAAATGTATTAAATAAGTACGGAAATCTGGTTGGCCTCTGCTCTGTAAGTCTTACCTGTTTTAATTTTAATTTCACGTCTTCAAGGCCACCAATCTGATCCCATGAGACGGGCTTGAAATCTGTTAACCCAATTCCGCTTCGGAAAGATGATGGCTGGATCTTTTTCAGGGCCTCGAGGAAGTCTGACATCTCAACCGGGCAAATTGAATCCTGAAAACAAATGCGAACAGAAATAGAAAAACATTGATTCCCTTTTGAGCGACAGAATAAAGCTTCTGAGTTGCCGACGATCCCATTAATCTAGAATTCGTTGATCATCTGGGGGAAATCCCACAATTACATCTGCTTCTCTAGAAAAACAAAATTTCATTCCATTGGTGTAACGGAAGCTCGTGACAACGTAAGAGACTGCCCTGCTAACATCACTAGGCAAATTTCTGTTACAGGTAATCCTCAAGTTACAACCACAATTGAGCCCAAAATGTATGTTGCTAAGTGAAGCAACTGTTAAGTGAGTTTGTCCCATGTTACGACTTTTCTTGGCACAGCTGTTAAGTGAGCCGTTATTGCATTTGTTAAGTGAGTAACACGGTTGTTAAGTGAAATTGGTTTCCCCCATTGACTTTGCTTGTCAGAAGGTCCCAAAACCTGATCACATGACCCCAGGACCAGGGGTGAAATGTAAAATTTGTTACTACCGGTTCTGTGGGCGTGGCTTGGTGGTGGTGGTGGTAATGTGATTGGGTGGGCGTGGCCAACTTTTTTTTTTTTTTTAACTTTTCAAAGCATTTTTTCTAATGCTTTGAAAAGCCTCTTTGCTGATCAGGCAACTCAGCTGGAATCGTCAGAGACTTTTCAAAGCATTTTTTTTACCACCTCTTTGGCCAAGAGGTTGCAGAAAAAAATGCTTTGAAAAGCCTCTGACGATCCCAGCTGAGCCGCGCGATCATCAGAGGCTTTTTTTTTTTTACTTTTAAAAGCATTTTTTCAGCAGAAGAGATTGTAGAAAAAATGCTTTTAAAAGGTAAAAAAAAAAAGCCTCTGATGATCGTGCAGCTCAGCAGGGCATGGAGGGGGGGGGCAGGGATTTTTGCTACCGGTTCTCCAAACCACTCGCCGCCATCGCTACCGGATTGGACAATCCGGTCCGAACCAGGAACATTTCACCCCTGCCTGGGACCCTGCAACCGTCATAAATAGGAACCGGTTGCCAAGCATCTGAATTCTGATCATGCGACCATGGGGAAGCTGCAACGGTCGCGAGTGTGAAAAACGATCATGGGTCACTTTCTTCGGCGCCATTGTAACTTTGCTCACTAAATGAACTGTTGTACGTCAAGGACTATCTGTATTTACAACAATATATTAAGGAGAAGGAAGGATGGTGGAGTTGAAAAGCAAAGAAACCAGAGTGGATACTGTATGGAACAAGTCCAAATAGGCTGCATTCCCACAGTATGCTATACCATAGAATAGGGGTATCAAACTGGATTTCTTCAAGGGGCGGATCGGCATTGTAGTTCTCCTTTGCGGGCCAGCGGAGAGCGGGACGGATGGCTCCTGCAGCACCTTACCGGCCAAAACGGGGCACAGGGGGGCAGCACGCGGCCCCCCTGTGCCTTATTTTTGCCCTCCCTGGCCACCAGCAGCATTCTGCCAGCCAAAAATGGGCCATGCGGAGGCCTCCACAGGGCCTGTTTTTGGCTGGCAGAGCGCTGCAGGAGGCCAGGAAGGCCGAAAACGGGTCACGGGGCCCCCTCACGTGAGCCGTTTTGGCCCGCAGATGCACCGCGGGCCGGTCCTTTGATATTTCCAGGCTGGCTCCGCGGGCCGGATTTAAGCATCCCCGCCATAGAACATGGTTTACAAACCATGGTTATGGGATCCACCCATTAAACCAAAACCAAATAATGCCTTTATGCAATGTATGAACACATCCTCGGTGTAAACTGTTTGGGATTGGCCTTCTGAGCCTCAGCTGAAGTAACCGAGGGAATGTCAGGCATTCCAGTGTCCGATAGAAGAGACCAGCTGTGTGCCGGAGTTGAGACAGAGAGACTGAAATCCAACACATCTGTAGAGATGCGAAAGAGCTTCTTACTGTGCAGTTACGAAACAGAGCTTGCATGGCGGCTTCTCTGCAAAGCGAGGTGAGGTCGGCCCCAACAAAACCCGGTGTTATTTCTGCCAGTTCTAGCAAATCAACATTGTCTGACACAGGCATGCCAGCGGTAATCAGCTGCAGAATAGACTTCCTTTGTGTCAAGGTCGGGCTCCCAATGACAATCTAAAGCACGGATGGAAAACATGGGCATTTTGTTAACCGTTAACACTCACAAAGGCTCCCTGAACCCAGGGCAAGTAGAGCTTACTTTGAACCAGATCTCAGAAGGCCCAGGTCAGGGGTCTGCAACCTTAAACACTGAAAAAGCCATTTGAACCCGTTTCCCACAGAAAGCAAAACACCGGGAGCCACAAAACCTAAGTGGGCGTGGCCAACTTGACATCACTCACTTTCACCAGTCACATGACCCCCCCCCCCCCCCCAGCCACACCTACCCAGTCATTAGGACAGAGAACCGGTTGTTAAAAAACACCGGGAACCACAAAACCCTTTTGACATCTCTCTCTCTCTCCCTCACCCTCTCTCTGTATCTATGTCTCCCTCTCCCCCTGTGACTGGAAGGCACAACTATGAGTTACGTACCTCCTGATCAAATCTGCCTGGTCTCCTCAATGCAGGGTCCAGGGAATCTGGCCTGTTTGTGGCCCCTACAATGACCAGCCCATGTCCTTGGCTAAATCCATCCATAAGAGTTAGCAATTGAGCCACCAAGCGATGCTCAGGGACATGACCGGAAGCTCCCCGCTTGGGACACAGCGAATCGATCTCGTCAATGAAGAGGACGGTGGGCCCTTCGATGGAGAGTTCTCTCGCTTGCTCAAAGACCCGTCGCAAGTTCTCCTCGCTTTCACCAGGCCGCGAACCATAGACCACAGGGCCACTGAGGCCTACCAGACAGGCCTCGACTTCTCCAGTCACTGCCTTGACCAGTAGCGTCTTGCCAACCCCCGGCGGCCCCACCAAAAGAACTCCCTTTGGGACTGAGAGGCCTAATGTTTTGAAGCTGTTCGGGAAACGCAGGGGCAGTTCAATCATTTCTTTTAAAGCCTGGCTGACTTCATCCAAGCCGGCCACCCGGATTTTCGAACCGTCCCCCATCAGGCGACTGTATCTCTCCAACGTGATTGTCTCCTTAATGTGGACGTTGGTTTGGGGGGTAATCAAGCCAGCTTCTTCCGGGCTGAACAGTCCAATGGACAATATTTCAAGGCACTCAACAGGATTGCCCAGAATTGGGGAGAAAGTCACGACATGATGGCGCGCCACGCAGGTCTTTCTCAAAAGCTCTCGCACCACTTCCGGAAGCGTCGTTTCGGGAAGAGCTGTTTTTGAGGCCTGGTTTTTAAAGACGACTCGGACCGTCACATGTCTTAACTTGGGGCAGGCCGCTACTCTCAGCTGGTCCATGCTCACGGTCTTCCTTCGCAGCTGGCTTTCTCTTAATCCCCAAGTCCTGCATTTGAGATCGAGCTGCAGGTAGCCATCAGCTGAATCATGCCTTGGCCAGGCCGTGCACAGGCAAGAGCCACTGGGCAAGGTGATCTTGATCAAAGAGCCCAGCTTAGCGCCTAGCAAGGCGAATGCAGCAGGACCAAGCCTGCATCGCTGGCTGCCCTCATCTTCTGGATCCGGTGGAAGCAGCTTTAATAGAGCCATCTTCTGGGACAGGCATGGATCAGGCAGCAGGGCAGGTTCCTGAATAATTTAAAACAAAAACAGTGTAAGAAGTAAAACAATACTCCAGTCAAGAAGCTTATCAACTCAGACAAACAAGCCAACCGTAAAAGAAGGAACCACCAAGAACCCGCCCAGCAACACTGACAGGGCAAACCATATATAAAAATAATATATGTATATCAATAAATATTATTATAAATAATATGCATATAAAAATAAAGGAAACCCGACTTCCTTTTTTAATACTGATGATGTTACCCAGTTGGGCCATTGAAATGTCTGCCAAGAAATTGTGATTATGTATTAAACTGATATGTTGCTGACTCCCAACAACCTTAGTTTAGGGCTGTAGTCTAGATTGGAATGATGAAAGCACATTTTGAGGAAGGCAGAGGCCAACCACATCTGTGTTAAGTGTGTGTGTGTGTGTGTGTGTGTGTGTGTGTGTGTTTGGCATGAAAATATGTTCCAGGTATTGCCCCAGGACTGGTGTCAGCAACCAGCGGCTCCAGAGCCGCATGTGGCTTTGACCCCTCTCTTGCGGCTCCCTGCCGACCTGATCGCGCAACCTACTCTCCGCCCGAGACACTGGCTCAATCCAGCCATGGCCGACGCCAATCTCACTAACATGAGTGCTGGCGGGGTGGGAATGGGATCTGGGAGGAGGGTATGATGGAAAGGGGAACAGGCCCACAGCTGAGGAGCGAAAGGAAAGAGAGAGAGAGAAACAAATGAGAAAGAGAAGGAGAGGGAGAGAGAAATAAGAGAGGTGGAGGGAGAGAATGAGAGGGAAGAGGGAAACAAATGAGAGAGAGGAAGGAGAGAAAAAGAGAGAGAGAGAAAGGGAGAGGAAAAAGAGAGAAAAACAGAAATGAGAGGAGGAATGGGAGAGACCCATTTCCCAAAGAAAACACCGGGAGCCACAAAACCTGAGTAGGCGTGGCTGGGGGTGGTGGTGTCATGTGACTGGGTGGGAGTAACATTGAGTTAGCCACACCCACCCAGGTTTTGCGGTTCCCAGTGTTTTCTGTGGGAATCGGGTCCAAATGGTTGGTCACCTTATCTTTTGAGTGTTTAAGGTTGCAGACCCCTGCCCCAGGAATAAGGCTTGGTTAGAAGGTTGTAAGAAGAAATATCCTTCTGGGTTCAGCTCCAAGTGGGAAAAAGACACTGGAAATATGGAGACTGCTTGGAAAGATGGTTTAATGGTGGACAGGATCACATGGTTTGAGTTCCTGAACAGAAAAGGGGCGAGACGCAGTGAGTCCCCGGATTTTATGCCCTTTCTGGGGCCCCGGTAGAGTATCCTGATTGGTTGTCAGATTCCCAGTGGGTGGGGGTCTTAGCTAGCCTTGCTGGCTGATGTAATCTTCCCAGGTGCCATGTGGTGAGTTTCTGTTGCTAGATGGGTCCTATTGTGTTAGTTTTTGTTGCTAGATGGGTCCTATTGTGTTGCAGATGATGGTCCATTGACAAAGATTGAGTGTCTGCCTCTGGCCCACTGACAAAGGGGGGGGGCAGGAAGATGGGAGCTGCTTCGTCTTTAAAACATGCTTCTCCATTTCTCATCCAGGGAAACATAATATTCTGCCTTTTTAATATTTCCTAAAATATTTCATTCTTCTAGGAAAGGGGTGAGTGCTAACTTCCTACAAGAGCCAAGAACATGAGTCAGGATAGAGCAGCTTTGAGACCTTCAGCAGCAAAGACTGCATCCCTAGCACAGACTGAACTCCATCATATACCAGAACGTGTGAATGCAGAAAACCGTCTTAAGGGGGTTAACCATGCTGGCTCAGATTATCAAGGAAGTGCTGTTCTGCAAAGCCTCAATGCACACCGCCCATCGTGCAGTTCATCACAAAGCCTTCCAACAAGGACACAAACATAAATAAACCGCGTGCAACGCACACGCACATGGCTCTATCAATCTAATGAGCCTTCTGGTGCACTGGAAACTACAATTCCCAGAGTTCCTAGCTCACATCATAAGGAAAGCTAACGCAAAAGAAGCAATCTAAATACTGACCTCATCAAAGCTGGAGTAGGCTAAAGGTGGGTGAGGTAGAACCGCCTTCCGTCTTTGCAGACAGGATGGAAGGAAGGAAAGAAAAAAATAAAGAACAATAGATAAAAAAAGAAATAAAAAGAAAGATAAAACGTGTTGCTGCAAAAGGACTGTTTGGAGTTAAGGAAGTCACGTAATTGGCTAGTCGCCCTGCCCATCAATGCGAACGCAAATACTTGGATCGGTCGAGTGGCTGTTTTCTCGGTCCAATAGGAAAAGGGCTCTGAAACGCTCTCACCCGAAAAGGGAGGAGTCGGGCCGGGCAGGAGAAGAAAGCTGGGGATTGGATGATGCCCTCGAGTGGGCGGTGCAGAATTGGGGGGGGGGGGGATGGGGGGCGGGGCAGCTGGGTGCGTTTTAATAATGGAATGCAGGTGGGGCTCTGTGAGTGACGTCATCGAGGAGCAGAAATTGGCGGGGCTTTTTTTTGTTGTTGCTGCTGCTAAACGTTAAAAGGATTTCCGAGATGGATTAAGTGTGTGTTTGTTTTTGAGGAAAAAAAGCTACTTATTTACTGTCTGGGTAGAGGTTGAATAATAACGGAAACTTTACCTTGACTTTGGAAAAAAGTAACAATTTGGCCAGAGCCTGGGATTGAGCTCCTAATTCAGGGTGTTTTTATTATTTTTGCTTAAAAGGCGTGCCTGTGAGGGGAAAAAAAATGCAATATGAATAAAATGATTTTCAAATAACAAAAACATAGAAATATGGAAAGCTAAGGGCAGGGGGGGAAAATGGTCCATGGACTCTGCCCTTTGAGTTTATATGTTTTTGGTTTTCTTTTAATTTATTATTTTTAATTATATATTTTTTATTTTTAATGACTTTTAGAAAAATAGAGTAAGATGGTGCCTTTGTGTTTCCTATCCAATAAAGATATTATATAAATAAAATAAAGGTTAGTTCCATGAATTCAAGTAGAGAGGGAGGAAATCTTTAATTAAGGACCCCTAAAATCTCCCCAATATGCAAAGAAAATAAATAGGATTTTCTGTGGCTGGATGTAGAGAGCTAGAAATTGTGGCATATAATCAAGTGAGTTGAAATTTTCCAATTAGAAAGTTCCATATTTCTATACTGCTGGCCTAAAGAGATGATTTTAAAATGCTAATTAATATTAAAAGTGTGCTTATTTTTCTGCAAGAGGATTTGATATTTTTACGTGTGCGAGGGAAAAAGAAATCTCTCATCCAAATTAGTCTCTGGGATGAATATATCTTTATGTAGAAATTAAGAAATTCTTGTTGTCTTGAGCTATATGAGAGTTTTTTCCTGGAAGAGTGTCTAATAAACCTTAAAAATTGATTTGCATGACAATATTACTTTTATTAACAAGATATTTTAACGTATGGTCCACAAGTACAGATCCCTGATCATATCTTGTTACAGAGCTCAGTAATACTAAATACCAATCAGTTAGATTGTGTAGTCCTAAATGTTTATTAAGCACATTTATTGTTTATTAAATACACTTTTCCCTCATAAACAGCACCTGTAAAGCTATAAGCCTCATTGCATTAAAGTAAATTTCTAGCTTTCTGCTATTTGCCTTACTTGAATGTACAGGAGAGCCAAGGAAAATCTGTGATTTGATTCCTGATTCTTGAAAATTATTTCCCTTGTTGCTAGAATCATAAATAGTAATAATTTTGTTATATTGTCAGTTTTAAGTCAGCAGATAATATGATTAGATTAGATCATTGGCATTACTCCTTTAAAAAGTATTCAGATCTGCACTGCTATATATATGTGTGTGTGTGTGTGTGTGTGTGTGTGTGTATAGTTAATATTTCGGGTTTCTTCCCGTGTAATTGTGGATATATCCCTAAAAGGGTAGAAGCGACGTTTCGACAGAATCTATCCACAATTACATATTACAATTACAATATCCACAATTACACGGGAAGAAACCCGAAATATTAACTATACACACATATATACCCATGAAAACTTACATAGACAAATATATATATATTAACCAACTACATTTGGTTACATCATCCTATTTAAGTGTGTGTCTGTAATATTCATCCGTCTATCTATCTATCTATCTATCTATCTATCTATCTATCTAATCCCAATCAAGAGGGACTGAGACTTTCCTTCATACCCACTAGATGGCAGCTGAGTACCAGTAATGACAATTTATTTTCAGAGTTAGTAAGGGTTTAAGAGAATAAGTTTAATTGGAGAAGCAGGTTTAAATCCAACATTGCTACAGACTCTACAGAGAGAAATTACAGTACAGACAGGGAAGGCAATAACTTTGTGCAATTCTTGTGCAATTCTCTAAAGATGGCTTCAGCTTTTATTTTATTCCAGAAGTGGATAGTCTGAAACTCCAGGGCCACACAAAGCCTGAAAATCTATCCAAAAGATATTGTTGCCCAGTTGTAAATTCTAAGATGATACAAAAGGAACATTATTAAATAAATACAAATATTCCTAATGACATTACCATGTTTGTGAAGGGGTGGTCCCCAACTAAAAAGATTTTCAGAAGGAAAGGTTATCAAGGAATGAAGCTAGGTGGGCTTCTGAATCCTGAGCATTAGGTTTCTCCAGATTTTACCTTGATCTGAGTGACTTCTTTCCAGGAGCTGCTGAGCACATCTTTACTAGCTTGGTCAACTCTTTCATAGGGAAGGGTACAGCAGCCCTGCCAGAAAAGAAGGTGATAGCCTTAACAGTTGCTGTTTTTGTTTTGTTTGGGGGTTTCATTTTTGTAGTTCTTTATACGCAGAGCCAGACACATGGTTTCCATGAAACACTACTGTAAAAACAGAGGGGGTGGTCCTATTTACTTAAACGAGAAGATTGAGCATGCATGGTTAGCATCATAATAATCAAGACAATGTGGAAAATCTCTCTATATATATCCAGATTGGATTATGTTTACTATTCGTGTAGGTGTTTTGCTTGGGTTCAAGAGAGTGTGGGAAAAACGTGTGCCATCCTGGCTTTGTAAATTTACGAACAGAAATAAATACTAAATGTGGTCAAAAACAAGGTACCTTCCATCATACATGGTAGTTGTGCCCTGAAATGAAAAAATCTGGAAGAAAATACACAGGTGGCTACAGGAATTAACAGGACTTCAGATAGAATATACCCCAGAACTATTTTTCCTAGGGCTAGTTAAAGGGAAATACAACAAAAGAATAATATCTATCATTTTACATATAATAACTGCAGTAAGGATAGCTTTTGTGCAATGCTGGAGAAATACAAACATACCTTCCGAAGCTTTGGTAATTAAAAAAACATTTGATTGTGCAGAAATGGATAAACTGACAATTGAACTGAAAAGACAAATAGATTTTGGAATATTACACAATATGGGAGAAGTGGTATCACTGGATTAAGAACAGAAAAATGGAAAAGAAATAGATCATTTTTTTTCATTCCATACAGACATGTCCAATTCTGAAAGACTGCTTGGACAGTCCTTGCAATTTTCTTGGCAAGGTTTTTCAGAAGTAGCTTGCCTTTTTCCTAGGGCAGAGAGAAAGTGACTGGCCTAAGGTCACTCAGTTGGCTTCGTGCCTAAGGTGGTACTACAACTCCAGGTCTCCCAGTTTCTAGCTTGATGCCTTAACCATTGAATGAATGGTGGTTCATAACCTTTGGCTATTGTGGTGATGAGTATGAATTACTGGAAGATGACCAGTTTTGCATGCAGAAAGTCCCAGATTTAGCCTCTGACATTGGAGGTGGATGAGCAAAATTCCTGCTGGAAATTCTAGAGAAGTTGTGTTACTCAACTTTAACTTACATGAATTTATGGCTGATTTGGCACGCAGGTTGCCTGTTTTTGGAATGCTGTGCAATCATCCATTTGGCATCTTCCTGTAATAGTATGGTTCTTGACTCATCTTGCTATTAGAGATGGTGGGTTTTAACTCTTACAATTCCATTCACTGTATTCTCTTTCTCTCTCTTTCTCTCTTTTTAAAATAATATTCTCCACCATACTTGTCTAACCACCCAAGACAAAATCCTTGTCTATCTAACCACACTTGGCCAAACAAAGAAACAAACAAACAAATTATTATATTTTACAAGCGGGATTTTTTTAAGGGAAAATAAACTCAATAACCAAGTATCCCCATCAAATAATCTTTTACTTCTTCATTGGAAATGGATGGACTACCATTAATTGTGGGGGGGTGAGTATAAATAAGGTCATGTCCAGTGGCAGGTTTTGCTTACCTTTGCTACCGGTTTGCTTGCTGGTGCATCACTTCTGCTCATGCACAGAAGCTTCTGCACATGCGCAGATTGTATTTGATGATGTACTGGTGGGTGGGCAGAGCCTCACACCACCGCTGCTGCCAGTTCGCCCAAACCAGTAGCAACCCACCACTGATCGTGTCAGATGCTACTGTGATATCCTATTATTGATCTTAAATAATTTTATTTTTCTCTTCTTAGGAAGTTTACTTTTAGAACTGAAAAAAAAAAGTGTGGTGGGAAGGATCAAATGATTGATAATTTTCCTAGGACCTGTGCAGTTCCCTGAATGGTTAGTTTCACTTTCATTGCCTTATTCTTGCTATAAACTTTAGCCTTGTTGTTTATCTGACCTATTGGAAGCATCAGCGATCTTTCCAGGGATACAGTTGTCTAGTCTCATGTCCCAGACCTCATGCAATTTTAGATATACCTGCCCAACATTTTGCAAATTTTTCCTAGGAGGTCAGTAACATTTTACGAGGATTTGGCCATGTGCGGGATATGACACTGGTTAACGTGTGCTCTCAGAGTGCTGGGGAAAGCTGACATGAAGATACATGCTCAAGTGATTTTTTTTTGGTGACATTTCTGGTCCTTCTGCTTCACAATATATATGTTTAGGATGCAGAGATGAGACAAGGTAAGATTTATTAATCTGTGCAACTCAGCCTCTTTGTAGATATCTAAGGAGCAGATGTTCCAGTTTATTCTCCATTTGCACCAAACTCCACAACTATTATTCAACAACAAAAGAGTTTGAAGTGAACAAGAATCTTTCCCCAGTTCCTTCCATTAGGGTTTATTTCTCCTTCCCCCCTTTTAAAGTATATATATATTTAAAATATATTTGTTCTTTCTTTCCCCCCCCCCCCCGCCCCTCAAATCAAAGCTTATCAAAGATAGATCCAACTTAGAATTAAGGAGAAATTTCCTGACAGTGAAAATAATTACTCAGTGGAATGGCTTGCCACCCAAAGTTGTGAGTGCTTCATCACTGGAGATTTTTAAGAAGAGATTGGACAGCCATTTATCCAAAATCATATAAGGTTTCCTGCTTGGGCAGGGGGTAGGACCAGAAGACCTCCAAGGTCCCTTCCAATCCTGTTATTCTGTATTTCATATCCTATATTCTCATCAATATTTTTATTATTCTTCCCTGATCAATTATTAGTGAACATATACAAATGCATTTTAGCAGACTTGAATTCCTCGGGCTAATAAATCATTTAATTTTACCCAACCATTGCTCTTTTCTATACTGAAGTAGTTTTCTTCATTTTTAATAATATTCTAACCTCACCAAAGTTCCCAGTAAACATTGGCTACCTTCCAGATTTGCAAATTTAAAAAACGTTGCTTGAAAATCCAAAGCCAAACATCCACCGTTAGACTTGAAAATGTTTTGGCATTGCCATTTTTCTCTTTTCCTCTCTTTATGTCTCTGCTTTTCATCATTTCCTCAGTTTTTCTTACAGCATTGATGGAAGTTTTCTTTTTCTCTGTTATGGGCATGTGACTTAAAGTCTGTAAAATGAAAGCAATAGGAAACGACTCTTACTAGTTGAGAATGAAAGATGGTTTTTGCAAATAATGGAAAGGAAAGGCAAAGGAAACTTCTGGTTTTCGTGCTAAGCTGAGTTTTAATTGCTGAATAAACCAAGTTTTTGGCATGGCTCAGGTTTTGCAAGCTAAACCACAGCCAATCTTGGTCATTCTGGTTGCAGATGACATGGTCTGCACCTGAAATCTTGAAAAGAATATATATTTACACTGAGCTGTGGTGTCTCCCTTACAGTAATTGCAAATGGTGTGTTTCATATCTACAAGGTATGACTCTCTCATAGCAACAAAAGATGTGCAATGATCTATAAGATGTTTTAGATATCCCATATAAAATAGAAGAGAATATCAGTAACTCAGAGTGGAACTGTGTAGTGCTTGGGACTGCCTGCGCTTAAGTTATTTGGAGATTTTTCATTGTCCAGCTAGGTAACATCATCAGGCACAATGCCATTAATTTTAATAAGTTTATGATAATTTATTCCTTTCCACTCATGACATAAATAATATTTATTTTAGCAGCATAAAGACCCAGGTTTTATGGTATCCTGTGTAGTATCTATGATCTTCCTGTAATCTATCCACCTTTCTCAATTCTGCTACCTTCCAAATGTGTTGGATGTCAACTCCAGCAACATTTCAGCCAATGGGAAATTCTTAAAATTAAGATCCAACACATTTGCGAGGTACTGTATCGGGAAAGGCTGTCATCCCAGTTAGCAACATTTATCAAAATTATACTTGATAAACAATTAGAGCGATATTTTAATATAAAGTTAGAAAGTGAAGCTTTTAATTAATTTTGGTGTTACCAATTCTTTTGTGAAGGTTCCAACAGATGCCCTAATTAAATCATGAGTCTCGAGCCAAGTTTCAAAAGGAATCCAATGATTTATTAGGCACAACATGCTGGCATCTACTCCTGTGAGGTTTGCTCTGCTCTCACATAAGTTACGGCCCACCTTTGACCCTGTTCCCCCCTCCTTTCAGTCTATGTCATAAATCACATTCTCCAACAAGGCACTCCCACAGGCTGTAGAGATACATCTCACACCCCAGTTTTGGTAATCTGATATTCACTGTTGGAAGAAGGTGTGCATGGGATGTACTCCCCCCTTGTTTCTAATGGTAACTCGAGAGCAGACTAGAAATGCTTTTGCGAGTTGACATCTTTCTTTCTTGCAATAATCTACCGGTAGTTTAATTTCATTGCAAATTTCTCCCAACTTTTCTGCCCTAGACCACACCATGAGGTTTAGAAAATGCCTCATAACACATTCATTCATAACTTGAGTGAGTTGTCCTACTGTTATCCATTGGATCAGGCGAGGCCTACGGCCCTTAAAACCTCTGGCAGTTAGGAACAACTCATCAAGGCCTTCCATTGATTAATTGGTGAATATTACGTTTCTTTTTTTTCACATTGGCTAAACCTCATTAAGTTTGCTTGGCAGGATATATGAGATAATTTGTCATTCAATAAACAAATTTGCCTTTCATTCTTAGAAAAGTCCTTTAATTGTCTCTTTTCTGTTTCTTATTACAGTGACACATCAGGATCTTATATGGCTTCAGAGCTCCTTGGAGGATCTGAAGTTGGACAGCAGAGGAGTCGTCTATTGGAGTAATGTTAGTGTTTACACAATGATCAAGTGATCACGCTTGAAATTCTGGTCACTTCACTTTGAAGACGGTTGCAGAATTGGAAAACCAACTCAAATTCTTCTCAGAGGAAAGATTACAATGGTGAGAAAAATGAGCAAGGAATTTGAATCTGGTTAAACTTTTCTTCTATGTAGCTACAAATTAATTTAGGCATAGTATGAAGGACAATAGATACCGGATATTTTATTTCCCTCACGTAGTAAAGGAAAGAACTACACTGAAATAACTAGAACTGATTGATAAATTATGCCTCAGCTCATTTATTAATCAATGAACACACTTAAAAGCACATATTAGCTTGATGTGTGGGCTAGCACTAGTATCAGAAGAAGGTGTTTTAGTGACTAATATTAGGCAAAATTACCTCTTCTTAATCTGTTACTCGTGTTTGGTATATATGTGTAGCCTAATGAAGAGAAGGACTAGAAACGATATGATATTTGAACTATCAGTGGAATAGCTTCCTTCAGAAGTTGTGAGTTTTCCATCACTGGAGGTTTTTAAGAAGAGACTGGACACTCATTTGTCCAAAATGGTATAGTTTTTCCTACTTGAGTAGGGGGTTGGACTAAAAGACCTCCAAGGTCTCTTCCAGTTCTGTTGTTCTGTATTCTTCCTCCTTGTGAATTCCACCTGGGTCATCTGGTTGGCCAAACCAGCAGGGATATTATGCTGGACATACAGACTCTGGATCTGATTTAGATAGATTTTTCTTTTATATATTTGAAAGCAAAAGCAGTATTCCAAAAACGCCCCAACTTTCAGTATTCAGAAGGAGACAGTTGGATAACATTATCCTGGAACTTCTTGTTGTTCAGGAGAGTAATAAAACTAATTTTCTTTTGTGTGTAAGTTTGTGCATTGTACTAAGTACGATCTAATTTGATTTTGCTTGGTGTAACTTTATCCATTTTGAATGTTCAGTGGCTTGGTATTAGCCATAGAATATGGCTGATGCTTTTTATGGCATTATATTTATTTGGTAAAAGCTATAGTTTAACAAACATGGCCTAGCCATAGAATATGGCTGAAGCTTTTTAGGGCATTATATTTATTTGGTAAAAGCCATAGTTTAACAAACATGGCCTTAGGAGCAAGACCACTTGGTGTTAATCCGGGAAAGATATTGTAGAAGTCTGTGCTTTTTTGTGCTCTGTTTTTTTTTTTTTCCTAAACAAACGTTTTGTGGTTTACATTAAATTGTAGTCTGTATAGTGGTATTGTTATTTAGCTTGGCCCTCGTTCTACAAAATTTGGACCTACACAGAATTGTGGCCAGATGGAAATACTCAAATAATTACCTCATGTAATTGGCCCAGGCAAAATTTCATTCCTTCTGCAATCAATAAAATGTACATTAGAATATTGCCATGATTAAATCTTAATAATTGGGGATTTTTAGAAAGTGTATTTATGAAAACTCCTCAGATTCTTGGCTTGTGCTGAGTCACACCCTGCTCCTATGAATGTCTACTTAAAAGGAAATCCTTTAAACTTCCTTGAACTTGAGGTACAAATAAGGATGCGTTTGCAATCTTAGGCTGCAAATTAACTACAGGTAGTCCTCATTTAGTGACCATAATTGGAACTGGCAACTTGATTGTTAAGTGAAGCTATTGCTACATGAAATCACAACTGTGCTTATCGTACTTCAACTTTTCTTTGCCTTACAGATCTGCAAAGGTCTTAAATGCAAGCATTAGTCATAAAGTTATTTTTTCATCATATGACTACTATCTGAGGCAGTCACTAAATGAGTATGTGTACCCATTTACTTGGAGTGCATATGTCTATTTAGATATGGTTCTTCTAAAAGCATCTAAATGAAGGTTTTAATCAGCAATCTTTGAGACTTTTTAATCTGGGTTTTGCATGCTAAAACACTGGGGCAACTTAGGTTTATATTTGTTTTATGGCTTTTTAAAATATATATACTGTGTAAACTGTTGAGGGTCCATGTGGGACTAGTGCTTTGCAAATACAATAAGCCAACATATACTGTACATAAAGCCAAAGAACCATTTTAAAGAAATGTGGCATGACAAATATGAATAACGTCTTCATGGGTTTCCTAGTCACTGAGGCTAACTGTCATGGTAATAACTCTTCAGTAGATATAATTTGGTTTTTTTCTCCCCAATCTTGTAGCAAATTATAAGGAAAATGTCTGCTAGTTCTATTTTCATCCAGAGAGATCCTTAACAAATTACAGTTTGTACCAGGAAATCTGAGATTCTGAGTACAGAAGGACATTCGCATTTTAATAATGGCTATTAAAAACTTGAACGCTTGAGTGGAGAGAGGTTTTTCCATGGTCCGGAGGGGGCATGGTTTCCTATGTTACCTGTATCCCATGGATTGGGCTTCGCTTGTTTGTGTGGACTGGTTGCTGGCATGCCGCTGACCAGTGGCGGGGTTGGGGATCCCTGCCTTACAGGACTTGAAGAGGCCACAAATCACTATCTACACTAACTCGTTGCTGTGATTTGATTCCACCTCTTTTTTTCTTTCCCGCGAAGCACACCTCTGTTCTGAAGTTGCACAGCAGTCTTATCACCTCCCATTGGCTGCCTCTCATTGACGACAGCAGTGTATTTGCAGTGCAGTTTTCAGTGCCAATTTTATGCAGTGGATTGAAAACAATCTCCATGGATGTTCAAGCTTTCTACATCAATGCTGAAGGGGGAGAAGTGATCTAATGCAGAACATAAACTTTGTCTCTCTCACCGTCCAAGATTCTTGGATCGGGTAGATCATGCCAGGATGGTTCTTTTGATTCCTTCAGCATGTTCCTGCACATTGTGTGCCAGGAAATCTGCTCCCTGTACCAAGCAAGTCAGGCAGTCTAAAGTCAAGATATTTTTATAAGGGGCACAAGAAGCAACCTCACGCATTGTCAGTGAAACTGAGTTGGCAACAGTCTAATCGTACTCCTAGATTATATGAACTGCCGTCCTGTTCTGACTGTGATAGGAATCACTCTTGATTGTATAGCTTTGAGGGAGTAAATTGTATTGAAACCCGTTCCAGGAAAAAACAGCAATAACCCTATGACACCATACTCTAGGGAAAGGATGTGCATCTTACCGCCTCAGGGCCACATGTATTGCCCATTGACTGTGCTGCCAAATTTGTTTCTTATTGTGTTGAAATGGAAAACACATGAAAGCTGTAATATAAACCGAAAGCAGCTTAAAACCCTTCCTTCCTGAACATCAGAAGAAAACTTTCATCTGCAGGCATGACAGAGTTCTAGCTTCTTCTGGCTGTGGCTCATCTCTTGTAGCCCTTGGTCCTGCCAAAACTCTGGATAACATTGGGCTACTCATGCAAAAGAAGGGCAAAAGAAGAAGAGGATGACAGAGAACGAGATGGCTGGAAGGAGTGATTGAAGCAGTCGGCATGAGCTTAAATGGACTCCAGGGGATGGTAGAGGATAGGAAGGCCTGGAGGAATGTTGTTGATGGGGTCTCGATGGGTTGGACATGACTTCGTGACTAACAACAACTCATGCATGTTGTTATCAGAGTGATTAGATCTACCAACCCAAGTCAAGTGCAAATTTATATCTAGGAAAGAGGAGAAGCCAGACAGGAAGTAGCTTTCCGGTTCTGCAAAAGATCTGCATATCCTACTTGATAGCATAGAATAGAACAACAGAGTTGGAAGGGACCTTGGAGGACTTCTAGTCCAACTCCCTGCTTAGGCTACATCACATGTGCATCAAACAGCTGGGATTAGAACAGGGGTGTCCAGCCTTGGGAACCGTTCCAAACTCGATTGCAGAAAATATGACTTCAGTAACAGAGTGGTCAATTCCTGGAATGCACTACTTGACTCTGTAGTTTCTTCCCCAAAACTTTAACCTTAAACTGTCGACTGTTTACCTCACCCCATTCCTAAGAGGTCTGTAAGGGGTGTGCATAAGTGCACCAGCGTGCCTACCGTCCCTGTCCTAATATTCCTTTTTACTTACTCTTTTCATGTATTCAAATTATGTTTATACTTTTTACCTATAATCTTATATATGCTTGACAAATAAATAAACTTAAACTTAAACTTTAAGAACTGTGTACTTCAACTCCCAGAATTCCTCAGCCAGCCTTTCTGGGAGTTGAAGTTCACAAGTCTTAAAGTTGCCGAAATCGGACACCCCTGTATTAGAGATTAGAACAGGGGGCAGGATTTAGTTGATCTCAGAAAAACTAAACAGGATTGGATCTGATCAGTAGTTAGATATAGGATCATTAGTAGTAGTTAGTAGTAGTTAGTAGTAGTTAGATATAACTACTACTACTACTACTACTAACTACTACTACTAGTAGTTAGTAGTAGTAGTTAGATATAGGATCAACAGTAGTTAGGTATAGGCTCCCCTTAGGCATTATTGCAATCATGCAAAGCTAGCCTATAAGAAAGAATTCACTTTTTGGGGAGGGGGCAATCTGGGGCTCACTGGAAGAGTGTATCCTTTACAAAAGTTTCTGGGTCCAGCTTTCAATAAGTAAGCAGAACCTGAAAGGATTCCTGGCTGAGAATTGGAGAGCTGCTCCTACTTTATGTCAACCATGCAAACAACGTCCTACACTGAATTGGGCTCCAGAAATACATGTTTTAGACTCTGTGACTCTTTTAAAAAAAATCCCCTACTCACACAGAATTAAAGATTTCTGACAAAAAGTTTAAACTCTGGTATCTGTGTTTTTGGGGAGGGGGAGCAAAGCCAATAGTCCAGTTCTGTACAAATATGGATGTTTTTTGTGTGATTTTCCCTTAGAATTCCTGGAAGTTGAGCAATCCTACCCTGAGAGATGATAGACTTGGATTTCTGAGTAAACCCTCCCCTGAGCTTTGAGGGTGTCATCATAAACATACATCAAGCTGAAATGAATCAGAGGAAACCATTAAAAGTAAAAAAAAAAAAATGAGTAGAAACAAAACTCTCTAATTTAATTCTATGCCGGGCAACTTTCAGACCACTGTAGGAAAGGAAGGAAAAGGACTTGGCAATTTTATTTTGTTGCATTAGCTTTATTTTACTCTTTTAAGATGTTTGCATCAGTTTTTGCGAATATTTATGAATGGCCTTGGGTGGTTGAGTATAGTGGAATTAAAATGATGGAGGCCGTTTTCCTTTTCTACGTTCCACTGGATCAAAGAAACATGGGAACAACTGTTATGATTTGGCCTAACCATTGCAACAAGGCAATTTATATTGTTAAATCTTCTTAATTACAAGACTGATCACTTCTCTGGTAATTGGTTTCTGAATGGGACAATGGCCTGCATCTCTTTTTGAAGCGGTCTCTGTGTTGTAGCTGAATGGCTTTTGGAACAGAATAGAATAGAATAGAATAGAATAGAATAGAATAGAATAGAATAGAATAGAATAGAATAGAATAGCAAAGCATAGCATAGCAAAGCAAAGCAAAGCATAGCATAGCATAGCATAGCATAGCAAAGCATAGCATAGCATAGCATAGCATAGCATAGCATAGCATAGCATAGCATAGCATAGCATAGCATAGCATAGCATAGCCTAGCCTAGCCTAGCATAAGGGGTGAAATGCTACCGGTTTGCTCCGGTTCAAGCAAACTGGTAGTGATAAAAACTACCGGTTTGGGTGAATCGGTAGTAAAAAGTGCTTTAAAAAGTAAAAAAAAAAGGTTCCAATGATCACAGCTGTGCCGTGTGATTTTCGGAACCTTTTTTAAAAAATTTTTCAAAGGCATTTATTTTTACTACCTATTTGCCCAAACTGGTAGTAAAAAAATGCTTTAAAAAAGTAAAAAAAAAGGTTCCGTGAATCACGCGGCACAGCTGATCAGCTGTGCCCTGTGATCATCGGAACCTTTTTTTTACTTTTTAAAAGTAAAAAACCTTTTAAAAAACTTTTTAAAAGCATTTTTTTACTACCGGTTTGGGCAAATAGGTAGTAAAAAATGCTTTAAAAAGAAAAAGAAAAAAGTTGGCCATGCCCAGCCAGTCACATGACCCCCCACCAAGCCACTCCCACCAAGCCACTCCCACAGAACCAGTAGCAAAAAAAATTGCATTTCACTATTGAATAGAATTAATCTTGGAGGTCTTCTAGTCCAACCCCTGTACCATTTCAGATAAATGATTGTATTAAATCTTTGATGAATTAGTGCACTAATTTTATTTTATCTTCCCTTACAAACTCATAAAAAACAAAGGATCAGACATCTTTCCCTGCCTTTTGGGTAAATTATTTTTCAGTTTAATCAGGAATCAGAAAGAAAGCTTTAGCAGTATTGCTATTTTATATGGTATGCATTTATATGAAACATTACTATAGTCGATGCTTGTTGTGGACCTAATTGTTGAAAACTATATATTGCATTGTGAGTTGTGAGTGACAACTAACTCAATAAGCAGTAGGCCAGAGCCCTTCCTGATGTCATGTTAGAAATTCACCTTTATAACTCCTCCATGTAACCATGGTTTGCTGCAGTGGTGGGTTGCCTCCAATTCGGACTGGTTCTATAGAACCAGCAGTAAAACCGTCAGGAGGCTCCGCCCACTGACCAGGATGTCATTAAAAGCGATCTGTGCTCGCGCTCGTGTGTGGGCACGATTCAAACCAGTAGTAAAGGTAAGTAGAACCCACCCCTGGTTTGCTGATATCAATTTGGTTAAATAGACGCTTTTCTAAATTCAAAATAAGAATAAGAATGACTTAAGAAACTCTTCGATAAGCTAGTCGTAACCCTCTCCCATCGGTTGTTTGTTGTCCTTCCTCATATCTTGAGGAACCTCTCACAAGGTTTGCTCTCACTAATCAAAACACACGGCAAGAGTCAGCATCTTTCTTCCTGAATTTCAGTCGTATGATCTTGGAATGAAATGGTTGCAACAAAAATCAAGCTGGCGATGAGCCTGTGGCTTCCAGGATGCAGGTTACACACACCCATGGCTGAATAATGTGAAGACCAAATGTGTGGGCCAACAGCAAAGCCAACCACAGCCAACGGTTGTTGTCAGAACTCAACTCAAGAACGCTTTGGCATCTGTGCCATGGTGAATCCAATGAAGGTTTTATTAGGGACATATGTAAGTCACCCATGAAGCAAAGCAGCCCATGTGCAAGTATTTAAAGTTGTCATAATTGTAATTAGGCCTCATGCAAGTGATATTTTTGAATCTGCAATTTACTCTGGGAGATCATCAAGAACAATTTCCAGGGTTGACATTTTTCTTTCTCATACTGAAGCAGAAGATATTTAACAGAATAACAAAGAGTTGGGAGGGACCTTGTCTTCTAGTACAACGCCCTGCACAAGGAAGAGACCATATACCATTTCAGACAAAGGGTTGCACAGTCTATTTTTGAAAACCTCCAGTGATGGAGCACTGGTTAATTGCTTCCACAGTCAGGAAGTTTCTCCTTAGTTCTAGGTGGCTTTTCTGCTTGACTAGCTTCCATCCATTTCTTCTCGTCTTGCCTCCTTGTGTTTTGTAGTACAGGTTGACCCCTTCTTCTTTGTGGCAGCCCCTCAAATATTGGAACATTGCTATCATGTCACCCCTAATCCTTCTTTTCACTAGACTAGACATATCCAATTCCTGCAACCATTCTTCATATGTTTTAGTCTCCAGCCCTCTAACCATCTTTGTTGCTCTTCTCCGCACTCTTTCCAGAGTCTCAACATCTTTTTTATATTTCTTACTAGTGGCTTTCCCAGAAGGTTTCTGGACTAGTAGGACAGGCAGAAAACAATGTTACTAAAGGGTCTGGGAAAATATCTAAGATTTTCTGGCTGGATCTGCTGCCCATATATAGCAAGCCACAGGATTATTTTCCACTCAGAATTTAGGTGTTCTGCAGCCTAGTTCCCTCTATAATATCTCCAACAGCCATATCATAAGAAACATTCATACAATCTGAAAGTAATCCAGAGTCTTATGACTTGTTGCTTGTTGCAAGACACTTTAACTTTACTTGAAAGGAAACAGTGTAGTCTTGATATTCTTGGATTGATAATATTTGGTAGCTTGGACTAACCGCACAATTGTTGGGGCAGGCCTTACGTGAGGGAGAGACGAGGCAAAGTAGAGCTGGGTTTTGCTGGTGAGTTTAGCAAGCACAAATACAGTTGCTGTATTTGTAATAATTTTATATAATTTATTATAATGATGTCATCAGAAGACTGTTATGCTACTTGCCTAATGATTTTCCACAAATGTAAGAGGATACAAACAATGTCTATAATGATCATTGGGCAATGATTTCACAAACAGTTGGAAAAAGCATACCACTTCTCTCTAACTAGCCTGCTAAGTTGTCATTTTGTTGTATTTAACTTTATTTTCTCAAGTCATTTCCTTCGTGTTCCTACCTTTTGGGCTAATACAGTTCTCTTCGCCAAGGAAGGAAAAAAACAGACAGAGGAAAATAAGCATGGTGGCTGACCAGAGGTATATTCTGACTCAAGGCAAAAACACTGCATTTGAAAAATTTGCAAGACCACGTATTCTTGGATCTGTATGAAAGAAGAAAACCGCAAATATGTAAGCCAAATGATCTGTGGATGCTGGTATGGAAAGCATTTCTAATGGTCATATAAATATTTAAGGTTTCTTTCCAGCCTATTAAAAAGTTGATTTCAAAAAAATAAATAAAATTGTCCTTTAAAAAAAAAAAAAGTAATGCAAATGTTCATAAATGTTGGGCTCAATTCATGTACTGTTGCAGTGTTATTTAAGAAAATTGGATGATGCTCCATTTTAACCGAATTGGAAGGGACCTTGGAGGTCTTCTAGTCCAACCTCTTGTTCAGGCAGGAAACCCTGTACTATTCTGGATAAAGGGCTGTCCAATCCCTTCTTAAAAACTTCCAATGTTCCAATCCACAACTTCTGGAGACTGATAAATTGTTCTAATTGTAAGGAAATAACTCCTTAGTTCTAAGTTACTTCTCTCCTTGATTAGTTTCCATCCATTGCTTCTTGTCCTGCCTTCATGTGCTTTGGAGAATAAGATCACCCCCTCCTCTTTGTGGCAACCCCTGAAATATTGGAACACATCTATTATGTTGCTCGTAGTTCTTCTTTTCATTAAGCTAGACATTTTATTTTTGTTGTTGTGCCCATCTACTTATTTTGAAATGTGTTTTTAAACCTGTTGATAATATCAGCACCATTAGGGTAAATGTTAAGCATAATATTATTCCACTAGGAGATTCTTGTTTTTCTTATCTAGAAAGATGAATATAATTGGGTGGCTGTTATTATTGTGCTTTGTGCACAGTCAGCTGGATGTTCACCTTGGGTTTGGCATTTTTATCTATCTACTGAGTCCTTTCGAAGGACCCAGGATAGGCAGATGTGGTTGTTTGATAGTGTTAGAGATGTCGCTGCATGGTTGGACACACAGTTAGCCAGATATTTAGACTGATTTTGGCATGTTATCTACATGTTGAGTCCTTTTCAAGGACCTGGGATGGGCTGATGAGATTGTTTGAGGGTGTTAAAGATATTATTTTATTATTATTATTTATTAAATTTTTATACCGCCCTTCTCCCGAAGGACTCAGGGCGGTGTACAGCCATATTAAAACAAATATATATCCATAAAATTTAAAAACAATTTAAAATATATAAAATTTGGCCCTTATGTTAAAAACTATAAACACCCAATTAAAATTCATTTTCTAAGGCAGCCCAGCCTGTTGAAACAAAAGAGTCTTAAGGGCACGGCGAAAAGTACGTAGGTCAGGGATCATGCGAATCTCTGGGGGCAGCTCATTCCAGAGGGCAGGTGCTCCCACAGAGAAGGCTCTCCCCCTGGATGTTGCCAGTCGACATTGTTTGGCCGACGGCACCCTGAGGAGTCCCTCTCTGTGGGAGCGTATTGGCTGGTGGGAGGCTATCGGTGGCAGAAGGCAATCTTGTACATATTGACACAGGATGTAAGCTGTTCCAAGTAAAGCTGCCTTTTGCAATTGACTGATGGTGATTTTGTCAATGCCAATGGTGTTCAAATGGTTCTCCAGTAGTTTTGGGATTGTATCCAAGGTGCCTATTACTATTGGTACTATCTTTGCTTTCTTTTGCCATTATCATTCCATTTCTATTTGCAGCTTTTTGTATTTTGTGATTTATTTTGAATATTATCTCCCCCTGATAATTTACTGGAGCCACATTCCTATCAGTGGTGGGTTTCAAAATATCTTACTATCGGTTCTGTGGATGTGGCTTGGTGGGCGTGGCAGGGGAAGGATACTGTAAAATCTCCATTCCCACCTCACTCCAGGGGAGGGATACTGTAAAATCTTCATTCCCTCCCCAATCCAAGGGAAGGTTACTGCAAAATCCCCATTTCCTCCCAATCAGCTGGGACTTGGGAGGCAGAGAATAGATGGGGGCGGGGCCAGTCAGAATTTCTCCGAACTACTCAAAATTTCCGCTACCGGTTCTCCAGAACTGGTCAGAACCTGCTGAAACCCACCTCTGATTTCTATGATAAGCATGGGGGCTGAAAACAGGCGAGGACCTTCAAACTGATGTGAAACTGTGTTCATGCTTTGTTTCTGAGCTAGCCTGTGTAGGCCAGCTAACGAATTTGTCTGGTGGCTCATTTTGTTCACTTATTTTACTGCTCTTTCTGGAACTTATTAATGCTTTTGGTAACTTTCTGGTTTAGAAATACTTAATATAACTAGTGTTTATTCGAAGAAATTGAATTCTTCCAGACTGACAAGGAGGATTTAGATCGTTAAAGACAGAAGAATAGCCAGGAAATAGTTGGCCCAAGGGACATTTTGGTTTGGCCAAAACAAATGATTTTTTTCCCCACATGATGCGGTAATTGAGGGGCTGTTTGTAGATGTGTGCATGCACATACAAATGTTTTTTTTTTTAAATGCATAAATAATTTAAGTAAATATTATATAATACCCGTAAATGTTTGTTCAGAGGATGGACTAAAATATTTATGGAAAATGTTTCATATAAAAAGATGGTTAGGAGGAGGAGTCATCTATTAAACTATTTACAGTTCACTCTGGCAAATAGTTCCACCCTAGTTTGATTTTGGTTTAAAAGTCACCATGCAGCATAAGGTAAGATAAACCGTTCTATGTCATAGTTACAGGAATGCTACAATAGCCTTCCTCAATGTGATCCCTCTTCACCATGGTTAGTGTAGAGTATGGGAAGGATCAGTATTTTGGACAGTTTTTTGTCTCGTAAGTGGATTTTAGCTTGGTTATAGACTTCGTCTAAGTGGGTATCGCAACCTGTTGAAACAGCAAAAGATCCACCAAGAAGTGTTTGTAGTCTTTAACATTTCATCTCAATACCTGGACACTGTTAGGGCAGGAATAGGTTCAGGCTGTACCCTAGCAAGACTGAGTGACTGTGAATTCATGGATTCATTTGTCCAACTTAGTTCTTGATGGAGTTGCACTTCTCCAAATGGAACCAGTTTATGATTTGGATTTGTGGCTCTTCTCTAAGAGCAGATGGGAGACTAGGGCCAGGAGGACCTTTGCACGGTTCCCTCTTGTGGGTTTTGCCAATTCTTTGACCAGGAGATACCTTATTCACCTCATGTTCTGCCCCAGCTACGGGTCCCAAGAAGTGTAGCACACACACAGCTCCAAAAACTCCGTTTAATACAAACAGACCCCTTTCAAAATGCAGGCTTTAACCACAAATGTCCTTATCAGCCTGCTATGAATTACAGAGATTAAACAAAATTCGACAAGGGTTGGCAATCAACCCAGAAACCAAGTTGTAACAAAAAACTCACTCTCAAAATGCTCTGCGTAGGACCAAGCGTTGTTTCCAGCAACATTTGCCAGCTGTGTGCGAACTTAAATAGGCTAAGGGAGTGGCCAATTAGCCCCAAGCCTTACTCTCGAGGAGACCTCCTCCTGAGTAGCCACTTCTGCCTTTTGGCAGCTCTGCGTGCTCGAGCATTGAGAAGAGGCTCCTCCACTTCACTCTCTTCACTTGAAGGAGCCTCTGGAGGTTCTGAAGGCCCTGGCTGAGTCTCTGCCTCTGGCACCACATCCTCTTCAGCCTCCTTGCTGTCCGACGTGAGCACTGGCTGCACAGGCTGCTGGCGTGACACCACACCAGCCTCCTCATCGTCGGGATCAGCCACAATCCGCGCAGGCTGTTGGCGGACCACAACACCTCGTGGCTAGATTATAACATCATGATGTCCACCCAAGCTGTCCTTGAAAACCACTCTGAAGCTACAGAGGGTCTAGAATGTGGCAGCCCAGATACTCTATGGGGCTAGCTCAATTCACTGCCATCCTAGTATGCTCCAAGTCCTGTTAAAATTATGTCATGGGACTTCAGAGTTCTGGAGTTTTTTTATAACAATATGCCTTGTAGGAAGCATGCCCCCCCCCGCCCCCCAGTAAGCCGTTGTTTTAAAAGCTGAGTCTGTCCAAATGCTTTGGGGCAGGATATTACATGATTGTGTGCTGATACTGGCACTTTATTCCTTGGTTCTGACATTACACATTAGTTGTTTGTTATTTATTACTGTGTCCTATTTGTTTTATTGATTTAATATGCAATGTGGCTTCTAGAGTCCATTAGTCGATCAGTGCTTAAACTGAACAAATAAAGCAAATAAATAAATCGTATGTCACACCTATGGCCAGTGTGTATAAGTAAAACATACAAGAGGTAGAGAATAGCATCAGCTAATTCAGAGCAGGGAGAATTTTTTTCAGCAATTAAAAAAAAAAGGATGCATACTCAATAACTGTTTTTGTAAAGTTGAATCCAGGTTCCTGTTTACAAAGCCCAGTCAATTAGTTAGGCCTTACGTGTTAACCAACCCACAATTTTGGAATTTCAATGTTGTTTGATGAAGTGTGGCTTCTGCAATTTGTGCTTGGTCAAGCTTTCAACCCCGAGGACACACAGATTAAAGACAGATGGGCGTGCAAATTTAAAAGGCATGATCCAAACTAGGGACACACGGACTACTTGTGCAGAGATGTGTCATCTTCTACTTCTCTTGGGGGATATGCAGCAATGGGATGCTACGCTTGTTTCCAGGCCAGATATACTGATTTCAATGGGCTGCTCTGAATTTGTTTTTGCTCTGCTTTAGCATACAAGATGTGCTTAATAAGGTTCATGTGTTTGTATCCCATGGACTTAATGCTGTGTTGAATTCTGCAGTCTCTACCCTTAAAAATAATGTGTATTCTAACCAGGGAGGCAAAACTAAGCAGACCTACAGTTGTTAAGAATTTACAAAAGACAGAAAACCGTAATGCATTTGGGTTGATTTTGTGGGGGCCCCCCGGGCCGCTGCAGTTTTACTTCATGGTTTATGATTTCCTTTGTGATATGAGAACAAGTGATGGTGGTGGGCTCACATCAAGGTTTAATGCATTGTAAGCTGCCCTGAGTCTCCGGAGAAGGGCGGCATATAAATCAAATTTAAAAAAAAAAGTTCAGCATAATGGACAAATCCTTTCTGAGGCTGGCTGCAAACTGCAGTGTTAGGAGCAAAGGATCAGGACCTGTTCTGCCCCAGCTACGGACCCCAAAGAACACAGCACACACAAAGTCCGTACAAACCTTAGTTTACTAATTAAGGACTACTAATGAGTTTTCTTAGTAGTTGTTCGAACACAAGTACAGTTTAAATCAGTCTTTTCTGAACAAGGGCTGTTAATTTAATTTCATTAACAGCCAACGAGAATCCAAAGAATAATAACTCAATTCTGAAGCACAGTATTTCAGATAACTGTAATCTTACTGTGGTTGGCAGAATGCCCAGAAACAATTTGCAGGAAAACTGACAAGAAAGGAGCAAGAATTGATTAGACATTTGTGAAATCAAGACACAAAGGAATATGAACGAAGTTGTTTCCTGCAAATTGCCTCAGTCGTCCTTCCTTAAATAGGCTAAGGGAGTGGCCAATTAGCCCCAAGCCTTACTCTCGAGGAAACCTCCTCCTGAGGAGCCATTCCTGCCTTTTGGCAGCTCTGTGCGCTCGTGCATTGAGAAGAGGCTCCTCCTCTTCTTCCTTTTCACTTAAAGGAACTTCTGGAGGTTCTGAAGGCCCTGGCTGAATCCCCGCCTCTGGCACCAAATCTTCTCCAGCCTCCTCATTGTCTGACTCGAGTGTCAGCTGCACAGGCTGCTGGAGCAGCACCACACCAGCCTCTTCGCTGTCGGAATCAGCTACTATCTGCACAGGCCGCTGATGGGCCACAACAGGACCATATGTAGTAGTAGTATCATACCAGTACTAAACTGATGCCAGGGAAGGGAATTTAAGAGGAGTTGAACTTGCATCATTTATGGCAATGTAGTGACTCTAAGCTGATGATGTGCTTAACTCCTCCCCCAGCTCTGTCTGTTCTTCTCCTATATGCAAACACAATATAATTAAAGGATATCAGTTTGAGTTGTTTGCCCTGAGTGATATTTAGAATCACCACTTGACTAGACATAGAAAGATTTCTGTGATTTGATGACATGATGTCCAGTTGAATTAAATAGTTGGCTGTTTCAGTAAATTCTGTGTACTGTATATAAAAAGCTGCATATTACTTCTTCAATGTCCATATTTCTGTACATCAAATCCACATTGCTTCTATCACCCCTCCACCCAAGTAGGAGGGGGGGGGATCCAATATAAAGAAATACTTCAATGTGGATTTTTTGAAATAATTCCCAAGATAGGCTGCAATATGAGAGAGAAAGAGACCTTAATATCTCAAAGAGAGTTGGTTTTATTTATTTGTTTGTTTGTAACTCATTTTTTATTATTTTTATAAACGACTCAAAGCAGCGAACATATCCAACATACTTTCATCCTCCTATTTTCCCTAGAATAACCCTGTCAGATAAGTTGGACTGAGAGAGAAAGAGTGATTGGCTCAAGGTCACCCAACTGGCTTTCATGACTAAAGTGAGACCTGAACTCACAGCCTCCTATTTTCTAGCATGTTGTTTTAAGCACTAGACCCAACTGGCTTTTTGACTAATGTCAGAAAGAGCTCCTCCTGAATATGATGGAAATATTGTGATTATAGCTAATTATTTAAAATAAGGAATATCCTATTTGGGTGAGCTGGGAGAAGGCTTTGTGTGTAGACAAAGTTTTTTAATTTTTTAAAAAACTCTAATCATTTCATGGAAAAACACATCGCAAAATCTCATTGGGATGGAAATCCACTTAGGGTTAGGCTTCCATGAAATTGTAGAGAAAAAGTGAAACATCATTGAGTGATTTCCAGTGGCTATTTATAAATTTACATGAAAATAATAGGGATTATAAATTTTCTTTCTTGGAAGCCTAACCCTAAATGGATTTCCATCCTCATGGGATTTTCCCATGCATTTTTCCTTGGAATAAGAATAATAGGGATCATAAATGCAAGGGGCCCCTATCCATAAAGTACCTCTCCAAATCACTCGCTGATTTTTGTTTCTCTGATGTCATGTATTAATTCCTTTCCGGGATTTAGCTCTAAGATTTGAACTTTTGGAGTTCTCTGCTTAAATCATGGCTCATAGGATAGAAGAGGGCCCTAGCTGTCATTTACTTCAGCCTCCTGGTCAATATAGAACCCATTAGAACAGTGTCCTTCAACCTCAGCAACTTTAAGATCTGGGATGACTCGGGAATTCTGGGAGTTGAAGTTTTAAAAGTTGGTGAGGTCTTTAAATAGAGATGTTTAAGCAGAGGTCTTTAAACAGAGGGTGGAAGGTGATCTATCATGCTTTGTTAGACTACTTTCCATCCTCTAAAGCAGTGTTTCTCAACCATGGTAGCTTGAAGATGGGTGGACTTCAACTCCCAGAATCCCCCAGCCAGCGCTGGGGGAGTTGGAGTCCACCCATCTTCAAGCTTCCAAGGTTGAGAAACACTGCTCTAAAGACTTCCCAGAAGGAAAATTCACCATGCTGTGTGACTGCCTGTTTACGTTGACTGACCACTCATAGAGTCCTCCTAATATCTATCCTGAGTTTGCTTCCTTCCTGGTCCTGCCCTCGTGTTGATGTTCTACCTCTAACATGGGTACCTAGGAGTCTCTAGTGGGACATGTTGGCAGAACGTCTATAGGGCAAAAATAGAATAGACTCTTCACTTCTGCTTGAGGTAGGTTTTTCCTCATTTCAGTTCCAATATGAGTAATACATTGTTTTTCATGCTGAAAGGGCAAAGCCCTCAAACAAAAGCCTGCTTGTATATTTCTGGAGCTAATGGAGGCGGTTGTCTCTTGTAATGCAATTTGCAAAGCCTTTTTGGGCAAAATGTTAAAAGGCAAAAACAATAACAAACACTTGATCTTTTTTGTCTCACAGTGTACATGCCAAGACTTTGCAGTAAGGACATCACTGATTAGTTTTCCTGGACTTGTAGAAAAGGAGGGTGACTTGTAGAAAAACGAAGAGTAATGACTTCCAACTTTTGTTTATGTTTTTGTAGGGGGAAAAAAAAGGAGAGATTACTCTTACTTTGTGATTCTCAAATTGTTACACTGGAGAAGTTCAGTGAAAGTGTATCGTTCCTAACAGATTAATTCCCCTGAATTCTTCTGAAGGAATGCTGCTGTGGAACATTGTGAGAAAGTAAATGGATGATTCCTATTTCAGTGTCCCAGAATGCCCCCAAGATGTACTATGGTCAAGCAAACCTAAAAATTAAATGGTGACTCTTCCAGACCCAGCTTTGCATGCATCTCACTGAACGCTAGTGATGCCTCCCAGGAGAATCCCACCAAATTAGAAGAACCCAACGAGATAGGCAATTATATACCTAAGATTCTGTCCCACTTATTCTTCCCCAACCTTAGGACTGCTCAGACCAAGAATTCTACAGCTAGTACCTATGGGAAATGGCTATGAATTCTAAGAAGGAAACCCCAGAATCTGGAGAGCGTTTGGTTTGAAATTCTGGGACTTCCAAACCAGCTTGAGAGATGCCAAAAGAAGGAAGACCATAATACATATAGCAATAGCACTTAGACTTATATGCCACTTTACAGCCCTCTCTAAGCGATTTACAGAGTCAGCCTGTTGCCCCAAACAATCTGAGTCCTCATTTTGCCCACCTCGGAAGGATGGAAGCCTGGGTCAACCTTGATCCTGGTGAGATTTGAACTGCCAAATTGCAGGCAGCCAGCAGTCATCAGAAGTAGCCTGCAGTACTGCACTCTAACCATTGCGCCACCGCGGCTCATATCTTTATGATTGCAAGGTCAATCCTTAAATTAAAAATGGAGTGTAATATTGTGGATTAAAGAATACTGATTTGGGGGTCACACCTGCTTTACTTCATGTAGGATCAGTAGAGGACAGAATTATCATTGCCTACAAATTACAATTGCTGTTTGTCACTCTACTATCGGAAAGAATATGCTATGAATACCAATTCTAAGGCAATGCAAGTAGGGAGAAACCTAAAAGCTTGTAGATTTGCCAGGATCATCTGACTGTCCATTGTAGGAGTACTAGGAGCCCTAGATAAGTTTCTCATGTGATCCAGCAGGAGTCTTCAATTCTTTCTAAGGACTGTTTGATCTATCTGGATCATATAGCATTTTCCTGGTGCTGTGGCGTGTTCCAGAAAAGGAACATCCCATATTCTAGTGATTAACTTGGATGCAACACATTTTGGCTTGCACTGATGTGTATCTGTTTTGCGACATGATCTCATAATGTACAATTGTACTGTTTCAGTTCATAGGGATGTAGGCTTTTCAACTTCAAACGCTGCAAAAATCTTTAGTTTGTGATGAAAAGCCAGTTGTTAATCCGATGTAGATTAAAGCTGAGAAATCAAAGGCAAAGACTTTGGAATAAGTGAATAATTATAAATGAGAATCTTTGGCTAGCACGGAAGGAGTCTATCTTAATATTTTAGAAAGCTTTTGGGAAAACTGTGGGAGTGCTATAGGTTTCCCACCAGCCAATCCAAATTTTAACCTATAAATGTACAGATTTCCACATTACATCCCCTCACTAAATGGCATACTTCTCCAGTTTAATGTTCCCGGTGTGTAAACTTGACAGCTGCCATAATTCCTTTAGGCGTGAAACTTTGGGGAGTTTCCCCAATTCTAATGCATTAAGGTAAGGCATGAAATGGTGGAATAATGTAATATGACATACAGGGAATTCTGTTTTCTGATTGTTAATAAAGTTTTCTGCTGTTTTGGGATGTTCTTATTTGAGGATGTTAGCAAAAAGAAATATAATGAAATCTTTCAAAAAAAAAGCCCTGATGTTAATTGAAACTTGGTGATTTAAAACATATAGAGGGTTATGAAAGAAATAGAATAAGGTTAATGAAGACTAGAAAGCAAGAAACCATGAGTTCAGGTCCTACCTTAGCCATGAAAGCCAATTGGGTGACTTTGGGCCAGTCATTGTCTCTCAGCCCAACTCAACTCACAGGATTGTTGTTGTAGGGAAAATAGGAGGAGAAAAGTGTGTGGATATGTTCGCTGCCTTGAGTTACTTGTAAAAATAATAAAGGTAGGAAACAAACAAACAAACAAACAAGGACATTGTCTAATGTGTTTGAGATGGGTGCCTTGTGTTGAAGATGCTCTGAAAAACTCAATATGAAAATATGGGTTGAAAGGATTGGAAAAAATATCTCTGCTCTTCCTGCAGAAGTGATTTGCTCAACAAAAAGCCCTTCACCAAAAAAATGAAGTGTTTTTCCAGCAATTGGATGCAGTGAATAGTTTTCTTTCTCTCCTGTCTTCAGTGCTAGTGCTCCTTTGTGAAATTTCACCTATTCATACATTTGTTTCAACACATAGGGTTTTATTGGATCCAGAAACATACCTTCTTATCTCTTCCCCAAGATGCAGGTATCCCTATTCTGGCTGGGGAATTCTGGGAGTTGAAGTCCAGACATCTTAAAGTTGTCAAGTTTGGAGAACACCAACCAAGACAATTCCTTCTCACCAGAAACTGAAGATCTCTTGGCATGTATTATTTTAATTTCTAATACATTTGACTTGTCCTGGGGTGGAGTTAAATTAAACCCTGTTTCAATTTTGAATTAATCATCCTTGCGGATCGTGTCACGTGAGCGTGTTTTAAAGGACATTTTATATTACTATGACTAAACTTTGATACTGAGGAAATTACTCATTTTTATCTGTTTATTGGCTCAATTGCATACTAAATCTCCTGACCTTTTCTCTCTGACAATTTTTCAGCCATAAAAGGATATCTTTTTATGTTTATTTGGTGAATCACTTGAGTAGATTTGAAGGGTATGGTCTTCTTGCTGATGCTCAGGTCTTAAAACAAAATCCTTCTGATTTTGTACTATATAGTGAGGTATACGTATGTGGAAATTAGAAGAAGAGAATTCTGATTGTATCCATACAACATTGGTGCTATTATCTGTATTTAACCTAACCTCATTCCTGACAATATAGTTTTGGGTGAAGAAAAGAAAATCCTATAATGAACTGTGCTGTTTTGTTTAAAAACAAAAAACAAACCCCTCACTGATTTAATATGGACATAAAAGATGCCATGTGGATCTCTTATAGGGAAGTTTATTTATTCATTACTATCCCGCCTTTATCCCTTTCTATTGAAAGTAACCCAAGGCGGTGAACATAACTAATGCTTCTTCTTCCAACACAACTTTCTCCTCCTATTTTCCCCACAACAACAATCCTGTGAGGTAAATTGGGCTGAGAGAGAGGGACTGGCCCAAAGTAACTCAGCTGGCTTTCATGACTGAGGTAGGACTTGAACTCACAGTCTCCCATTTTGTAGCCTGGTGCCTTAAATGCTATAACAAACTGGCTAGACCAAATTATGGCCAAAGGCAGTTGTCCTGATGGTTGTAGTAAGGGACTGTCCCACCACTAACTTAAAAATCTAATATTTTAAATTAAAATTAATTTTAAAAGAAAATCAAACAATGCTGCGGTTATTAAAATGAATAGTCATTGTCATTAAATCGCTCTTAACTGATTTTTTCAATTCTTGGCTGAACGTAGGTTTTTAATTTTCTTTTAGAACATCTGAATTTGTTTCTCTCTTATTTCAGAGATCCTTGTGGTAGAAGGAAGCAAGATGACTGGGGAATTCTGAGAGTTAAAATCCACATATCTTGAAGTTGCCAAGGTTGAAAAACAATATATATATATATATATATATATATATACATACATACACACACACACACACACACACACACACACAGAGAGAGACACGCACACACACACACACACTAATACTGTTTACATATAATGTTGTTTATTTACATTGGTATATTTTGTGGTGCAGAAAAACACTGATAACATAATATAATGCAATGCAAATGTAACAAATCATATTATACTATTTAGTTGGATGGAAAAGGTGAATTCATCAACCGTGCTTTGCCACAGACAGATCTGAGTCTATTCCTGCAAGCTTTGAGGATTTTCCTTTGGACAAGCCGTCCTTGTTTACTTGCTAGTTGTCACTGAGGGTTATGGAATAAAAATAAGTGTGGCTTTGTTGGGCAATATGTTTGAAGCTTTCCACTTGCCATCAAAGTTGTGTTACCATAGGAGCCTGCTTTATGGATGGTAAAAATAAATAAATAAAAGCGAAAAACCCGTACCATCGATAAAGGAAAACCTTCCCGTTTAAAAGGAATGGGGGATAAAACATAGTTAAAAGGACACCCCCCACCCCCGTTTGGACAATTATCCAAATGATATAAACTTTTAGGAAGAAATGCTAAGCTGAATCTTGCTTTCAAATTGATGGCTGGTTGTGTACACTGTAAAAACAAAGAATAATAGCCCATGAAGCGAACACTTTCATACGAAGCCAGGCAGGGACTTTTCAGTGTAAACTAACTACTGCTGTGTTTATTCTGACAATGGGAAGCATCTTTTTCCCCCGAGCTGAGTTCAATATGTTCCCCGCTTTGGTTAATCTGACTGTGCTTCATCTTTTTGACAGTCGTAAAGGGCAGTAACAATCGCACAAGAGCATGCTGCAAAAATGCTGCGCCCTATCACCATGACCTTGGCCCAATTCAAAATACCCTTTTTTGAATGGTGATTCACGTTTGTAAATTGCCATAAATGGACTTCCCAGAAGTCAAGCGAGTAAGAGTGCTCGGTGGCCTTGAATGCCCCAGATGGTCCCTGAATATTCTTTCTGTGGCCCTCAGCATCCCCAACCAAAATGGCTGAAAACAGACAGTTGGCTTTTCCAGCTTCTGAGGCTGGAAATAACGGAAAATTTATTCATTTTTATACCAAGTATTTCATATATTTATTGTAGTATTTATTAAGTCTACTGTAACCCTTATATAGACTTAATAAATTGTCAACCCTGAAGCTGGCCTGGCTGAAGCCATCTTGGAGTTTCAGTGCTGCCACACTGGATTTCAAATTTCAAACCTTTATTGTCAGTGCACAATATATGTACAATGAGATTGGTTGAGCACTCTCAGTGCCCCACCCCAACACAATACAACTCACAGTGAAGACAGAAAATCCCTAACCCAATAAATCGTATTAACAAAACACTCAGTCCTAGTGCACCAGTGTGAACATGTTACATGTTGCGCCGGCCCTGCAAGTCCATCGTACTATGTAGTTATGATGTTATTTCTCATTCAGGAGTCTGACAGCCAACAGATAAAAACTGTTCTTCAGCCTGTTTGTGCGGCTGGCTATACTTCTATATCTCCTTCCCAATGATAGGAGGGTAAAGAAGTGGTGACCAAGATGAGAGTCTTCCCTGAGACTTTTCCTTACTCTTCTAAGGCAGAGAGGCCTAGCAATCTGATCTAGTGGTATCAGGGGGCAGCCCTCAATATTTTGTGCTGTACTCACCACCCTCTGTAATGTCTTTCTATCCGTGGGTGTCAAACCGGCATGCCATACCATGATGCAATAAGTGAGGACATTTTCTATTGTGGACCGGTAAAAGGAGGTCATCAGTTGTTGTTCCACCCTGTTTTTATGCAAGACCTTAAGGAAATGGAGTCTCTGTTGGGCCTTCTTGGCCACCTGAATCGTGTTAGCTGAGGGATAGGGACGGGGGGATTAGAGGTAGCTGGGCTTGTGTAGTCAAAACAAAATACTTTCTCTTGGGAACCAAGGACGTTCTCACACCTGGTCGGAGGAAGGACGAGTGATGTCACCTGATCATCAGACAGAGCCTGGATTGGACCATGTGACTGATTGTTTGGGGTTGAGAGAATTTTTTTAAACTTTTAATTAGGTGAAAAACCGCAGGGCTTTTCAGAGTTGGTTTTCACCAGATAAGTGCCAAAATGGCATTTCCAATAAATCTATTCTTTGAGGAGTCTGTCTTGGAGTATTGCTTGAAGTGGATTTATTACTTGGAATCCTGACACCCTTTTCCAAAAATGCCAATATAGATGATCTTCTGCCACTAATTTCTAAAACCTAGTCATCTACTTTAATACTTACTCTTGCTGAAAATGCTGTGTATAATCTTCATTGCCCCAGCTTGCCAATCTTTAATATAAAACACGGGTAGTCAACCTGCTACTCATGTTCCTCCAAGGTCTCGGAGGTTGTGCAGTGTTTTTTGCCATGAAAAGTACGACTGGAGCCATGGAGAGTTCCATCATGTTCTCCAGGCTGGTAGAAAAAAATTATTTTCCCTGAAGTTTTACTTTCTAATAATGCTCACGATCTCATTGTTTTTGTTTTAGAGTTTAAAATTTGAGTGGAGAGACATGGTTTTAATGTGATAGAGTAGATACTGTTCTGTTTAAAAAGCATTGTTCATCTTGCCAGCATCTAATATCTTTAACAGCAAACCATTTGTATCGGTACATTTCTTTAGGTCAGGGGTCAGCAACCTGCGGCTCTGGAGCCGCATGTGGCTCTTTCACCCCTCTGCTGCAGCTTCCTGTCACTCAAAATATGCGTCACACCCACCAATGTGCGACACCTGCCGGCACGTGATTTATTCAGCTTTTCAACTCCTGGTAGGCCAACCATGGATAAATCCAAGAAAAGAAAAGTTTCAGAAGAAAACAGAACATTTAATTCAACTACATATGCTAGTTTTGTGGTCGCTCAAGTAATAGTGAGGCACAGGAAGAGTTTTGTGGCTCCTGGTGTTTTCTTTTCTGTGGGAAATGGGTCCAAATGGCTCTTTGAATGTTTAAGGTTGCAGACCCCTGCTTTAGGTGAAGGATAGACAATCTGTGGCCTTAATTCCTGGTAGGTTTTTGGTCAGATTTCATATAAAACTGAAATAGTACTTGTTTCATAGGAAATTGTTTATTTTAATGTATCTCTAAAACCCTTCCTTCCTTCCTTTCTTCCTTCCTTCCTTCCTCCCCTAGTATGAATTTTCAAGGTAAGGTTCTTATTTCCTAAAAAAGAAAAAGAAAAATAATATTCTTTGTAAGTATACAATTTTAACATAAGCCATTCCTCAGTTCTGTACCCCAAATATGCTTTTGACGTTTAGTATACAATATGATGGTTTGGTAATATTGGTTACAAACATAACTATTGTTTTTGTCTGTGCAGCAGAGCTGTCTTGACTTTCAGTTAATTTTTTCCAGAAGATTTTCTTTTTGGAAAACAAAACAAAATTAAAGCTAGAAGCAGTCATTTGAACTTTGCAGTTAAAATATAGAGACCTTGAATTTTATCATGTGCCCCAATAAAATTAAAGAAAATATATTTATATATGAAAATAGCACAGTTACCTAAGGCATCTCATATTTTGTTACTCAGCTAAATCCATGCTACAGTGTTTCTTGAGGCCATTAAATTTTGGCTTGCTCCAATTTCCCCTTATTTGTTAAATAATTTTTATTTTTATATAAATTCTCATTTATGGCTGAAAATAGCAGAATTGATGGAGTATTATAAACCATTCGTGTTCCTACTAGGCTCAGCAAGGTCAAAAATCCAATGTGTTTGCAATTTTCATAGCAGAGGACAAATTTGCTACTTTTTTAAAAAAGGAAATTCATACCATTTATATATAAATTAACCAAAATACATTTTTGGTAATAAAGCAAAACAGCATGCTGTTTTCAATTCATATGATGCCTCGCATTAGAATTACAGCTGTCAGAACATTAGCCTCCAGTATTTCAAAAAAATAAATACTAAGAATTTATAGGAATTCATATTTTTTAATAAAAGACCCTGTTACTGAAGATTTTAATTAACTGGCATAAATTTTGAGTAAAATATATTGATCTGTTAACCCCAAATTTAGATATGATTTTGACAGCAAGGGAGCAAGCCAGAATTCATGCAGAGATATTCTGGAAAATTCTGTAATTATTTTTGACTTCGGTCTCGGAAGGAAAGGAAGGAAGGAAGGAAGGAAGGAAGGAAGGAAGGAAGGAAGGAAGGAAGGAAGGAAAGAAAATTGGAAGGCTTTAGTGCTAGTGCTCTAAATCATGAAGAAGTACAACAGGTACCATTAGTGTTTTTAGGTGGGTGCTTTCCACATATAGAGAAGACTCATCAGTGGACAGCCAAGAAAACAAAACAATGGATCATCAAGCAAATCAATTCTCACTCCAGGCACAAATGTGTGTAAATTTTTGCAAATTATCCTACTTTGGACACCTTATGAAAAGTTCTAACCTTCTGGAGAAGGTTCTACTGTTGGGAAAGGTGGAAGGAAAGAGAAAAGAAGAGGAAGGCAAGCAGCCAGGTGGATGGACTCGGTTACAGTGGCGATGGGGATACCATTGGGAAAGCTGAAGGGCCAGGTTAGGGACAGATCATCACGGAGGGAGGCAACAACGACTTGGTCACAGGTAATCAATCTCTTTTCATGTGATGATTGTGTAGAACAAGCAGATGTTGCCTCTTCGCAAAGTGTGAAGACTCAAGTAATTGCCTTGAGTCACAAGCTCAATGACAAGACTCCTAATTTTTCAACTTTTTTGAGTTGAGTTTTCAACAATATTGAGACAGTTGAGTGACAGTAAGCATATGCAGAGTGCCTTTCCTTGACATTATATAACGGGAACCAGATTCTTTTCCTGGAGGTGAGAGGTTAGGATAATGAAATTAAAGATGACAGTTCTTAGGCACTATCTCAACTCAGCATTGTCTGAAAGGGAAGAGAGAATCTAGACTGGAAAACTTTCAAGGGAAGAGACTCTTTTCTTTCTAGTCAATTGTTCCTTGGCTCCTAACCTGTTTCTCAAAAAAATAAAAAAAATCTTGCTTTCTCCTAAGTGAAGGGATTTTTGTAACCAGCAGCTGCATTTATATTTTCCTATTATTTTGGGCAGCTAACAATGCCATCAACATGCAAGTGGACGTGGTCAAATTAGCAAGCTGTTTCCTCCTTTTTTCATTGCTATAGGTTAAGCTGTGCCTTTTCCATCAGAATTAAACTTCAGGAAGAAGTGGAGCCCCACAATGTATTAGTCATTTCCTAGAAGTTTAAACATTTGGCTACCATTTTATAGTCCAAGGTACTATGATTCATCCTAGTTTTACTGGAAATGGATTTCCAAGGGTAGCTTTATGATGAACCAATACTTTATGCAGCGAATTTATTAATGTTCGTATTAAAATTAGAAAGTATGAGGCTGACACGTGATGAGCGATGAGATATTTTCCATCTTCAGGGATTTAAGCCAAAGTCTTAAGAGACATTTATCATTAGTGAAGATATGGATGTTGTTAGGGAAAACTACACAATAATTTTGAAGGGGAAGTTTACAGTTATGAATCAACTTCTGCATGTCAGTTTGGTATAGTCTTCTTAATTATTTGAGATTTCTGCCTTTTTTATTTCTAATCTAATGGTGTAGTTTAAAGATGTGAATTACCTACATAGTAACATTTCACGTGCTCATGTAGCTTTTTAGTAGTTGACTAATTTAATATTTAAATGTAATATGTGAATTTCTCCTTAAATTTTTGGAAAATTTTGTTGATACATGAAATCAGAGATCAGTAGCTAATTTCAAAACCCATATCAAGCAATCATTTCTGCACTCTGGCACCAGGAATCTGAGCACCCTTAAAGCTCCTGGTTGTGAGAAAAGATCATATTGTTCCTGAGCAAAAAACATCGGCTACTTCTGTATTTAGGGGCTACTGAATTTGCTTCCCGTTCCATATTCTGATTAGTTCCTCTGTCCGTCACGACTCCAAATTTGTTAAATTCTTCCAGTAAGAATGGAGACAATTTGCATTTCGCTTTCCAAACAATTTGTGTGTTCTATTATTTTATTTATGAACGGAAACATAGAGGGACATAAGTCATTTGGCAAGCATTTGATTGACACACCCTTTGGAATTGACACTTTCCGTTAGTTCTTAGAACTTCTTAGACACTTTCCATTACTTAGAAGTCCTAGGGTTTTTTTTTTTTAAAGCCATAAAAACAAACATCGAAATAGTGGTGCCTGCCTGTAATAGTCTGGAAACTTGGAAATTCCTACTGAGATAAGCATATTTTTCCTCCCCTCAAAACTGGCAGAAACTTCCTTTTAAAAACCCTCCTCCTCTTCCTTTTCTTTCCACCTTTCCCAGCATTAGAGCCTTCTTCAGAGAGCTAGGTCTTTGTATAGAAGGTGAGAATAATCAGCTCATCTGATTGAAGCACTCCTTATAGTGAGTGCTGGTGTAGTGTGATGCTTAGAGAATTGAGCTAGAATCAAGGAGACCAGACTAAAATCTTCACTGACTAAAAGACTACAGATTAGCCTGTTTAGTTAGTCAAGAAGCAAAGACCCCAGTGCCCTTAATTGAGCCATACCAGTTGGCCTGTTTAAGGACTGCTCTCAGAGTGTAAATCCCATTGAAAACAACACTGACACATCGGATCTATGTTCCTGTGATTTTGATTTCTCCTCTTGCTCCTTGACTCTTGGTTTTTCAACTCAACTGAGCTTACAGAAATTTTTGGCTTTTCTTTCTTTGCCACTTTCCCTGACCCTGCGCTACACTTGTCTGTCTTCTATTACTTGACTATAGATTGAACTCTTCACTATCTGGGTCACATCTACCTTGTGGGCAAAAATTCACTCTCCTGTATAGTTTCTGACGTGTACATACATCTCCTCAGTTGGCTGGCTTTCTCTACCTCTGTAATAATCTGGAATATTACTTATCAATAAATCAGCTGTAGCCAAATTTTTGTTGTATTGGGTCAACCTGGACCAAGACAGTAGTAGAAAAACAAGGCCTCTGGAGTGGGATGTTCCAAACAAGCAGCAGTCTTCTGAGGAGAATCTTCGTAGCTCAGGGTTGAAATGAGGGATCCTTGGTTATCTCTGAGCTTGCTGGTTTTCTTGCAGATGTTTCATTACCCAAAGTAGGCAACATCATCTGTCTTGTGATGATCTGTCTTCTGAGAGTTGTATCAATGGCAACAGGCCAGGAGTCACTGACGGGCCAGACTCCAGTGTGCTCAACATGTCCAATTTAAAAGACCATGAAGTGATTTAGTGCTAGGTTTGATCGTCCATTTCTTAGCAAAGAGGTAGAATCTGGGTTTTAGGCCTTAGCCCTGTAAAGTAGATTTAGTTTCAGCCTAACCCTAATTGGATAAGATGCCTTGCTCTTCATGCTCTGTCCAGGGTGCTGAAAAACATGACATAGCTCACCTTTTCAAAAAAAAAACCTTAGTTTTTTTTTTTAATGCTTCAGTGCCATCTTGCCCAGGAATGCAAAGAGAGCAAAGGAAGGCAGAAGCCACTGATAGATACAAGAGATCCTAAACAACACCTCAGCCCTTGGAAATCAATAAGCTTAAGGAAGAAAGTCAAAATAACCCTACCATGGTTCTGCATCATGTAAAAGAAGGTAGAGGGAGATTCAGGCAGGATTTCAAAACTCCATTATTTATACAGTTCAGCAATCAAATATAGTTCCATCAATTGTTGTGCTGTCTGATTCGTAACCTGGCTTACCTGGAGACCCGGTCTATCTTTTAAGCTTGGAGGAGATCGAGAGAAGGCAATCTGATGGTCTTTACGGATTTGTGGATTACAACTTCTTTAAACCCCAGATAAAACAGCCAACTGTAATAGATTTTACAGTAGAACCCAAAGCATTTGGCCAGTATGAAGTTCTCCACTTCTGCTAGAAATTAGGTGTATATTTGATCATCTAGAATTTAACTAGTAATTGAGCTAGTTATATAAAATTTAATTTCAATTACAGTTATTTAATTGTACCTCAATTACTAGTTAAATTGTTTAATTGTAATGAAATTAAATTTTATATAACTACCTCAATTACTAGTTAAATTCTAGATGATCAAATATACACCTAATTTCTAGCAGAAGTGGAGAACTTCATACTGGCCAAATGCTCTGGGTTCTAATTGTAATCATTATTCTCTTATTTTAGGTGCTGCTACGAATAGTGGTTACTCCTGTCATATATCTACAGATGCCATGGATAGCAGCTTTTTGGAAGTTGCTCATCATCATATACTGATACAGCAATGGGTGTAAGTGTAATCTATATTAATGTCATATTTTAGGATATAAAATTGTGGTAGTCAAATGTTGGTGCACTCAACCAATTCTTTTCTTCTTATTTCAGTTCTTAGTGCCAAGGAAGGAAGTAATGTATTTATAGACATAGCAAAAGCTTTTTTGCTGTCCTACTGGGATCTACTGGGGCAAAAGTAGCAAACAAGAATCTGCTTTAAGTTCTCTCCTGCAGTTGAATGTTTTTCTATGTAGTTGGGGAAATAGATCCATCATTTTCTTCTAAATATCCTTCACCTTTCTTAGGAAAATGAATGATTGCATTTGAATTAAGCAAAGACTTCTCTCATGAGGATATTTATGACTCCTCCCCCAGAGCCACAAACGAAGCCAGAACGAAGAAATTTCTCACCAAAGATTAAACATTAGTTATAAATGGATGAAATCTTAGGAGTGAGTTGTTTTGTGTATTTCTCTTTTTCCTTCTCCCAGCTAAGAATTGTGTCCCTTTGGTGTTGTAGCAATGGCAGATTTTTCTCCAAACTCCAAAACTTGTTTCGTAAGAAATCTAAATAAGAACTGCAAAGATCAATTATAAATGACATCTTAACTTTTTGGATGGCTTTGGAATAGAAATCAAATTAGTAACTTGATGTATTTCTCCCTCCTTTTTAAAACTCTCAACAGAGAATTGACAACAAGCATTGTTTACTCCTAAGAAGAGGACATCAAGCCACAGCCAATTATTTAAAAAGACATGAGGCAAAGGTAATGCGGTAAAATATTAAATCCTGACATCTTTGCTTCGAGAATGCAGCCTTAGTCATTATTCTACCAGGCAAATGTCATTTAGATACCTCAAGAGGTTTTTCTAAATATCAGCTTTTACTGGGATACACAAACATTTGGCTTTAATTAAGAAATCTGGTTCTTGTCATAACAGAAAAAAAGAGGCTTACTTTTATAGCTGTTCTTGGATGCTGGTTAGCCTCTAGATTTTGGAACAAACACGAGAAGTACTTTTCTAACTTGCTAGATCCATAAAAAGCTTGGCTTGAACTTTGAATCCAGCCCATCATGGAGGCACAAAGTAAACTTGCAGTAGGCCCTTTGATCTTCATTGGAGTTGGTTTAGATCTGTAAAAGAAACATTGTGTGGAGCACTTTTTAACAGTAGAATTAATGATGGAGGCCACGCCTTTCAGCAGAGGTACATAACATTATCCAGGCTGTGAAAATAAATTGCGCTTGATTCATTTCTATTTAATTACTATACTTAATTATTTAACAGAAAGGTGTTGGGAGTATGTGTATGTATGTGTTTATATGTATGTGTGTTTGCATGTATGTCTGTGTGTTGTGTATACATATATATATATATACATGCGTTATATACATATATGTAATGTATGTATGTATGTATGTATGTGTGTATATGCAGCTTGGTTGCTTTTTTGCAGACATTTCATTACCAAACTAGGTAACATCATCAGTGCCAGTAGGGAATTGGGTTTGCTCTCAAGCTTTATATTAGTGGCTTGCTTTGTCAGTGTTGGTGGGAGTGGACTTGGTTCATCTCAAGGTTCATTGGTAATTTAGAGGTTTCTTTGCCTGATTTTAATCAAAGTTGAGGTGTGGGTGGGTTATGACTCGTGGTTTCCAAATAAGGCAGAAATAAGAGACTATTTTGAAGGTTAAATAAGGGCTTACAATGTAGCTTGCTTGGAAGCCATCCTGCTTGTTTTAATTTTTCTTCAAATGGGGGAGACAGATGGTTGCATCCAGACTGCTGAAACTCATGTCAACGAAGGTCTTGACTATCTGAATATGACCATTGTTTTATAGGGCCTTTGTATTACTTATCAATAAAATATGGAAGCAATTATCTTGTCCATGAACATGGCTTTTCTTTTCTTTTCTTTTTCTTGTACTTTGTTTTTGTTCTCCAGAAAGCCCAAGCCAATTCAAAACTCACGGGGAAACCTCCTTTTTGAAAGATAAAGCATGGTGAAAGGGAGTTCTCTGCTCTCCAAAGTTTTGATAACCTCATTAGATTTGGATTGTCTGTGAATCTCTTCCAACCCACCCATGTTATTCTCCAGAGTCCTTCTTTCCCAGGGGCTGGTTAATAGTTCAGATAGAAGATTTAGCTCATGGACTACGGTTGCAGTTCTGTATTCTTATTTTTTGCTAATTGTCTAAACCAGAACCAGATGAGCAAGGCACTTCTCCGTTAGACTCTTTTTCTGAAGACCGCGTGTTTATGGATCCCACTACAATTTTAGGAACGTAAAAGATAAAGTAACTATGACTTTTATGATGCTGGTATTTAGAACATTTGTCAGGGGAGGCTATCAGCAACAGTTAGTGACTTTATTAACTGGAATTCCCTTATTTACCTACTTCCCAAGATGAATTAATATCGTCTCTAAACTGACAGTTTGAGGGAAAATACAGTGGGTTTTTATTGTTTTTAATCATAGGGTGTTTATAGATGGATAATACAGTCGATCAAAAGGTAAATTGTGGATATTTTCCATCTTTTCCTTCTTATTGGATTTTTTTTAAGTGGAAAAAGTTAGTCAAAAAGATAAGCAAAAACTAGGAAGGGTATGCACGGAAGACCCAATTTTAATATCCTATTATTGCTGCTGTGATAAGAGAATGGAAGAGAAATCACTCTATCCTTACCTTTGATCAAGTCAAAGACTAGATTTGCCATGGAGTTTAAACTATGGCTTAGTTAACTTTGGTTTGTTGCTATAACCCACACAATACTCAACACCCTAAAACAAGGCTGGCAAGAATGTGCACAGCATTCAAAGCATCAAAAACTCCTACTGCCTCTCTGTGTGTTTCTACCACTTCTATGATACTGAATTATACAAATTCTTCTCAAGTCGGATGAGGAGGCTTGGTATAGCTATGCTTTTAGAAGCGATCTATAAGGTTAGCATTGCCTAAGCAGCAGATCAACACCGCTGGTGTTAGAAAACAACTCTCCTTTTTTACTTGTCTTAGTAGCCAGGAATAAGCAACAAGAAGAAGTAATACAAAAAAGAAAGGAAATAAATCACTGGCGGGATGAGGAGCTTCTAATCCTATTGCAAAACATCGAAGCATTAAGATAAACAAGATTAAGTCCATGGGGCCAGTGGGAAATCTTCTGCAGCTGATCTACCTGACATTATCTAAATCTTGGACCAGATTCTCTTAAACAACGTCCAGCCATATTTGGCTTATGTTTTCTGCCTTTTTACTTGCCCTTTAATCACTGGAAGAGGTCAGGAGTGTGTATCTACCACAGTCCAAGACAAACATAAATAGTCAAAGAAATGCAAACAGTTGTCCAAACAAGCATTATTTTCACATCTATCCCAATTTGAACCATTGTTGAATGACCCATGGTGGATCTAATTCTGGCGTAGAATGGTCAAGTAAAGTGAAGCAAAGCCGCGATGAAGTAGATTGGGTGGAAAAAAGACAGTCCCAGATTTGCTCTACAACAAGGGTGTCCAAACTTGGGAACTTTAAAACCTGTGGACTTCAACTCCTAGAATTCCTCAGCCAATTATGCTGAAGTTGAAGTCCATGTATCTTCAGTATTCCAAGTTCACATGTTTTAGAATTGCTCAGATTGCACATCCCTGTTCTACTCCCTTGGTTGGTGACCTTAGATAGCCAATGAGCAGAGAGAACTTAGCCAAAGATTTTGCAGTTTTTTGATGCTCTATGATTTTGATTTCTGTAAGACTTTCTTGCTCTTTAACCAGACAACCTGAGTATTTATCCAGAAACTGACAGTAACTTACAATTACTGAGGACAACGCAAGTATAAAAACCATCTTTTTTTTTTTGGCCCTGTGTATTTCTCAAGGCCAAACTTAAATAGGTATCAGTATCATCCTTCGAAATATCTCTGGCGTTTTCTATGATGTCATACCTTTTGCTGTGGCTAAAGATTTTCCTCTGTTATTTATTTGCTTATTTTCTTAACTAACCATTTTTGTACACTGAGGGAAGAACAACATGCAACATTTTTCAATAAGAAACATATGTTAATCTCAAAGAATCAAAAATATCTTCACTTGTCCATACAATAATTGCATATTTTTCTGCTTTCCATCTGGGGTTCTTAGCAAGGCGTTTTATTGCTAATACAGAAAACAGCCGATGCTTTTTGGACCACATAAAAGTTTGGCTTGTCACTCTTGGGGCTACTGTGTTTTTGATCATACTCACAATAATGTTTTGTTTTAGGGAACTTGGTTTGAATCCTACGTTGGATGATCAGGTATGCTTTAGGCTTGCAGTTATAGATGTATATCATAAAAATCACGTTAGTTCCTTTTTTTGATAGTCCAGTCTTCTCAGAATTATCTTTTACGGGTATTTGTTACAAAAATTTACTTTATACTGCTCTGGGTCCTATTTGTATATTGTGAAATAAGTCATAATAGTAGTCCAATACCTGTATTATAATTTTAGTTGCAGATGCACAGTTAGAATTAGAAATAAACTATTAAGGAAGCACAATATATTTTACTGTAGAGAAAGAAAGACTTTTCCTTTATCCTCACTTGGATTGGTGAGGCCTTCAGATAGAGAACTCTGAAGTTATATAGGGATGCTAAATAATTAACTAGAGCCAGCTTGGTGCAGGGGTTAAGGCGCCAGGCTAGAAACTGGGGGACTGTGAGTTCTAGTCCTGCCTTAGGTACAAAGCCAGATGGATGACCTTGGGCCAGTCCCTCTCTCTCAGCTCTAGGAAGGAGGCAACAGCAAACCACTTCTGAAAAATCTTGCCAAGAAAATTGCAGGGGCTTGTCCAGGCAATCAAAACTGACTCAAAAAGAGGAGTATTGGATAATTCCTATCTCTGCATCTTTTGGTAAAATAAACATTAGAAAGTAAGAGCCTCTCTGAGTTCATCCCCTGCTTGCTTTTCTGTAGGTTGACATGATCTTCTTGTGGTAAAAAAAAAAAAAAAGAATTTACACAGCTTTTAGAACAAGACCAAGGCCTTGTTCATGTCTATTTCCAAAGATTAACAGCCAGCTAATAATCCTTCCATACTTTCCCTGGTCTGTAGGATTAAGTCCACTTAGTTTTGCTCTTTATCTACCACTGGGGGAGTTAAAATCCCCGACATTTTCATGCTCTTATCCCGCAGACTAGAGATCATAATCATAGGGCTTCCCGTATCTTTGAAGTATAGTACAGTTTCATTCTCAAGCATTCTGTTTGTCCATCACTCAAGGTACATAAAGAATCCTGCCAATTAAAGGAATTTTGCTTTAAAGGAAAGATTCCACATTGTGGTATTTATACTGAAAGCCTTAAAAGGTCTGGGTTAGGTTGCTGTTTAATAGCAGCATATTTTGCATCATCTTTACTTGTGTTTGGGGAATATTTCTCCTGTTGTAGGACAATGAGTAGCTGCAAGCAAAAAAATTCATGCTGATTGTATGAAATGTTCAGCGTTGGCAGCAAGGGTGACCAGAATGTTCAAACTGCTGAGTGGCCTGAAGTCTCCATAGCCCTGGTCCCTTTTAGAATCAATGAACGATGTGACAGACACAGAAGAACCTATAGAAAGTCTCAATCAACCAGGGTGTTGTGACCTAGACTTCTTGAATCATTAAAACACATGAGTAGTCCCAAAAACCTCTTTTATTGCAATAGCTGTGAATTACGTTCATTCACAGCTGAGTCCCAATTAGTTGCAAAAAGTCCTTCGGGATAATCACCAACCTTTATCTCCCTTGACACTCTGCCAAAGACCTACTTGGCAAAGCCACATGGATTCTAGAATCAAACAGAGATGCCGACTGGGAACAGAATTAACAATGTTGCTTTCCTGCAAAGAGCCCACGTGCCTTTGCTCCTCTTTTAAGCCTTATGGGAGGGGCCAATCATCTCCAGGCCTTACTCTCAAGTTACCCCTTTTTATTTTAACTGTTTGTGCCTTCTGGCAGCTCTGCACATGCGCGCACTAGGAACAGGTTCCTCCTGTTCCTCTGTCTCTCTGCTGTCTGACTCTGGAGGCTTTGGAGTCCGCGCATCACTCCCAGATGGTCCTGGCCCCATTTCTGCCTCTTGTCCGGGCCTTGCTCAGACTCCAGGACTGGCCCATGTTCCTCCCCAGCCTCCTCACTGTCCAACTCCGCTGCCAGGTACGCAGGCTGCTGGCAGACCACAACACTGGGCATGGTTGTCCCAAAGGTGCTTTTTCCAAAAGGCAGTTAGACTTTCTTAGTTTTTTTCTTTGAAAATTTTTCGCTTCTCATCCAAGAAGTTTCTTCATTTCATTTCAGTTCAGTTCTTTAGAACTGAGGAAGCCTCTTGGATGAGAAGTGAAATGTTTTCAAAGAAAAGAAGTCCCGTTGTCTTTTTTTTTTTTTTTTAAAAAAAAGCACCTTTGGGATGCAGACATGAGACCTTAAGTCCTAACGTGTAATGTAATGTAAGGCAAATTAAGAAGAGATCGGACAACCATTTGTGTGAAAGGGTATATAGGGTTTCCTGCTTGGATAGGGGGGTGGACTAGAAGACCTCCAAGGTCCATTCCAACTTTGTTATTCTGTTATTCTGTCTGTTAACCTGGCTCAGGTTTCCCTTTCCAAGATCGCCACAAGAAAACTAGGAATTGTCAGGCTTGTGCACAGCTTCCTAGGATGTCCTGCTCTGTATTATTTTGAAAGACTCCATGCTGGCTGTGCCGAGTGCCTTTGGGATCACATGGCACCTATTTATAAACCACCCAAACTGCCCTCTCCCCCTCTGCCAGCAAGCTGCAAATACGAAGGTCACTTAACAGCCAGAAGCCCCCCAAGGCTGCCCTTGTGTTCTCTATGGAGGACAGAGAAATCTCCTAAGGACACCAATCCGCAGGTTAGTCTTTGCTTAATTGTTCTCTAGCACTGCTGTTCTTTGCCATAAATGTAGAGCAGAGTGCTACTTCTTCGGCTGTTTCCCAGGAGTTCTTTGTTTTCGCAGCGTTCTAGCAGACAACTGTGGAAAATGAAGGCCGTAATATTCAGAACGACTCTTCCTTGTAGAGAGCTAAGGGTTCCCTTAAAACACTCATCACAGAGAAACAGGGAAAGGCAAATTATTCTGTCCACAAAAGAGATGAGATTCAACTGAGTTTAATTGGAGTTTGAGATCTATTAGGAGTACTTACCCAGGGTCCACCCCCACTGAAAATATCCTGTTTGGCCTGGCATGTTCCAAAATTGGATTATCTCATAGTCTAGATGATTTCAGGTGGACATTCTGCATTAATTCCATTCAATCATGACACAGGGAAATTCAGAATTCAGAAATCTGAGGGTTTTATCTTTATTTTAAAATCTTAGCCAAGTTGCTAATCTTCTGCAAAAGCTTGCTTGAATTTGTTGTCATGAATGTTTTCTTATGTTTCAAAATTCAGAAGGGGGCAAAGTAGTGTTTCTAGAGGACAGATTCTGTGTAAATGTACAAATAAAAAATAAATACTCTTTTTGGTTCTTTGCCCTTCTCCATTACTGGCCGAAGCAAACCGAGGCCACAGTCTGAGACTCAATTTTTCTCACAAGTAGTTTTTTTTTTCTAGATGAGCCCTGATTTCTACTCTCGTAATTCCTGGCCAGCATAAAGTTCAGCTTTAATACGATTCTAGAAGGGACCAAGTCAGAGCAACAAGTCTTACGTTTCATTAAACCACAAAGGATCTTAATTCACCTAATTTATTCAGGCTGCAAGATTCAACCAATTGTTTGTAGACTTTTTGGAAGTGTTATTTTGTATTTTTCAGGGACTTAAAAGGCATGTGTGTCAATTTCACATTGCTGTTTCTCTTTTAAGTCTCTGCGAAATGCAAAATAATTTTTGCCAGAGTTTGTAACACTGCCTGATTCTTCAGGCACTTGTTTATAAACTATCTGGACTCAGAATACACAGAATAATGGACTTATGGTTTCTATTTTTTTATTTTTTAAAATAAAAACAACGTCAATTGCAACATACTTTTGACTACAAATAAGTAGTCAAATCATAAAACAGTATTCAGTACTATTTAACAAATCATCAAACCAACGAAGCAACAATATACCAGCAGAAGCAGATATAAACTTTCTGTTAAAACTAGGACATTCACATGAAGATTGAAATAAAGGGGTTTATAAGAATTTTCAAAGTCCCAATGCATTTGAGAACCTCTAAATGGAAACTGCAACTTTTAACAATGTACGGGATCTCAGAAAACACTTAATAATTAAATAACTCATGGCTAGCAATCCATTGAGAGGCCTTAGATCAGATGGCCTAAATTCACTCTGCATTTACAGATACTACATTTGGTCCAACCCTACCATTGAGCAGACAAAGTCAACCACTGATGTTGGGGGATCAGCAACACAGGGAGTCCTTGACTTAAGACCACAACTAGGACCAGAATTTCCATTGCTAAGTGAAGCAATTGTGATTCATGCCTGATTTTATGACCCTTTTGCCATTCTTGTTAAGTGAATACTGCAGTTATTAAGTGGAATGATGTCATTAAACAAATCTGACTTCCCCCATTGACTTTGCTTGTTAGAAGCCAGCTGGGAAAGCCGCAAATTATGATCACATGACCCTGGGAAGCGGCAGCTGTTGTAAATACATGCTGGTTACCAAGCACCTGAATTTTAATCATGTGACTGTGGAGGTACTACAATGGTCATAAGTGTGAGGATCACTTATAAATCACTTTTTTCAATGTCATTGTACCTTCAAATGGTGGCTAAATGAATAGTTGTTAGTCAGGGACTACCTGTAATAATAGCAATAACACTTAGACTTATATACCGCTTCACAGTGCTTCACAGCCTTCTCTAAGCAGTTTATAGAGTCAGTATATTGCTCCCCAAAATCTGGGTCCTCCTTTTACTGACCTTGGAAGGATGGCAAAGTGACTCAACCTTGAACCGGTCAGGATCGAACTACTGGCAGAGAGAATGCAGGGTTAGCCTGCAATACTGCATTCTAACCACTGTGCGCCAAAATAGCTCTTATGTCCCCATTCTTCCTGAGTCCCAGTCCTTGTTCCGTCTTGAAAGTCAGAGACCAGGAACGGGATCAATGAATGAGTCCTGGCCATTTATAAATCAAATTTGGCTTTCGGATAAGCGACAAGAGGCACGTTGCTTCACCATTACAACTATTTATTTCCGATTTGACCAGAAATGAGATGAATTCCTCTAAAAATTTATGTAGGCTAACATGATGGCTGGTTTGTTTGATGTGGGGTCTTGCCCAGCTTGAGTATTCTTCAAAGTTGGATGTCATCTCCAAATTACACCTGCTTCTAGATTCAAGGCATTTGTCTTCCTTCTTGACAGAGCTAAGAGTCATTGAGTAGCAGTATGGAAATTCTTGCTTCCATACAAGCTGAAAAGGACTTTTGTAGACACAGCGATGTGTATTTGATGAATGCGTGGCAATATACTGTAGAGGGGGAGTAGGGTGTGCATAAGCTTATTGCCACATGAAATATATTTTTTCAAGAAGGATCTTTTGCCAGCTCTGTCTGAACTTCTATCCAGGATCATATCTGTTCGTGGAAAGTCTGTGATTCATCGCTTCATTTTATTTATGGATCAGTTTGAGAGCACAGACATTTATCCCAGAGTGTGGGATGTGAGAGACAGAAGTGTAACAGTTAGGGATACTAAATCCTTTTAGATACTATAGTTTTATGCGGTCAGACTTTCCACATTTTGATAAGCTGATGAAAATTAAATAACTACGCTGAACTTTTGAAATTGAAACTCCCAGGGCCATTTAACCATAAGCTGCATTTTTCAATTTGTTAATTTGGTTGAAATTTTATATGAGTATATATATGTATGTATGTGTGTGTGTTTTTATTGTGCTTAAGATTAACAGAAGGCATAAAACTTATCAGCTTCTTGCCTGTATTAGCCGCTTTTTTGGAAAATTCGATCAAGGATATTTCTGAAGATCTTTTCAAAGCAAATTTGAAAGACGTTCTTGGAAGGCCTACACATGTCTGGATTTAGCCAACATGTTTAGCCATAAATCATAGTTTACAAAGCACAACTGCTTCTTCCCCATGATGGATTAGCCTAGAGGTAAGGAAGGTTTTTTGTGATGGGGAGGGTAACTTGAAAACTGGATTTTTAGTTTGCAGGGAGCATGTCAATGACATGGTGATATCAACCAAGGGGAAAATCAGTGTATTTGTGTTAAAGGTAATACAGCTTAAACACCTTATGTTAGAATACAGAAAGTCCTCAATCACAATTGAGCCCAAATTTTTTTTTGTTGTGTGAGGCATTTGTTAAATGAATTTTGCCCCGTTTTATGACCTTTCTGGCCACAGTTATCAAATGAATCATTGCAGGTGTTAAATTAGTAACATAGTTATTAAGTGAATCTGGCTTCCCCATTGACTTTGCTTGTCAGAAGGTCACAAAAAGTGATGACATGACCCACAACCGTCATGAATATGAACCAATTGCCAAGCATCTGAATTTTGATCACATGACCACAGGGAAGCTGCGATGGTTGTATGTGTGAAAAATGATCACAAGTCACTTTTTTCAGTGCTGTTGTAACTTCGAACTGTCACTAAATGAATGGTTGTAAGTCGAGGACTACCTGTAAATGTTGAAAGTTTGGTGATAGGATCCTGGTGGTACCCAGCTTGCTCTCTCTGATGTTTATCCTAGTAAAATTTTTCTGCTTACAGAACATCTGGACCAACGTCAAGGTTAGACTATTTTCTCGCTGGACCTGGGAAGATGGCTACATTGGTCCGAAATCGAAGCAACGGTTTGTTGTCCTTCTTCCTCTCTCTCCATGTCCGGACATTTCAGCCCTCAACTGGACCGCGCTCTTTTAAAACGTTCCATGCTTTGTGGAGTGACCAGAAAGCAAAAGGTAAAATGAATGATTGAGTGAGGAAAAATACTTGTTGAGGTCAGTTAATGAAAAGCAACGAGACCCACTGTTGATAAAAATGTCACAAAATTAGTAAATCATTCCTATGTCCTCCATCTTCTCTGAGCCTTCATGTGCCCCCGGTTTTGGGTCGACGTTTGGGGCTCAGGACCCCGGACAGCACCCTGAAATCAAGGGAGCTGGTTGGATTTTAAAGGAGATTTGGGTTAATGTCAGAGTTCCAAGTAACACCCCCAATGAAAGAAGACTCCGAGGCTTGAAGGTTCCTCAAAGTTCCATTTTATTAGAGATGTCACATTGGCACATCTGGGAAAACCCGAATCTGAAAGTTTCCAAATTTTCCCCACCCAAAGGAAAGCCCAAGTTCCTGCCCAGCACCCACATGTCCATCATATGGTCCAATCAAAGCACCGCGCCAACTGGAGATGCCTTCCAGCCACACCCCTCCAGGTGCAGAGCAAGATGTCCTTGACTCTCTGAGAAAGGAATGTTATTATGACTATATATCTTACCCCTGCTCCATACAATCCCCCCTCCCAGTTTCCCACAGCCGTAAATGTGGCAGGCCTGAAGGCCCAATGCAAAAGATGCTTCCAGGCCTGACATCCTAATAATAAGGATAATCAAAATATGAAAATTCAGCTGAGGATAATTTGGATCCTTCACTTTTATGCTAATGAGACCAAAAATGGCCTGTCTAAGTGAGAAGTACTGAACCCACTTGAGAAGAAAGTTAATTGAAGTCATTCATAATCAGTAAAAACAAGCTTTGGCTTCCTCAGGCTCTCTGTCCATGGATGGCATTGCTTTAGCCAAATGTAATTCAGCTGAGAAAACAATTTGCAACCATTTTTGATTGAACCCTGAAGCCAGTTTAGTCAAAGTGTGCCAGGGGTAGGCTGCTGGGGGTGTTTGGGAGAACCTCTAGCTAAGATTCTGTGCAGTTCGGAGAACCCCCAAATCCTCTGCCCCACCCAGGAGTCCCCATGTGGCCTGTTTTGGATGCAGATCAGTGCAGGGCACACACAAAGGCTCAGGGAGGGTGAAAAATGGGCCTACCGGAAGTTTGGGAAGAGGGCCTCCAGAGCCTGGGGAGACCGTTTTCACCCTCCCAGAGGCTCAAGGAAAGCCTCCGGAATCCAAGGAGGGCGACCCCCCCCGACATAGTACAGAAGGCCAACTAGGCCACGCCCACCATGGCCACACCCAGCCAGCAACCAGGCAGAGAACCCCTTGCTAAAATTTTTGAAGCCCACCCCTGAAGTGTGCTAAGAGCAGATCTCAAACTGTTCAGCAATTTCACTAAAGCTTTAGCCATGGAGATCTAGACAGACACCTATAGCTCTGGGACTTCAGGATGCCAATTGCTGGTGTGGCAAAGCCCTCAAATTAGAAATGTATTTATGAAACAAATTTATATAGCTGCCCAATTCACACACAGTAATCCACATGTTTCTGTGTTAGGATGCAAAATATTTGCAGGCTTCAGAGACAGAACAAGCCATTCTTCAGGGGAAGAATGAAGTTTAGGGAAAGAAAAATTGAATAGACAGATAGGAGGATATGAAAGAATTAGGTATCTAGTCCCCAACCATTTTACCTCCATTTGATTGCTATTATAAAAGTTAGCCTCTATTTATATATATATAAAAACCTCTACCGAAAAGAATGCATCTGAGTTTCCCTTGTAGGTTGAACCTTAGCCTTGGATTTTAATTCCCTTTCAAACCTTCCCATTTTACTTGTTGCCATTGTGTAAGACTAGCCATAAAGCAACAATGGCATATTAAATATTGTTTACTCTTGCAAGAACAGTAGTTTAGATTTATTTTAGCCAGTTCCAGAAAATGATTGCCCAATGAGATAAAATAAGCAAAGCAAAAGTCAATTTAAAACAGAGTTTAATTGCTAAAAAGCATAGTTTGGAAACAGGCTCTGGTGGATATGCAACTGAGAAATATTGGACAGGGCAATGTATAAACTGACTCATTTTCAACATGCAAAGGAGATTATTGCAAAAATGTCACAGTGACTTTGTAATTGTAACAGAAAAGCGGGGAAGTTATAACTTATAGTAATTAGATACAGTACTCTGCAGAAAGGTGCAGAGAAAGACAAGAAAAATGACATTTCGTAAATTAAATATGCCATAGCTGAATTTATAGAATCCTAGCAATGGAAAGAAGTCTTGGAGCCAGTCAGTCCAACAGCTGTTAAGTGCAGAAATCCAAATTAAGTTCTACTAATCTCCCGGCTATGGCCTTCTTTCTTAATGATCTCACTAAATAAATTAGAACACAGAATAAAGTTGGAAGGGACCTTGGAGGTCTTCTAGTTCAACCCCCTGCTCGAGCAGGAGACTCTACATACCAATGGCTGCCCAGTCTCTTCTTGATTAAGCAAAGCATTAATCACATGCAGCAAATGTCAGCTTCAATTTGATAGAAAATACATTGGAAATTCTTTTCAAAGAATAGAGTATTCATGGTGAAATTCTCATCAGGATGCTTCTTATGATGTTGTTGTTGCATTTGCATAGGGATCAAGAGATCAAATTATGTATGAAAGTTCTGTCTTAGGCAGCATTCAGCATCTCTGGCTTCTCATCTATCCATCACATCCCAAGGTAAACACAGTGAAGGACAATGAATCTCGGCATTTTCTTGGTGTTAGCTCAGGGTTGAACTGTGGGGTCCTTGGTGCTCTCTGAACTTGGTTGTCGCAGACCTTTTTTTACCCAGCTAGGTAACATCATCAGTGATAGAAGTGAGTAGGTCTTGCTGTCTTTTTATATATTAGTGGTTTGTCCTGTCAGTGTTTGTGGGAGTGTTCCCCACCCCTAAACCACCCAAACATCCACACAACAGACCAAGTAATACTGTCCAACAGCTCACTGATGGTGGCCCTTTAGTTCATTGTTGAGTGCAATTATAGCTCTGGGATAAAAACTATTCAGAAAACGTGTTGGTCTGAGTTTTAATTGTCTGTATCATTTGCCAGAAGGCAACAGTCCAAAAAGATTGTAAGCAGGATGGGAAGAGTCTCTGAGAATGTTATGCAACTTCCTCAAACAGCGAGATTCAAAGATGTCGTCCAGGGCTGATAGCTGGAGCCCGATGATATTTTGGGCAGTTTTAATGGTTCTCTGTAGAGCATTTTTGTCTGCTACAGAGCTGCTCCCATACCATGCAAGAATGCCGTATGTCAGGACACTCTCAATGGTGCTGCGATAGTAGGACAGAAGTAGATGCTGAGATAGATTTATCTTCCTGAGCGTTCTCAGAAAGTACAGCCTCTTCTGTGCCTTCTTCACAAGCATGTTAGCATTCATAGTCCACGAGAGGTCTATACTAGATGATGTTATCTAGTTAGGTAATGAAACATCCGCAAGAAAACAAGGACCTCACAAAATATGATCCAGGTTGACTGAAGTTCTGAACTGGCTGAATTCCTCAACATAGTAAGCCAAAATCATATAATGGCTTAAGGTATTGCATGAAGCCTTCCAACTATGGTTTTTTTCAGGTGACCATGACTTAATATGATGGGTGAATCATCTTAAAAAGTAATATGCAACCCTGTTCTTACATAATCAGTTTTTCTAAAGGCGTGGCTTTATATCTGCATAATGACTATATTTTCCTCTTGTTACAAATAGTTGCAGTTAATTCAAACCAGGAGCGAGAAGGGAAACGAAAAAGGAAAAAAGTCCACCTCATTTCTACATTGCTGTCTTGTTTTTTTGTTTTCCTTTTCCTGTCCCAAAAGCCAGTAGATCTGAGGTTGTCCCATCACTGCTTGGGGCTGACGCTGCATCTTTTTTAAAGATGTAAACAGCTCGAAAGCTTGTATAAGCCGGATCCTAGTCAAGCATTTTGCTAACCAAACTTTAATTTGTTATTATTTTGGCATCTGCCTGTGTCTTTTGTGCGACCGTGTGAGGTGGCTATGGAAATGCACTGCTGTTGTAGACAAAATAACGGACTGGGCAAGCTCTTCAATGCAGGAAAGAGTTTATTGCGCAAGGTTCAAACAGTCCAAAGACAAGAAAAGGGTCTGAACACCGATGGCTTCTTCTGGCCATGTATTTATACAGTTTAAAGGCAAAATTATTACAGAGAATGATGCATTTCACACGTAGAAGCTACCCTTTAATCTATCTCTAGGAAAGACATAACAGCCCTGTTCCCACAGGCTCAGGTTTCCAGCTCCGGAGCTCAAGACATAATAAAAGGAGATAAGGAGCTCAAAGGCACCTCACAAACAGTAAAGAGGACAGTAAGGAAAGCAGTATTTCTTCTCTAGAATCTACATGACATTTGGGGTGCAATAAACATTAAACAACAGGATGTATCTGTTTAGGGTCAGTTTGCCCTTTTACAATTCTGTACCTACGTCAAATACCGTTTGTCATCTCAGCACCTTGGCACGGAAGAGGCACTTCTGTCTTGACCAAAGATTTGGATTTCTAATATTTGAGTTTTATCCCAATATCGAATCTTAGCCTGGCTCACTTTGACAGTGGAACATTCCATCTTCTGCCACTAACAAACCCTGCCTCCACACACACACTTCTATGCCACCTTGCCTGTTGTACTGTGAGGGGGGTTCAATAGAGCTGTGTGGTGTGAGGGAAGGAAACTTTGACAAGTTCATTGCAGCCAAATCAAAGTGAGTTTTTCGGTGGTTGCTAGGAGCTGAAACCCAGCAGCCTCTGGAGGGCCATCTCTTGATCATACCTGATGTGGAGGCTAGCAGAAGCAAAGGACCTCAAAGAGTACGCTCAAATCCAGATTCTCATTCTCCAAAACATTTATGGATGTTATGATCACGATCCCTTTTGCTTCACATTTTCCGGTTTTTTCTGCATCTGAAAATCCTCTCTAGCATGGGAATAAAAGATATAGATTAAACTCATACAACACACATGATAGCAGTGTTCCAATATCTCAGGGGCTGCCATAAAGAAGAGGGGAGTCAACCTATTCTCCAAAGCACCTGAAGCCAGGACAAGAAGCAATGGGTGGAAACTAATCAAGGAGAGAAGCAACTTAGAACTAAAGAGAAATTTCCTGACAGTTAATCAGTGGAACAACTTGCCTCCAGAAGTTGTGAATGCTCCAACTGGAAGTTTTTAAGAAGAGATTGGATAACCATTTGTCTGAAGTGGTGTAGGGTTTCCTGCCTGGGCATGGGGTTGGACTAGAAGACCTCCAAGGTCCCTTCCAACTCTGTTATTCTATTCTATTCTATAAGCATTGTTTGCATAATGTATGAAGCAGTCATAGAAAGAAAGGGAGACGTGCATTATTCCATTTTGTAGATTTTCTCCAAAGAATATAATGGAACCTGTTCTTCAATAAAATGTTAAGTTTCTTGATTTAAAGTTCAATTCAAATGCTATTTTAACTTTTAAACCCTTCTTGGAATTGTTTCTCAGATTCTTTTTAACTTGTTCTCTCCTGTGTTATCTGCTTGATCACTGATAATGTCACTTTAGGGATACCTTTTGAACAAGCTAAAAAAGACGGTTTGACTGTGGTTTCCTCCAACTTTAAAATATTCTCCTTCCTGGGAAAGCTCAGTAGTGCTTCCTTGTTTTAGGAAAGGGAAAAAAGTCAGGCATTTTTTTTTAGTGTTTATACCTACAGAAATTGTAGAGTGGTATTTATTAAGGGGGAAATCCAAAATTTTTCCCTACCGGTTCTGAGGGCATGGCTTGGTGGGCATGGCACGGGAAGGATATTGTAAAATCTCCATCCCCACCCCACTCCAGGGGAAGGATATTGCAAATTCTCCATTCCCACACCACTCTGGGGCCAGGCAGAGGTGGTATTTGCCAGTTCTCCAAACTACTCAAAATTTCCACTACTGGTTCTCCAGAACCTGTTAGAACCTGCTGGATTTCACCCCTGGTATTTATATTCCTGATTGGGATTTTGCTCTGATTCTACTTTCACTTTTTTAAAAAAGAAAATACTTATTATGTATTATGAGGTTTTATTGCTCAAAATTTATGCTGGAAAATTTTGGCGGTTCTAATAATTTTACATGCATTAATGAAATACATAAATAAGTAAATACATTTGTAACCACCTTTTCCTCAACTGAAACTTTCCAGATACTTTTGGTTTATTATTTTGATTTATTTTCTGTGCATTTGCCTGACGACTCTAACATTCTCAGGAAGTACTGAAGTTTGTTGAGATCATGTCTACTTTGGCTTCCTTCTTTCCCGCCTATCAATCTTTTTGTTGGTGCATCTGTTTCATACAGGAATCCGCTACCAAGAACTCGTGGTTGGCATTCCTAAAGAAGTATATAAAAATGAAAAAAGAGTAGCCCTTTCTCCTGCTGGTGTCCAAGCTTTGGTGAAGCAGGGCTTCCATGTGCAAGTGGAGCATGGAGCAGGTGAAGAAGCCAAGTTCTCAGATGATCAGTACAAAGAGGCAGGAGCCAAAATCGGGGATATGAAAACCGTGTTTGGATCCGATATCGTTCTAAAGGCAAGAATGAAATAAAACTGCCAGGTCTGGTAGGCAAGATTATTTAACTGCTGGACTGATGGATGGATGGATGAATGGACAGGACTTTTGAACTTCTCCATTCAAAACTGACTCTGGGCAAGTTGCATACTCTATTTACATGAATAAAGTTGAAAATGATGAGAGAGAGAGAGAGAGTTTAGTGTAGTGGTTAAGGTACTGGCCTAGAAACCAGGAGATGGTGAGTTCTAGCCCTGCCTTAATTATGAAAGCTCGCTGGATGGTTTCGGCCAATCAGAGGAAACTGTGACTCCTAGTCCCACCTTAGTCATGAAAGCTGGCTGGGAGGTTTCGGCCATTCAGAGGAAACTGTGAGTTCTAGTCCCGCCTCAGTCATGAAAGCTGGCTGGGTGGTTTCGGCCAATCAGAGGAAAATGCGAGTTCTACTCCCGCCTCAGTCATGAAAGTTGGCTGGAGGTAACCTGGGGTCAATCACTCTCTCTCAGGCCAACCCACCTCACAGGGTTGTTGTGGGGAAAATAGGAGGAAGAAAGTATTAGGTACTCTATGTTCGCTGCTGTGAGCTATTTATAAACAATAATAAAGATGAGATAAAAATCAAATAAATAAATACCGTGTGAAATACAGAATACATCATCAGAGACGAATACGGCTTTGAATTTATGAAACACCAGATTACAGGAAAGAAGAGTTCACAACATTCCCACCCTTGAGTTAGGATTATTCCTTTATTTCTCCAAGCCATCAGGCAGTTTTGAATTAATATCTTAGCCTTATCCAGCGTGACAATTTTGTGAATAGTGGTATATGACTTAGCGCAATGTAGAAACTCAGCCAATCGTATATTCCAAGAAACCACGATTAAGCATAGCATAGCAGAGTGTAATAGCTGGGTTCAAAATAATATTCAAATATTTGGCTGGCATTTATCAGCAATAAATAGCAAGAGCCTTGGTGGTGCAGCAGATTAAAGCGCTGTTAAGTAACACCAGCTGCCTGCAATTACTGGAAGTTCAAATCTCACCAGGCTCAAGGTTGACTCAGCCTTCCATCCGTTCGAGGTATGTAAAATGAGGACCCGGATTGTGGGAGCAATAAGGTGACTTTGTATAAAAAAGAACACCGCTGGGAGGGGGAGCGAAAGCCCTACTAAGCAGGTATATACAAAAGTATGAAGGCTATTGCTTAATGCATTGTAAGGCACCCTGAGTCTCCGGAGAAAGGGCGGCATATAAATCAAACCAATAAATAAATAAATAAATAAATAAATAAACAAATAAGAGTGAAAATATGGAACAAATGTTGAAATATGGGCTAGCAAAGAGGTGTAAATCTCAGTGGTGTGAAGAATTGATCACAAAAATCCAAAGCGGAAACGAAATTTCTACTAATTGCTGACCCAATAATTATGATTTTAGTGGCTGCAAAGTATAAAGTAAACAGGGATTGGATTCCTGGTTCAATAAATCATAATAAGTTGGGTTTTGAACAGTAGTTTAGACTATATGTCATGGTTTGTGATCTATAATAGGGCCACATTATGTGTATGAAGTGGTCACGAGAAAGAAAAACTGTAGCCTAGTCCTCCCTTTGGCACATGGTTTGCATGTGCATGGAATTTTCTTTCTTTTAACAAAGCAGTGAAATGTGGGATTTATTCTCTCAAAGGTCAGAGCTCCAATTTTTAATGAACAGTTGGGAATCCATGAGTCCACCTTACTCAAGGAGAAAGCGGTTCTGGTCAGCTTTATCTATCCAGCGCAAAATCCAGATCTCTTAGAGAAGCTTGCTCAGCGCAAAGCCACCGTCTTAGCCATGGACCAAGTTCCTCGGGTCACAATCGCTCAAGGGTATGACGCCTTAAGTTCAATGGCCAACATTGCAGGGTGAGTCCACCAGTGGTGGGATTCAATTTTTTTTTTACTCCTGGTTCTGTGGGCGTGGCTTGGTGAGTGTGGCATGGCTTGGTGGGCGTTGCTTGGTGGCCGTGGCAGGGGAAGGATACTGTAAAACCTCCATTCCCTCCCCACTCCAGGGGAAGGTTATTGCAAAATCCCCATTTCCTCCCAATCAACTGGGACTTGGGAGGCAGAGATTAGATGGGAGTGGGGCCAGTCAGAATTTTTACTACCGGTTCTCCAAAGTACTCAAAATTTCCGCTGCCGGTTCTCCAGAACTGGTCAGAACCTGCTGAAACTCACCTCTGATGTAGGGACATGAGGAATGGGATCGTATAAAAGTGAGGGCAGCTGTGACTGTGTGATAGAAGTCCCATCTTTTTCTACATGCATCAAAAATAGATGTCGATAGGTTTGGGACTTCAACTGTGAAGTCCCAGATGTTCTCTTGACTTCTTCTTTATTCCCTTCTCTCGCATGAGCTCCTTAGGAACGGAGTTCTTTTTCTTGTCATCCTTGTTCAATTATAAGATGCTGCATTTCTCCCAAACCTCATATTTACAATTTCATCTTCTCTGATCTAAGGAGAATTAATTTCTGGTATCTCAAATGTGGGAAACCTCAAGGGGGGTTATAAAAATATATATAAACCCAGTAGTGGAAACTCAGGCAAGTGCCGTGTTGGAAACATCCTAAACATGGGAAATTCTCAATAGTCTTATTTCTTATATTTGGTTCTTACTTAAGAGAGAGAGAGAGAGAGAGAGAGAGAGAGAGAGAGAGAGAGAGAGAGAGGGAGGGAAAGAGAAAAGTTTAAGATGGATTAGAAAGAATAACACTGGAGAACCAGAAGACCATACTCCATCCAAATGTTTCCTGGGAACCACAGAGCTCTTCTTATTCTTTGGTTGCTTACAGTAGCTTCTCTGAGGCCAATTCTCTTTTGGCTGGAGCCCAGGGGTGCCCAGGGTTCTACTTACCTTTACTACTGGTTCACAACGGGGCTGTGTGCACGCTCTTCTGTGCAAGAGGGGTTGGTGGATGGAGCGTCCCACCGGTTTTACTACCAGTTCTATAGAACCGGTGCAAACCGGGGGCAACCCACCACCGCTGGAGCCCAAGTTCTCCCAACTAGATGTGTCTCTTGGGCCATCCATTGTGGAGTTAGCATTGTTTTCTGCCCTGGAGCACCTATATACATCTGTCTCCTGTGTTCATTGAAATCTCATGAGAACATTTATGAGGACACCAAAATCTCAGGATCAGATCAGGAGAGCTCCAAATTTTAAAACATTATTGTGAGAGTGAGTAGTTGTGTTGGGGTTCTGGTGCCTGCCATATACCACTGCCAATCTTTGATTAATTTTTCATTTCATCCAAGAAAGACTAGACTCACATAGGTTCTCTCCAGATAGACTTGGACAACAGCTTCCAGAAATTCCAGCATTTCTGGAAGACACTCAGTTGGAGTAAGTTATGCTAACAGTAACCACACAGTTCTTAAATACCACCTTAATAAAACAAACATTACACAATTTGACTTCATTATTTTTAAATCCAGAGCAGATTCAAAACAACTGGGTAATTAAATCATCTGGATGTATTAGTTTCCAGCCTAGTTCTATCACATTTGTTCTGGAAGAGGCTTCGTGGTCTTTTGCTAGAACTGTATCTCATCTTGTTTGGTATCAACCCAAACTTGCTGAGAGATGGGTGGCTGATTCTAACATCTCTGACGTCTGCTTTTGGTCATGCCAAAACAAGATCGGGGGTTTTACTGCCTTTTGAAATGTCTTTCCTTCTGTGATTCACATTCAAGTTACGGTTACTAAAGCAAATCAAACGAGAATTCCAGACATCTCTTACAAACCCACCAACTATAGCTGGGTTGAGTAATGTGAACTAGATTCCACAGCAGATCAAAACAATAGAACGTCTTGTGACCTTAAAGATGAACAGATGTATTATGTGTGGGCTCTAGTACACTTACACTTTTTGCCACTATAAATCAGTTTTAGAAAACCATAAGACTCGGTGGCTGCAATGAGCTAATGAGATTGCTCTCCGGTTTCTGCCATGAAATGTGTTTTTAGGTTTGGCATGAACTTCACATACCAACCTGGCTTTCTTTTCCATTATGGTCTTTTCATGCAGGCAAAACTCATCTCGTAGACAAGACAAATGAAAGGTTTTATAAAAATAACACTGTGATAATTAGATCCTGTTTGAAGCAACAAGTCTGAAATAGAGTCCTTAGGCCAGGCTTCTCCAGATGGATGCTGCCCGGAATTGCTGAGAGGTGTAATAATAATACATCTGAAAAAAACAGGATGGGCATCATTGGACTCATTCACATGCCATATTGATCTATAGCTGTACATCATCAATATGCTGGCTGGGGAATTCTGGGAGTTGAATTCCACTCATTTTAAAGTGGTGGAAGTTGAGAGACACTTATCTATAGCTTGCTTAATTAAGTCTTTTTCAGTCAACTCAAGGCAGTCAACCTTACTGGATCTGCTGACATTACAGACTGGATCTGCTGGATCTTACAGACATTAAAAAATGTTATTTGGTTAAAGCTTAAAAATACAAAGGTGAAAACATAATACAGTCTGAGAAAAAATATTTTTTAAAAAAGTGCAAAAAAGAAGAAAAGGGGAATTAATTGGTAAAAAAAGTAAGGAAAAAAATATATGTAAAGAAATTATGTCCCCCTTCATCGAGACAGGTAGAAACAATTTTAGTAACTTAACCACTTTCCCTAACATTTCAGCCAAAGATCTCTTCACCCCATATCTCATCTCATCAACAAATAATCAAGCCCCATTATTCAACCCCATTATTCAGCAAAAGTTTATTAAAAGTTATCAGAAATAACATTTATACTTTAACTTTAAATAAATTAATTTCACATTCATTTCCCTTATACAGTAACTTACCATTTTCTTTTTAAAAAATCCCTTCCTCCTATAACTTATCTATATTTATTTGTCCCCTTTAGCTATTAAAACATCAGTCAGGTTGATTTCTATGTCCTGTGTAACATCTTTGCCCATATAATAATAATAATAATAATAATAATAATTTTATTTCTATACCGCCCTTCTCCCGAAGGACTCAGGGCGGTGTACAGCCTATTTAAAAAATATCATTCTTTTAGCCTGCTATTTTTAAATCCATATCCCAAAGTGCCTGATTATCTGTTGTATCTTCTTCAGTCTCCTCCTTTAAAGCCAATGTTATAGTAGCATACAAGTTTAAGAGAATGTTCTGAGTACACTGTTGACAGATAGCAACAGCACTTAGACTTATATACCACTTCAAGGTGCTTTCCAGCCCTCTCTAAGTGGTTTACAGAGTCAGCCTATTGCCCCCCAACAATCTGGGTCCTCATTTTACCCACCTCGGAAGGATGGAAGGCTGAGTCAACCTTGAGCCGGTCAGGATCAAACTGCTGGCAGTTAGACTGCATTCTAACCACTGCGCCACCATGACTCATATCATATTTACATATATCATATATACAATATCGTATATATCATATCATATCAATCTCCGATATCCTTGAATAGTCAATGGGGCAAGATGGATTTGCTTATTGACTATGTGATTCACTTAACAAATGCAGTCACTCACTTAATACTCGTGGCAAAAAAGATTGTAAAATTGGGCGCAATTCATCTTGCTTAGCAATGGAAATTCTGGTCATAAGTATGAGAACTATCTGTATACAAAAGGAGCAATTCCTTTCTTAAATCATTGATCCCCTTAGTCCTGCGTGCAGCGAAGAAGAAAACATTATACTGATTTTCCGGAGATTGTTTATGTTGGATTCGTGATACCTGGGTATCTTGGGTTGTACATTTTCTTTGTGTGCTTTCAAACATACCTTCCCTTCTTTGCTTCCAATTAAAAAGTTTGCTTACTGCTTAAAAACAAAACGAGATGTAATCATTTTGTTTTCTAATCCAAAACAAGTATCTTTCACTAATTCATAACATCCAACATTCGGAGGGAGGGAGGGGGGGAGGGAGGGAGGGAGGGAGGAAGGAAGGAAGGAAGGAAGGAAGGAAGGAAGGAAGGAAGGAAGGAAGGAAGGAAGGAAGGAAGGAAGGAAGGGTGCCATCTAACACAAGCTGGTCTTGAATCTTTCCAAAATGCTGTGCAGACCTTTTAAGCCACAAAATAAATCCACTTCATTTTTCTCTTGGAACATCAGGATCCACTAACCAAAATAGAGCCAGGTACGCAATAATGGCTCAAACAAATGTTCCAAAAACAAAAATTAAGGAACGGGATGCTCAGCCTAAGAATGTAGGAATCAGCACCACAACTAAACAAAAAGATCCTTTAACTGGAAAAAAAAAATCTACTATGACAAACTGGGAGAAAAACATTCTCCCCAATGAACATAATGTAATTTGAGAAGTGGAGAAAACATTTACTATGGTCAGGTTTCTGGATTAGAAGATCCCACCTGCACTCTACTGTTGCATACCCTCTGCTACCTTAGCTATTTCTTTCTTAATTTTCATGTATTTATTATCTCACTGTCCTAATCTTTTATAGTGTTGTTTTATTGTAAGCCACTCAGAGTCGCATGACTGCGAGGTCGGCAGCAAATACATTTAATAAATAAGTAAATAATAAATAAATAAATTTATTAAATTTGTATGCCGCTCATCTCGCAATTTGAGGCGACTCTGGGCGGCTTACAACATAAGAAATGTCCTTTGATTAGGCATTTATTGGGGTGTAACAAGCAATGGTATGAACTGTGAGGGCATGGTGGTGGTGATGATGATGATGATGATGACGATGATATCCATCTATGCCTTCTCAGCTAACAAATAAAGGCAATTTTTGTTTTTTTGTTTTACTGACGAATTATTTATTTGTTGGAGATATTTAGTTGCCATGGTTGGTCTAAACAGTCCTATATTTTTTTTGTCTACCGTGTTTCCCTGAAAATAAGACCCTGTCTTATATTTTTTTGAACCCTGAAATAAGCACTTGGCCTTATTGCCATGCACTCAAAAGCCAGATTGGGTTTATTATCAGGGGAGGTCTTATTTTGGGGGAAACAGGGTATTAGTTAATTGAGTCTGTTGTTATTTATTTCAAATGCCTGCTGTGTTAGCAGTTCCAATGTTTTTTCTCTTTCGTCCTTTTTCTTTTTCCTAGGTACAAAGCTGTTGTTCTCGCAGCCAATCACTTTGGAAGGTTTTTTACTGGGCAAATCACTGCTGCAGGAAAAGTACCTCCTGCAAAGGTAGGGTTCATGACATGGTTTTCTGAAACACTATTACTACCTTTTGAAATGAATTCAAAGACATCTTGAAGAAAGCCATTTCATCTCCTAAAGAAGACAGCTTTTATAGCTTCCCTTCCCTTCCCTTCCCTTCCCTTCCCGTCCCGTCCCGTCCCGTCCCGTCCCGTCCTGTCCTGTCCCTTCCCTTCCCTGTCTGTCCCTTCCCGTCCCTTCCCTTCCCTTCCCTTCCCTTCCCTTCCCTTCCCTTCCCTTCCCTTCCCTTCCCTTCCCTTCCCTTCCCTTCCCTTCCCTTCCCTTCCCTTCCCTCTTATGTCTGTCTGTCTATCTCTGTCTGTTTATTTGTCTATCTTCTGTCTATGTCTGTCTGTCTGTCTGTCTGTCTATCTATCTATCTATCTATCTATCTATCTATCTCTGTCTGTCTGTCTATCTGTCTATCTATCTTCTGTATATATCTGTCTATCTATCTATCTATCTATCTATCTATCTATCTATCTATCTATCTATCCCTCCCTCCCTCCCTCCCTCCCTCCCTTCCTTCCTATAAAATCACATTGTATATGATGCATCGATTAATAGAAATGTTTTATTCTGGTCTGTTATAAATACATTAACAAGCCCAATTGTGACTTCTTTTGTTTTCCTTCCTAGATGCTGATCATTGGTGGAGGGGTGGCTGGCTTGGCTGCGGCTGGAGCAGCGAAATCAATGGGAGCCATTGTTAGAGGATTCGATACCCGGTAGAGTAACTCCATGAGTCCTCAGCCTGCTTCTGTTGTAAAGAAAAACAGGATACAAATCCTAAAAGGACATCGAAAAGTATATTTTTCTGCCCTCGTTAACTCGTTGCCTAGAATGAACCATCCGACTTAAATAGGGTTGAATCTAACGTTGATTAGGAATTTTCAAATATGTGTCTACTTTAATGCACATTAGTTTTGCTTACTCTTATTTGTATGTTGTGAGCCTTCCAGACAGTCCTCTGGGAGAAGGAACAGTGGGATATAAACTAAAAGTAGCAATAATAATGATGCTAGCTGAAAACTAACTACCCATTGCAAATTCAAGGAATTTTACAGAGCATCTGCTAGCACGTTACTCAAAGGTCAGAATGTGATGCTTGGACTGAAAAGCAGTTATATGCTCTTGATCTTCGCTCTGAAAAGTATCCAAGCTAGTGATTACTGTGAAATTCTCCTTGCTTCCAGCCCTGCAGCTTTGGAGCAGTTCAAATCCCTCGGTGCAGAACCTTTAGAAGTCAGCGTTGCAGAAACGGGAGAAGGTGTTGGAGGTTACGCGAAAGAAATGTCGAAAGAGTTCATAGAGGCAGAAATGGCCCTCTTTGCTAAACAGTGCAAAGAGGTGGACATTGTTATTAGCACAGCTCTTATTCCAGGTACCGTACAATTTTATCACCGTTACAGATATTCCCTGACTTACAATCGCACTAAAATTTATGACTTGTGACCGTTTTCCCACGGTTAACAACTCTTACAAGCTCTCCCCATTGTCACATGATTAAAATTCAGATGCCTAGCAACCGGTTTCGTATTTATGACGGTTGCAGTGTCATGTGATCCCCTTTTGCGACCTTCTGACAAGCAAAGTCAATGGGGAAGCCAGATTCACTTAATGTTGTGGCCTGTACACGGCCTGTGCGGCTGGTGGCTGATTCGGACAGTGAGGAGGCTGGTGTGGTGCTGTGCCAGCACCCTGTGCAGCTGGCACTCGAATCGGACAATGAGGCTGGAGAAGATGTGGTGCCAGAGGCGGGGATTCAGCCAGGGCCTTCAGAACCTCCAGAAGCTCCCTTAGGTGAAGAGAACGAAGAGGAGGAGCCTCTTCTCGATGCACGGGCATGCAGAGCTGTCAAAAGGCAAGAGTGGCTCCTCAGGGGGAGGTCTCCTCAAGAGTAAGGCTTGGGGCTAATTGGCCACTCCCTTAGCCTATTTAAGGAGGAACGCCGACTGAAGCAATTTGCAGGGAACAACTTGTTCACTCTTTTTCGTGCCTTGATCATTGTTCTTTGCAAATTGCTTCTGGGCTTTCTGCCAACCATAGTAAGATTAAGATTATTTATTCTTTGGATTCTTGCAGGCTATTAAGAAAGTTTAATTAACAGCCTTTGTTTGAAAAAACATACTGATTTTATTTCAGTAAACTAAGGTTTGTACAGACTTTGTGTGTGCTGCCTTCTTTGGGGTCCGTAGCTGGGGCAGAACACTTAACCGTGTTACTTGCTTAACAGCTGCAGTGATTCACTTAACAACTGTGGCAAGAAAGATCATAAAATGGGGCAAAACTCACTTAACAACTGTTTCACTTTAACCCTTTTGGGCTCAATTGCGGTTATAAGTTGAGGACTACCTGTACAGAGATCTTAGCAGTCTATGCTTCTAATAAAAAAGCCCAACATTTGGTTTCTTATGTTGTCATGAGTGTCAAGCAAGCCAAATCTGTTATTTTGTGAAGGCTCTGCAAATAGATAGAAAATGTAATGATTGTGTGGGTTTTATTTTCCTGATCTTGAGATATGCATCCTGCAGAGTTTTGGAGATTCAGCAGACAATGGTAGTCCTACTGCTAGTTGCCATCTCAATGAATTATAGAAATAGGTAGGAATTGTTGAGCCTAAACTGACCCTTGCAAGTATAATCCAGATAATCCTGAGGTTTTGTTGGCATCTGCTCAAGCTTTTTTTTTTTTAAGAAACATTGAGTTCCCATCTTTCATTACTGTTCTTGCCATTTGTAACAGGGAAAAAAGCTCCAATCTTGATCACTAAGCCTATGGTGGAATCCATGAGAGATGGTTCCGTAATAGTAGATCTTGCTGCAGAGGCTGGTGGCAATGTTGAGACCACCCATCCTGGAGAACTTCACATGCATAAGGTTTGCACAGGAGAGTCTGTTTGAAATATTTTGTTCCCTTGACAGAGATATTATTTTGCTCTTCTCCAAAGCAGCAGAACATCACACGTAGATCTTCTTAGCTACACTAAGCATCTTAAGGTCTGGGTTTTGAATAAGATCAGACATGGGCTGAACCCACTATGCGTTATCCTAGCCCAGGAAAGACCTCCCTTCAAATGAAATTATGCATTTATTATCTTGTCACAGCTTTATGATTTAAGATATTCCTAAAATCAGACATTTTTGGCTTATTCAACAAACTATAGTTCAAAGAACTACGGCTGTCCTAGAAACCTATGGCCTTTACAGAAGTTTTGTATTTATGAGCATTAGTGCAACTAAATTATGAAACTCTTCTGCACTACAGTGACCTAGCTTGTTTCCGGTCTCCAGGGGCCTCCGGAGCCTGGGGAGGCTGTTTTTGCCCTCCTGGAGACTCAAGGAAAGCCTACGGAGCCCAGGGAGGGCAAAAATGCCCCCCTCCCCCGTGGTGCAGGAGGCCGACTAGGCCACACCCACCATGGCCACACCCACCCAGCGACTGGGCAGAGAACCCCTTGCTAAAATTTATGAAGCCCACCCCTGAGTGACAGGTACAGTTAACTGAATTTACGGTGCCTTTAAGGGGCACCATTTGCAATGGTAAAGTTCCCTCAGAATTTAGGGTTATAACTGAAGGCAGGAGAAGAAGCAACGGATGGAAACCAATCAGAGAGAGAAGCGAACTAAAACTAAGGAGAAATTTCCTGACAATTAGAACAATTAATCAGTGGAACGACTTGCCTCCAGAAGTTGTGGGTTCTCCCATCACTGGAGATTTTTAACAAGAGTTGGACAACCACTTGTCTGAAATAGTGTAGTGTTTCGTACTTGAGTAGGGGGTTGTATTACAAGACCTCCAACGTCCGTCCCGACCCTGTTATTCTGTTCTGCTCAAGGTTTAATTTGTTGAAACAATTGCAAAGGGATATTATTTCTTTCTTCTCCCCACACCACTGAGCAAATAGCACGGCCAGGTTATCTAGCCCCCTCCTTTTACTTCTCAGAGTTTAATTGGAGTGCAGTTAATCTGGGAAGCACAGTGTGTAACTATGATAAGAGCATCAGAAGTCCAAGAGGTGTTTTCAGACTTTTAAAGTATGTTTTGATTTCTTAACTATTGAAATAAGCACCATATGGCCATGGAATGGCTCCCCGCCCCCCCCCCAAGGCCTCCCGGTTTGCTCTGCCATTGGCTCGAAGTCAAAAAGAAAAAGCTTCCACCCACCCACCCACCTCCTTCGAGAGTAAGAGCAAGCTGTTCATGTAAAAAGTAAGAAGTAATTTTGCCCTTAACTTAGCAAAATAAAGTGTCAGCAGAGATCTGATTCACTATCAGTTATAAAGGACACATCAAGTCAAAACTCCTAAAAGTCGTATCAAGGCAATACATGAAAAAGATGTTTTTAAGGGTCTTGTTCATTGCTTTTCCAACCCTCAGGGCGTGGTGCACATTGGTTATACGGATTTGCCAAGCCGAATGGCTACCCAGGCCAGTAGCCTTTACTCAAACAACATCTTGAAGCTATTAAAAGCTATTTCCCCCAGCAAGGAATACTTTTACTTTGAGCCAAAAGATGATTTTGATTATGGGACGATTGATCATGTCATAAGAGGGACTATGGTCATGAAGGTGAGTTATTATTATTTTCCCCCCCTTCTCCTAAAATTCCTTAATGAATGGTTTAACAGAGGCATGCAAAACATCGTAATGGAAGACGGAATCGGGATCTTTTAAGAGAAATTGCAGTTGATTCTACTTGACTTTCGTCTGGAAATTAGCTTTGCAATTGACATCGAAACATGGAGTTTGGTTTCCTCCACTAGAGCATCAGATCTTCTTCCAATCTTCTTCCATCTTCCATCTTGTTTCCATCTTCTTTCAGTTTGCTTTAAATATCACACATACATTTATATAATTATAGACCTAGCTCAGTGATGGCTAACCTTTTCCGGACCGAGTGCCCAAAGTGCATGCACGAGCAAATGTGTGCACATGTGCCTGAACCCCCAAAATGCAATGCGCATGCACCCCCTGCCCTGCATGCATCCCCTGTGCATGCACACATGGCCCACCACACACACCCTGCCCCCCGCGCATGCACACATGCCCCCTGGGACGTGCCCCGTCCCCACACATGAGCGTCAGAGACCCAACAACCAGCTGACTGGTGGGAGGCACACGCATATGCACAGCAAAGCTGAACTGAGGCGACGGCTCGCATGCCCACCGAGAGGGTGCTGCGTGGCACCTGTGGCACGCGTGCCATAGGTTCGCCATCACGGACCTAGCTTGTATATGCACTCAGACTACATTTTAGCCCCGTCGCAAGCCTTTGTAAATTAGTAGTTTACACATTGTCTACACCAGTGGTGAAATTCAATTTTTTTTACTACCGGTTCTGTGGGCGTGGCTTTGTGGGCATGGCAGGGGAAGGATACTGCAAAATCTCCATTCCCACTCCACTCCTGGGGGAAGGATATTGCAAAATCTCCATTCCCAGCCCACTCTGAGACCAGCCAGAGGCGTTATTTACCAGTTCTCCGAACTACTCAAAATTTTTGCTACAGGTTCTCCAGAACCTGCTGGATTTCACCCCTGGTCTACACACTGTTTTTCCCTCCAATTCCAAATCAACTGAAGTGGATCAGTTGAAATCAAGCAACATATAGAAGATTAATTGTAAAGACCTGAAACAACTTCAGCTGATGGTAGAGATCAGAACCACGTTCTCTGAGTCAGCAAAGGGATGCTTTGGGCTAAATTTTAGCTTTTGACCCATCTAGACTCAATCTGTCCACATTGTTCTTCTAACAGCCTCGCAAGAAGATTTGTGACTTTCCATAAATTATTTTTAAGGACTCATCCTAATGTCTCTGCTACAGGAAGGGAGAACGATTTTTCCAGCACCTTTACCTAAAACTTTACCACCTGTTGCTCCAGTTAAGCAGAAGTCCGTTCAAGAACTAGAGGCAGAAAAACAAGCTGCCGTTTCACCCTTTAGAAAAACAATGACCTCAGCTGGAGTATATACAACAGGTATTTCTAAATGTTAAATTCATTCATTCTCTCTCCCTCTCCCTCTCCCTCTCTCTCTCTCTCTCTCTCTCCCTCTCCCTCTCCCTCTCCCTCTCCCTCTCCCTCTCCCTCTCCCTCTCCCTCTCTCTTTCTCTCTCTAAAGTATGGATTCCTCTTTCAAAGTTCATTGTGATACGCATTAAGAGATTTGCTAATACAGGTAGTCCTCGATTTACAACAGTTCATTTAGTGACCATGCAAAGTTCAACGGCACTGAAAAATGTGACTGATGACTGTTTTTCTTCAGCTAAGACCTTTGCAGCATCCCCATGATCAGATACTTGGCAACTGCTTCATATTTATGACCGTTGCTATGTCCCAAGGTCATGTGATCCCCTTTTGCAACCTTCTGACAAACAAAGTCAATAGGGAAGCCAGATTCACTTAATGATCAGGTTACTAACTTATCAACTGCAGTGATTCACTTAACAAGTATGGCAAGAAAAGTTGTAAAAATGGGGTAAGAGTCGCTTAACAAATGTCTCGCTTAACAACAGAAATTTTGGGCTCAATTGTGATCGTAAATTGAGGACTACCTGTACAATCTGTGGGAGATGACCCGGCTAAACCTGAGGGAGGGGTCAAACATGTCATCAGTCTCAAGTCCCTTCGCACCCACAACAGTCCAGCCCACCTTAAGTTCCATTGACTTTTATCCACTGCCAATTTATTTTGACCGTTAGTAGTTCATATTCTTGTAGAAAAACATTAGCATACAATAAACTTATATTTATTCAAACTGCCTGGGCTCCTGATTTCCTACGCTTGACAGAGTCATAGTTAAAGAATGAGAAATCATCTCAAAGGTCTATTAAAACTGTCTGCTACATTGCTGCCTACACTTTAGCCAAGGAGCCCATCCCAGATAGAACTGATAGAGTGGGTTGACTTTGATTAAAACATGAGTGGGTGTGGCATGCTGTTTTCCATCTAGAATTTGCAGCCACATTGGCTCAGTTTACTAATCTTTAACAGTAAGAAAAGATATCAGGTGAGACAAGTGAACAGGCAGAATCTAATGACAAACTGTCAGTTATCTCCTTGTAGGAGTTGATCCTTCCTAAACATGAATGGAAGATTTTATCATCTCGTTATCCTCGGTGCTTCATACCAGAGTTTAGGAAAACTCTGAAGGAAGAATTTTTTCATGCGTAATTAACTTATTGATATCCCCCTAAAATACAGCGATGGCTTTTAGTTCTATCATCCATTTCGGTTAGCCAGGTTCCTAGGATTAAATTTAAAATAAGGTTATGTAAATACAGGGAGTTCAGTTGCATGCAACTCTATAAATATTTTATGAATGTTTGCTCGAAACTCCTTTGAAGTAAGATTGTGTGGGACTGGCAGTTTTAATAGCATTTTCAGGCTGATGTTTAAGAATGGAATTTCTGCATTTAGAGAAAATGCAACTGATTCTTGGTTGGGTTGGAGATAACCTTTGAACAATAGCTCCTTTCTATCGTGTCTTATTTATTTATTTATTTTATTAAATTTCTATACTGCCCTTCTCCCGAAGGACTCAGGGCGGTGTACAGCCAGAAATAAAACCATGACAATATAAAAATTAAAAGCAATTTAAAACAATTAAATAAATTGGCCAAAAACTCTAATAAAACAACCCGTTAAAATAGTAAAATATTATTATTATTTAGGCCAGCCCTGCTTGTTGGAATAATAATGTTTTTAGGGCGCAACGAAAGGTACGCAGGTCGGGAATCCTACAAATCTCTGGGGACAGCTCATTACAGAGGGTAGGGACCCCCACAGAGAATGCTCTCCCCCTAGGGTTGTCAGCCAACATTGCCTAGCCGACAGCACCCGGAGGAGCCCCTCTCTGTAGGAGCATACCGATCGATGGGAGGCTATCGGTGGCAGAAGGCAGTCTCATAGATACCCAAGGGTCATGCTACATGGAAATCTGCTTTGCAGTTTATCAAAAGTGTTCTCAACCGAGGAAAGAGGCGCCTGTTTTTTTCTACTTTTTGATACCAAAGTTTAGATATTATTTTAACTTTTTCTCTTAAGGATAGTCTTGAACTGATTTGATTACTGGATAGAAGTGATACAGAAAGCTAGTTCCAAGGCTGTTGATTTCTCTGACAGATCTTTCCAATCCCTGTAGCTAACCCACACTTCTTAATCAGAGAAAGCCCTTTGGAGGCTATTATAATACCTTTGGGATTAATGAAAGTGGGAAAAAGAGAAATTGCTACTCATTTGAAGAGAGTCTAACGAAAGACAGGACATTCACTCACTTCTGTGGCCTCCTAATTAAATAAAATTGAACAAAAATAATATGGGAAAAATGCAGTGGTTTTGGGCGGGGGAGGAAGGTAAAGCACTGGTTTGTGACCTCCTTAGAGATGTCCTGAATAAACATTCTGTGTGGTACGTATTTATCTTTGCTGCCATATTTTTTTTCCCCTGCAGAATGCACCAGCAGTTCAGGCCAATTTTTAATGCCTTCCTGTTCAGTAATTTTTTTTTATCTGAGTCAGGTTGCCTTACTTTTTTTTAAAAAAAAATCAGCTTCGAGGAATGAGGGAGTGGACAGCAAAATGCTTCAGTGGAAGCTGTAAAAAGGTATTATTCCAACCATATGTTTGAGCACAGTTCTGGTACATTCTTTTCTGAGAACGGGAAAGAAAACCCTGTTTTAAGAACGGAGTGGTCATGCCTTTAGAATGTTGAAAATTCCTGGCAATTAGGCTATGGAAAAGCAAAAACTTTATGATACTTGCAAAAGGCTAATTATACCATCTAAATGAATTAAGGTTAAATTGGATAGATAGATAGATAGATAGATAGATAGATAGATAGATAGATAGATAGATAGAGAATAATTGGATAGACTATTATCTATCTATCTATCATCTATCTATCTATCTATCCATCCGTCTATCCTCTATCTATCTTATCCACCCATCCATCTATCTATCTATCTATCTATCTATCTATCTATCTATCTATCTATCTATCTATCTACCTACCTTTCATCTATCTATCTATTTTAATAAGTTGGTTTTGCAGAACAAAGATATGGACATTTAATTATCCATATTTTATCTGTACATATTTATTTATTTATATTTATTTATTTAGTCATTAAATTTTTATGCTGTCCATCTCCTCTACAAGGTGACCCTCTGCCTCACCTGCGCTTTACCATCCAATTAAAATTTTAAAATATTTTTTCTTGGTATTGAATTGATTTACATGTAGAATTTCCTCAGCATTCATGGATTATGAGTCCGAGTGGTCAGTTTTATATGTGAATAGTCCAACCTAGACTGAATAGTCCAGGATAAAGGAGTAAGGAAAGGAAAGACAACACTGGGTTTAATTTAAATGAATGGGACACTGCTAATTTGCATAATTTCCATACAGTTATTGTATGTCTATCAATTCAGTTATTCTCTTTGGAGAAGCACAAAGGTTCACATCTCCAAATTTGCAAATTAATTACAATTAAAAGTAAAAAAAATCTGGTTGGTTCACCAGATTAGGGTTGTATTGTATCAAAGAATAATACAGGGCAGTCAACCTCATGCTGATTCAGGAATTCTGGGAGTTGAAGTCCACAGGTCATAAAGTCATAGTTGCCCACACCTTCTCCAGATATTGGACTATAGGTCCGATAGCAGCTGGAAAACCCAAGCACTATAGTGAAATGCATCTGGAAGTTGCCTCTTTGGAGAAGGCTGATATATAGGACCCGGAGAAGGTAACTACAGCTTGTTCTCATTGGATGTTGTTGAAATTCCTGTGTGGTCTGCCTCCTTTAACATTTTTCAGATGCTACAATAGAAGCCTTTTCCTCCAAAGCTAGTAACAAAATCAATGGGAACATTGGAGCCGTTTTTCATTTTGTAATTCTTGGGACATTGTTCCTTGAAGGTTTGTTCAAACAACATTTTTGACATGTCTAAAATGTTATTTCTTGGCATTTCCACATCCGGAGGCCAAAGCATTTTGGCACAGGCAAGTTGGCAAAGTGAATTTTAACCAGACAAGTCAACATTTGGCGGGGGGGGAGAAGGAATGCGAATTACATCCATAAAGTCTTCATATCCTTTTTTCCCCCAATGTCTGTTTTATTGCGAACCCAAAACAGAGTTGGACCCTTAACCAGTGGCATCTTCTTTTGGGGGGGAATTGCTTTAAGAATCCTAAATGCTTGTTGTTTTCTTTAGGTCTGACATCAGTTTTAGGACTAGGCCTCATCTCCCCCAATTCTGCCTTTACCCAAATGGTGACAACTTTTGGTCTTGCTGGAATTGTGGGCTACCACACCGTTTGGGGTGTTACACCTGCTCTTCATTCACCTCTGATGTCAGTGACCAATGCAATTTCTGGTACGTCCAACCTTTGCTTTGCTAGTTTTCTGTTTTAATACTTGGTGCAATAATGATCCTAGGTGAGCTTTGTGAATAAAATGAAAACCAAGTTCCTTTCCCCTTAAAGATCTATCAGCCAAGAAGGGCCACTTTCTTTCTTCTTTTCTAGTTGCAATGAGTTCTTTGCCATTGAATCTTTCTTATCTGTAGATTGTTTCAAGGTAGCCCTTATGTTCCAACATCAATAAGTTTCTTTACATTACCAAGTCTTTGAAGGACATTTCAGGGCATCTCACAATTGAGTTTGCTTCATCCTTGTGAGAGTTGTTGATAGTTAAAGATTTTGACGATTATTTTTCTGTCCATGTTGACTCACGCAATCCCACCATGATTTTAGTGATTGAAAAAAACAGCGAAAATTTACCATAACCAGTATAAATTGGGCCATGTTACCATTTTCATAAAACCTAGAGTTCTCAGACTCTAGGTTTATTAATTATGTTAATAATTACATTTTGTAATAATTGATAAGGGAAGTTGCTTGATTTTGCCTTAGTTGTTATGGTTTGCAAACCTGGCTTAGATTTTTAGAAGTTGCGTAAACAATTATGGTTTATTCAATAAATCCTGATTAACCGAAGACATGGCTTAGCATAAAAGTGTGAAACCAGATTTTGAACTAAACCTAGCAGATGCTGGAAAAATAAAGCTGAAATAACTGTAATGTTGAATGTAAAATATTAACATTAAACATTTAAATATTTAAATATTAAAAGATCAGCGGGCAGGAAAAGAAGTAATATCCTGACTGTGAGAACAATTAATCAGTGGAATGTTAGAAGCTGTGGCTGCTCCATCGCTGGAGGTTTTTAAAAATATTAGACAGCTATTTCTACAGAATGATATAGGATAGTGATGGTTAACCTTTTCGGCACCGAGCGCACATGCACGCCGGAGCATCAGAACCTGGAAGAGAACAACTGTCCGGTGCGCATGCACATGACAGAACCAGAAGAGCAACTGGCGACGGTGCATGTGCCCACAGAGAGGGCTCTGTGTGCCACCTTGGGCACATGTGCCATAGGTTTACCATCACAGGTATAGGGTCTCCTGCTTGAGTAGGGGGTTGGACTAGAAGACCTCCAAGTTCCCTTCCAATTCTTTTATTCTGTTACCTGTATTTGAGATTTGCTTCATTTTTTTAAAAAAAATTCTCCTTGCCAATGCCAAATGTTAGAGATAACAAAGAAGCCTTGATAGTACAGTGGTTTAGTGCACCCTGTTATTAACACAGCTGCCTGCAATTTCTGCTGGTTCGAATCTCTCCAAGGCTCAAAGTTGACTCAGCCTTCCATCCTTTCTAAGGTAGGTGAAATGAGGACCCAGTTTGTGGGGGCAATAAGCTGATTTTGTATAAAATATACAAAAGAATGAAGGCTATTGCTTAACGCATTGTAAGCCGCCCTGAGTCTCCGGAGAAGGGCGGCATATAAATCAAATTTTTTTTTAAAAAAAAAAGAAGCACCGTGGCTTTAGCATTTTGTGTAGCTTGGGTAGCAACAGTCTTTTCGTTGGAATCTAACATTTTCCAACGAAATGCCTCTAGTCAACTAGTTCGGAAGATGAGTTGAGAGCTGTTGACAGTATGAGTAATCAAGCATGTTCAACCACAACAGGAAACATCTGCTATATGATAGAAGGTTTTTGAGCAGGGATTGCAAACTCGTCATCCCTTCACACTGTCACAACAGGTTCTTCAATTTTTGAAACAATTTTTGTTTCTCTTAGGACTCACTGCTGTGGGCGGCTTGGTGTTGATGGGAGGATCTTACTTACCTTCCAGTATGCCTCAGACATTAGCTTTACTGGCTGCCTTTGTTTCCTCAGTCAATATTGCAGGTACAAATTCACAAAGTGCATGTCCACCATGATGGCATAGTTAGTTAGAATGTAATATTGCAGGTGAACTCTGCCCATAGCCAGGTGTACGATCCTGACCGGCTCAAGGTTGACTCAGCCATCCATCCTTCCGAAGTCGGTAAAATGAGGATCCAGATTGTTGGGGGCAATATGCTGACTTTATAAACCGCTTAGAGGGGGTCTGTAAAGCACTATGAAGCAGTATATAAGTCCGTTGCTATTGCTATTTAGAATAAATATTTATATTTGCTCTGGCCATGGCTACCCATACTACCATCTCCCTTAGTATCCATGGACATCCTCTTAGGAACCCCACAGGATTGATTTCTAGCCCACATTTGCCAGTTTGGGCTGGTGGTTAAGGCACTAGGCTAGGAGGTGGGAGACTGTGAGTTCTAGTCTTGCTTTAGCCATGAAAACTGATTGAGTGATGTTGGGCCAATCACCAGTAGATGTTGAGTTCTAGTCCCGCCTTTGCTATGAAAGCTGATTGGTGATGTTGGGCCAATCACCAGCAGATGTTGAGTTCTCGTCTCGCCTTTGCCATGAAAGCCAGCTGGGTGACCTTGTGCCAATCACTCTCTCTTAGTCCAACTCACCTCACATTTGAGGTGTTGATTCATGTTAGTCACCTGGAGTTACTTTGTAAAAGTAAGAAAGGCAGAATATAAATGAAATTAATTAATTAATTTCCCGGTATAAATTAATTCTTTGTTTCATCCTTCTGCTTCATCTTAACCATTTGCATTTCCCCTCCAAACAGGTGGCTTTCTAATTACCCAGAGGATGCTGGATATGTTTAAACGTCCAACAGATCCACCTGAATTCAACTACCTCTATCTTCTCCCCGGAACAGTCTTTGTTGGTGGATATGGTGCATCTCTTCTCGGTGGATACAGTATTGAGCAGGTCAGAAATCTGGGCTGGTTTTTAGGCCTTATTTGTTCAGAACCAAGTTAACAGATTGATACTGAAGAACAGCTTCTCTGGAGAAAATGCTTCTCAAGATTCGTTAGTACCAGCGACACATATTTTTCAAGCAATGTCATGAAAAACAACAACACATCATTAGGTTCATGTGGTCTCTGAATTATGTACACAAATGTGCTCAGTTTCTGCTTCCAGCACACAACAAGAAAGAAAAGCAGTCTTCCCTGCCTTGCCCCCAGCCAATAGTTTCACCCTTAATTTCATGCTAGACGCACAAAGGAACAACAACTTGGGCTACTTATGTGACAACGTCTATGGTAGGGGAGGCTAGCGAATAACAGAATAACAACAGACCTGGAAAGCACCTTGGAGGTCTTCAAGTCCAACCCCCTACTCAAGCAGGAGACCCTACACCATTTCAGGCAAATGGTTGTCCAATCTCTTCTTAAAAACCTCCAATAATGAAGCACCCCACAACTTCTGAAGGCAAGGCGTTCCACCGATTTATGGTTTGGTTGAAATTTCTCCCTGGTTCTAGGTTGCTTCTCTCCTCCTTAGGATCTCACAGAATTCTACTCAATGGGAGGTCACTGGGAGACAAATAGGTGCACTTTCATTCCCCTATGGGAGAATTGACCATATATATGAATAAGTAGACTTGTTTTATTATTGGTAAAAGAAAGCTCAAGAATGTATTGGTCAGAAACATGCGGAAGAGGCTTTCATTCTGCAGTGGATAGACAGTGGCTAAAATGATATTGAAGATGAGGAGGAAGAGGAGGAGGAGACAGAGACTTGTTTTATCTTTACACATTCACCCAAGAGTTTTTAGTTCAATATCTAAGGAGGGTGAGGAACAAGAACATTCTGATTAAAGAAAAAGTAGCCCTTGCTAATCAAACCCAGGGAGAAGCACCACATGTTACATATAAATGCTCAGGTTTTCAAAGCATCTTGCTCTATGCATCAAAACCCTTAAAAAAAATCAAAGTAGGAATAAAAAATGGGCTGAGATGATCTCACAGCGCTGGTATTTTCAAAATGCATTTGAACTAGTGGTCTGCAGTTCTTCTGTGCACCGAATGATGATGAAAATCTTTAAAAAAAAAACTTGCTCCAGGAGAGGCAGAATAAATCTAGCAAGAATTAAAGTTTTACTAGGTCACTTAAATTTACAGCTAATTACTTCATCTGTAGCTACCCTTTGCCAGGCAGAACGCTGTACAGCAGATAGAGCTAAATGATTTTTCCACTTTACTCACATGCAAGTTATAATAAACGAATGAATGAATGAATGAATGAATAAATAAATAAATAAATAAACAAACAAACAAATAAACAAATAAATAAATAAATAAATAAGTTTCAACTTATTTTCCAAAGCACCAGAGGGCAGGACAAGAAACAAGGGATGGAAACTAATCAAGGAGCGAAGCAACCTGGAGTTAAGGAGCAACTTTCTAATAGTGAGCACAATTAACCAGTGAAATCAGAAGTTGTGATTGCTCCATCACTGGAGTTTTTTAAGAAGAGACTGGACAGCCATTTGTCTAAAATAGTATAGGGTTTCCTGCTTGAGCAAGGGGTTGACCTCCAAGGCCCCTTCCAGCTCTATTTCTATTACTTTGCATAACACTTTGAAGGTTTACTCAGGAAGATTTTGAAAAGCAAAGACGGGGAAAGGCAAGCATGTTTATTTAGAGACAAAGCAAGTATTGAGATACAGTTTGTCCTTGACTTACGACCACAATTGAGCCCAATTGAGTTGTTAAGTGAGTTTTGCCTCATTTTCTTGCCAGTGATTCATGGTGTTTGTTCACATTTATGACTATTGCAGCATTCCCATGGTCACGTGACCACACTTCAGACACTTGGCAACTGGCCATGTATTTATGATAGTTGCAGTGTCCAAGGGGCATGTCATTCCCTTTTGCAACCTTCTAACTAGCAAAGTCAATGGGAAAGGCAGATTCACTTTACAAGCGTGGGACAAATTTAACAACTGCAATGATCCACTTAATAACTATGGCAAAAAAAGATCATAAAATTTTGCAAAATCTACTTAACAAATACAAGATAAATTTGGGGCTGAATTGTGATCGTAAGTCGAGGACTACCTGTACTTGCTCATAGTTTGGTGCAGGGAGATAGTCTTGTGACTTGGATGATGAGGAGGTTGGGGAGGAACGTGGGCCAGTTCTGGAATCTGGGGAAGGCTCTGATGGATGCTCTTTATCAGACACAGAGATAGAACCAGGGCTGTCCAACATTTCCCAGCCACCGGAAAGGCAGCTGCCTTTGGAAGCTGAGATGAGTGAGGAGGAAGAAGAACAGCTGTAGCCTGTTCCAGATGCACATATGCGCAGAGCAGTTAGGAGAGGAGAACAACGGAGGACAAGGAGTCGACTCGGGAAGCAAAGCACACATGGATGCTGAATGGTCCCTCCCTGGCTGGGGAATAAATAGAAGGAAAAGGCAGTAGTTGTCGTAGGAAACAACAGTTCGTATTTCTGAAGATTTTGGCTCATTGCCTTTCGTGCCACAAAGACTGCTTGCCAGAATTTAATTAGCAGCCTTTCGGCTGGAAGCTCAGGGCCTTGCAATTATCGCAAGGAACTGATAAGGTCTCTTACTACAGTTAACTCCTTGAAGGACTATTGCCTGGACTTTTCGGTGGGTGAATGCCATTAATTCACAAGAGGAAAATAAAGAGGGGTTTTTCGTGACAAGGAGTCTCTTGTTTCTGCTAAGGTTGGGTCAGAACAGATAGGATGGCAAGTGCAATGTACATACATGAGGTCAATGCCAACTTTCCCCCTTACATGCTTTGCTTTTCTCCCTCTGCAGATGATGTACCTAGGTTCTGGTCTTTGCTGCGTGGGGGCACTCGCTGGCTTATCTAGTCAAAGCACTTCACGGCTTGGCAACGCCCTTGGGATGATTGGTGTTTCCGCTGGTATTGCAGCTACTTTGGGCAGCTTGAAACCTTCCCTAGAAGTACTGGCCCAGATGTCCACAGCCATGGCCTTGGGAGGCACCATGGGTGAGCTTTTGACAAGTGGTTTTGAAACCCTGTCCTAGGGAAATCTGATATTCCTAGAATCATGATTGGGCACCTTCAGTGAGAAGATAACTCTAATGGCGAAGGTATTCCCCAAACATATCTCTGTAATCATTCCAACAGAATACAAATTCAGGGAAATGTGTTTTCTAGGATAATTTCCAACTTAGTTTTCACTGGAGAAGCTTAAATAATATCTCACCTGTGAACTCGATTTTGCCATGCAGGTGGATCATAGATGGACCAACTTGTCAAGCAACCACTCATGTTAGAGCAGGGCTGTCAAACTCCCGGCCCGCAGGCCGGATGCATCAGGTGCTGGCCACGCCCACACTCGGTTTAGGAAAGGAGGAAAAAGTCATGATACGTCACATGACACCACCGTGACGACGCGAGTTTGACACCCCTGCGTTAGAGGTACCTGTAGGCAAAGGAACCACATTATTGACCCTACCTAGGGGAGGCTTAGAAGAGAGGGATAATGACCAACTGGTATCAATTCCCTTCACCGCAGCAGCATAATTAATTATCTGTTATGAAATGAATTTGAACCTGATTGCAGTGGAATCTCCAGCTACACTGGAGGGAGGCGTTAAGTGGGAGGCAAGTTTAGAATCTTTGCATTGTAGAAAGCAGCATAGGCTTGACTTCCTCCAGAATCCTCAAAGCCCTATCTGATTGTTCCTAAGGGAATGCAGTCAGTCTGGCAAGATTCTTGTAACATAAGTGACTAGCGATAAAAATTTCTGCTTCGGTCTATTCACAAGTGTTTCTGGTTGCTTGCACCTGACACAGATATTTGCAAAAGAGAGTCCTAATAGACATTTACTTAAATATGAGCCAGCAATGTGTTTGGCTGCCAAAAATGCTAATGCAGTCCTAGGCTGCATTAACGAAGTGATAGAATAAAAGATCACATGAAGTGTTAGTATTGCTTTATAATGCCTTGTTAAATCACACTTGGAATAGTTTTACATCCAGTTTTATTCACCACGACATAAAAAAGATGTTAAGACTCTGGAAAGAGTGCAGAGAAGAGCAAGAAAGATGATTAGGAGACTGGAGGCTAAAACATATGAAGAACGGTTGCAGGAATTGGGTATGTCAAGTTTAATGAAAAGAAGGAGTAGAGGCAGTGGTGGGTTGCTACTGGTTCACCCCGGATCGGGCAAACCGGTAGTGGTGGGAGGTTCCGGCCACCTGCCTGGACGTCTCTGCGCATGTACAGAAGCTTCTGCGCATGTACAGAAGCATGTGTGTGTGTGAGCGTGCACGTGCCCATGAGTGAACAGTAGTGACGGGATTTGAATCCCACTACTGAGTAGGGGAGACATGATAGCAGTGTTCCAATATTTGAGGGGCTGCCATAAAGAAGAGGGAGTCAAGCTATTCTCCAAAGCACCTGAGGACAGGACAAGAAGCAATGGGTAGAAAGGACAGAAGCAATTTAGAACTACGGAGAAATTTCCTGACAGTTAGCACAATTAATCAGTGGAACAACTTGCCTCCAGAAGTGGTGGGTGCTCCATCACTGGAGCTTTTTAAGAAGAGATTGGACAACCATTTGTCTGAAATGGTTGTTCTGCTTAAGCAGGAAGACCTCCCAAGTCCCTTCCAACCCTGTTATTCTGTTCTATTAATGGATCCAGGGTGACACTTGACTACACAAAAACTATTCTTTCCAATTTCTTTACAAGATTGCTCGTGGTGTTTATAAGATGATCTTGATGCCCTGGCATCTAGTACTGCATTTTGGGGTCATAAGTTATGTTTAATTCCAAGAGGTGGAGCTCTCGAGTAAGAAGAAAATAATGAAGCGTACATAGTAAATGTAGGAAACATTTCATCTGGAACCAACCGTGCCAGCTCACTGCTACCATGCAAAGTAGTTTTCATGTCAGTAATGTTTATTCACAAATGTCATGTGGCTTCCTTCTTTTCGATTTCTCTCGGTGCCCTCATTTACGCCAGCAGGGTTTGCGAACTAACATGAAACAGGGAGGGTGCAGGCAGGGCGAAGATGAATCTGCTCTACCAAACAGAACCCAAACTCTTGTAAACACTCTCTGAAACGGATTTGTGTGAAATCTTATTTTAGTCCCCCCATTGGCATCAACAAGTGGAAAATCAGGTTTTCCAGCTTGCTTGCTTATTTATTTATAAAAAAACAACCTACCGCTTTTCATTTAGAACACAAAAGCATTTCGCATTTTTTTTAAAGCGCTAGGCAATCGGATCCGATGCAAAAGTATAAAAAGCAAGAAGGCTCATGATTTATTTAAATATCTTGGGCAATCTGAGTAAAGCTGGATTAAAGATTAGCCATCTGGGTAAGCCGTCTAAAATTGAAAAGAGCCTCACCTCTGTTCAGGTGTGTGAGCTATGCGAATAACAACGCGAAGATTTGGGTTAGGGTTTCTTCTTGTTGTGTTTTCTGTACATGTGGGTAATTCTTCCACGTGAAATGGATCACTGGGTCAGTACTGCATTTCCTCCTCAATCAACTCAGCCAAAATAATTGATTCCTTTTAAAGTCATTGCTCATGGTTCCAAACCAGGGGTGCTATTCAGCAGGTTCTGACAGGTTCTGGAGAACCGGTAGAGGAAATTTTGAGTAGTTCGGAGAACCGGCAAATACCACCTCTGGCTATCCCCAGAGTAGGGTGGGACTGGAGATTTTGCAATATCCTTCCCCCAGGAGTGGGGAGGGAATGGGGATTTTGCAGTATCCTTCCCCTGGAGTGAGGTGGGAATGGAGATTTTGCAGTATCCTTCCCCTGCCACACCCACAGAACTGGTAGTAAAAAAATTTTGGATTTCACCACTGGGTTAAATATTACAATTTGGTGTCCACGTTCGGCGGGGTTTATAAATGGAGGCAAGATGTGCACTTGTGGAAAGTGGCCGTGGTGTATTTTGTCAGCCACTTCCTCTGAAAGCCTTTAAATGCCTGCAGATTTAAAAGATGGCACTTACTTTTGACTGTCTGGTTTCATCCATACTGCTTTGGTTTTATTTATTTTCTCAAGTCGTTTCCTTCGTGTTACCTGCCTTTTGGAGTAATATAGTTCTCTTCGCCAAGGAAGAAAAAAACAGACAGAGGAAAATAAGCATGGTGGCTGACCAGGGGTATATTCTGACTCAAGGCAAAAACACTGCATTTGAAAACTATCATGTCTCCCCTAGTCCTTCTTTTCATTAAATTAGACATACACAGTTCCTGCAACCGTTCTTCATATGTTTTAGCCTCCAGACTCCTAATCATCTTTGTTGCTCTTCTCTGCACTCTTTCTAGAGTCTCAACGTCTTTTTTACATCGTGGCGACCAAAACTGAATGCAGTAGTCAGAAGTGTGGCCTTTCCAAGGCCTTATAAAGTGGGATTAACACTACCCATGATCTTCATTCTATCCCTCTGTTTATGCAGCCCAGAACTGTGTTGGCTTTTTTGGCAGCTGCTGCACACGGCTGGCTCATATTTAAATGGTTGTCCACTAGGACTCCAAGATCCCTCTCACAGTTACTACTGTTGAGCAAGGTACCACATATACCATACCTGTGCATTTTGTTTTCCTTGCCTAAATGTAGAACCTTGCTTTTTTCACCGTTGAATTTCATTTTGTTAGATAGCGACAATGTACCAGTCATAACTTTTTTTCTTACCCTCAGAAGGGAGAGAACTTAAGGTTCATCGTTTACTGTCTTTCGATACAGGCTCAAGAGAATGAGGAAGCATAAAATCCATTTGTTTTCACCTTGGATCTCAATTGCTTCATTTTGTAGGTCTCACCATTGCGAAACGTATCGAGATCTCCGACCTCCCACAACTGGTTGCTGCCTTTCACAGCCTGGTTGGTTTGGCCGCCGTTTTGACCTGCGTTGCTGAGTACATGATTGAATATCCCCACCTTGATTTACATCCATCCGCCAGTGTTCTCAAAACCGTGGCCTACTTGGGCACTTATATTGGAGGTGTAACGTTCAGTGGTTCTTTGGTAGCCTATGGAAAACTGCAAGGTATGTCCTTCCGTGGTCAGGACACATGGATTTTTTAAAATATGTCTGCAGAACTCAGCCTAATAGCACCAATGGCTTTTTTAAGCAGTAGGAATGCTATTCATACTGAATTTCCATAAAAGTTGGACATGTTATCAAGAGGGGGTTGGACTAAAACAGGGGTCATCAACCTTTCGGACCTCAGGGACCACTAAATTCATAATTTTAAATCCCGCGGACCACTAATATGAATTTTTTAAAAAAAATAAATAGTATTTAAAGTAAAGGTAAAGGTTCTCCTTGCACATATGTACTAGTCGTTCCCGACTCTAGGGGCGGTGCTCATCTCCGTTTCAAAGCCAAAGAGCCAGCGCTGTCCGAAGACGTCTCCGTGGTCATGTGGCCGGCATGACTCAATGCTGAAGCCAAACGGAGCACTGTTGCCTTCCCACCAAAGGTGGTCCCTATTTTTCTACTTGCATTTTTTACCTGCTTTCGAACTGCTAGGTTGGCAGAAGCTGGGACAAGTAACAGGAGCTCACCCCGTTACACGGCATTAGGGATTTGAATCGCTGAACTACCGACCTTTCAGTTGACAAGCTCAGTGTCTTAGCCACTGAGCCACCATGTCATATGGTGGAACAAGTGTTAAAATTAGTTTGGATGATCTAGCCAATCCTAGCCCAGCACATCCCCAGTACACCACAATGGGTCTCTTCCTGCCCAGCCAAATAAGTCAGTTCTTCATTTCAGTCAGTTGCGGCAAGTGAGAGGACATGATACTGATGGAAAGAAATGACCTTCCCCACATTTTCAGCTCACCATACCCCAAGAGTTAATGAACCATTGACTTCACACATTGCATCTCATTTCTTTCTAGGTGTGTTGAACTCTGCTCCTCTTCTCCTGCCTGGCCGTCATTATTTGAATGCTGGACTGATGGCAGCTTCAGTAGGAGGCATGATTTATTTTATGTTAGACTCCAGCTATACAGGAGGCATGGCCTCCCTTCTTGGAGTTTCTGGGCTCTCCTCAATAATGGTAGGGGTCAAAAAACTTTACTCCCCATTCCTTTAAATTGGGCAGATGAAAAACTGGAGATGAGCTGATGGCTGAGTCAGAGCAATTGAGAACAGGGTTAGGCAAGAGCCGCAACCTTTCTGAATAGTGGTAGACAGCTTGATATCCAAAGTAAAAGTAGGACTATATTCATACTTGCCTTGAAGCTCACCAGACTTTGTAGTTCTTCCTGATTTTATTTCCTTCTTTCTTATAGACTGTTTTAATTAAAAATGGCTGGGGGGCGGGGAATTCTGCATCTTCTTTTATTTCCAAGAATATGCTTGGGTCTCACATAAACACCATATGCATTCTTAGAAGATAAACATGGCAATGACTTTAGTCTGTTCTACCTGCTTAGAAGCAAAGATAAGTTGAAAGATGGTTGAGAGAAAGTTGATACAAGCTTAGGAAGCAACCATAGAAGTCTTCCTTCTGGTTTTCTGTAAAACTATGCCCAGAATATGTGTTGGGCACTCAAAAGAGAGATTACCTGCTGAAGTCTGATCTATCATGTGTTTGATTTCTTCAGCCTACTGTAGGAAACTCACAAAATAATCTCTTTTGCCAGCTCCAGATCTTAGTTTTACCTAATGAACATTGCTCATTAGGGAACCAGAGTTGAAAATACCCTCCACATTCAGAAAGAGGGTAGATACTGCTCATAGTTCTGTGTCTGAATATGGCCGATCAGAGTACAGAATTAGCTTTTCTCCTTTTCATTTTAAGGTGAAACTTAATAGCAATAGCACTTAGACTTCTGTACCGCTTTACAGTGCTTTCCAGCCCTCTCTAAGCGGTTTACAGAGTCAGCCTCTTGCCCACAACAATCTGAGTTCTCATTTTACCGACCTCGGAAGGACGGAAGACTGAGTCAACCTTGAGCCTGGTGAGATTCGAACTACCAAATTCCAGGCAGCCGGCAGTCAGCAGAAGTAGCCTGCAGTACTGCACTCTAACCACTGTGCCACCGCAGTTCTTCAATATATTATTGTATAAACTTATATACATCTGCTCCACCTTTTTTCTTTTGGTGTATCAAAAATCACAGGGAGTGACACTAACGGCAGCCATTGGTGGAGCAGACATGCCTGTGGTGATCACCGTGCTGAATAGCTACTCTGGATGGGCTTTGTGCGCCGAAGGGTTTCTTCTCAACAACAACTTGATGACAATCGTTGGCGCTTTGATTGGCTCTTCTGGAGCTATCCTGTCTTACATCATGTGTGTGGTAAGGTCAGGTCCTCTGTGGTGGGCTCCATTGTGTTTTTTTTCATGGAAACAAGACATGTTTCTTCAGTGGATCCTGTTTCATGGATCTCTCACTTTGTAAATCAGAACAGATTTCAGGAGGACCTATTGTGACAGACATATTCCAGCCTTGCCTGAATGTTTCCAGATGTTTTATGTGTCCTCCAAGTAGATTGCAACTCTCAAAATTCTTGGGACCCCATTCACACAATTATTGGAATTGCATTTCCATACATGAAAGGCTACCAGGCTGGGGAAGGGTCCTGTAGAAAGTTGGCAGCTCTTGCCGCTCATTTAAAAAGCTTAAAGAATTAACTGTGAACAGGCATTTGCTTCAAAATAGTTCATTTTCTTTATTTCCGTCTAAGCATTATAATGATATACTAAACATTGAAACCATATTTCAGAATGAAGTAGGGTATTAAATTCTGGGATTGCAAGCCATGTTGTGAATTGAAGCTGTCATATACATTACATCCGTGCAGAGTAAAGAATGCTTAGAGTAGTTTCTTGCTTTATATTCATTGGAATCTTTCATTGACTGGAAGCTTTGGGTTAATGTATGGTTTATGGTTGGCCAGGCTATGAATCGCTCTTTACCAAATGTCATTTTGGGTGGATATGGTACGACATCTACAGCTGGAGGAAAGCCCATGGAAGTGGTTGGAACGCATACAGAAGTTGGGATTGACCAAGCCATTGAAATGATCAAAGAAGCAAACTCTATCATCATTACACCAGGTAAGAGTGAACAATTAACCAAAGACCAAAAATTTCTACATGAGCGACCTAGGCTTTGTTTGGTTTTGACCATCCTGTGAACCTCAGCAATGATACTTCTCCAATTCTGGAGAATGTAGACCAGGGAAAATTGGGAAAGGATGGGAATCCTCATATATCTCTTGTTTTGTTATCTTTTAACTCCCGAGGTTCTATTTCAAATGAGTGATTTTATTGTCTTTAATTGCAGATACTGGATCATGTTTTGGGTGGGCACTGCTTTATTGAGTGAGGTCCAGCATCATTGCCTTCTACGCCAGCCCTGTTTTTTCTTAGACTCAGATTAAAACCTTTCATTGTGGTGGAACTGTGATGGCAATTCACATATTTTGAGTGAACCTAAGTAGAACCCTGATCTGGTCTACTTTTTAGAACTCACATGTCAATATTGTGAGTTAGTCCACACCTAGAAGTACTATCTCTACCTTAATTGTAAGGTTTTACTAACAGACTCTTGAAAGTCTGAAAGTGTATCTATCTATCCTCATTTTTACAGTCCTAGAAACTAGAAAGAGTCCTTTCTGAGATGTTTGCTACAGGATCAACTGCTTCATATTGTTGCTTAGTCCGTGGCTGTTCCTTCTGTCTCCCAAGGACATTCTGATATACCATTACATCACATCGTCTTGCAACTAAGTCTGTGTCTCCTCTCCCTTCTTCCTATCCCCTGATGGCGGGACTATGTCTAGTTAATGAAAGGAAGGACTAGGGGTGACAAAATAACAGTGTTCCAATATTTGAGGGGCTGCCACAAAGGACAGGGGGAAATCAAGCTATTCTCCAAAGCACCTGAAAGCAGGACAAGAAGCAAGGGATGGAAACTCATCAAGGAGAAGACCAACCTAGAACTAAGGAGAAATTTCCAGACAGTTAAAATGATTAATTAGTAGAACCACTTGCCTCCAGAAGTTCTGAATGTTCCAACACCGGAATTTTTAAAGATTGGACAACCATTTGTCTGAAATGATATAAGGTTTCCTGCCTGAGTAGGGGGTTGGAACTAGAAGACCTCCAACTCTGTTATTCTGTTATTCTGTCTGATCTGATGCTCTTTGTAACACTTCCCTAGCCTTAATGCATGTTTCTTCTGCATTCAGTTTTCCCCTAACAGCCTCTGGATTCACTCTCCATGTTCTGATTGAGTTTTTCCCTCCCTCACTTTAGGTTGGGGTTTGTGTGCAGCTAAAGCTCAATACCCCATTGCTGATATGGTAAAAATGCTGAACGAACAAGGAAAGAAAGTCAGGCAAGTAAACCCCAATGTCGATATGCTGTGTGTGTGTGTGTGTGTGTGTGTGTGTGTATGTATGTATGTGTGTGTGTGTGTGTGTGTGTATATATATATATATATATATATATATCAATTTTCTTACTTCTTCGTAGGGTCTATATGTGTTTTTCTTCTAGCCAGGTTTTCCCTACGTAGCCAAGGTTTTTTTTGTAAGAGCTGGAGCTACAAAAAAACCTTGGCTACGTAGGGAAAACCTGGCTAGAAGAAAAACATATATATATATATATATATATATATATATATATATATATATATATATATATATGTTTTCTCAGGTTTTCGTGGGTGTTTGTATGTAGGTCTTTGGTTATTCGGGTCTTCTCCCACGTAAAATTGGAAGTGTCTTGGCGACGTTTCGACGAAGTCTCATTCGTCATCTTCAGGCTGGTGTTCTCGGCTTCGTGCTTCCAGGAGCAATTTGCTCCTGGAAGCACGAAGCCGAGAACACCAGCCTGAAGATGACGAATGAGACTTCGTCGAAACGTCGCCAAGACACTTCCAATTTTACGTGGGAGAAGACCCGAATAACCAAAGACCTACATATATATATATATATATATATATATATATATATATATATATATATATATATATAGGGGGTGGTAATGTGACTGGGTGGGCATGGCCAACTTTTTTTTTTACTTTTAAAAGCATTTTTTCTACAACTGAAGAGGTTGTTAAAAATGCTTTTAAAAGGCTCTGACGATCCCAGATGAGTTGCCTGATCATCAGAGGCTTTTTTTCTTTTAAAAGCATTTTTTCTACAACCTCTTCGGCTGAAGAGGCTGTTAAAAAAATGCTTTTAAAAGGCCCTGATGATCAGGAACTCAGCTGGGATCGTCAGAGCCTTTTAAACGCATTTTTTCTACCAAAGGCTCTTCAGCTGAAGAGGTTGTAAAAATAATGCTTTTAAAAGGCTCTGACGATCCCAGCTGAGCCGTGCGATCATGAGAGGCTTTTTTTTTAACTTTTAAAAGCATTTTTTTGGCCGAAGAGGTTGTAGAAAAAATGCTTTTAAAAGTAAAAAAAAAAAGCCTCTGATGATTGCACGGCTCAGCTGGGCATGGGAGGGGGGCAGGGATTTTTGCTACCGGTTCTCCGAACCACCTGTCGCCATCACTACCGGATCAGGTGATCTGGTCCGAACCAGGAGCATTTCACCCCTGATATATGCAGGGATGTTTCAGTGGTATAGTTGTTTAATTGAAGGTTTGAAACTGTTTTGGGCCTTTCTTCAGTGGTATGCAAATAGAATAAATAAATAAAAATTAATCCTCCCTTTGTGTTGCATGGGATTACAGCAGGCATTTTAGTGCCAGCATTCTAAAATGAGAAGGTTTTCCAAAAAATTTTCAACTTGTTCAACCATTTTGTCGTGAAAGACAAAATGATATATAGTTTTTATTGTTGATCATAGATGGCAGGGGCTATAGCCAAGATGCTATACGTGGTGCTCAAATTATTATTAAATTTATGTCTTATATTTTCACTGTTTTTAACAATGCCACATCCTAGAAATCCAAACAAAACTTGTCTTTAATTAAAAAAAACAAAAAACAAAAACACAATGGCAGTTGTATAGATTTAATGGTGGGGGGGAATACTGATTTTGACTTGAAACTTTATGAGGAAAGTTAGGTGCTCTCTAAATTGTGCTGCTTTTCTCCTACTTTTTTGGGGGGTGCTTTTGAGTCAGTGTTGACTCCTGGTGAATGCCTGGATAAATCTCTGCAGCTTTCTTGGCAAAAATTTGGAGAGTGACCAGTCCAAAGTCACCCAGGAGGTTTTGTGCCTAAGGCAGGACTAGAATTCACTGTCTCCTGGTTTCTAGCCTAATGCCTTAACCACTACACCAAATTGGCTACTTTCTCCTGCTTAGAGGAGAGAAGAAGTAATATCTCTCCCCTTTCTATGAACCTTGTTCAGCATTTCTTCCTATTTTTGGGGTTGCAGGTTTGGCATCCATCCAGTTGCAGGCCGAATGCCAGGCCAGCTGAATGTCCTCCTGGCAGAAGCTGGTGTGCCATATGATGTTGTCTTGGAAATGGATGAAATTAATGAAGATTTTCCAGGTAGGGGATAAGGGTTGAATTAGGAGAATGAAAATCGAACAAAACTACGGCTTAGTGTTTGCATTGCATTGCAACCACCCGAGAACATTGTTTTTTACCTGGTTTTGGAGTTAGGCTGAAGAATGATGAAACGGTCGTCAGCAAATGATGACTTTGATACATGGAAATGAAGGAGTGGATATGGTGTTTTCTTCAGGTTGCAAAATAGCAATAGCACTTAGATTTATATACTGCTTCATAGTGCTTTACAGCCCTCTCTAAATGGTTTAGTCAGCATATTGCCCAACAATCTGGGTCCTCATTTTACTGACCTCAGAAGGATGGAAGGCTGAGTCAACCCTGAACCCATCAGGATCGAACTCCTGGCAGTGAGCAGAGTTAGCCTGCAATACTGCATTCTAACCATTGTGCCACCAGGGCTCAGTGTCCTTAGCTGAATCTGTAGCTCCAGTAATTGTGAAACTGATGTTGCTATATGACAAATTATGCTTTCCTCTTGCCGTTTTCTTCTCCCCTATAATTATCTCCTAGGCAATCTGCACCTCACTTGCTCTTAGTCCCCCCTGTAAGCTACTGTACTGGCATACTAATAACCCTACACTGGAAATTGGCACCTACTGTAGGAATTCCTTCCAGCTTGAACCAGTTGCACACCTGAAGCAACCTCCTGAATGGGTGCCTGAAAAAGTCCTCTGAGATTGACAGTTGGCCACATTATGTTGGATGCTAGAAGCACTTCAGTTCCAAAGTCTGTTTTCTCATCTGACTTCAGAGGTGGTCTGTTTTCTCAGGCAGTCCATCAGAAGGCGAGGCAATTGTCTTTGACATCTCTTTGGGAGGTCAAGTTTTATGGCTCAGTAAGGGACTCATGACAGTCCTGGACCAAAAATAAATTCTCAAATTAGCATCGCAGCGATGAATTCAACAGCTTAGGCTTGTCAGGCTAATATGCCAGCATGGAATCACTCCAAACTGCGAGAGCAGCTGAATTCAGATGGAACAGATTCATGCAAAATCTACAGATTTCAAGCAGGCTCTGTATACCAAGCATACATACAAACATAAACAGAACCTATAAAAAAGAGAGAGAGAGAGAGAAAATGGAAAGGGACCGGTGCTTTACATGCGAAGAGGATTTTCTAGGTGTTGGCTTAATATTCACTTTAGTCAATATAAGATTGAGGATATCCACAATGGGAATCCCCACTCAATCTTAAACCCAGGTGTTTTTATTCAGCCTAGTCTAGGTTGCTGTGAAGATAATATGAAGTGGGATAACTTGGTCACTTTGGGGAAAAGATAAGTTAGGTCACAAATGAGGATCAGAAAGTGAAGAATGATATTATTTGGTTTGTTCTGAGCCTTATTTTGCTTTTGAGCTATGTAACCTGGTCCAAATAATATCATTCCTCACTTTCTGATCCTCATTTGTGACCTAACTTATCTCTTCCCCAAAGTGACCAAGTTATCCCACTTCATATTATCTTCACAGCAACCCAGACTAGGCTGAATAAATTCGGTACATTTTGGGTATCTTGTATCTGGTTTCATGTGTAGATTATTTTGCATAGATCTTGTTTTAGAAGCCTTTTCATGAAAAGGGGAAAACTATTCACAAGCCACAATTTCTGCAGACAAATAGTAATGTAAGCAACATGGAGAGGACACTGAGTACCAGTTAGCTGGTTCACTATACTAAAGAATCTTTTCCAGCTTTCCTTTACAGTCTCAGAAATAACGTTAGAGCTTCCCTGATTTACAGTAGGTGTATTTTTTTAAAATTGCAATTATGGCACCCTTGGATTTTGAAGCTTTTCATATCGAAAGGTCTTTCTTCTTACTTTCAGATACAGATTTGACATTGGTCATTGGTGCCAACGATACCGTGAACTCTGCAGCACAGGAAGATCCCAACTCCATTATAGCTGGCATGCCTGTATTGGAAGTTTGGAAATCTAAACAAGTAAGCGACAACAAGAAACTGAGAGTGCAAGGTTGTGATTGTTTCTTCATTAGAGGAAAAAAAATACCTAACACACAATGTAAAAAGAAAGGGGTCTTTGTCCCCAAATACGAAAACGTTGCCTTCGTTGCAGTGCAGGCTGTTGTTATGATACTTCTTTTGATGTCATCAAATCCTCCAGTTGACACAAGGTGCAGTTTCTCTGGAAGAAGAAATTATTCTAGCATCTAAGGGACAGCACAACAGAAAGTTTGCTGGCACTGCAGAGTCAACAGTCATGTTGGCTGGGAAATGATGAGAGCTGAACTCAAAAGACCTCAGAAAAACACCGAGTTGGGAAGTAAGATGAGGATATTTGATTAGACAATAATCTAAACGAGGACGTCCTGCTGGAGAATCTGGAAAGCTCTCTAGATTTGCCAATATAAATAAGTTTTTGCATTCGACAGCAATGCATTCTGATCCAGCTGGGCCCTGCTTATGTCCTTATGACTATATGGTGGCTCAGGAGAGCCAGAGACTGTGGGTCACATGCTCCTTAGATGTTCCTTTTATACGGAGATTAGGAAAAAAACATATTCTGCCAATAACTGTTAGGTATCCTGACCGTTCCAACACTACCTATCTTCAGTAGCTGCTTAAGGATGAACAGTCCGTAACTACAATACAGGTGGCCAGATTCTGCGCAGCAGCACTGGGGATTCATTGCAAACACGTGTCTTCTCCACCATAGTGATGTTATATAACAAATGTGGCTAATCCTTTGCACTGCTTAGTCATTCCCCTTTTAATATTGAACCTATAATGAGTCACACACAGTTTAGGGATTGTAACAATTGTATAGTCAGACCATGTATAATTGACACTGGATTTTATTATAGATTTTAGTTGTTATTTATTATTTTATACTAGAAGTTTTAAGTGTATATATACTGAGTGCTTTTATTATAGTAGTAATACTATACTACTGAGTGCGGAATAATAAATTGTTGTTGTTATATGGTCGTTGCCTTTTGCTAAGCAGTAGAATCTCAAATATTGTATTTTTAGAATTTAAGCCATGAGGAAGAATTGAGGGGAGAGAATAGGCTTAGTCATGAAAGATGATTGATGGGGAATAGGAAAGCATTGTTCAAATATCAGAAAGAGGGATGGAAGGAGGTGAAGACCTGCTCTTCATCATCCCGATGGGCAGGACATAAAACAATGTAGTTAAATTACAGGAAGGCAGGTTCAGGTTGAATATTAAGGGGGGGGGGAATCCAATATAAATTCCTAATGGTAAGAGCAGTTCCACAACACTGGAACCAATTACCAAAGTCATCTGCTTGGAATGATTTAATTGACATTAATTTAATTCAATTTTACTTAATTCCTGCTCTGGCAGGAGTTTGGACTCACCCTAATGATTTTATAATATTGTATGTGAATTTCTGTTTCATTCTTATCCCAGTGAAAAATCTACAGACTTCTGTTAAGTCTTTTCTGCATATCCTTGCAGTGGTGTTGGTGTAAACCACATCTAAATATTTAACCAATTTGTATACTGTACGCTTCTTAAGGCAGGCTATATTTTTAACTAGCTTTTTTGAGAAAAGGCAAGAAATAGTTGAACTCACTCTGTCATTTGGTTTGTCCACCAGGTCATTGTCATGAAGCGCACCCTGGGAGTTGGGTATGCTGCTGTCGACAATCCCATTTTTTATAAACCAAACACTTCGATGTTGCTTGGAGACGCAAAGAAAACCTGCGATGCTTTACAATCCAAAATTCGAGATTCTTTTAGCCATTAGTGCTTCCGGTCATTCTAAGGCATCATCCAGTGATAAGTGTTATTATGTACCTTTTATTTTGATTGTGTTTATTGAAGACCTTGAAATCAATGGAACATCTAACAGGCTGGTGCCAATTATTTATATCCTTTGATAATGGACATAATCTCTTATGTATATACATTGTCAGAAAGATAAATAGGAGAATCTAACTCATATGAGAAATGAGTGGTTTCTGTGTCTTTATATGGGTGAAAATCCATCCATCCATCCATCCATCCAATAATCTACTTGTTTCGCTTAACATTGCTATGACATTTTTAACCTGTACAATAAAAGAGACAAGTGATCATTTCTGGGCCAGATTTAGTCCTCTGGAGAGGACATTCCATCACCAAAGAGAGGGATCTTGTGGAGGAAGTGGTGGCTATGGATCTAGGGTTTGACTTGTCTGCTCTAGGGTGTAATAGTGATAGCTTGTGAAGAATAAGTGGCAGGATGGTCAATCAAAGGACAGCAATGGATGGGCTTGGGGAAGAGAGATTTGGGAAGTGCAAGTTGAAGAAAAGGTCTGAGGAGCTTCAGGGTGTAAGACTGGTAATACTTCTGTTAGGATGACAGGTTAGGAATAACGTTAAGATAGAGTAAGGCTAGTACTGATGGGATAAAGGCAATTTGTGGTAACGAGTGAACCTGGATCAAAATCATTTTATAAAGTTATTTAATAAAAGTCCCTTTGTTGCTGTTAACCATGCATCTGTGCTGTCCTATAGTAAATTTTCTCCGCTTGATAATATCACCTTACAGGTTTAAAGAATTTACAGAGCAGTGGAAAAAGAAGATAATAACAGAAAAGACTCCCATAACAAGCAGATTGTGGGACACAACCTGGTTTGCTGTTTGGCACTATATTTCAGCAGAACACTTGACTTCTGAAGTGAGCAGGGCATGGTATGAATTCAGAGAAACAAGGGCCCCTCATTTCAACCCTGAAATAATCTCCTTTATTGGAATTCAGAGAAATCTGAAAACCAGTGGGTGAATTAAACGTACAAATTTAATGGCATGGATATCCTGGGTTAGACACCAAATCTCTCTTCTGTTCCACTCTTCTTCCTTTCCTTTTCAATTCTTTAAAAAAAAAAACTTTCGACATTAGGCAAAGCACAAACCCTTGTCATCCCGTGTGACTATTTCTATCTGTATATCCGAATATGTTCTTCTGAATATCAGAACTTGATTGGTGTGTGGGGTTTAAAGCAAAAACCCTAAAATCAATTCAATATTTGTTTACATAAGCGGTTTCTCTGTCTCAACTTCTAAATAATTTGCAAATGTTTCAAGGAAATAAGATCTGGAAGACACCATGAATGTCTTTCAGGGCTAGATTATTGTAACACAAAGCCACGATGCCCTTTTCGTGACAGTAGAAATAAGTAATAATAGAACTATGGACAATAAAAGCATTAGTTTTTTGGGGGTTTATTAAACAGATGACTCCAAAAGGAATTTATCATTTGAATCATTACATATGCAGCTTTCGGCCCATCGCAATCCCATGGACAACTTTCCTCCAGGCCTTCCTGTCCTCTACCATCCTCTGGAGTCCGTGGGGTCACGATGGGTCAGACACAACTTTGCAACTAACAACATATGCAGCTTTATACAACATGTAAGATTTAAGATGCACGATCCATCCTCTAATGTGCTTTATTGTAGCTTTTATCCATGTTCAATTGCAGCTAGGTTTATACCTTATAAGGACTGCATATTTTGCCTTGAACTTCTGAAATTGTTATTTTGCTGCAATCTTAGGAGCAAATGGTATGTTCCTGTGCAAAGAAAGCATAAGCACCAATCCTTATGTTGGCTTCCATAAATAAAGACGAAATTTAAAAAGGACTGTAATATCTAGAAGTACCAAGCAAGATAACTAATGGTATCTTCTAGACATCTCAGATAGACCATCCTTGAACTTTAATCAAGACTGCCAATTTTTGATGGCAAAGTTTTATTTTTTAATATTAGGCATTATAATAGGTGCCTTAATCTTTTGACATTAGGCATTAGGCAATTGTAATGCGCTCATTAAAAAAAACTCACAAAAAGTGAGGAAATGTTAATCATGTCCCTTGTAGGTTGAGAAACACTCTTCCTCCAGAAAGTACCTTATCTCTGGTGTAGAAATGTCAACTTTTTCTGAAGTTTGCTATGCAGTAAAAGTAAGGAAGCACTACAGAAACAAGGCTGGCTGGGGAATTCTGGGAGTTGAATTCCAGACCTATCCCCCCATAGGTCTTAAAGGTGTCAAGGTTGGTCATTCCTGCTTTAGAAGGAAACCTTGGTTCAGACCTATAAGCAATCAGTGGAACATACGTTTTCTAACCTTATTTAAGCAATTTGGCAACTTAATTCAGTCCTAATCATGTTTACTGCTAGAATACAGCTGACATATTAGTCTGTCTTCCCTTTGGGGGTGGAATTGGGAGGTGGAATTGGGAAGTAATTAGTCTAGTAATTTTTAATAGGTAGTAAAGACACCAAGAGTGATTTCTTCTTCGATAGTCCAAAGAGTAGCCCTGCATAATGAAACTAACAAATGAAGTTTCTGCTATCTTTAAATACAAACTTCAAGCTGGTAATTTTGTTGTTCAATAAATAAGGGAAACAAATTCTATTTAGATGCCACAAGTCCAGGTTTGTTTCAGACAATCTTCCCTTAACAGTTTTAAGCTTTGTATGTGTAAGTTTGGATTTAGTTTAAATTTAAAAGACAATAACTATAAGCATTCTATTTGTAAGTCAGTTTCAGTCATTCAAATCTTAATTCGTTTTAAAGGACTGGTTTTAAAGGATAATGGATCCCATTTCTTTTGGGACATTTGCATGAGGAACACTTCACTTTTTTCCTGCAGAATCCTTGGCTTTCCTGATCAGCTTGTACATAAATGAGAAGAAAAAAAGCAAATTGTCGTATTGTCCATCATATTTTTCTTTTAAGACCTCCTTGTGATAGTCTACTAGAAAGTAATAAATTGCTTCAATGGTAGAGAGGTAAGTTTCTGGTTTTCCTTTCTGATGGCGCCAAAAGCAGGTTTTCTTAGATTTCAGCTCAATTTGTAGCAACCCTGCAGAGTGAAGAAAACCAAAGATAACAATGTAGGCATTTAATTACACAAAAGACTGTGAAAAAATTATTTGTAGCAAATTGTTAACAGGTTTCTCCAAAGCATTACAAACAAGGATAAGCCTAATTAAGACATATGTAGGCAGATTTATACGGTAATTTCCATTGTATTTTCAAAGTGTGGCTAGATAAGTCATCTTTTTTTCTCTAAAACCCTTTCTTTCCTGAAATGCAGTAGTATCTGACTGGAGTACAAAAATGTTATGCAGTATTGCAGCGCACTAGTTTTGGAAAAGCAAAACTTTTGGAAGAAAAATGAGAGTAGAGAGGAGGTATTTATTCCTGGTAACAGCTCTCCGCTATACCTAGAACAATTCCCAAGATTCGTTTCCATTCATAAACATAATACCTTGGAGCCGCTCATCTGTGATTATTTTGTTTGTTTGATTCCATGTACTGTCGATAAATACAATTTTTTTCAGTGCATTTTCACTCTTGGGCAATTTATCTTCACTCATGAGTCTACTGTGGCTTGGCTCCAATTTTGCACACTTGGGTGCTGGTTCTGCTGATAAGCCCTTGGTATCCGTCTTACATTTTGTTTGCAAAGAGAGAGGAATGTTGCTTATTGAAACTGAATTAGGTCCAGGAAAAATAAGTGCAATCTAAAAATGGGGTGAAAAAAACCTTCGTGAGATCTAGATTAGCCTCAGCCACAAGGCAACTCCTATTTTTCCCAATCAATCTATTTTAAAATTGTGCTTCCACCATTATTTCTGAAAATACAATCTGTGTAACATTTACCAACAACATTGTTTAAACAAATATGAGAAAATGTTAAAACCCTGCGAAACTTTTATTTCATCTAATAGGCTGACATGCTGATCCACCCTCTTAGGAATATTCCCCGTTGTCATTTTGGCTTTAGGCCATCTGTACAGGTAGTCCTCTCTTACTGACCCCAATAGGAACCAGTAACTCCCATCACTAAGGGGTCATCAAATGCAACATCCCATGACTGTGACTAGTGACTTCCTGCTGGCTTCCCCATTAACTCTGCTTGTTGGAAGCTGCCTATGAAAGTTGCAAATGGCAATCACACAACCATGTGACTCTGTGGCTGTTGTAGATGCGTGCTGACCCCCAGGGACAGGGCAAGAACCGCAACTTTTGAGGACCAGTTGTAAGTCACATTTTTCAGCAACTTCATCACTTTGAACGGTTGCTGAACAGGTGCTTGGTAAGTGAGGATTACCTGTACTCTCAGGAAAATTCTTGCAAAAATGCTTGTACTCTTAAAAATAAGCCAAGACATGGAACTCACTTCTGTGAATACAAATAAGCAATAAGTCCTACTTCATGAAATCCTGGACAAATACATTGATTATTTGCTCTCGTACATGCAAAACAATGCTAAACACTGCATATTTAACAGCAGCAATAGTGTTAGTGAGAAACAAAAGGCCTTGCTGTAGTGCTACATATAGACGGACTCTTACTTCATGTTGCATTTCTTCATAGTCAGGAATACACGGATATGTATAAATGGTAACATCTTCAGATGCCAGAAGCTTGGCGTGTACAGCTGTACTTTTGCCATCCGTTTCATTGGGATGCTTGATTATATCAATCTTCAAGGGAAGCTTAAACAACGAACCCAGAAAGTGCATCAAAATTAAATTCAGCCCCAAATTCAACCATAAATTCAAACTGTAACTTTGTTGCTTGTATCCTTACAATTTTTATTGACTGTTTCCTAATATGATTTGATTGCTTATTTGTACCCTGTGACTATCATTAAGTGTTGTATCTTATGATTCTTGATGAACATATTTTTTCTTTTATGTACACTGAGAGCATTTGCACCAAGACAAATTCCTTGTATGTTCAATCACACTTGGCCAATAAAATTCTATTCTATTCTATTCTTCTATTCTATTCTAAATCAATACATTTGCTCAACCATGCATTCCACTCTGGATATCAGAGTATAATACATGATTTGCACCAGTTACAATTGCAATTTTCAGCAAAATAATCAATGGGAAAGAACAAAAACACCATGAAATTGAATACTACAATTAAAAAGAAGCTACTATTTGAATAACTGAAATCAAAGGCTGCCTTTGGGACAAGTTTGGGTAGGCATCTTTCCCATGATCATCTACCATAGGGGTGGAGAACTATGGCCTCTTTATGATCTGTGGACTTCAACTCCCAGAATTCCTGAGCCAGCATGTTGTAAATGCGTGCTGACCCCAGGGACGCTGCAACAGCCGCAACTTGGTAAACCCTGAAAACCATGGCTGGCTCAGGAATTCTGGGAGTTGAAGTCCACAGGTCATAAAGGGGCCATAGTTCCTCACCCGTTCTACAGAGATGCCAACGTTTGGGTAGAAATCTTGGCTGGGAAAGACATCCAAGTGGCACTGGGCTATTGTGACCTGCTCTATTTTCACTAAAGCAGCTGTATGGTTATGGCACTTATTAGTTTTTGGCACAAAAGACAAGAGTAGGTTAAATTCCACCTTTATCTATTTCATCTATTAGAATGACTTGCTGGGAAATTTGATATAAAATGACCAAAGAACACTGACCTTCCCCCTCTTCAGATCCCCTGCACTAACCTTCACAATAGGAATATCTTCAACGGGAACAGTTTCAACTGGAACATAACATGAATAACAGTAGAACATCCTCGATCCGTGACATCTGGGGCATTTTGATCTTCCTTGTTTTTGGGCTCTCTCAAGAATAGCTTGAGATGTCAGACACAAGTTGTCAAACGGGGTCTCTTGTAACATGGATGCAGTCAGTGTATCTTGATTTCGCAAACACTCGGCGTTTCTTTTCATTTCCTGGTTTATCTTGGTCTGCTTTTTTTAATGGGAGATGAATTTAATGATATATTTCAGATGAATGATATCTTTGGAACTGTTAAAAGATAAACAATGCAAGAACAGCTTTCAAGTATAATTTTAGATACGTATTCTTAGAGAGAATAGAAATCTTGATGAATCAGATTAAATCAGACTAGGGAAAACTATTCGCCAGCAGCGCTGAACATAAAAGAGTTAGGGCTGAAATTTTAAATGTGTGGGTGGGAGACAGACACAGAGAGATCCTAAACAACAGAGACATGCAGGTAGAAGCTTGATCTTCTGCCAACCTGTCTGGATCTAACCCAAGGACTGCACAATTGATGTTTCTCCACATCTGTTCTAGGTTAAGTGGTATAAGTGGTAAGGTATAAGAATCAATCTAATATGAAGCTTAATAGCAATAGCTTAAAGTTTTTATGTTTCATATTGCAGTATCTTAGTAATACTGTTCATTAATAGAGACTTAACTTGTATGACAAGTGTTTGGTTATTTACTTTACATGTATAATATGTTTTACTATATTAAGAATATATAGAATATAATGGCAGCCATGTTTTTGGCTGCAAACACAGACCACGGGGTAGTAGTTCATTTCGTTGATTTACCTGCCAACATTTTGCAGTTTATAAAATAACCGTTACTTCTAAAATGATACCTATTAAAGGGATAATAACAAAAATGTATTTGTGGCTTTTGTGTAACAAGCCCCATTTCTGCTTTTGCAGTATCAGCTCTTTCTCCCTGGAATGAGACTATTCTGAGACAGTTTGCCGGAGAAAGCTTGGCAGGTAAGTGAAGAAAGTTGCTTAGGTTTGGACAAAATTTTCTAACCACATGGATTCCTTAGTCCAAGAGCAGGAAATTAATTAATCTGTTACGCATTCCTGGCTTACAGATCAAGCCACCTTATATTAAACAACTAGTGGCAGCTTTCCTTATCACCACAGGGAAAAATGCTGCTGACAGAGAAAGGGATAAATTTCATCTATGTTTTCCAGAACCATAAAAATCTAACAAATAAGAATGTCCTGACCACTTTGCTAACTGGAAGTAAGACATGCTTTATACAACTCAATAGTTCAACCCAAGTATCAGTCAATCCTACTTCTAGAGAACCAAATTTAAAACTCACTTGACCACTAAACTAAACTGAGCACTCTTTGCCACACAATGCAGTTTCACATTGCTCTTTAACTATAGTTTGCTTTAAACATAAGTTATTCACTGCCCTAGGCTACCATAAGTGGGCTGCCAAAATCCTGACAACAGGATTTAGCAACAAAGATTAAGTGCTTTGTTAGATAGCGCTAAACTCCAATTGGCTGGGTTCATTAACATCCTTTGACCCCAAACCATGACTTGCATGCTACCATGGTTGGATTCCCATCAGATATTTTGCTGAGCACAACCAGCGAAGCCAATTATATCCGTCTCAGCGACCTCAAAAAAGATATAAACATTAAGTGGAAAGAGTGTTCTGCTTCTGTTAGAAATAGTTATATATAGAAATAGTTATATATCTATGAAGTTACCAGTATATATATACCGGTAACTTAATAGATTGCGGTAACATCTAGGTCAGTGTTCCTCAGTCCATGTGTGAACTTCAAATCTCAGAATTCCCCAGCTGGCAAGGCTAGACTTCAATTCACAATTCCACTTCCAACATGACGGATGGGGAATTCTGGCAGTTGGGAAACTCTGATACAGGCAGTCCATTTGATTCAGTGGTTCTATGGCAGTGTTTCTCAACCTTGGAAGCTTGAAGATGGGTGGACTCCAACTCCCAGAATCCCCCGAGTTGAAGTCCACCCATCTTCAAGCTACTAAGGTTGAGAAACACTGTTCTATGGTAAGGTCATTTCCCACTCCACCAACAAATTTTTAACCCAGGTTGGGTTTAGTCCTCAAAAAAATCACCAAACCTCTGCAACAAACCAGCACAGCACTTCTTCTGGACAATCATGCAGGTTAAGTTTAGGAACCACCACTAACTTACCACCTTGCAACTCCCAGCAGCAACTTCTGGAGACCCCCCCCCTCCTACAACTGTTTTTTTTTTGCAACTTAGTAAACCATGCACAGGGATCCGGGGCTGGGGGGGGGGCGGGGGATTGCTGCCCCAGCCTCCCCATCTCTCTCCCCAAACCCAAGTCCACTTCTCGCACCCATCCATATCCATAAGGAAACCCACCGCCATTTTGCAAAGCAATGCCCAGGGACTCCTCTTGGGGTGTGTGTGTGGGGGGGAGGATCTATTGCAAGCACACCTCCCACGAGCGGACGCGGACGCGAAAGCGAACCTCGCGGAAGGATCGCGTGTCTTCTCTCCACCTCCCACCCGCCTCCTCTAGGACAGGCGCATCGCGCGCATTGGCGGAACCTAAGAGCCGGGGGTAACGGGGGAAAGCCGGAAGGATCGAAAGTGCCGGACCGCGGAGGCGGAGACAGGCGGTTGCTAGGGCGCCTTAGCAACGCCAAGAAAAGGTCCGTTGGAAGGGCGGGGCGTTCTGCTGTTGCTGCAGCTGCAGTCGCTGGAAGGATTCGGGCTGGCGAGGACGAAAGGCGGCTGCCTTGTTTGGGAATGGGCGAGCGGAATCGCGCACTGACTCTCTCCTCCTACAAGCATTCTTTTATCAAGGTCGGCGCCATAGAATAGAATAGAATAGAATAGAATAGAATAGAATAGAATAGAATAGAATAGAATAGAATAGAATAGAATTCTTTATTGGCCAAGTGTGATTGGACACACAAGGAATTTGTCTTTGGTGCATATGCACTCAATGTACATAAAAGACAAGATACATTCGTCGAGAATCATAGAGGAGAGGAGGGGAGAAGAGAAGAGAAGAGAAGAGAAGAGAAGAGAAGAGAAGAGAAGAGAAGAGAATTCTTTTATTGGCCAAGTGTGATTGGACACACAAGGAATTTGTCTTTGGTGCATATGCTGTCAGTGTACATAAGGAGAATAAAATACATTCATCAAGAATAAAAAGATGTAACACTTAATGATAGTCTTAGGGTATAAATAAGCAATCAAATCATACTAGGAAATGATATCAATATAAATCATAAGGCTGCAAGCAACAAAGTTACAGTCATACAGTCATAAGTGGAAGGAGTTGGGTGATGGGAACGATGAGAAGATTAATAGTAATAGTAATGCAGACTTAGTAACTAGTTTGACAGTGTTGAGGGAATTATTTGTTTAGCAGAGTGATGGCATTTGGGAAAAAACTCCTTGTGTGGTTTTGAGGGTAGAAGTTAAAACAATTTATGTCCAGGATGCGATGCAGATGACAGACTCAGTAGTTCCTCTGTAGAGCTGTATCAGCAGCTCCTTGGGCAGTTTGAGCTTTCTGAGGTCGGAGGCTTAAATCCGAGGCTGCCCTTCCCGTCCGCAGGGAGGGAGGGAGGATGGGCAACACTTGTTTGCGGCTCTCGAAAGAGGCTGGAAGGACATTTGCAGCCAAGACTTGCAATGTTCAATTCCTGGGTTACAAAGCTTGTGGCATAATTAGGGGTTTTTTGGGGGGGGGGGGGTTGTTTCCTTTTTTAAAAAAAAATGGTACACCTTAATGTGGAACAGCTTGGCTTCCAGAAGTTTAACAGTAACAGAGTTGGAAGGGACCTTGGAGGTCATCTCACTAAGGAGACCTGTACTAGGGATTTGAACCACCCAAACTGCCGACTTTTCTGATCGACAAGCTCAGTGTCTTAGCCACTGAGCCATCTTAAGTTGTGGATGTCCTCCATCACTGGAGGTTTTTAAAGAAGAGATTGGACACGCCATTTGTCCAGAATTAATACAGGGTATCCTGCTTGTGCCAATGGGTTGGACGAGACGACTTCCAAAGTCTCTTCCAGCTTTTGTAATTCTGTAAAATCAGTAGAATGGCTTACCTTCAGAAGTTGTGGATGCTCCATCTCTGGGGGGGCGGGCGCCGGAAACGGGAAGAGCCGTTTCCCAGTGCTCATGTGTGTGCCAGGAAGCTGAGCTTCCAGTATGCTCTTGCGTGCCAGTCACCTGGTCTTCGGTTTCTGGCGCATATGCGCACGTGAAGACCAGCTGGCCAGCGCGTATGCGTGCGCCAGAAACTGGAAGCTCAGCCTCCTGGCGCGAATGGCGACAGCTGGCGTACCTGGAGAGATGGCACTGCGTGTCACTTCCGGCACGCGTGCCATAGGTTCGCCATCATGGGCCTAGTAGTTCATATGTATGTAAGGTTTACAAGAAACAGTAAGTTAGCTGACTATTTCATATGAATCTGATCAGAATAGTCCACATATTTTAAATTTTATTTCTTTGATTATAATATTTCTTCAGAGTATTAGATTAGCAAAACCCAATTTGCAGGTTTACTAGTACTGAAAGGAGTAAGTATGCTAAAGTATAACCAGGTCTGCTTTATTTTATAAGACGTGTATCTTTATGTGTTTATAGGAAACTGTAGAACTTCCTGGTACATTTGATGAATTTTTGGCCTTTTTCAGTTTGGTATGTATGTTTATGAAATAATTTTAATAGTACTTTGAGTGCATGGGAAATGGTATCAAAATTTCATTAAAAGTAGTAACAATAAACATCAGGGATAGTTATTGTGTAGTTCGAAACATTTGGAGAGCTTTGGATTCCCCTGTTATAGATTAATCATCAGAGCTCAGCAAAGAAAGAATAGAAGCAGGTATGATGGTTAATGCTGGACAGCTTATCATGGAACTTCTGAAAGGTAATTAGGAAATGCTATGTGAAAGAAAAAATAGGGTTGAACAAGTACCATATTTTTCAGAGTATAAGACGCACTTTTCCCCCCCATAAAAGAGGGTGAAAATTTGGGTGTGTCTTATACACCAAATGTAGCCTCCTCCCCCCCCACCCCCCCCACCCTTTTGGAGCTTTTGGAGGCTGCAAATTCAGCCTCCCACACAGTCTCTCAAACAGCCTCCAAAAGGTCCATTTGAGAGGCTCCCTTTGCAAAGAGAAGCTCCTTTGCAAACAGAGCCTTTGGAGTTTTTGGAGGCTGCAAACGCAGCTTCTCAAACGGAGAGCCCCTCAAGCAGATTTTTTTTTTCTTATTTTCCTCCCCTGAAAATAAGGTGGGTCTTATACTCTGAAAAATACGGTATAATGTGAATTGCAGATTCAATACATCTCTTTATTTTTGCTATCAGCAATGGGGAAACATAGCTTGGCAAAATTTTCCAGTGTTAGTTGTTATACAGATAGTTCTTGACTTAACAACCACAGTTGAGCCCAACATTCCTGTTGCTGAGCAAGACATTTTGCTAAGTGAGTTTTGCCCCATGTTACGAACTTTCTTGCCACAGTTGTTAAGTGAATTACTGCAGTGGTTAAGTTAGCAACACGGTTGTTAAGCGAATCTGGCTTCTCCACTGACTTTGACTGTCGCAAGTTTGCAAAAAGTGATCACATGACCCCCGGGACACTGCAACTGTCATGAGTCAGTTGCAAATGGCTGAATTTGGATCACATGACCATGGGGATACTTCAGCGGTCCTAAGTATGGAAACCAGCCATTGGTCCCTTTTTTTCAGCATCATCGTAACTTTAGAAGACACTAAATGAAGAGTTATAAGTCAAGGACTGCCTGTACTTCACAACTCCATGTATAAAACAGACACTTACCCTGTTTCCCCCAAAATAAGACATCCCCTGATAATAAGCCCAATCGGGCTTTTGAGCGCATGGCAATAAGGCCAAGCACTTATTTCAGGGTTCAAAAAAATATAAGACAGGGTCTTATTTTCGGGGAAACACGGTAACATTATTTCTGCTTAACATTTATTTTATAATTGCTGTTCTTTGCAGGATGATTGGCCAAGAGTCCCATACTTGCCAGATGAGAATCCTTATCCCTTGGTTTCCCGGATAAAAAATGACTACTCTGTGGATACTGTTGCCCGGTATCTTTATGATAATGCTCCGATGCCCTATGAAATTATTTCCAGGTTGGAAAAAAGAATAGATGAGTGCAAACTACAAGTTCAGGAGCATGCTAAACATATATTTACACTGGAATCAGAAAAATCAGAAATAGATGAGGAGCCAGGACAAGGTAATTCTGTCTCTTAGCCAATAAGTCCATTTGGGGGGGGGGGGGGGAGAGGGGAATCAGTATCAGTTAATTTTAGAACTTGGAATAACAGAGCTGGGAGGGACCTTGGAGATTATCTGGTCCAACCCAGTGGTGAAATCCTACCGGTTTGCACCAGTTCAGGCAAACTGGTAGTGATAAAATCTACCGGTAGTAAAAAAAAGCTACTGGTTCATCCAAAGCGGTATTTCCGATGATCAGCTGTGCCGCGTGATTTAGATTCACTAGAAAGCAAGAAATCCTACTTTCTAGCGAATCTAAATTGCGCAGCACAGCTGTTCCCCCCCCTCGCTGTTCTACATACCTTCAAACGGCTCCTTTTTCTGCACAAAGTGCACATTTGGTGTGCACTGCGCATATGCGTGCACAGTGTGCCTCTAGTGTGCAGTGCATATGCACACACAGCGTGCATCTGGCGTGCACTGCGCATGAGCGCACACAGAGTCCCAAAGATGCTTTTTCAAAAGGTAACTGGACTTTAAGGCATTTTGCTTCTCATCCAAGAAGCTTCTTCGGTTCTGACTGAATGATGGAGAATGGAAGGATTTATATTCTTTGCAGTCATCTGGTCATTAGCATTCTTTCTGAGAGTCATTGAAGCCAGTTGGAGGTTTATCTGTGCCCTCAGGGTCACCTGAATAGTGCAAATGAGTGCGGAACCTTCTGGAACTGCTGAAGCCTCTTGGATGAGAAGCAAAAAGTCTTCAAGGAAAAACAAAGTCCAGTGGCCTTTTGAAAAAGCACCTTTGAGACAACCATGACCTGGATGACTGAGAACGTCCATAAATATCATTTAATAACGTCTAAAAGGCAATGTCAAAACAGTTCTATATCTAATAATGCCTTCTCAGAATTTGATCATCACACTTGATTATACCAGCTATCATAGCTCTCTATTTCTTTTGTACAAGTCCCTAGGCTATCATATTGCTCTTATTTAGAATAGAATAGAATAGAATAGAATAGAATAGAATAGAATAGAATAGAATAGAATAGAATAGAATAGAATTCTTTATTGGCCAAGTGTGATTGGACACACAAGGAATTTGTCTTAGGTTTATATGCTCTCAGTGTACATAAGAAGAATAAAATACATTCAAGGGTAGAAGTTGAAACAATTTATGTCCAGGATGTGAGGGATCTGTAGATATTTTCATAGCCCTCTTTGACTCGTGCAGTATACAGCTTCTCAGTGGAAGGCAAGCTGGTAGTAATTGTTTTTTCTGCGCTTCTAATTATCCTCTGAAGTCTGTGTTTGTCTTGTTGGGTTGCAGAGCCAAACCAGACAGTTATGGAGGTGCAGATGACAGACGCAATAATTCCTCTGTAGAACTGAATCAGCAGCTCTTTGGGCAGTTTGAGCTTTCTGAGCTGGCGCAGAAAGAACTTTCTTTGTTGAGCTTTTTTGATGATGTTTTTGATGTTAGGTATCCATTTTAAGTCTTGAGATGTGATAGAACCTAGAAACTTGAAGGGCTCTACTGTTGATACTTAAATATTAAATTAAATTATACATATTAAATACATATTAAATATGTGTTTAATATATAAATACATTATATAATTTATAAAATTATATATTTATTTACATTATAAAATTTATTACATTATAAAAACTTATGATTACTGGAATATTTGTATTCATCTTAGGATCCATTCTGGCAAAGAATGATATGTTATCTTGCTATGCTGATGTGATTAGATTTTCTTTGTAAACACAGCAGTGTAAATTTTTCTGGGATACATTTAGACATTTCCAAATCAGCGACCCTGCATTCACTTAACTGCCCTGGCTACCACGCCAAGGATTCAAGCAAAGTCTCCACCATGTCCTGTTTGTAGGCCAGCAGATACTTGGCACTTGCCTAGAAAGAAAGCAGATGTGTCCTATTTGGTAGAGTTGATGGTGATCAGAAAATTAGACTCAAAAATTGTGGTCTGGCTCACAGCAGCAGCAGCAGCAGGGAAACTTTTTCCTTCAGTGGCCAAAGTGGATTTAAAACACAGTCTTTTGTAGGAATATTCTTTAAGGAGATGTTCTACTGAACATTATAGTTGCTCTTGCTTTCCACAGAAGTCATTTTTGTACATACTTGGACTGAAGTCACTTGGACTGATGCCTTCCTAATTCCTGGTTGTATATATGTGTCTCTGTGTGTGTTTATACATGCATATTGGGTGAAATCCAGCAGGTTCTGACAGGTTCTGGAGAGCCGGTAGTGGAAATTTTGAGCAGTTCAGAGAACCGGTAGCTGAAATTTTGAGTAGTTTGGAGAACTGGCAAATATCACCTCTGGCTGGCCCCAGAGTGGGGTGGGAATGAATATTTTGCAGTATCCTTCTGCCACGTCCACCAAGCCACACCCACCAAGCCACACCACACTCACCAAGCCTCCCCACAGAACCGGTAGTAAAAAAATTTGGATTTCACCACTGATGTATATGTGTGTGCACTGTGCATGTCTGTGTATATATCAAGCACAAGCATATTTTCAGTGGCCTAGAGCTTAAGTGCTGTTGGACTCAGTGAAACTTAATTTTTGATTAATGAATAGAATAGCATGATTAATATTTGGATCTGAGGCTTTGGGCAATGGCTTATATTCAGGTGTTAACTTTAGGAATCATAACAAAGCTCATCTGTCTTCTCACATTGTCCAATCACTTCAATTATTTTAAGATGTCTTAATTGCACCCGCTTGAAAATATAGGTAAATGTTTTCCCACAAAATGGGAACTGTATTTTACAGTATATCTGGGAAGATGTTTTAAATTCTTAGCTTCTTTTCTTCTTGTTTTCAAGTAGATGTAACATCATCACCTGAATCCCAGGATGCTTCAAAGAAGAAAATAAAAATGGAAGTGAAGGTAACTCATGCATTGGATATCCCTTCTCTCCTCCCTTAAGAGATAGATTGCTACACTGAGAGAGCTGGAGTCTGCTAAGAAGTTTGCTTGCATTGTGCTTAAGGTAAAAATAACTGAACAGCAGAAAAACAGAGTTGACCTTGGAGGTCTTCTAGTTGAACCCCCTGTTGAAGCAGGAAACCCTTTACCATTTCAAACAAATGGTTGTCCCATCTCTTCTTAAAAACTTCCAGTATTGGAGCATCCGCAACTTCTGGAGGGACGTAGTTCCACTAAAGTGTTTTATGTATGAAAACAATTCCCTTGTTTTTTTCCTCCACCTTAAGTGAGGTGACTTCCAACAGTCTGCTTGTCCTGGTTTATTCATTCAGTATTATGGACACAGTGGCTCAGTGGCTAAGACGCTGAGCGTGTCGATCGAAAGGTCGGCAGTTCAGTGGTTCAAATCCCTAGTGCCGTGTAACGGGGTTAGCTCCCGTTACTTGTCCCAGTTTCCGCCAACCTAGCAGTTTGAAAGCACGTAAAAAATGCAAGTAGAAAAATAGGGACCACCTTTGGTGGGAAGGTAACAGCATTCCGTGCACCTTTGGCATTTAGTCCTGCCGGCCACATGACCACGGAAACGTCTTCGGACAGTGCTGGGTCTTTGGCTTTGAAATGGAAATGAGCACCACCCCCTCGAGTCAGGAACGACTAGCACATATATGCGAGAGGAACCTTTACCTTTACCTTATTTTGGATTAAACTAATGCATAAATGGGACTTTTGAGCTTCTTGTAAGTAAATCTTTTATTTAAATGCCAAGCCAATAAAATTAATATGCATAGTTAATGCTTGAATTCTGCTCTATTAAACAATTTGTCAGAATAGTTATATGCAGTACACCTTCTCTTAAGCTCTCATAGCAGAATGATATTAATGTTGCACTGTGCCATGTCTCAGTGCATGGGATTTTGCATGACGTCTACCCTCCCCCTTGGAAATTTCTCTATTTCTATATCTGGACTACACTTACTCTAGTTCCATATCTTTACGATGTATTTCTTTCCAATGTATTTCAGTTTCCTACTGAAGCTGCAAAAGACTCAAGTAGCAAAGACTTGGAGGTAAATTTAGAATAGAATAGAATAACAGAGTTGGAAGGGACCTTGGAGGTCTTCTAGTCCAACCCCCTGCTTAGGCAGGAAACCTTTCACCATGTATGGTGTAGAAGTCAGTGATGAAATGGATCAATTCCAAACTACTGGGAAGAGAGCTCTAAAAATTAATTTATACAAAGTATTTATCATCTGAACCTGAAAATGTAATTAAGCAATAAGGCTACCATTCTGGAGGAAGATATAGATTACAGCTTTGGTTTTTTCCAAGCAATTATTTTACAACATGGAAAAACTATTCTGTTCAATCATCTTTTATCCCTTGTTGGAACAAAACTAAATCCATATTATGGTTTAAATAAGCTATGCAAACTCAGTCATTCCATGAAGTATGTTTAACAATTTTTTAAAAATCTGTTTTGATCTGATGAAGTTATAGTTTTTGTTGGATTGGAATTCTGAACATGTAGAGTCATGAGTCCTTCGGTTGCTATTCCTTCCACCCAAAATATGCCCCTAATCCAATAGCGTCTGAATGGTCAGTAGAAACAGGACTTTCAAAACAAAGCACTTAATCATATGTGCTGCTCTGGATTAGGAATCCACATAATTAGATTTTTTTTTTTTTAGAAAAAAGAAAAATGTCTGGTGAGAGGATGCATTTCAAACATTGCCGCTTTGTGAGGTATGATGACTGGCTCTTTTTCTTTTTTAGAATTTCAGCTTTTCTGGATTCAATTTGTGGAAACTTACAAAACTTCCAAACAATCTAGAACCTGCACATCTCTGGGATTCGGTTCTAAAACTCCAAATTTTCAAGGTATCAATTTTTAATTTAACTTAAATTGCAGCACCAAATGGAACACATGTTTGTGAAACAGGAGGCATCTGTGAGCAAGTGAGACCTTGGGACAAATTTGGGATAAATATTTTCCTGCTCTTGTAATTGCCAGAATGTGACACTACAGAAAAGGACAGGACATTATATTAGGATTTTATTTTTTTAAAAAAGGAAAAAATTGAAGATGGCAGACAGCTTCTATATTTTTGCCAGGAAAATTACATTTTGTTAAGTCACTGAAAATCAAGCATGATTTAAAGGAGGGTTTTGGGGTTTTTTTTTACTTTTAATGTGGATTTGTGAGTTATCACTTCATGGAAACAAAATTAAGTGGGCAGAATCTGATTTTAAATTTTCCTTCAAAAAGTGGAATAAATCTAGATTTTAGGGGGGGCAATCCAGGATTAATTCCTTCTTTTTTCCCCCCGCTTCACAAGTTCAGCCTTTTTTTTTTTAGGTCAGAAAATTTGCAGGAAAACAATTGGCAAAAAACATTACAGTTTGTCAGAGTGCTCCAAATTTGGAACTGTCTGACAAGGCTGTAGGAGTGCTCTGTTGATTCGTTGACAACAGTAGTCATATTGGTTAGTCACGTGTCATGAATTGCATACAAGAAAACTGCAGATTTCTAAACGATAATTCCCCCCAAAGCTGGACTTTTACATAGAGTTTATTTGTTTTGTGTGTAGAACTGGCCAGAAAAGAAAGTATCTTGCATATTTTACAAATCAACTAAAAAATAAATGTAGAACTAAAGGCAGCTGGAAGAAATACCGAATAAACTGGCACACTGGCATCACTAGCAGATTTACAAGTACTTAAAAATTTTTTGTGAGTCCTTAGGCTGTAGTTCAGGAATGTCTGTAAAAATTCCTCCCCTGAGTAGATATTTATCTGTATTACCAAGCTTCTTGAGATAGACTTCTCAAACACAAAGTGGACATACATGAAGATACTTGACTTCTTAATTATTCTGAAATGTTCCAGCGATCACAGTGCAGTTGAATCTCCTGACAGGGTTGTACTGTTAATCCTTGATTTACAACAACAATTGAGCCCAAAATTTCTGTTGCTAAGCAAGACAGTTATTAAGTGAGCTTTGTCCCATTTTACGACCCTTTTTGCCATAGCTATTAAGTGAACCTCTGCAATTGTTAACTTAGTACCACTATTGTTAAGTGAAACTGACTTCCCCATTGACTTGGCTGGTCAGAATGTTAACAAAAGTTGATCACTTTTGGGACAGTTGATCACACCTGGGACACTTGCAACCGTCGTAAATATGAATTAGTCGCCAAGTGTCTGAATTTTGATCACATGACCATGGGGATGCTACAGGGGTTGAGTGAAAAACAGTCAGAAGTCAGTTTTCCCCGGTTCCCTTGTAATCTCGAACAGTAACTAAACAAATGGTTGTAAGTCAAGGACTACCTGTACAGCACTGCTTCCTGCCCATCGTCTGAGCCTTTCCCAGACTCCAGGACTGGCCCATGTTCTTCCCAAGCCTCCTCACTGTCCGACTGTCCTGCCAGCTCCACAGGCTGCTGGTGGACCACAACACAAGATCTCTTCCTGGGTTGATCACCTCTGCGACAACATGGCATGAATAAAGAGCTGATCCAGATCCACTGTTGATCTGCCGCGTTACAGCAAAATAGGTGTTCCAGTTTCCTGCAGCAGTCTCTGTTTTGAGATAACTATTGTCCATTGGAATAAATTCCTAATCTTTTTTTTAAATAGCATTTGTATTTTCCATTTTCATAATGTTTTGGATGGAACCACCAAGATAGAATACTCGGTTAATAAAATGTCTGCAGCCAGTGCAATAAATCAGTGGTTCTATTTATAGTATACAGAACAAATTAATGAAGTAAAAAGAAACTTGAAATAATACTTGTCAGTTTAATTCTAAATACGTTCACTGTTAAGTAATAGCTTTGAACCATGTTGGACACATAACCAGTGGGACAAATGGACTCCCTTGAAGATGAATGTGTTTGGGCCTGCATAAAAATGTCGACTTCATTTTCCTGTGTCTTTTTTTTCTTTTCTTTTTTGGATAGGGTGTGAATACTCAGGTTTTGAAGCAGCTGTTTTTTTCTGATGCATCTCTTGCAATTTTGCAGGATTCTTTCTGGTGGTGGTTTCTTCATAAGTTCCAGGTACACAACTGAAGGCCTTATCGTGTTTGATCTTATGAAAAAAAAACGGTAATTGACATTACAGTATAGTAGTGGCCAAAATTGTGGAAACCTTTTGGGAAAAGTGTATTTTCTAAAACTAGCTAATAACACCACTTTTTTTTTTGGAGTAGTACCATAATATTATATATCAATGGAAAAATAATTTAATCAAGAATGTAATGCAGTAACTTTTATGAAGGATTTGCTATTAAAATAGCAGTTACAGTATAAAGAAGAAAAGTGAAACACGTAGAAAAAAACTAGATACACAAAAATGATCACCATAGAAAAAACGAGATATACAAAAATGATTACCATGTCAGTTAATCCTTAGTTCGGTAACCTTTAGCATGAATTACAGCCTTACAACGTCTTCCCATGGAGTGAATCAAGTCTTTTAGTTCTGCAGCTGTTCTAATGTGAAACCAAGATGGAATGATGGCTTCTATGAACTGGGTTCTATGGCTGGATTGTTTCTGACTAACAAGTTTCTTTAGTTGGCTCCATAGATTTTCAGTTGGGTGAAGGTCTGGGCTATTCCCAGGCCATTCCAGCAGCGGAATAGGATTATCTCGAAACTCCCCCCCCTCCAAAAAAAGTGATGTTATTAACCATCAAACCTCAAAAATATACTTTCCCCAGAAGGTTTCCACAATTTTGGCTACTACTGTATAAAATGTCTTGTGCAGCAAGGAATGATGGGTTCTTTAGCACTAAATGAAACAGCTGGATTCAATGTAGTTTTCTTCCACCCAGAGGTCTGAGGTTTTCAGAGATGATATATTTGAAATTCTTTTTTTTTTACAAAGTTTTTATATAAAGTTTTGGCCAAGTTAGAACCCAGTCTTGATGTTCCCTTCTTTTTCGTGCTCACAGCTATTTCTATATTTAAATGCAGCACAGGTATGACATTGGAATGCTTATGAAGTTATGTCAGTCATGCAAATGTGCCTTCAAGCAAATCCAAGGATGCTGGATCTGTGAAAGAGAGCAATCCTGCTCATACAATGCATTAAACTAGATAAAGCCGGGTTTGTTTATTTATTATTTTGACCTTCTAAGCCAATTCAGTCCCCCAAAAGTAGTCGGGTTAATTGCATTATTACTTTTACAAAAGTGCTAAAGAAAGTTTATTGCAGTCTTGCTTACGGCATTTGTATATTACTTTGATCAACTGCTAATGACCTACCTGGATAGGTCTAGTTTTGGCAGTGTGGTAAAAATTGCTGCATTTCTAAACTCTATCATTAATAGAGACTACCGATAGCAACTCTGTACATATGTTTTTAACTGTAGACTAGACTTTGCTTAACATTTTCTCCTGATTATTTCAAGCCTGATCAAGATGAACAAGACCACTTTTTTGACAGAATATCCGATAGCTACGTGATGCTTCTCTGGAGCATCCCCAGTTTCATTAAAGATGCTTTTCTTCAGGTAATGACGTTGTTTGCAATTCTGAATTTTACTCCTTCCAATTTTGATTTGTCCTGTTCAGAGAAGAGCAAAAGGCGTGTCATCTTTCTGTCTCATTATCTCTTAATTTAATCAGTTTCTGTTGATGAACATACCAGAATCCTTCAGCCTTTCATTCTGTGACATGCCTTCTGGCTCTATTATTGCCTCTGAAGTTTGTTGTTTTTTGTTTAAATTGTTTGTGGTAATCTTAACTACTTAGCATACAACTCTAGCAAAGCTTGATAAGGATATTTGTGAATCTAGCTAACGCCTTCCTGAATAACACAGAGCGGGAAAAGAGGTTATAATTTATTTAGATATTTGCTGGTTGTTCCATAATCAGAATTCCTTGGGCAATGAGCACTCAGTGTAAAAACTGCAACCTCTTGATAAGAAAAGGTGGTGACCTCATGTCACATCCTTCACTTCATCCTGTAAACAACTTGGTACCTTCTAGATATATTATAAGACCTGACGGGTTTGACATGCTTCAGGTCCCATCACTATCATAGCACTGATAAAGTTGCCTTCTGTAGGCAAAGGACAGGCAGAGCTTGGGGGCAGAGTCAATAGAGGAATCAACCTGGAATCATTGCGTTCCCACAAACGGTCTAAGTCCAACCCCTCTTGAATTCCGTTAAATCTTCTCTAGACCAATTTAGTGATGGCTATTAGTTGACTAGATTCTTGTATATAGGCATGAGCAATAGGTAAAGGTAAAGGTTTCCCTGCACATGCGTGCTAGTCATTTCTGGCTCTAGGGGGTGGTGCTCATCTCCATTTCTAAGTTGAAAAGCCAGCGCTGTCCGAAGACGTCTCCGTGGTCATGTGGCCGGCATGACTAAATGCTGATGGCCAATGGAGCGCTGTTACCTTCCCACCAAAGTGGTCCCTGTTTTTCTATTTGAATTTTTTATGTGCTTTCAAACTGCTAAGTTGGCAGAAGCTGGGACAAGTAACGGGAGCTCAATCCGTCACGCGGCGCTAGGGATTTGAACTGTTGAACTGCCAAGCCAGTTCATCCCTTGTGTCATGAGCAATAGATCAGCTTAAATGAAATTTAACGGGTGGTCCTGATTCTGGACCCCTTATGTCTTTTTTGTGACTGCCCTTCTTTAAAATCGCTGGCTTTTAGGAAGACTCTTCCCACAAGCTCTGGCCCCACTAACTTCCATGCAGGTGTTAATTGGTATTTTTGATACTGCTTTCCTCCCTAGAATGGTTGTGTTTTTTAATTGTTAATTGTTTTTTTAGTCCTGTGTAAGCTACCTAGAGTCCCAAGGAATGGGGCAGACTTAGAAATTGATTAAGTAAAATAAATATAGTCTCCCAGCTAGGATGTTGCAGCCTCAACTGATCTGAAAAGCAGCAATTGGAGAAGGTGATTCTAATATACCTTTTGGTCTCAGGTTAAGCTGCCTACTCTGTGTTCAGCACCTCTTCTAAAATAACTAGGGTTTTTTGTCATAATGTACCAAAACGTACCAAAAAATGAGCGCGATCAAATTAATTTTAAGAAATTTAAAAAATGGATGAAGATTTCTCCTTACTGATTTGCCCGTAAGTTCATTTGCTTTGCAGTAAGCTAAACTGCCACTCAAACCTGTGATGTTTTTGGACAAACCTTGTATTTTTGTCACAGCTAATGATTCAGCAATATTTGAATCCCTGTTTATTTCTCTCTCTATATAAGCATCACCCAATTTTTACAATGAACTTAATTTGCAACTTGGCAGATGTATCCTGACTGCTTATCCCAAGCCATTTACATTACTTTCTGTGAAGCTTTCCCTGAGGCTTACCATCGTTTCAACGATCAGTTTAAAGACGAATTGATGGATCTAATTTTCCTGTGGATCAGAGGTACTAGAGTGTTGACTATTTTTCCTTGCGGTTGTTGGCAGGAGTGTATCTCCGTAGTTGTTTTACATAATTGCTTCTACTCAATTATTTTCTTCCTTTATGAGTTCTTCAAAAGTATCGTTCAGTTAGAAATGAGGGTTAAGCCACTGAGAACAACTCATTTCAGGAACCCAAATTAGAGTATCCCAAACAGATGGTTGTCCAGCCTTTATTTGAACACATTCCAGTAAGGTGAGCCTATCGTTTCTTCTCAATAATTAGTTCCATTGTTGAACTGTTTTTACTCATAGAGTTTTTTTTATAACATTCATACTGTATAATAGTACGGTATGCTGGTTTAACAGCTGCGGACAGGAAGGCACTACAGAGAGTGATCAATTCGGCACAAAAAACCATTGGTTGCCCTTTAACACCACTGGATGACATCGTCAGGTCTCGCTGCTTTAGCAGAGTAAGGAAGATACTTAGGGATGATTCACATCCTGGTCAGTGTCTCTTCACACTTCTACCATCGGGCAGAAGACATGGAAGTATAGCCAGCTGGACAAACAGGTTTAAACACGGCTTCTACCCATGGGCTGTCAGACACCTAAAGACAATCACTCCACGCACATACGGAAACGTATGACTAGTCTTTTTTCCCCAATTACTTGTATAAGGATTATTCTCTCTACTATTCATGTTGTCTTGTATTTTCTGTTACGGATTGCACCAGAGAGGCTGAACCAATTTCGTTATATATATGATGTACAATGACAATAAAGGCTATGGTACTTTATAATCTTCTTCTTAAATCCATCATTCTGTGTCCCACTCCCTGGAACAAGCCACAGATGTCTTGATTTTTCTTCCATGACATATCGAGAGATTGGAGTTCACGTCCTCCCTTGGCCTTGAAAGCCAACTGTATGACTTTCGCAGACCAGTCCACCTCACACGGTTGTTGCAGGGAAAATAGAAAGCAGGATCATTAGGTGTACACCATCTTGCTTTGTACAAAATAAAGCTGGAATAAAAATCTAATAATAAGAAAATTTTAAAATCCCAACAAAAAATCATAGAATTGTAGAAATGAAATGGATCAACTAGTCCAGATATTCCCCAAAGTGGTCAAAGATTAACCTGCAAAGATAGTCCATTATTGTTGTTACAGTATTATCATTATTCATATTATAGTACCGCTATTCAAAGTAACATTAATTAAAATAGTATGGTATTTATTAAATTGTTTGTGGATCATTGAACAATCTGCAACTTCATATAGGGGCCAATGATCTGAAGACTTTGGGGGGGGGGCTGAACTAGTTCAAAAACATTTGGTTGGTTAGTATTATTCAGTTCATTGGTTGTCCCTCTTACAGGTTTTAAACCACAGAAATTTGCTTGGAAAAATTGGAAGTGTCTGTCCATGGAAAAGCCTAGAAAATCCATTGTAGAGAAAGATTCCTTTTCTCCGATATCATCGCATATGAAACTACAAGCTAGAAGCAGGACAACATCCAGGTCATGGTCATGGTCAAGATCCAGTTCAAGGTCAAGGTCAAGGTCAAGATCAAGAACAAAAATCTGTAAGTACCAAGAAAAGGATTATCCAATGGTTATTTGAGAGTTTTGTGGAGTTGATTTACTTCGCATATGATGAAGTTACATTCGCCAGGAAACTACAGTGCTATTATAAAGTAGTTGTTTGTCTGCCTGTCGGTGTGTTCTGTTCATGCTCAGTATCTATTTATCTACTTGCATTTTGCATGCTTTCAAGCTGCTCAGTTGGCAGGAGCTGAGGCGAGTGATGGGAACTCACCCTGTCCCACGGTGCTAGGGTTCGAATTGCTGGAGTACAGACCTTCTCCAGCATCCTTAAGCCGTTGAGCCACCGGACCTGTCCTCTATGTGGAGTGATGTATGCCAAAATCGGTAGCTTTTTTAGAATACTATTTTCAGTTCTACAACTGTAGTCTTATACAGCAATATCCACAAGGAACAATAGGGAGATTTATGCAACTCTAGACTGCTGTTTTGTTTCAAATGTGGGAATGTCTTGAAGATTTGTGGGGTATTCCTGAAGGAATCTCTGAGATATGAAGCTCATTACTGATTATTATCCTTGATGCACAGATCAGTAATGTATGTGATATATATGTAGTTACTGCAGTACCTCCAACTATCAGTAGAGCAGAGGTGGTATTCAGTCAGTTCAGACTGGTTCACCCGAACCGGTAGCGGAAATTGCGGGGGGGGGGCTGCCCCCACCCCACCCCGGCTCTATGCCATACTATTTAGGCATGTTTTTGAGGCCGGGCGCATACACGGAAGGCAGGCGTGCACACGAAGCAAGTGCGTGCATGCAGTGAACTGGTAGTAACATAATGTGAAACCCACCACTGCAGTAGAGGACATAAACAGGAGGCTGTTTTTGCAGTCAGGGTGAAGATATATACCCTGTTTCCCCCAAAATAAGACATCCCCTGATAATAAGCCCAATTGGGCTTTTGAGCGCATGGCAATAAGGCCAAGCGCTTATTTCAGGGTTCAAAAAATATAAGACAGGGTCTTATTTTCGGGGAAACACAGTAATAACATGGGGAAGAATACTGGATTACAAATTCCTTGTGTGTTGAATCACACTTGGCCAATAAAGAATTCTATTCTACTCTATTCTATTCTATTAGATAGGCCAGAAAATGTGTTACCTTTGGGACTCTTTTCATTTGCTCTCAATGAAAATTGGTCCATATCCATTGGTTTATTAATCCTCTTGGAGAAAAAAAAAATACCCAGTGGTGCCAATTGTGAAGCCAAAGGGAAGAAGCTGGTTTTCATTTAGACCAGTCATGAGGCATATCTTCTGCCCCTCATCCCACGATGGCTCTGATCTTTGGGGGGGGGGGTGGAGAAAGGTTTGCAGTTAATGTCACGCCTGGTTTCTCCATCCGGGGATTTGTCCATTCTGAGCTTCTTCCATTAAACCTTCTGAATTTGCCATCTGAATGGATAGCTTTGTATTTGATCCGGATCGTAGTGGCAGGCGAGTTTTCTTTCACTTGACTTCTCCTGATGGGGCAGCCACTTCTGTCACTTTCAAAATATTAGCAGCAGCCTTAACTGGCAAGCGACATGGCATTTGGTTTTTTTTTTTTTTTTTTTTTTTTTTTTGCAAACGGGGATTGTTGCATCCGAAACTTTCATTGCAAGAATTGCCACAGGCAGTCATTTTTGTCTCTTATCCAGTACATATTGGCAGGAGTTTTGTGTACTAGACTTCATGTCTGGTCGTAAGAGGAGAAAAGAAAGGGCCGCTAAGCCAGACTGTTTTGATACTCCTTTGGAATTAAAAGCATATGAAACAGATGCATCTTGATAATTTTTTTTTTATAAATAACATCAACTTAAATAACTTAAAACAATAACGTTCAATTATAACTTAAAATAAAGTTTAATGCTGTAACCACAGAAAAGCATGAATATCGGTTGGAAGAAAAAAAAAAAAAACTTAGAAGCCATATGCCCAAACAGGAATTATATAAAAAGATTAGGTTATGTTACATAAAAACCCATATGATGTTGTCTGAATTTTTTTTAACTTCATCGTTACATAAAAGGATATTTTGAGGAAAGTGAGATGAAATACATTTCCCTTATTAATATTATTTAATATTACACTATTTTGTAACATCTTTCAGAGCAGCATTAGGCATTCTTTCTGATAGATATGAATACATTGCAGTGATGCAACTTTCATCTGTCATATTACCTTTATTGTCTTGAATACCACAGCGTTCCAATTTCAATTTGCTTTAATACTTAAAACCTTTATTTTCATTTTTTTTTTCCTGGGAAGTATTTAATACTGCTTAGCCTTCACGATTCGTACTGACTTGATCATCCGAAGACTTAATCCAGCAGCCATCAAGTCCATCATATTTTACATAACATTTTTCATCTGCTTTATTATTATTATAGCAGCCATGTTTAACGAAGCAGATAGGTTTATTTTAAATAAAAGATCGTCAGATAATCAAGTCGTGAACAAGGCGTAAAGGGTACATTTAATTTAAGAATCTGCAAAGCTACTCTTATGCTAACGTAAGGATCGTACAACTCTTTACAATTTTTTACAACTTTTAGTTACTAAATCTGAAGTAGTGTATATTTTCATTTATTTATTTATTTATTTATTTATTTTTTAAAGCCAGTCTCTTAAAAATAAAACATCGTGCTCAAGTCCAGCTTGTTCAGTTTTTCAGTAGTATTCCAGCTTGTCTTCCTTTCATACAGTCCCTTTTTCAAATGATACATATATATCTATATATCTATATCTCATTTGATATATAAATATATATATTTTGCTGGAACTGGTTGTCCATAGTTCATATAAGATTAGGATATTGTAAATGGAAGAAAATGGGAGGAAGTGTCTTCTTTGCTTGTTTTCTGGCCTCTTTTAGGGGCTCCATTCTGTTTTAACGCGATGTACATTTCTTTCCCCTTGTGAGTCCAGTTTGCTGAAGCATAGGTGTTATAGTGATTCTCTTGAATGAGTTCTACGAAGTTGCAGTCTTCATTGCACACTTTCTGTTGTTTAAAAGAAAATGAGAGGATCAGTCGAATACCGAAAATACCTGGCAGGGATTTTGTCTATCATTTCACAAAAATCCCGTTGTCCTTGAACTAAGGTAGTCCTTGAGTTACAACTGCAATGTAGCCTACCCTTTTTATGACCTTTTTTTTTTTTGCAGCGGTCATTTAAGTGAACGCTGCCAGGGGTGAAACGTAAAATTTGTTACTACTGGTTCTGTGGGCGTGGCTTGGTGGTGGTGGTGGGTAATGCGACTGGGTGGGCGTGGCCAACTTTTTTTTTTTTTTACTTTTCAAAGCATTTTTTCTAATGCTTTGAAAAGCCTCTCTGATGATCAGACAACTCAGCTGGGATCGTCAAAGACTTTTCAAAGCATTTTTTTTACCACCTCTTCGGCCAAGAGGTTTAAAAAAAAAATGCTTTGAAAATCCTCTGACGATCCCAGCTGAGCTGCACGTTCATCAGAGGCTTTTTTTTTTTACTTTTAAAAGCATTTTTTCGTCGGAAGAGGTTGTAGAAAAAATGCTTTTAAAAGTAAAAAAAAAAAAAAAGCCTCTGATGATTGTGCGGCTCAGCTGCGCATGGTGGGGGCCGCAGGGATTTTTGCTACCGGTTCTCCGAATCACCCGCCGCCATCGCTACCGGATCGGGCAATCTGGTCCGAACCGGGAGCATTTCACCCCTGAACGCGGCCATTGTTCGCTATGATGCGCTTTTGCCAAAAACTAGACATAAGAGCTGATTTTTTAGCAGAGGTCATCATATAACGTGGTCACAACACCACAGATGTGACTGTGTTGTTGAGCACCTGAAGTGCAGTCACTAGGGGAGGGCGGTTCAAATGTCGCAACTTCAGGTTGTAAGTCCCCTTTTTTGTAACTTGAAACAGTCACTCAGCGACCAGTTGTAAGTCGAGGACTACCTGCGTGCAGTACAATTCACTTAAAATGTACCTGGTGACTATGCAAATGCCTTACATTTTTTAATAAGCACCGATATACATCAATAACATTCCTGATGCTGCTGAACAGCTGTATCATCCAAAGCGAACAAGGTCAAATGCATGGGCTGCTGGGAGTTGTAGTTCAGCGTTTAATCTGCCTCGGGGAGCGAGGCAGGATAAAGGTGGCATAGCTGGTTAGGAGAAGAGCCCAAAGCAAAATAGGCAACTAAAGTAAATCAGAGCCTAAAAAGAATCCCAAAACTGCCAAGAAACCACGGATCAACCTGCCAGCAGCTTCTTCTTCCTGTTGACTTTTGTTTGGCTCTTCTTCCTTTCTTTTTTTTAAAAAATGTGGCTTCTGGGAGAATGAAGTCAAAACAGAGAAAACTCTGATCTTCAGGAAGTTTGCATTCCAACGCAACTGACCGTAAATGAGAGCCATTCATAAAAGCCACCAGTCGTATGCCATTATCTAGCACAGAGGTCTTCAAACTTGGCAGCTTTAAGACTTGTGGACTTCACAACCAGCTATGCTGGCTGGAGAATTCTGGGAGTTGAAGTCCACAAGTCTTAAAGCTACCAGGTTTGAAGACCTCTGATTTAGCAACTCCCATGGACTGGGACCAATACAGTATAAAACAGCAACCCCCTGGAACCAGGGACAGGTTCCACGGAGAGAGGTTTTTCGGTGGACAGGAGGGGATGTGGTTTCTTCTGCTGCCTGCATCGTGCAGATGGGGCTTCTGCTTGCTTGCGCGACCCGGTTTCTGGCATGCCATGGACCTGTGCTGGTCGAGGGACTGGGGGTTGGGGACACAGCTGATCAAAACAACAAACAAACAAACAAACAAACAAACAGCAAAAACAACCCAGGAGCAAACATGTTTTTCATTTAATGCAAGTGGCTTCTAATAATTATGCCAGTACCTTTCCATAAAGCTTCCCAGACTTGTTCATAGCTAGAAAGTATTCACTTGCGACTCCTTTGATTGCCACTATTCCAACCGCCACCGTTCGTATTTCAAGAATACCTGCAGGAAATAACAGTGAGGTCCATAATCTTTGTCTCTCTTTATGATGTAACATTGCAAAGCTGAGCCAAAGGTGCTTTTTCTTCTAAAAGGCAACTGGACTTCCTTGCTTTTTTTCTTTGAAAATGCTTCACTTCTCATTCAAGAAGGTTATTCAGTTCTGGCTTGAATGGTGGGGGAATGGAAGGATTTGTATGCTTTGCAGTCATCTGGTCATTAGTACTCTCTCTGAGAGCTTTTGAGGCCTCTTGGGGGTTTATCTGTGCCCTCAGGGACACCTGAATCAGAGTGCAACTGGGTGTGGAACGGGTGGAATTCAAAAAGTTTAGCAACTGGTTCTCCGCCTGGTTGCTGGATGGTGGGCATGGCCTACTCTCCTGCACCATTGTGGGGGTGCGTTTTTGCCTTCCCCAAGCTCCGGAGGTTTTTCTTGAGCCTCCGGGAGGGCAAAAACTGCCTCCCCTGGGCTCTGGAGGCCCTCCAGAGGCCGGAAATGTACTCATTTCCGGAACTTCTGGGAGGCCCATTTTTCGCCCTCCCCAGGCTCCGGAGGCTTTCCTTGAGCCTCCAGGAGAGTGAAAACAGCCTCTCCTGGGCTTTGGAGGCCCTCCGGGAGGCCCATTTTTCACCCTCCCAGAGCCTACGTGCGAATGCTGCACTTACCTGGCATCCCAAACCGGCCGCGTGGAGACTCCTGGGAGGGGTGGGGTGGGGTGGGCGGGACCAGCCAGTCCTTGCAACTACTGGTTCAGTGTACCAGATGTAAAATTAGCATCCGGTTTGCCTGAACCGGTCTGAACCGGCTGAAGTGGAATCTTCTTGGTGCTGCTGAAAAGACTGTATTATTGATGGGAGAGAGGTGGTATCATATCCCTCCTCTTTCAAGGAAAAAACCCAAGAAAGTCCAGTTGCCTTTTGAATAGCACTTTTGGGATCCAGCCATGACCTGAATGACACAGAATCTCCATAGACATTGCAAAGCTGCTTTGTTTAAATAATTTGTTTCTTTTTATTTATAAAACTTTGGCTGTTTTTTTCCCTAAGGAAGGTGTAACAAACATAATATTCCTCATGGTTTTAAAGGCTGTGAATGGGTGTCTGATTCACACGATAGATACCCCCGTGTTCTACAGTATTATATACATAAATTGCACTAATCTCTACACGAGTTTGTGAATAAAGACATTGAATGTTTATGTCGCTGTTCATGATTTCATTTCCAAATTGAATCCTTAGGACTCCGTCATTTGTCAAACAAATAAAATATCTTCTGTGGTTAGAATTACTGTTCAGATGGAAATGAATGCACTTCTGGTGAACACTGGGTTTTGAAACTGACAAGAATAGAGATTAAATCAAGATTCACAGAATTAGGGGTTGTTGGTTTTTTTTTTTCTCTCAACAAAGCTTACCTTGAAAAGGATATTTAAGAAATTTACTAGAGAGTTGCTGTCTTTGAGAGCACTAACTTTAGAACTTGTAAATGATGGAAAACAGATCACGGCAACCCGACAAGCAGATAAAAAGTATTTGTCTGATCTTTTAGGGCCATTAAAAGCTGATAACCTCTGAAAATCAATTTGTGCCATGCAGAGACGTTGCTTACTGCTATTTTTTTAAAAAAAAAAAAACAATAGATCCATTTAGGATACAATTAGAAAGCTCCAACTTTAATTTTTGTGTTCTCTGAACTGGGATTACTCCACCACCAGAGAAACAGGCCTGCAGAACAAATTGCTACAAGCAATCCAGATCTAATTCTGCTTGATAAGATTTTTGAATGAAGATGAGCCTCAGAGTTTTAGAGAGGTTCAGAGATCACGCATTATGGTAATTCACATTTGCTCAGTCATAATTTACCCAACAGATCATACAATATGCTAAGCCCTGTTTTATAAACTATAGTGACTTCACACAACAAGTAAACCGCAAGGACATTCAAATTGCATGGCGTAGTTCGATGTGGAAACATTGCCATTTAATGGTTTTTGATAAATTGGTGCTCTTATTAGTATGAAAGGGTTTTCTGTTGCTAGCATTGCAGTGGATTTTTGTACTGTCTGACCTGTCTTGGTGCATAGATCTCACGGTGCCTTGCCCATGTTAGTAGTTCTGACAATAGCTATGCAAAAAGGGATTAGACTATTTGTTTAAACATACTTTTTCCTATTTTGAACATTGCTTAAAATAAGCCTTACAAATACAGAAAAAAATTCAAAGGTACACGGGAAAAGGTTGAGGAAATAGGCAAACAAACTAAACATCAATATCTTTCTTAAAAATCATATTTCAAAAATATGCCACGGATGCTTTCTTTTCCTTAAAGTACAGCTGTGCAATTGTTCTGATATTTATTTATTTATTTATTTACTTTTATTTATTTATTATATTTCTATACCGCCTTTCTCCCGTAGGACTCAAGGCGGTATACAGTCAAGAAAAATATAGACACACAAACATCATAAAATTGCTAATTAAAATTATTACTTAGTTTGGTCAATCAAATAAAACCCAGAATTAGATAACATTTAAAAAATCATTCACATGTTTGTATGTTTAGCCCCGCCTGTTGGAACATCAGGGTCTTGAGGGCACGGCGGAAAGCACGGAGATCAGGGATATTCCGTATCTCCGGGGGCAGTTCATTCCAAAGGGTTGGAGCCCTCACAGAGAAGGCCCTCCCCATGGGAGTCGCCAGTCGACATAATTTGACTGACGGTACCCTGAGTAGTCCCTCCCTGTGAGAACGAACTGGTCGGTGGGAGGCTATTGGTGGCAAAAGACGGTCTCGTAGGTACCCAGGTCCTAAGCCACAGAGCGCTTTAAAGGTGATAACTAACACCTTGAATCGCACCCGGAAGACCACCGGGAGCCAGTGCAGCTCGCGTAGGAGAGGTGTTACATGGGCATAACGAGCTGCGCCCATAATCACCCGCGCGGCTACGTTCTGGACCAGTTGGTGCTTTTCAAGGGGAGCCCCATGTAGAGAGCATTACAGTAGTCCATACGGGAGGTAACTAGGGCATGAGTGACCGTGCGCAAGGCGTCCCTATCCAGAAAGGGACGCAACTGGCGGATCAGGCAAACCTGATAAAAGGCACCCCTGGCCACGGCTGTCAAATGATCTTCTAAAGATAACCGTGAATCCAGGAGGACACCCAAGTTGCGGGCCCTCTCTGTGGGGAGCAAGATCTCATCCCCTATTGTCAGTGATGGTACTAGCTGACTATACCGGGACACCGGAAGCCACAGCCACTCGGTCTATTTAGGCTGAACCTCATAAAGTGAAAGATTAAATGAATTTCTTTCTACTTCTGGAACGGTTAGTTGTTGTCAAAATTCACAGCAATGACCAGCTGGACCCTGCAAATAATGACTTCACTATGCTGTTTCTTGATTTATGAGCTATTCTCTTTATAAATGAATTTATAAGCGATGTATTTGAATACAAAATGATATTTACTCCTCCCCCCCCAATGATTTAAGTGATAGCTAAACACAATAGAATTAGTGATAGTTTCATAATATTAGGCATTGCTCAGATTCCAAAGAATTGTGCTAACATTCAAATATTTCTCAATAGCATATTATTTACATATATACATTCATATGAGCCTGTACATTGCATATGCTAAGCAATTTATATATAGCATCTTGGGGAGGGCGGTCTTCAGATTTTTAAAACCACTTGAGGCAGCGCAAATCTTAAATGCAACTTTAAGCTCTTTGAAACTTGGTGATGACTTATCATATAACCATTTGAATAAATATGAATAAGAAATGAGGAGGTTGATGCTGTTCTAAATGCATTTGCTTATAGTTTAATGAAAGATGCTTAAGATGGATCATCTTGTTGCATGATTCATTTTCAGGATGCTATTCATTTAGTGTTAAAAGAGTTTTTAAAAAGTGTACATGTGGCCTTCATTCCAATATTTAGATAAGCGCACCAAAGGAGTATTCTATGCAGATATCTTCACAGATTATAAGGATGCCATTATTCTTTGAATACTGAATACTTCTAGGTGTAGTCAGTTTAGTTTCTTTTTTAGTGTAATTTTATGCCTTAAGTATTTTACCAAAGATTCGATGTTTGCAATATACCTGTTACACAGCTAAAGTAGATACAAGGGGTCTTTGGTGCTCTCTGAGCTTAACTAGGTAACATCATCATTGCTAGTAAAGAGTGGGGTTTGCTCTCAGTTTATATTTTAGTAGTTTGCTCTGGTTACATTAGAATATAAACTGAGAGCAAACCCCATTTTTTAATAGCACTGATGATGTTACCTAGTTTGGTAATGAAACGTCTACAAGAAAACAGCCAAGCTCAGAGAGCACCAAGGACCCTTCATTTCAACCCTGAGCTACAAATAACCTCCTTTATTGGTAAAGTAGAAACAGCCTGACAAAAAGGGCACTGTTGTTGAGGTATTCCGTTATATTTTTACTGATTTCCACACAGACATAGACATTCATACACAAAATAAGTTTGGCAATTCACTATATCTTTCCTTGAAGTGAAAGGCTGTTCTGGATATACAATGCCTATAACTATCTTAGAAGTACATTGGAAACTATCCTAACACAGGTCTGGCAATCATTAATTCTATTCTATATAACATTTCTAAAAAGTAATGTGATACAAAGTTAGTAATATTACTGTCCAATATACTGGCTAATTTCCAACATTCTCTCCTTATGTGTCATAGAGCCCTTAGTTTTATCAGTTTCCAGGACATATTCAAAAATCCTTCCTTCCTTCCTTCCTTCCTTCCTTCCTTCCTTCCTTCCTTCCTTCCTTCCTTCCTCCCTCCCTCCCTCCCTCCCTCCCTCCCTTCCCTTCCCTTCCCTTCCCTTCCCTTCCCTTCCCTTCCCTTCCCTTCCCTTCCCTTCCCTTCCCTTCCCTTCCCTTCCCTTCCCTTCCCTTCCCTTCCCTTCCCTTCCCTTGACATTCTAACAAATTTAAAAGCAATAGTTCCAGGCCTGCCTGCTTTAAGAAATGGCAATAATATAGACTCATTGCTGTTCAGAATTGCCATGTTCAACAATTCTACGGTATTCTGTCTCTTTAAACACGAGAATCTTTATCATGTCCTTGAAATCTCGAATGAGATATCCCATGGTGTGTTTATGGTAGACAGGATGGGCAGCAACCAGAACAACCAAACTGTAGAAAACCAGTTTATTTGCTATGCAGTTGTACTGCGGCTGCACCAAGTGAAACTAAAATGCAGCTCTAAAGGAGTCAGCATAAAATTCCCCATAATGCAGAAGGATTGACTAAGCACTGCTTGTCAACAGTAATGCAAATGAGTCCTCAGCATAACAATTATTCTCCTTTACACAAACATTAGATCATACAGCTTGGTGTTCTTTAATCACAGCTCAGAATTCCCAGCAGATAAAGTCAGCTTTTATCTGACTTCATGTTTTGGGAATTGCACTGGCCAGTTACTTTTCAGGATGCTTCGTTGATGTCTACGCTCCAATAAGACAAAGTATTATCATTTTCCATCAATTTCCATATTTTCTTGCTTCCAGAAAGAAGAAGCAAACAAATGTGGCTACAGAGCAAGTTAAGCTTTGTGCAAGAAATCCAAAGTACCATACAATCCTTGACTTAACAAAGTTTGTTTAGTGGCCGTTCGAAGTTATAATAGCATTGAAAAAGAAGTGATTTATGATAGTTTTTCATGATGGTTGCAGCATCCCCACGGTCACTTAACAACTGAGGCAAGAAAGGTCATAAAATGGGGAAAGCTCACTTAACAACTGCTTTACTTAGCAACAAAAATGTTGGGCTCAGTTGTGGTCGTAAATTGAGGAGTATACTTGTAAAAAGTCTAGCTTACAAACTAACTGGATGACATCTTCGAATCTTGCTGTTTGAGGAAGTTGCATAACATTCTCAGAGACTCTTCCCATCCTGCTTACAATCTTTTTGGACTGTTGCCTTCCGGCAGAAGATACAGAACAATTAAAGCTCAGACCACACTTTTTCTGAATAGTTTTTATCCCAAAACTATAATTGCATTCAACAATGAACTCAAGTGAGCTTTTGGACAGCATTACTTGGTCTGTTGTGTGGATGTTTGGGTGGTTTAGGGGTGGGGAATTTGTGGTGGGTGGGTAGGTGTTTGGGGATTGTTATGTGGGTTGGACTTGGTCTTTGGGTGTTAAGTGAATTTCGTTGTATGGCTATACTGTGTGTGTGTGTCTATATATATATATATATATATATATATATATATATATATATGTTTTCTCAGGTTTTCGCGGGTGTTTGTATGTAGGTCTTTGGTTATTCGGGTCTTCTCCCACGTAAAATTGGAAGTGTCTTGGCGACGTTTCGACGAAGTCTCATTCAGCCTGAAGATGACGAATGAGACTTCGTCGAAACGTCGCCAAGACACTTCCAATTTTACGTGGGAGAAGACCCGAATAACCAAAGACCTACATATATATATATATATATATATATACATATATATACATACATACATACATACATACATACATACAATGACAATAATGTTATTATTATTAACTTGTATTTCAGTGATGCTGCAGAGTGCAGACCTATCTCAAACAGTAGATGATAATTAGCACCCTAGACTAGTAAAGGTTATACATTAATATAAGGAAAAATACCTTATTGCCATATAGAACAACAATATAGTTTGAAAATTTGAGCGAGGGAATATTTAGAAGTGTTTAGAAATAAAGTTGCAAGGTATAGTGATCATGAGGTTAATAAACATATTGAAGCTGCCTTCTACTGGCCTAATAGACACATTGTGCCAAGTTATTGTTTCTTTAACAATGGCTTATTGAATGCAATATAATTCAGTGGATTTGCATCAGAGAGTCAGCTATAAACCATGGTTTAAAATTATGGTGAGGGAATTCTTACAGTGCAATAAGTCAGAATGACCCAGCTCACATTTTTGGCTTGCACAATGTGCGAACCCAGTCAGTGAGTTAAATCTGTGGTTTATCTCGCCTGGTGGCTGTGTGGATGTCCCAGAATTTGTTTTAGATTATGATGTTAGAACTGAATATGGAATTTTCTCCAGATCAAAGTGAACATGAATGGCCTTGGCTTCACGTAGGTTGCTTAAAAAGCTCTTCTCTCTCTCTCTCTCTCTCTTTGTTTGTGTAAGTTTGTGTTTGGTGGGTGTACATGCACATGTCTTCATGGGAGCATTGACTTCTTCTGACTGCCTGGATAACTGCAGTTTTCTTGGCAAGATTTCAGAACTGGTTTGCCACTGCTTTCTTTCTGGCCTGGTGCATTAACGCTGCACCATATTGCAGTGGTGAAATTCAAAAATTTTCCCTAGCGGTTCTGTGGGTGTGTCTTGGTGGGCATGGCTTGGTCATGTGACTGGGTGGGCATGGCTTGGTCATGTGATCAGGGAAAATGAACTATCACACAAAAATAACACAAAAGCTACACAACTGACTCATACACAATGCAAAAGCAGCTGGACTTCACACAAAACGGCCCCTGCAACGAGCAGGAACCTCACAGAGTCACAGAGAGTGCAAAAACAAACTATCACACTTTACACAAAAATACTGGTTCGGGCAATAGGTAGTAAAAAATGCTTTAAAAAGTAAAAAAAAAAGTTCCGATGATCGTGCGGCACAGCTTATTGTTGGAACCTTTATTTTACTTTTTTTTTAAAAAAAAATTTACTACCTATTCGCACTAAGCGGTAGTAAAAAAAATGCTTTAAAAAAAAGTAAAAAAAAAAAAGGTCCGATGATCAGCTGTGCCCCGCGATCGTGGGAACTTTTTTTTTACTTTTTAAAGCATTTTTTTACTACCGGTTCAGGCGAACCGGCCCAAACCGATAGCATTTCACCCCTACCATATTGGCTTTCTATGTCAATGAACATTTCATCACAATTGTTATCTTGTGTTATACTAGGTTTTAAAAACACACACACAATAAAATAAATGCATCGCAGAATATCTTAGAACTATGATAACTGCTGAAACTCTTTTACCTAGAAGCTAACATAATTGTAACTGACATTCCTGAATACTGTACTAACCAAGGACTGCGAAGAAGTTAGAAAACCTCTAGCAGGCACCAATCTCCTTTTCCTAAAGCATCAAATCAACCCCCGAGGGGCAGGCATTGGGGAACAGCTGTTCTCCAAACCGAAAAGCAGCAGAAAATAGTCTATTAAATTACATGTAGATTTAATGCCGAGAACACAAGCAACAATTTCCCCCAGCCTGGCAGCATGTGTTTCCAGCTGTCTTGAGCTATACGGCATTTCCTCGTGTCTCTGATTTTCTAACCACTTTGATTTCACTCGCACAGACTTGAAGAGTGGAGATCACATGTGGTGACCTCGGACAACAGCAGCTTTCATCACCTTAAAGCTGACAGAAACCTTCCAGTTGGTCAAGTACCTCTGCCTGACATAGAAAGGCAGCAAAAGGAAGCTGGTTTTAAAATGTGTAACGGCCAGGAAAACATTGGGAAGTAGACGGAATATGTAGCTGAAAGATGACAGAATCAGATGTTGCTAATGAGCCTCTGCAGAGCAGAATATTTCCCATAAAAATAGTAGCAAGAGTATGTAGACCAGGGGTCCTCAAACTTTTTAAACAGGAGGCCAATTCACCGTCCCGCAGACTGATGTGGGGCCTGGACCAGCTGGGTGGGCGTGGCTAGGTGGGCATGTGACTGGGTGGGCATGGCTAGGTAGTCATGTGACTGGGTGAGCATGGCCAATTTAGCAATCCATTAAACAATACACACAAATTAAACTTTAATTTGTTATGCTCCAGGGGGTGGAAAGCAGGTTAGTGAAGGGATGTGGCTGCCTTGGGGGTGCGTGTGTGAAGGACTTCTGTTTGTGTGTCTCCCTCCCTCCCTCCCTCTTTGGAGGCTGGGGAGGGTAATATCATCAGTATACACATCATCATCATCATTATCATCACACTGATGATGTTACCTAGTTTGGGTAACGAAACATCTGCAAGAAAACCAACCTCAGAGACCACCAAGGACCCTTCATTTCAAACCTGAGCTACAAATATTCTCCTTTATTGATACCCAGCATGCCTTATCACTGGTCTGGTTGGATAGAGCTCTTGAGAATGTCAGTCAACAAAGTTTTGGTGGCCATATGTTCCCATGTCTGAGATAAAACGGTTGTAAAGATCACAGTTTATAAATAGACATATACGAAAAACTGCAGAGTCCTAGAAACACCACACGATTTAAAAAAAAACACCCAGTGTTTTAGTTCAGATCAGAGCTTAGCACAGTTTTGCTAAAACAAAAGTGACATCTGGTGTTTAACCAATTAAAACCTGTACAAATACCTCAGCATTCTGTTTTTACTACTCTGGATTATGTTCAGTACTAGCCTACCTATATCTGCTTGGGATTGAACACTAAAACATCATAAATATGCAGAGGCAGGCTGCAAATTCCATTGGAAGCTAGAGGGGGTTTAAATTCCTTTTAAAACAAATGTATGCTAACTTTATTTCCAAATCAAAATTTGCCAACAACTACTTAACATTGACTAGCTGCTATAAATAACATTTAAATAAAGCAAGAGAGCAAATTCTTGCTTGTTATTTAGAAGCATTTGGGGCAATAAAATAGGCTTAACACATATGGAAGCCTTGCCAGGTGTAAGGCAGGTGAGAGGTGGATTGCACGCCCTTACATATCATCTCCTGAAGATGGATGGTTAATCAGCAATTGGCGAGAGTGATTTTAAGCTAAAAACTGGAAAGGCTTCCGTAGCTACTTAGAACTCGATTTTTGAGAGTGATTTGGATTAAAACAACAACTACTGTGTATTGAGAAAATCCCAAATGCTACCTCCGAGGTATTTCTCATTACAACTTGAAAATATTGGCAAACTGCAAAATATCAGAAGTTAGAGTAGAGTAGAATAGAGTACAGTACAGTAGAATATTTCATTTGGCCAAGTGTGATTAGACACACAAGGAATTTGTGTCCAGTGCGGAAGCACTCAGTGTACATGCAAAATAGCTCTGAAATAGTATTGCTAAATAGCATGTTTACAATTTATGAAATTAATTTCCTACTTGCTATGGTGAGAGCAAGATCTGTATGCCTTTACTGGAACCACTCGGCTTTTAAAGGCTCCCCAACATACTGGACTGTTCTACATGTATTTGTATGGATCCTGGTTGTGGGTGCAATAATTAACAACTAAAAGCCTCACACAACCAGGAACTATATAAATACAAGCTGTAGAACAGCCCAGTGCACATATTCCGGTGAGAGAGAAAGACGTTCCCTGATGATAGGATCCAGAACAAGCCCATAATAATTTCAATTTATCACGTAAAGCAGTAGGTAATTATTGTAAATTCTCGTAAAAGGTTGGGATCCCTTCCAATGTATGCATTTTTGCATACATTGACATTTTGCATAATGTCAAGCGGCGGGGAAATCAGGAGATTCAGGCAGCTCAAATGAATATAAAGGTTTATTCCAAGCTTAAGCTCTCTATAAAAATCTGAGCTACTAACGACCAAGGGAAATGAGCAGGAATTAAGTTATTCAAGGCGGGCTGGATTTAGATCTCTTGTGGGCGTGAAGGGACTCATGACTTATGACATGTTTGACCCCTCCCTCGGACTCTGCTTGGTCATCTCCTACATATATGGTTTAATGGGATGTCTGGAAGGGAGAAAATTATAACAAAATTCCTAAAACATTCTGCTGGGAGTAATATAGAGTTACATAACTTAGTTTGCATGACTTGGGCGCTTGCAAAAAAAGAAAGAAAGAAAGAAAGTTTCGAGTTACTTTGGCTCCATCATTCATTCCTCCAGGAGCTTTTCTTTTTGTTTGGTATCTAATCACATTGCTTTGCAAAATACAGGGAGAGGAAAAGAAAGTAAACAACAGTAATTGTTGCAGCCTAGCAATTACAACATTTTTCTAAGTAGGTCTTCCAAGTTTCATCTTTCTTTCCAATTTGCATACAAATGGCTGCCTGGGGGCACAACTCAGCCTCTTAATAACAGTCACAAAGGCAGGAGACCGGACTCCCCCGTGAACAGGGCTACAAGCAGCCTGTTCAAAATGGAAGCGTAGCCTCGGCATTGGATGGCTGACTCTGAGCCAACACTGGAGTGTCAGTTTTCCTCAATCTGATGATCTTCAGATGTGTTGGAGAAGGCAACTCTTATAATTCCCAGACTGCGTGCTGTAGGTATAAGCATATCAAGTATGAACTTCAGCTGGCACCCGTATTCAATAGATTGCAATGAACTTTCTGACTAACACAGACCACCAACCACTTTGGCGAGATAATGGATGTGTTTTCTGTGTTCACAGAATGAGGAAGCGTTGGAGAATGCATCTCTTGGCGATCCTTCCATCTATTCTCCATTACTCACCACCACAGCAACACTACAACTTCCTTCCTTTATGGGAGCTGCAAGGCTTAAAAAAACACACCTCCCCTCTTTTGTCAGCATCTCTAGAGAGATTTGCAAAAAAAATTCAGTGTGCTGCAAGAACTGTTCCTCCTCCTCCTCCTCCTCCTTCTTCTAATTCTAATTCTTCTTCCGCTGGAACTGCACGATCAGGGGATTAATTCTGTTGCTGTTTCTCAGGAAAAAAAAAATGCTTGCAGCTGGACTGGGCTGACCCCCATTAGTGAGATCTTCAGAGCTGGGTTATATCTGCTGAGTCTACCCCAAAGCCCTAATCCTAATTATGCACCAACCCTAATTACACACACCACATTACTTCCCACGCTGTACAGGAAATTATCTGATTTTAGGGGAAGTGGACTCTCTCTCTCTCTCTCTCTATATATATATATATATATATACATACATACATACATACATGCATACATATATATATACACACACACACACACACACACACACACACACCGTATTTTTCGGAGTATAAGACGCACCTTTTTCCCCCCTAAAAGGGGGTGAAAATTTTGGTGCGGCTTATACACCAAATGTAGCCCCGCCCACCCACTGGCCTCCACCCTTTGGCCTCTGCCTCACAGCAGTTACCTCCTTGCAAGCAAACAGCAAGAAAAAACAGCTCCTTTCAACTTCAGCACAGCCTAATTAGCACAAGTTGATTGGATTGGCCTCCTGACTCTCAGCTGTTTTGCTCTCAGCTGTTTTGCTTGGGCCTCTGCTGCTTGCTGCAAGGAGGTAAATTGCTGGAGCAGATTTTTTTTTTCCCTTGTGCTAATCAAGTTACGCTGAAAATGAAAGTAAAGCAGGCTGTTTACTGTTTGCTGCAAGGAGGCAAAATTGCTGGGAGGCAGATTTCTTTTTCTTCTTTTCCTCACCAAAAAAAGTAGATGCATCTTATACTCCGAAAAATACAGTATATTTTTCCCCTAATAAATTTTCCCCAGTGTATCCTTATTTTTTGGTAAGCATTTAAAATGTCGTCCTGATTCTCCTCTGCTATACTGTCCTTGTCCTGTTGAACAAAGCGCAGGGACTTTCCTCCTGGTCACCACGAATGCCTCCAACTCTTTTATTTTTCCCCGTCACCCCTCTTTCTAGTGCTCAAGCCCTTTGATTATTCACACAGACTTCTTAAAGGGTTTTCTGGACTGTTCAAAGCTGATGAAGGCATTCAAGTGATGAAGAGGGACCAGAGTTTCCAGCTGGAGGTTCTTCAGAATGAACCTACGTCTGACTGATAACAGCAGGTTTTTACATCAACATGGCCATTATAGGCAGGGGTGAAATGCTCCCGGTTTGGACTGGATCACCCGATCCGGTAGTGATGGCGGCGGGTGGTTCCGAGAACCAGTAGCAAAAATCCCTGCGGCTCCCACCACCACCACCATGCCCAGCTGAGCCGCACGATCATCAGAGGCTTTTTTTTTTTTACTTTTAAAAGCATTTTTTCTACAACCTCTTCCGCCGAAAAAATGCTTTTAAAAGTAAAAAAAAAAGCCTCTGATGATCGCGCAGCTCAGCTGGGATCGTCAGGGGCATTTCAAAGCATTTTTTTTCCTGCAACCTCTTTTATACACTCTCGTACAAGCATTCTAAGTTAGGTATTTTGTGCCGTCTTAAACTTGCACCTTTAAAAACTTACTTTCTATAATCTTCCTGATTATTCTTATATTACTTACATTTTTTTCCTGACCCTGTTTGATATCAGAGGGTGTTAAAGAGGTATGAAAACATGAATTAAATTCAGTGTTATTAGGAATGAATCAATTTCCAGCATATTTATTCACTTTTGAGTCATGCCTGCAACTTTTCATTGTGTTTCCCCTCTGATTTCTTAGTCTATCATTCTTTAGCTATATTACAATAAAAGACATACAGGTTTAGCTGGTTATGTTGTATAGAATTTTAAATACGTGTCATCTTATGATGTAAATGATTGAAGGTGATATATATTCTAAAGAGTTCATATTTTATGATTAAATATCTCATAATTTAAAATAGGGATCAAGGAAAGGAAGGTTAGATTTGGGCTAGTTTTGTTTTGGATTCAACTTGTTTTTGGAATTTGGAGCAATTCTGTTCACTAAACTTTTCATAAAGGCAACCCATCAGATAACCAGATCTGGAGCCTGGTTATGTAAGGTGATCACAGCACCCTGAATTCTACCTGAAAATGAATGCAACATCTAAAATAACAATATTACCTCATTATATCAGGATACTTCCATGTTTGTCTGGTGGATTCTGCATTAGTTAGATTCTGGATATTGTTTACGTAAGACTGCACGTTCCAGTAGTTGAAACAGGAGGTAAATGAGGCATGAGTGACCGTGAGCAGGCCATCCCAATCCAGGAAAGGCCACAGGGACACAGAAGATGCAGCCAAATAAAATCTATCCTAACCGCAACTACTATCTGCTCCTTGAAGCAGGAGCTGTGATTCTAGGAGAGTTCCCAAATTGTGAGCTACCTTTGAGCAGGAGAATACAACCCCAATTCAAAGTCAAAGATGGAATTTTCCTGGAATCATTTGGGTTGTGGCTACGAACCCAAAACCACTGAGATTGTGTAGGTTCTCCTGCTTGAGCAGGGATCTGGACTAGAAGATCTCCAAGGTCCCTTCCAGATTCTATTCTATTCTATTCTATTCTATTCTATTCTATTCTATTCTATTCTATTCTATTCTATTCTATTCTATTCTATTCTATTCTATTCTATTCTATTCTATTCTATTCTATTCTATTCTACTGTCTAAAATCCGTTCCTCCCCATCCTGACCCTGAGAGCCTCCAGGTATTGGGTTTAAGGACATTATCAATACCTAAGCTCAGCTATTCTTAAATCTCAGATTTTACGGAAGAAAGCAGAATCATCGGCTTTCTTCCGTAGTTAGTTTCCATCAGGAAACTAAACTGCTCGTTGGTAGTATTTCCGAAAGGTTACACGAAGTAGCCATTGTATAGCTAATCAAACTTTTCACATGCGGCCTCACCCCCTGCGTTTCTCCCGAATCAGTAAAGTTAAATTTTCTATCTTGTTTCGTTTTTGTATACTGCCTTGAATGGGCTTTGCTTATTTGGAACACCAAGTTACCAAAAAAAAATAAATAAATTGAGTGCAGGATTTGTTTTCTTCCAATAATGTTTTCAAGCATTTCACATTTTGAAAAGGGTAGAAGTGTAAGGGAATCGAATTTGAAAGCCTGTCTGACTGGCATTTTGCCTAACAGAAAACAGGCAGGTATTATTCAGAAATTGCTTCCAGTATTTTGTGGAGTTTTCCAATTAACGAATTAAAAAAAAAAAGGACAACAGTTACTGAATAGAATTTTAAAAGGTGATATTCATGCAAAATAGGTTTTTTTTCTGCAGCCTGAGAAAGCAAAGAGCCTTTTTTCTTTTGTGGGAAAACAGCTGGAGATGTTTTTCCAGAAAGAAAGAAATATTCTGTGAGGTGCTGTGATATGCCAATTCTATGACATAAATCACCCAGAGCTGATTAAATATTTGTATGGAAAAAAATTTTTTTTGAGGTGGCAGAGGCTTAAAGATGATTATAAAATCAGTGAAATCAAAAATAAAAGAAGGCCAAGTGATGATATTAGAAGTGGAAAGTCACTCCTAATATAAGGAGAATAATGGTTTTGAAGGGAATTGTTTTGGTGAGGGAACTGAGAAAAGGCATGCCAAAGATTTGAGTCTGAGTTCTTGACAACAATAAGAGATACCCAATATCTGTTTTGTAGAAGGTTTAGTTTTAAAATCCAACCAACTAAATCTGGAAAATAGAATAGTTGGCAAAATTGACAACTCTTAAGATTTGCGGGCTGAGGAATTCTGGGAGTTGAAGTCCACAAGTCATAAATTTTGAGTTTGGAGACCCCTGGTATAGAACACACCGAGACCTCTCCATGACCGAGACCCACTGCTTTTTTTTGTATCAGTGCGGCTGCGAAGAGCACAGCTCAAATTTCTTATTGAATGTTTGTGGCAGAAGCCTCGGAAGGGTGGATTGAATTACTGCATCCTTTGGCTACCCTAATCACGCTTTTTATGCCATCACCACCCACATATTTTAGTCTACTGTCTGCCTGTGAAACTTAGAAGAGAATGGTGGTTTGGGATGCTGTCCATTGAAGGAATTCTTGAATTCATTATCATGGTTTATGGTGGTACAGAAGTGGATTTACTCCAATATAATAATAGTTTCTTTTCTCTAATCCACAGATTGATTCACTTAAAGGTTCTCCCCATTACAGTGTTTCCCTGAAAATAAGACCCTGTCTTATATTTTTCTGAACCCTGAAATAAGCGCTTGGCCTTATTGCCATGCGCTCAAAAGCCCGATTGGGCTTATTGTCAGAGGATGTCTTATTTTGGGGGAAACGGTATAAATTCACATCCAAGATGTACTCTGTCTCTAACTTGTTATTTAGTTGATAGTCTAGGAATTGCTTTGCACATATGAAAAACGCTGCCCTTTTTGAGACCTGCTGGACTAGTAAAGGTCTTCAGAGCTTATTATTTTCAACAAAAAGGGTAGATTATCTTTCCACAAAAATATGCAGAAAGAAGTTCACAAAAGATGAAATACAAGTAGAAGGTAATCCTGTTAAATCAGTATTTTATACTATTTTGTTGTAGCAGTATAAAAGCCTCAGGAATCTAGAATCTAATAATAGTCTAATCTAATAACAGTAGATAAACAGTGACAAAATAAAACTATAACCTGCCATGAAAAATTACCAGTTGTAATCTAATATATATTCGTACTAAACAAAACCTCAATCAACAGGCCTTAAGAAAAACCGCCAACACAACAAAACAAAGATCTTGCAAATCTGTCAGATGCTTAAAGAGAAAAATGTTTTTGTCTCAATGGGAAGTTATGATGTAAATAGAGTTATTCTATTATTAGTGTCTTTGCCTCCTGTAATGGGTCTAAAAGGAAGAGAGCTCTTTTGAATAGCACAAGAACTGATCCAGGGTAGTGGCCCTCAATCTTTTGGGCACCAGGGATTGGTTCCATGGAGAGAAATTTTTCTGTAGACCAGAGGGGTGATGGTTTTGTGTGCTGCCTGCATCCCGCGGCTGAAGCTTTGCTTGTTTGCACAGCCCAGTTTTTGTGCCAGTCCACGGATTGGGGGTTGGGGACCCCTGATCCAGGCAGAAACAGTCTTTTGATACAGTACATAGCTTTTATGTCATAAAGAGATCTAAAGTTTAAACCAATACCTTTAATTGTGCCAGAAGAAATTGGCTGGCTGGTCAGTTATCCCAACCTCTATTGTTGGGATGGAGCTACCTTATGCTTTCCAGAAATAAGCAATATCACTTTCCATTCTCTGAAATCTCTGCCTTTTCAAGGACTGCCTTATGTAGACTACATTCGAGGTCTCCATTTCAAAGACTATGAAAGTATGAATTAGCATGGAAGACTATCTCTTTATAGCCTGCGTAGCAATCAGTGGTGGATTGCTACCGGTTCGCACCGGATCGGGCGAACCGGTGGCAGCGGCGGCGGGACTCGGGAGGCTCCGTCCACCCGCCTGGACACTTCTGTCCATGCGCAGAAGCGCTGTGTGTGAGCGCATGTGCGCGCATGAGCAAATTGGTAGCAACGGGATTTGGAACCCACCCCTGGTAGCAATACTTTTTTTGTTGTTTCATAATTTTCCTAAGAAGGAGAGAAACTCCTTTATTATTACTATTATTATCTGAAATGTGCCTATTAATTTGAATGTAACAGGGTTATTTATACCAGTCAAAGATCTTGGCCCAATGTAATTAAAAGGTTGGTTAAGCAATATTGAGCCAAAGGAACAGACGATGTTCAGGATGCTGCACTGGTGATAGTTAAGTCTGTTATAGTTAAGCTACAGTATTTTTTAAAGTTGATTTCATATATTTAGGAATATAACAAATCCGTAAGACATACTGAATTCATTCTTGATTTGTTTGCCGCCTTATGAATTCTATGTGCTGTTGTCAGCCATACCTCTGAATATCCATTTCCAAAATTTCAACATCATTTGTTACCTGGGAGATTTCCCATGCGTACCAACGATGAAAATGGCATTGTAAACCATCATAGGCCAACTGTATGACAGCTACGGTTAGCGTCTAGTATCTTTTTTAAAAAGTTAAACTGCTCATTTCTTAGGAACAGTTTATCTTTTTTCCAGTTCTATGATTTTAATACTTTGTGATAGTGTTAGATGAAAGAAAAAATAGCTAGAGCCTTATGTTCAACCAAGAAATCCTCTGTTTATGTACAAAGCTGGTCATCACATAGTGATGCAAACTATTCTACCTCATCTCTCCATCTTTAACATGTGAATCCTAGCATTGACCTACCATGCAGAGCTAATGCCATGCTTTGTTTTGTTCATGGTGTGTGCTTTCAAGTCAGTATTGACTTCTGGTGACTGCCTGCACCAGTCCCTGCCATTTTCCTATTAACCAATTAGCCATCAACTGATCAACCTCTCATATATTAATTTTTACTCTGAGATCACTCGGCTATTTTTGGATTCAGAAACAAGTAGTGATGACCTAGGACGTATGAGGGGATACTTCTAGAAGATATTTCTAGAAGAATTTTCTTTTTGTCTAACGCACTGTGGCTTTTTAAAACTGATTAATATCCTATAATGGAAAAGGAGAGTGTAAAACAGAAAGAAAAGAAAAAAAAAACCATGAAGAGGTCAAGACTTTGTCCCAAATCTATTTTGAGGCAGATGTCTTCCTTGGGAGTGTTTCTTGGCTGTTAGTTCTCAAGTTGAAGAGCAGTGATTTATGTCAACCACAGAGTGATTTTTTTCAGGCTGTTGGTGGCCTGGTCAATCATTATTCATTATGATGAATAATGCCCAAGAGGACGTTAGTAAAAATAGATGTCCTTATTGGTGCCAGTCAGAATTAGATATCGCAAACATTTAGGCTGCTTATCACTCTATAGTTTTTTCCCCCCCTATTTTCTCCAGGATATTAAACAGCAGCCTGGAATTATATCTTAAATGTCAAATGTAACTTTAAGAAAACAAATGGGGTTTTTCCTCACCCTATTGCTAAATAAAAGCTTGGAAGAGACCTATGTGTCACCATCTCCTATGAAATTTACGCCCTTGCTGTCCAGTTTGAGAGCTTTTTATTATTATCCGATGGTTGCACGGATTTCTTTGTACTCGTTCCCAGAGTGAAAGCCTATGGTAAACCAGGTTCTCAGGAGACCCGATCATGGATTTTAATGAATTCTACGAGATTGAAGTTAGTATATTTATCGGGTGGGGTTTGGTAGCATTTCCACTCCATTCAAGCCCTCCCCGCTGGATGGAGGCATCTTCTGGGTTTAAGCAGAAATTGCAGCAAAGCCCCAAAGGACAATCCATCATAACCCTGGCAAGTGGGAAGGTTCTTCTTGCCAGAAAAAAAAAAATTCCAAACCCCATCCGATAAATATGCTACTTGGCTGACCTACATGGCTCTATGGCCTAATAAAATCCATGCAAATTTGAGCAATGCTGGAACCAAAGCATCTCCCGGGAGAGCAATGCTGCAGGCTGTGTGTGGCACTGCAGTGCTCTGTCCCCAAAAGGTAGCTGGAGCTGTGTGTTCTTACGCAAGATCCCACACCCTCCTGGCTTCTCTCTGAAGGCCATTTTGAGGCTGAGTTGTTATGTTAGCTACAGTTATGTGCCAAAGTTTATAGTAGTGGGTAAATCTAGATCCAAGGCTAAGTTTTCTCTGGACCCCTAAGTGTTCAGAAATTCTTCATGGCATAAAGGCGATTGCAATAGATTTCTGCAAATCTGAACACGCTGTCCGTATATGCGCAATAGTTTACAGCAGGGACCTCCAGATTTGGCAACTTTAAGACCGGGGAATTTAAGACATGCTGGCGGGGGAATTCTGGGTGTTGGAAGTCCACAAGTTTTCAAGTTGCCACATTTGGAGACCTCCAGTTTACAGATTAAAAATAAGAAAACTGACTAAGATAGAAGCCAAAGTTTGACCAGCCATTCAGTCAGTGCTTCATAACTTCATATTTGATAATGGTTAAGACCGCTAGAAACCAGGAGGCTGTGAGTTCTAGTCCCGCCTTAGCTATGAAAGGCAGCTGGGTGACCTTGGACCAGTCACTCTCTTTCAACTCAGTACTTGTTCCAAAGTATTCCACGTATACTTTTGCAATGACCTTTGGGATGGGATTAAAAATAAGTTTTATTTTATGAACTCTCCCATGCAGATCACTGTTTTATAAACCATCATGTATTGTGAACCACTACTTCAGTGTCAATTAAACTTGTCAGCTGATCATTTGTGTTGGTCTGAAGGTTCTATTTTGCAGAATTTATCAGTTTTCAGGTGGTTCTTGCAGATACATACATCATATATATATATATCAACTATATACATTAAATGCCTTCGTTACTTTACATTCCTGGTCAATCAATCAAAACTTTACTATATTTTCAGTGGGCCTGCTGTGTCCCAGCTTGGTAGATTATCATTTGCGCAGGCATCGTAACCACATATCTTACGTGTCAGGTTGTGTATATGATTCCTGATTGACTAGGATCTCACGTCTCTCATTAACAAAAATTATACTAGCAATTATGTTTTAAATGGCTTTTTGAAATATTGTAAAATGGAGCAAGACTGCTCCTTTCAAACCTTAACAATATCCATATTAAAAATGGAGCTTGTGAAAATTGAATGCGATACAACTGTGGCTTAGTTATGTCAAATATTTTATATATATATTTTTCTCATTGTTTAAAAGAATACAAAACATTAGAATCAAGTATATATAATCAAATGCAGAGCACTGTCATTTCATTCTATATGATGATGTCATTTGCTCCTCTATAATTTTCTCATAGGATTTCATTTTTCTGTAATTTATGAGGGTTGAAGTAAACACCCACTTTGTATAATGGAGAAGGACAAGGGTATGTAGAATATATATTATTAGGACATCAAAGGAGTATAATAATTACTGAAAGAGATGTGCATTTTAGACATTCTTCTTTTAGCAGCAAGCACTGATGATTTTTTTCAATTTCAGACATTCTAAGTTAGAAAAGATTGGCTAAGGTCTGCTATTTATTTTGTGCAGTACCTAAGTGTATGTGATAAAGGTTCCTCTCAGGCACACATTTTATACATTAATGGTTCAACTATGCATTTTTATGTGGGTGCGAAATCCAAAATGCACAACTTTGTTATGGATAAATACCATCCTGTTCTGTATTCCTACAATTTGCTTTATACCAGTCTAACTGAAAACAGAAACCTCCCACATGTTTCCAGCTTTAGGGATCTGTCACTTTAATCATGAGAAAACCCAGGCCTGTTGATAGCAATGATGTCACACTTTCAGCCTCTGTTCATTTAAAGCACACGGTTGAAGCAGACAAATTGGTTTTGGTATATTGCTCTGGATGCCTTAACAAGACATTCAACAGGACCTTCGCCCAGGATATTGGCTAGACTAGCTTACAATATTAGAAAATAAACATTCATTTGAAAATACAAGAAATGGTCAGGTTGAGTTCCCTTTCAAGGGCTGATTTTTTAAAGAGGAAGCCCAATGGATATGTTATAATTCAGATGTTGAGTGAAGGGAAATAAAGGTTGACGTTGGTAGCACTTTTTGTAGACCTGTTTGTACACAGAGCCTTCTGAGTTGTGGGACCTTCCATTGGCCTTATAGGAATCTCTGGGCAGCTGTGTGGACAAGACTTGGAACAGGGGTGTTCAACCTTGGCACCTTTAAGAGTTGTGGACTTCAACTCCCAGAATTCCCCATAATGGCTGAGGAATTCTGGGAGTTGAAGTCCACAACTCTTAAAGTTGCCATGGTTGGACACCCCCAACTTAGAGGAAATAAGCAAGCGAATGATTCTAAGGGAGAGTAGAAATATATTTGGTCCATCCAGCAATAAGAGAGGAAACAGGTTTGTTTTGAAATCTATACTTCCAGGACCGTGGGAACCTCTCAGATAGGGCACCACTGCTAATGACATATTAACGTCATTTCAACTTGTTATCCTCATGATATATTAAAGTTATAGTTTCCAGGATTTCCAGCAAAAACGGGCAGTGGAAATGCTGGAATCAGTAATCCCAAATCCTTGGCAGAGAATCAAATTGTAGCTGCATTAATACAACCCACCTCCAACCACTTACTTCCAAAAACTTGCCAAGAAAACTGCAGGAATATGTCCAGGTGGTGGCCAGGAGTCAACAGTGACTCAAAAGCATTTAAATAGGAGATTCTAGCTAAGACCTTATTCATAGGGTGGACTTTAAGGAGGAGTTTGAGAGACAGAAAGCTGAAGCAGCTGAAGTTTAACAGAGCAGGCATGAGAAATTAGGAAAGGACACACCTAGACAAGGGAGTGAGTCTTTGTATATATGTATAGGTCAAGGAAAGCTCTGAGTGTAAAAGTTATGTAAGGTATTTTTAGATTTAAATAAAGACACGGACAAGGAGGCTGTGTAGTGATAATGGCATCTCGTATGATAATAATGAGATTCTGGATAATTCTCATTCTGAAACCTCATTCAATTGCCTCATTCTGAACAATGAAGCAACTGAATGATTTGGGTTGTAGAATAGAAATAAAATAAACTTTGATGATTAAATAGTCTACAAGTAATTGCAGTAGTGAAGATACCGGATAGGTCTTGATTATCTATCAAGAAAATAAAACTTTAAAAAAAAATCTGGTTTTACATATCTACCCTATGGATACTCCGTTGACCAAAGAAAAGAAGTCCGATCCTCCGAAAGGGCGGCCTTTATTTCTATTAATTATTAATCCCAGTGGAACCATGAACACCAGAGTAGGAATCACATGACACCCTCTATAGTGGGATACATTTAATGCCCCTGGAGATGAAACCTAAGGTGTCTTTGTCCAGAGAGATGAAGAGAGGCTATTCAAGAATGCGGCTGTCTTAGTGGAAAGCGATGTTCATTATCTGAGCAGAAAAAAGTAAGTTAAGGGGCTTGTCGCTCCATTGCTTTTCTACACTGTCCTTATTCCAGGAAAAAGGTTGAGATTATACATATGTGTACACACACACACACACACACACACACACACACACACATACACACAAGGACAATATGTTTTGGAACACCAAAAGGGGAGAGTCTTAAGATAGGATTCAGGGTAGGAGCTGAGAGAGCAGAGACAATATTAAGCCCACATCCTTTTCCAGGAATAATATTGGAATACCAATATTGTACAGACGTTTGTTTGTAACTATGGAGTTCCTGAAATGTTAATAGAGTGGTAGACTAAGAGGTACAGTTTGGGTTAGGTTTGGGAGACGGAGTAGAGTGGGGAGCCAGGGGTGGGATGCAGCTGAGAAGCATCACTCTTATCTCTTACTTCACACTCTTATCAATTGTACATTATTCGATTCTCTTCTCACACTTGTAACCTCATATTACCCAAAAATCAACTAGATTTCAGTGAATTAAAATGAAATTATAAATTGACAACAACCGAAAAGTCCGTACCAGATTAGTCCCACCAAAGGAGGGCATTCAAACCCAGGATCCAGTTTCACCATTCAGAATTCCAGCTCATATCAAACCTTCATGCAGGTAAAGATTTTTTGGCTAGTTTCATTAGTGGGGAGCAGCCCCTCCCATCCCCATCTCTCTGTCTCTCTCCCTCACAGTCTCCCTCTTTATGTCCTTCAGAGGGACTTTAAAGTTTTTGGAATTCTGGATTCAAAACACTGGTTTTGGATATGAGACTTTGGCACCGCTGTGATTGATCCAGTACTATGTTAATCAACTTATTTTAATGAATATTATCCTAAAGTTGGAGGAGTAGAGTCTTCCCTTTTGATCTAATCCTGGACTTATTTTTACAATAATGTATGTTTTAACTATATGGCAAGATACAATGGAGAGTAATAATAAAACTTTATAAAGTAAATACAGCTGAAGCAAATACAGTTCTGTTGACTTCAGACTGATACCAGCAAACCTTCACGTATATTATGTTTGTGACGTATTACACAATAAATTGTTAATTCTGGTCATTTTATTCTGCAATTGATCTGTTGGCTTCCTTAATTTCAATCTTTTAAGGCGTACAAAAAGACTCAGTTATTTTAGAAGTGCACACTTTTTAAAAGGGCCATATGATCCAACCAAGGGCTTACTTGACCCATAGAGATTGAAGTAAAGTATATTTTGTATCATTATTGGTCACTATGAGGTGCTAGAAATCCATCTAAAGAAATAGGAGGTAAATAGTGAAGAAATAAAATATGATAATAGCTTTTTTTCAATATTGCAGGAATTGAGGAAGGAAATAAAAATACAAGTTGTGTTATTTTTATGTATTTTGATATGGCAAAGCAGGCGGGGGGTTTCCAGAAGGGCTGAATAAAAATGGCTTATTTTGGTTTTAGATTCTTATATTAAGATTTTATCTATTCCTAGTAATTGATTCCAGGTAGTAATGTCCTGAACTAATATAAGAATCAGTTTTAAAAGAAAGGTATGTTATAGACTGTTATAAATTGTGCCCGATGGCATAAATTTTTAGATGCAGAACTGCATAGAGTATACTTTTGACTCACCCAACATTAAATATAAATAAAAGAATTACTGATCTATGCTTCCCTTGTACACTTTTCCTTTACGTTCATTGTATATAAACTTTCCCAAGTCTGGCATAAAACTATTAATATTAGCAAGACACTAAAGGTGCATTTCAGGATTTTCTTACCAGTATCACATCATAAATCAGATTTATAACATGACTGATACAATTAGTACTTACGAATAAAAAAAAGGAATGGAAATTGGACTTAAAAGATTCATTTATCAGTTCTCTTGTAGATTTTAAAATAACGTTCAGCTATGGAAAAAAAATGTTGATTGTCAAAAAAGCATTGCATTTTTATTATATTCACGGACCATTTCAGTTTAATAAATTATCAGGATAATTTTTTTTGCAATATGTAGTTTATCATGACCTCTTCCCCTCTTTAAATTTGACTTGTGGTCAAGTGTTGATACGTCTGTTTAGAAAGTCTAGACCAATATCTATAGGGAGCTTGTATTTCAACCCTAAAATCCCATCCGAGCTGTACAATTCGAGACTTAATACATACCAGCCTTAATTCACTTGTTATATTGGGCTTTCTCTGCTAATAGTTACCATCTGCAAGTAATACATTAGCAGGTCTGTAACATAGTGGAAACATATTATTTAAAACGATGCCTTGTAAATAAATCAGGACCAAATGCCCTTGTCATACAATTCATAGGAAAATGCTTAATTGCTAGCATGGCCCAATATCTTCTATCCTCATCGTTTACTTCGCCCAGAGCGACTATTACGACGGCCTGAGTTTTCAGTCCACATTGCAGGAAAGGGGGGTACTTACTGTAGTTGCTGTTGAGATCTCGTCCTCCTTTGATTTTGCCCCTTTTGTCGATCTTGACGTACCACTGAGTTCGGCAGAACAGCCTTCTGACTCTCAAGTCCCCCCCTTCCATATAATCGTAGCTTCTAGTATGTCGCTCCGGGGAGGAACAGTTCACATTCGTAGCCATTTGCTCTGGGTTCATGTCATTGCAAGCTAAGGATAGAGCGCCCACCAGGAATATAATGTAAAAATAGGATCTGTAGAACAAAGTTGGCAGGCTCCATGTCAATATCCATTTGTGCATTATAGTGCAGTGTTCTGGGTGCTCACGAACAACATAATGAAAAAAATCCGTCTTCAGTAGCTCAGCGTTCCTTGGTCATTGACCTGTCCTGTGTTTTTCCCTGGATTTGTAAAGTGACTTAACTAGCAACTGTGCTTCCTCTTGCAAACAAACAAACAAAAAAACAAACAAACAAACAAACAAACCCAGAAAACAACAAAACTTCTTTTCAAATATCGGTTCTATTATAGAGAATCGGCCTTTTAAATATCCTCTGTCCGGGATTTCCTTCAAAGAAACAGGTTGCAGTACCCTCGGCTGCTGTAACTTCCTTCGCTACTCGTGTTCGCTGCTCGTGCTGAAAGCAAAAGATCTATCAGGGAATCGGTACGCATAAATAGTTATGGTCATTACATAAGCAATGAATAAAACAGTAAGAAGGCAAACAAATGTTTATGCAGACACGTTAACCATGGTCTGGGATGCCACGATAGCCTCTTCAACGTCGATAGCCCCTGTTCGGCTCGCTTCTCCTTTTGCACTTCTCCGTGTGCCTTACAATTCAGTTCAGTTGCCAGACCTTTAGATGCAGAAAGCCACGCTTCAAACACCCCCCCTCCCCAATCATTTGATTGCGTCTTATTACGTTAGGAAATTCTCACAGGCTCACTCCTGTAACCCAGTTGTAATTATCAGGAGAACTGAATAACATTTCTCCTTATTTTTACTCACTCCACACTCAATGCACACACACACACACACACAGAGAGAGAGACAGATTTATTACTGCTGGCTCCTAAGAAACTATCAGGAGTGTTACCTCCGATATTACAGAATGGTGAGGATGGGAAACTGTTAGCAGCTAAGAGCAATCTTGGGAGAAGTTTCAAAGAAGACGGATGACTTACTTGCTCCTGTTGATAACAGCCGGACACACAAGTATTCCATTTCTGCCGTTTGCCTTTTGCAACATGAGAGGCTCTCTACTGTAGCTCCAAACTTTCCTAGCTCAGAGAAGACTGCGACGGGATCATAATTGTTTCCATAAATCAACATGCGCAAGAGGGTGTGTGCCTATACACTTGTGTGTGTGTGTGTGTGGTGTTTATGCGCGTGAGACAGAGAGCGAGTGAGCGAGAGAGGGAGAGTGAATGTGTTGTCTTTAGCTTATTTAGAATTATTTTTTTTTTTTTAAAAAAAGGAAAACCTTTGCTGACCTCTCTTGGAAGCAATTAGGACATAACCAGTCAGCTGTCAGTGGAATACATGAACGAAAATTGAATGCTCTGTGGAATCCTGTAGTCATCAGAGGGAGCTCTGATCGTGGTTGATGCCATGGGTCTCAAATCTTCTAGAATCCTGAATCCTTTGATTCCTAAATACCAACACTATCTTACTGTTCTTGACTATTTATTTAGTAAAGCACGATCCTTTCCTGAAACAGATGCACGTTGTTCTCCAACCTGATGACTGCACTTCACTTTCTTTCATAGTGGCTGATTCAACTAATATTCTGACCTCCCCCCTCCTGTAAATTGTACACATTGGCTGTTAAAGCCTAAATGGCAAGAGTTGAACTGGCCTATGTCGATCAGCTTTGGCCACTGTCAGTCCTGGCCATCATTTGGTAAAGGAATAAAGTGAGAACAGCAAACGTATTAAAATGAGTCCCTGTGCTTCCTCGTTCAGTATCTTGGCATTGCAAGTCATAGTCCACCTTGGATTAAATTGTTTTGCAAAGTTTTCATGGCATGAAACTGGTGTCAACTTCAAATCAAATCAAATTGGGTTCGTTAGTCAGGATCACAACAGCTGGATTATAGTCAGAATTGGAGTCAGTGCAAACAAGATGGATTTCTCTGGATTATCTGTCATTTTTACCAATAATTTGTCATCTATCAGTCAATGCCTACCAGAGGTATCAATCAGTGGTGGGTTTCAAATTTTTTTACTACCGGTTCTGTGGGTGTGGCTTGGTGGGCATGGCATGGCATGGTGGGTGTGGCTTGGTGGGCGTGGCAGGGGAAGGATACTGTAAAATCTCCATTCCCTTCCCAATCCAGGGGAAGGTTATTCCAAAATCCCCAATTCCTCCTGATCAGCTGGGACTTGGGAGGCAGAGAATAGTTGGGGTGGGGCCAGTCGGAGGTGGTATTTACCGGTTCTCTGAACTACTTAAATTTCCACTACCGGTTCTCCAGAACTGGTCAGAACCTGCTGAAACCCACCTCTGGTATCAATATAGGAATGAATACGTGATTGAGAATCAAAAGTAAATCTGGGTAGTTCTAAAAGTAGCACAGCAGCTAGTCATAGCAGTCAATAATGCCCGCTGATTTGGCTCCTGATTACTTTGCAGCCGATATTGTTTGCTTATTAAATATTAAAATAAATTAATATTGAAAGATGCCCAACAATTCTAAAAAACATGTTTTTGGGGGTTTTATTAGAGAAAATGGAGAGGATGTTTTAAAATCTTCTATGCTCTGAAATGTAAATACAGTTGTCCCCAGAATGAGCGCAAAGAAATGCTGTTTATTTATTTAAACAAAAATACATGCACTATATCCCATGACATCTATGCCTCTCCAGCCAACAGATCAGTGTCTTCTGGAGTAGTACACTTCTTTTACCTATCATACCTTTCAAGATCTAAAAGTGATGGCAAATCTAGCCGGTCACGGCTGTCTTTAGAAGAGCACTTGACGGCCATGACCGGGAGGATTTTTCATCAGGTTCGCCTGATTCGTCAGTTGCGTCCCTTTCTGGATCGGGACTCCTTACGCACGGTCACTCATGCCTTCGTCACTTCCCACCTGGACTACTGCAATGCTCTCTACATGGGGTTCCCCTTGAGGTGCACCCGGAGGCCCCAACTGGCGCAGAGTGTGGCCGCACGGGTGGTTATGGAAGTGACATGGCGTTCCCATGTAACACCTCTCCTGCGCGAGCTGCACTGGCTCCCAGTGGTCTTCCGTGTGCACTTCAAGGTCTTGGTTACCACCTTTAGAGCGCTCCATGGCTTAGGACCTGGTTACTTACGGGACCGCCTGCTGCCACCAGTAGCCTCCCACCGGCCGGTACAATCTCATAGAGAGGGGTTCCTCCGGGTGCAGTCGGCCAAACAATGTCGACTGGCGGCCCCCAGGGGCAGAGCCTTCTCTGTGGGGGCACCTACTATCTGGAATGAGCTCCCCCCAGAGATACAGAGGATCCCGGATGTACGCACCTTTCGCTGCGCTCTCAAGACCTTTTTATTCCATCAGGATGGCCTGGCCTAACTGTTTCCCTTTCCCCCTTTTTAAAACGTAAATTTTAATTCGTTTTTAATTTATTGGGGTGTTTTAAATCTGTCTTCGGCCAAATTGTATAATTCGATTTTATTCAGTTTTAAATTTTGTATTTATGTTTTTTATCCTGTGGCTGTTCACCGCCCTGAGTCCTTCGGGAGTAAGGCGGTATACAAATCAAATTAAACTAAACTAAACTAAACTAAACTAGAAACCAGGAGACTGTGAGTTCTAATTCTACCTTAGGCACAAATGCCCAGCCGGATGACCTTGGGCCAGTCACTGTCTCTCGGCCCAACCCACCTCACAAGGTGGTGGTTGTGGGGAAAATAGGACAAGGAAGGAGTCTTGTATATGTTTGCTACGTTGCATTATCTATAACCGTGATGGCGAACCTATGGCACGCATGCCACAGGTGGCACGTGGAGCCATATCTGTGGGCACGCAAGCTTTGCCCTAGCTCAGCTCCAGCATGCATGCGTACGCCAGCCAGATGATTTTCGGGCCTTTCGGGCCCACCAGAAATCGAGAAATGGGCCGTTTCTGGCCTCCAGGGGGCTGGGGAAGACCATTTTCGCCCTCCCCAGACTCCTAGAAAGCCTCTGGAGCCTGGGGAGGGCAAAAAACAGGCCTACCGGGCCCACCGTGCCAACACATGCCAAAAGCGGGGGTCGCGCGGGGGTGTGTGTCGTGTGCATGCATGGGGGCGGGGCACATTGAATTATGGGTGTGGGCACGCGTGCGCTAGACCCCCCGCGCTGCTCCCCCGCTTTTGGCACGCGACGGCATCACTGATCTATAGAAATAATAACGGTGGGATAAAAATAAGTTACTAACTTCTTGTTGATTTTTAATAGTTGCCATTTATTATTAAAACCTCAGCAATATTTGCGTGCTTTTTTTCCACCTCTAGTTTTGGTTTTGTAGAAATACCACCTGATACAAACGATTGAGTTCATAGGTATCCTGCCACCACTTTTACTTATTTCACAAGGGGCGCCCCACTCAAGAGCCTGAAAAGCAAGTGTCCGCAGCATTTCTCAGAAGATGGGCTTGATGGTCACAAATTAACATTTTCTAATGTTTAAAAGTTTATCCATTCTTTTGGTCATCTCTGCATAGCTAATTTGTTTGTTCGCATATCCAGTATAAATTACCCTACTTTACCTGATACTTTGCTTCAGTTCCAGAAATCTGGAAATACTCAAGCTTTTAGAAAATGTTTCTCATATTTTTCTTCAGCTCTGGAAAAGAAATCATTTCAGTAAATTGGGTAGTGAATTATTTCCAGGGCTTTTCTAGCTTAAGTTTTATTTTTTTAAAAAAAGCCTTGGCTAAAATAATCCTCGATTCATATTCTGCAGCACTGAATATGCAGTCCACTGTATTAGCGAGACATCCATCATTTCTAAGGTGTGTCCATTTGGGAGTGAGGAATTATACACACAGTGCAGAGAAAAATCATAAATGGGAAAATGATAAATACAACATCCATAGTTATGCCTTCCAAATTATATACTTTTTATATGCACCCATTATGTATGTGCCCATTATATACATTTCTTGAGGAATGACTAAACGGGATCAGAAAAGTGAATATATTCTGCATACTAAATATATTTAGTATATGTTAGTATATATTACTATATGCTTGGTATAAATATACTAAGTATGCATTAAATGTTTTAACCCTGTGACATGCCAGTGCTAAGGCAGAACCAATTCTTGTAATTCTTTAAGCATTCTGCTTACACAAAAAATAGCTGAAATGTTTTTTAAAAATAATTTTGGCCCCTGGATTTTAATTGCATCTTGAATTAAACTTATCTGATTTTAATGATGAATAAACTCTATACCTTTGGGGGAAAACAAGACAAGGTACATTTTGTAATAATTACTGCCCATAAACTTAGAGGCATCTGTGATTGTTTTTCATATTTCTTAGTGGTAGATACCTTGAAGTTTACAAATCTGAATGCTGCAATTCGTAACGTAAGTTTAAAGGAGGAACTATTTGTGCTTGGCTAATATTTAACTGTGTCAACTTGCACGTCATAGCAGCCAAAAATTATATATACTATGAGTTGATGTGGGCCAATGTTTCCGGTTTGTAATCTTTTTAAAAATAATTTTAAAATATTTCCAGGTGATGTTGTTGGGAAAGGATCTGTTTGTTGGAGATATGCATTCTCACGTTCTCCAAAGCAACTTTTTGCCTTCAAATCCAAATTACTGCACTATTAATATTTAAAAGCGTGTTCAGATTGATCAGGGATTTTTCTGCTTTAAATTGCTAATTACCTCTTACAATTTTAGCCGGCTAGACATCAAAAGACTAATCACTCTTAATGAATAATCCTGACAGTCCTTTTAAAATTTAAATTTCCTATTCCAGTTCCTCCCATTGGAAATTCTGGACAAAATGTTAATGATACGGCAGAAGAGTGAAAGCTTTTGCCTAAACTCTTAAAAAGAAAAAATCAAGAATCAATAGAAGGATTTTATATTGCCTGCAGAAACGGGAGGGAGCATCCCAAATTTGAAAATATCTTATCGGGTGGACAATTACTTCATTTGATTCTATTTGTATTAGGAGATCTCACTAAAGAGTAGACTTCCATAAAGAGTATTTATTTTTAAATCTTTTTTTACTAGACTTCTATTCCACCATTATTTGTACATCATAGCCTGCTAATTTTTAAATTGCATAACCTTTCAGTCCAAGTATTATTTTTTTCAAAATAAGCAAAACTGTTAATAAATTACCATAATATTGTTTCAGATTTTGAAAAAAAAACATATCCACTAATGACAGGTTGCACCTTCCCTTTATTTACCTTTTTTTGGAATGGAGAATCAATATTGATTAACTGAAACAAAATAATTACAGAATTGTAACTACTGTAGGATAAATGACTTTTATGATAATACTGGACCACATAATGATGATGAGACTGAACAATGTTGCTGGTTGTTAGCTTTCTGGTTCTCCCTGCCAGCAGTTTAGCATTGTATTGATAAAGAGGAAGTTAAAACTGTATATTGGATATCACCCATATATAATTTTCAGTAACTTACTTATCAAAAAGAATAATGTTCAAGGAACTTCTTGCTTTTGTTGCACATTCAAACAGGGGAAGTCCCTGTTGATCTGAAGGACACTTTGGATTTAGGTAATCCAATAGTTGAGCCATTTCATCCCTGGAAAGAAGGTGATGTCAAATTCCTTCCCAAAATGTTGCTTAGAAAACTATGGACCTGTCCATATAATTTCCAGGTGTCAAGACTGAGGACTCATCATCCCCAAACCGGAAATCAAGAGATTTCCTTTCTACCTCTCTCCAGCCACTGCATTGAAAAGTGTTGCTTGTACAACCCTGATGAGGTCAGCATATATATTACCCAATACATTATTTCCTTAAAATGTTTGAAAGCATGAAGGGATTATTTTACCATATTTTGGTGGTTGAAAAAAAGAGGCACCCATTTGGTGGAAAACATTTAATGAAATGTGCATTATTTCACAAAATGAATGAAGGGATTGCTCTCCTGAGCTAGGCATCAGGTTAAGGCATCAGGATAGAAACCAGAAGATTGTGAGTTCTAGTTCTGCTTTAGGCGCGCAGCCAACTGGCTGTGTGACCTTGAGACAGGTCTCTCTCAGCTCTAGGAATGAGACAGAGGGTTAACCATGGGACTTTAAGATGGGACTGGACAATTTTTTGTCTGAAATGGTATAGGGCAGTGATGGCGAACCTTTTCGGCACTGAGTCTTGGAAAGGGGGCACTTCACGTGCATGCTTGTCAAGGCCGCGACCAGGAAGAGGAGCTGTCCGGGGGGCTTGCGCGTGCCAGATAAGGTGTTTCTGGTTTCCGGCGCGCACATGCTCGCTGGCCAGCAAGTCTTCCAGTTACTGCCACACATGCGCACATGCTAGCTAGCCAGCACACATGCTCACGCTGGAAAACGGAAGACAAAGGCCAGCTGATTGTCACGTGCACATGTGCACCAGAAACCCGTAAGAAGAATGGGCGACGCCACGCATGCCAGGCAACATGGCTACGTGTGCCACTTTGGGCACTTGTGCCATAGGTTCGCCATCACGGGTATAGAGCTTCCTGCCTGAGCGGGGGATTGGACTGGAAGACCTCCAAGGCCCCTTCTAACTCTGGTATTCTGTATTCTACAGTCAAAATGGGATTGAAAGGCACAATTTTTAAAAAATATGAGAACCCTCTCCCGCCAATAATCTTAGAATAATAAATCTTCAGAGACAAGAATCACTGTTTTATAAAATATGGAAGATAATATTCATCAAGTTAAGCACAACAGATTTACTCTCATTACCTCTCATGATATATGGGGATTATGAACAATTTTGGGGCAAATCTGGTCAACAGTGACCTTCCTTTCTCTTTGTTTTTTCCTTCCACAGCCTTGTCATTATTCTTTTGTTTAGTTCTTTGTCTTTTCCATATAGATTACTCTTCAGTAAAAATTAAAAATACCGACCCTGCCAAAACTAAATTAACTTGGTATATCATTCGCCAGATCCTTCAATTTTTTTACGTCCTGGAATTTCATGCTCCTGCTGGACATCCACCCAACTTTTCTGCAAAGAACGTAGCAAGATGTTTGGTCTCAAAAGGAAACTTGAGGTCCTGAGAAGATTCTTGTTAAACTTACCAGATGAACTCAAGGCCCTTTTTCCATACCATGTTTCAGGGAAGCTGAAGAATTAAGGCAGACTTCATTGGCAGACTTAACGGCAGTCATGTGCCTGTTTTAATTTTCACTAGAATTGGTTTGTTAATCTTCCCTCTTTTGTGTCCTCACCCTTCCCTAACAAATGAAACCAAGCGATGTTGTTGTTTTTTCTTCTTCTTCTTTTTCTTTTCCTGCTTAGTGTGGCTAAATAAGAGTATTTTATAAAAACAGAAGTTAACAGTTCCATATGTATATACCGCCCAGTTTGTTTCGTGGTTTAAAACGGGGTAAAACAACTTTCTCTTTTCCCCTTTTGTAGTTAGGAAATTTTCACAACCGAGAGGCGAGGGATCTATCCAGTTATCCTTCTACTGGATCCTCCATAGCAAATCCCAAGTCTCCTCTGCCCAGATGAACCATATAAGGGAAATATGCTTTCCATCAAAGAGCTCAAGTTCTGAATGGAGGCTTCCTTTGGGGATCGCTGATGTCACCAAATTCCTGCCTGTGATTTATACTTTTTTTGCAAAAGGCAGATGGCCCAGCTGTGGCCTGCATGAGGCATCCCTGGGTCTAGAAGGTATACAGTCCAAAACCTGTTGTTGTAGGTAAATATCGCTGCCTCCTTGTCATTTTTAATGCAGCCGAAGGGAGAAATTAATCCAACATGCGATTGCATATGGTAACCGTATTTGTTCTAATTTTTATAAAATACAAATGTACATTCAGAACAATCCATTTTACGATTTGACATGTCCCATCCTTGACTTTGGAGAATGCAATCTCCTGCCTTCCCGCCTGTTTACAGCCCTTGTGGATCTCGAAATTCACATTTTTTTACTACCGGTTCTGTGGGCGTGGCTTGGTGGGCATGGCAGGGGAAGGAATACTGCAAAATCCCCATTCCCTCCCCACTCCTGGGGGGAAGGATGTTGCAAAATCTCCATTCCCACCCAACTCTGGGGCCAGCCAGAGATGGTATTTGCCAGTTCTCCAAACTACTCAAAATTTCTGCTACTGATTCTCCAGAACCTGTCAGAACCTGCTGAATAGCACCCCTGATCTCGAGGAAAAAGTAATGCAAGACAGTTGTGCAGTTTTACAGCACTCAAGGTCATCGTACTGGTGGGGGAGGAAGATTAAAAATAGTTAAGAAGATAGTGACCACGGCTACACAATTGAAGCCTCTCCCCATCACAATACACATACAAAGTGGCAGGGCTTTGAGGTCACACAACCACTATTTCAATTTTTGGACCTCCCCTGCAGATGCACCTCCCAGCACCTCGTACTTGCCCAGGCCGTAATAAACATGAACATTACAGATGTGAGAACGAATAGAACTGAAACTGGGACTCCAGAATATTAGCAATTCCACCTAGTCAATTACAATAGTTTTTGCTGGAAGAATATAGTTAAGCTTGTGCTAAGAATGCATGAGTGAAACTTTTAAATATATCTCAAATCACCTAATGGAATCCTTGTGCATGTTTACTTGCTGTGTTCTATGCTGCTTAATAGCAAACATTCTCTAGGTGATTATTAACATAAGGAGGAAAACAAAACCATTTGTGTATATATGTGTGTGTTTGTGTGTGTGTAATATATCTAGAACAGTGTATATACACTACAGAACAAAAATGTTTCTTGACATAGTAAAGAGATTCTTTTTTAAACATTCAAACTTTGGAGTGAGATTTTTAACATGTAATTTTGCTTAGTTCCTGAGTTCAGACGATTACTGGAAAAGGCAGCCTAAGTACCAAGTAAACCAAAGAATATGTATTTTTCAAGTGCAGAATTATTTTAAGGAAATTTAGTATGTGTACATTTTGCCTTGAAAGATTCGTCACAATACGTCATGTAGTTTGTAATAGTAATATAATATTAATATTTTGCTGCCTTTTGACTAGCTTGGTTGCATTAGTTAACTGCAATACTTTACTTTATTGAGCTGGTCATATTTTTATTTTAGTAGTATAGGGGCAGGATTGGAAGCAGAACATTAATTTCTTACAGCTCACCATCGGGAATCTTAAGGCAGAGAGAGACAGGATATAAATGATAAAACTGAAACAAAATTAAGTATTCAGTTAAGGCAGAAATAGAGAGCTATTTTTTTTCCTGTTGAACATTACAATTCCTCTTAGCTATTTGGGGGGGGGGTCTTCCTTTTTCTTGCCTAGTTTTGACTAGGCAGAATCATTTCTCCTTCCTTCCTCCTCTCTCCCTGCCCTGGGTCTTGTTGCAGATCTGAACTTGACTTTTGAAAGGTTTTCAAAAATAACCTCAGGATTATGTGTGAAGTTTAGAACATAGTTCATCCCACCAATGCCGCAATTATGCTCTTACATCATGACATCTGATGCAAGCACGCAAGTCATGGCATTGGCATGATGGTGTAAGAATCCCACCACCATTGCCACTGCCACAGCAGATGCTCTATCTATCATCATATATCACATTGTTCCATTGATCGGAAATCATTGCGTCACACACACCCACACCCACACACAGAGCCCTTACATTCCCAAAAATGTTTTTTACTCTGACCAGCTAAAAGGAATCTTTTTGTGATTCATTAGAATCAAAGATCGTTCTGAGTCGTAGAGCAGCTGCAGAAAAACGTTGCCTTAGCCTTTGACCTGTGAGTGGTTCGTTGTTGAAAAGAAATGGTGGCCTTCCAATTCGTTGCCAGCATTTTGAGATAGGGTTTCTAAAACAATCATTTATATGTCCTTTGCTAATAAATTATTCCAAATCAGGGAAGTAATTGGAGGCACATGCATTTCCAATGGAACGAAGGCTCAGGTCAAGTTTTTTTTTTTTCTTTGTCGTCTTCTTCGCAAGCCAAGAATTAGTCTTAGAAACACAAACCATAGATGGAGGACAATTCCATCCATTCAGCAAACACATTGATATGAGCCAAGGTGGCGCAGTGGTTAGAGTGCAGTACTGCAGCTACTTCAGCTGACTGCTAGTTCAGCAGATCAGCGGATCAAATCTCACCGGCTCAAGGTTGACTCAGCCTTCCATCCTTCTGAGGTGGGTAAAATGAGGACCCAAATTGTTGGGGGCAATATGCTGTTTAGTATACTGTCTTTGGTGTAAGCCGCCCAGAGTCCTCGGAGAGTGAGCGGCATAGAAATATGACTAATAAATAAAATAAATAAGCAGTGCTTGCAGAAGTAATGGTATTCCTGTGATGGATATAATACAAAATACATGCTCTGGCGTACTTAATAGAGTGGAAAGGCAGGCAGGCCCAATAAAATAATGTGATTTTTTTTTTTAAACAATGACCAGAAATTTTGGACATTCAAAATTCATAGTCTGTAGAATCCAGAAACCCTTTTTATTTCTTTAAAGTCGGAAAAAATGTCTACATACTGCCCTTGTTCAAGCTGGGTTTGTAAGCTAGAACTTTTGTCTGATGGAGAGTATCTTTTAGAATAGAATAGAATAAAAATAAGAATAAGAATAAGAATAGAACAGAACAGAACAGAACAACAGAACAGAACAGAACAGAACAGAACAGAATTCTTTATGGCCAAGTGTGATTGGACAAACAAGGAATTTGACTTTGGTGCATCTGCTCACAGGGTACATAAAAAGAAAAGATATGTTTGTCAAAAATCATAAGGTACATCACTTAATGATAGTCATAGGAAACAAATAATGGTGTAGTAGAGGGCTTTTCACAGACTCGTGCAACAAAAGAAAGCTTTCTCGCCTGGACCGATCAATCACATCATCCAAATCTCTTTTTGAGTAAATCAAACATGTTTTGAACCTCCGCGATTAAACATTTTACACCTTCCTTCAGCATCTTTCTGGTTCTCTGCAGGTGACTTCTGTCTCAGAATGGTGTGTGGATTATAATCCCATATGCCCCTTAAACTTTTCTAACAGTGACCTGTTTCATTCGGTGTTGCTTTCTATCCCACAGAGCCATCCCATACCTTGGAAATGACCAGTTTACAGTGCATAGTCTAGCCAGAGATTTGTTGCTCTCCTAGATAAATAGCAGAATATTAGCTTTGGATCAGTTTTTTTTTTTTTACTTTGAAGTTCTAAATCTTGAAACTTTTCTTGATGAGGTAGTTTGTCGGCTGTCTTCTCTTAACATCCATTATAGGGGCATCTATGTTTAAGATGTAGCTAATTTGGCTCTTAGATTATAATCAGAGTATGTTCCCTGGTGGTCTCAGCAGCCCCACCTCCTTTAAAAAAAAAACAGGAGGGAAGATTTTCCTTTTAGCTTATTTCCACCGCCTGCTCCACCCTTCTGAAATACTCTGACTACGTAGCCACCCCTGCCACCCAAACCACCTCACGTTTTTGAGAAACACCCTCAGGGCATCCCTCTTCATTGGAATTGATTTTCTATAGTTGTTTATCTTTTTTTTCAATCTGGTCATGGAAAGCACATCTGGTTCCTATTGTAATCAGTATTCCACGGGGAGCAACATCATATTTAGAGAGAGCTAGCAATGCTAAAACAATAATCCATAATGATGCAACCACTGGTAATTTGAAACATTTTTATCCACTGTTTTTAGAAGTGTGCTAATGGTATAGGCTAACTGATTTCACAGAGGGTCTTATTAACAGATATATGGATACTCTGACATAAGCGAATGATTAGGCAAGCCATGGATTTCTGCTCTTATTGTAAGCATAAGTGGTACCAAATCCCATTGGCTGGCTGTGGATTCAAGTATTTCAGAATTCTTTCTTTCTTTCTTTCTTTCTTTCTTTCTTTCTTTCTTTCTTTCTTTCTTTCTTTCTTTCTTTCTTTCTTTCATAAAGCTTATAAGGTATAAAAGAGTGAGCTTCGTTAAACTTACATGACACAGGAGACTTCTGTGCAAACGCAGGTGAGATTGCACTGCAAAGGAAATCATTTATACTGGTTGAAGGCCATTGAATTGTCAGGACTGTACCAATTTGGCAAGTAACTTTTGCCTCTTACTGATTTTGATTTTTACATTACATCCCATTAGATCACATTACAAGCAAATAGCAATATAATCTTCCGTGATGATGCTCATTCCACTTAGTAAAGGTATAAGCCTTTCTAATTGACCAAATAAAATATTTTGGATGGGTTTCGTCTCTTAATAATAGCTTATAAAATAGTAGTACTTACCAAAAAGTACTATTAATAGATTGAGCCAGTTTACAATGCAGTACTTGGCCAGTTAAGCAGTGCGGGATTAAGCAATGTCATCTCTTTATGCATTGTGGTGGCAAGGTGGTTAGTCTGCAGTACTGCAGGCTAATTCTGCCCACAGCCTGGAGTTCAATCCTGACCAGCTCAAAGTGGACTCCGCTTTCCCTCCTCCTGAGATCCAATGAAGACCCAGATTGTGGGGGGCAATATGCTGGCTCTGTAAACTGCTTTAGAAAGGGCTGTAAAGCACTATGAAGCGGTATATAAGTGTAAGTGCTATTGCTATCATTGACAAGCAGAATTGTGGAGCAAGAATTGACACCAGTAGAAGTGAATATTTGTAGCTCAAGATTGAACTGCGGGGGTGCTTGGTGCTTTCTTGCAAACGTTTCGTTTACCAAACTAGGTAACATGGTCAGTGCATTGATCAAGTTTTCCAGTTTGGTAATGAAATGCCTACAAGAAAACAACCAAGTTCAGAGAGCACTAAGGGCCCCACAAGAAATGATCACAGAACTACATTAGGTCCAGCAGTGGTAGCATAAGGTTACACCTGAAGTTAAGCGCCCAGTGTTTATTTCTTAAGGAGCCAAGTGGGTAAGAAGAGCTAAACTTTCCCCATTCTTACTCTCCCATCACTCTCATAGAAAGCCTTGCTTTCTCCCAACTAGTCTCATTTGGGATAAGAGCTTGGCTTTGGAGGAAAGATTGAGGACAGATTTCTCTAATAACAACCAGGACTATTCACGATGAGTCCAAGGAACGAGTTTCTCTGAGCTCAGATTAATACGATTTACTTGGAAAAAGGATTAGAGTAACAACAGTAAAAGAATGCTTTTACTTTCAAATCAGAAATCTACATATAGGGAATACACAGCAGCTGAGGTCTTGTTTTCTTTCTTGTTCTCTTTTGATGCCAGAGAGAAGGATGATAAATAGATAGAATTCTTTATTGGCCAAGTGTGATTGGACACCCAAGGAATTTGTCTTTGGTGCCTATGCTCTCAGTGCACATAAAAAGAAAAGATATGTTCGTCAAGAATCATAAGGTACAACACTTAATGATAGTTATAGGGAACAAATAAGCAATCAAATCATATTAGGAAACAGTCAATATAAATCGTAAAGATACCAGCAACAAGGTTACAGTCATACAGTCATACGTGGGAGGAGATGGGTGGTGGGACCAATGAGAAGATTAATAGTAATGCAGCCTTAGTGAATAGTTTGACAGTGTTGAGGGAATTATTTGTTTAGCAGAGTGATGGCGTTTGGGAAAAAACTGTCCTTGTGTCTAGTTATTCTGGAGTGCAGTGCTCTTTATTATTAGCTTTCTGATCAGCTCTTCCACCAAACCTTAGGAAGCTCAGCCAATCAGCAGGGAGGGAAAAATGAATTCACCAACCCTGTAATCTAAGGAGAAGTAGTTGTATTGATCATCCACGTTGTCCTTGTAGCATATGGCACGAACGGCATTTCATTGTTAGGACCACCTGTGCCATCTTGGCTCCTTAGGCACTTCCCACATTTCATTGTTTTCCCAGGCCAGACCATTATCACTGGCACTCTACCCCCTGCAATAGGATAATGCCACTTTTCTTTTAAGAACCTGACCGTCCACTTTGTAAGTAAGTTCTAACTGGCTCAGCTGGAAGCAAATCCACCACGTTTAAACAAACCGATCTGTTACACGATATCTCGTTTGGCCTGTTGTAAACACAGCTCCCCTGCCTGACTAACAAACCCAGACCTTTCTCTCACTTTAGCTATCGTGACATGGTGGGGGCTGTTTCCATTGCTGCTTGCTTTGAAATAAACACCGCCCTCCACGCTATCTCCAGATTCGGTTTCGGCAGTGTCCGAATAATTTGGTGAGACCCTGCGTTTCTGCAGAGCCCCTTTAAAGATCTCTCAGTGGATTTATTGGGAAAAATTTATTGAGGGTTGCTCAGATTACACAAGCAGAGAGCTTAAGCCTGTGTGATACAACCCACAAAGGGGCTGCCACTCTATAAATGATCCTTTTTTTAAAAGTAATGAAGCACAATAAAGATCAATTCTGTGTCGCTGCATACAGAGGTTGAAAAGTAGCTCTTGGGTTTGAAAAAAAAAATGTTCCTGGTTAACTCACCAGACTCTTTTACAATAATGTTTATACTATATATTCCCCCCCCCCCCCAAACCTTTCCTATTTTCAAGAAACGATAACAGATTCATTACAAAATTTTCATGTAAAGAGGCTTTGCATGTTCCTGTAGCAACAGACAGACTTCTGGTTTTGGTCACTGTTAATAGTTTTACTCTCAGATCAAATCTAGCCAGCAGATTGTATCCTAATCTTAATAAGGTAGAGCCTAGGTAAACAGCTGGCATCTGTTCGTGGGCTGAACCACCCTGGGGGGGGGGGGGGGCGGGAGAGAGGCTAACTATCGGTAAGTGTTCTCCAAAATTGACATAAAAATAAGAAAAGCAGGTTTCCAATGTCAGTGTTTTGAATACGAAGGAAAAGACGTTTTCTCCTTCCTTTCCTTCACGTTGAAACGTTGACCAACATTCAGACTTTTCATCTGCATTCCGAAATGATACAGACGTCTATCATTTGCTTTGGATCATGTATGTTACCTTAGCGTACTATACAAATGACAATGTTCCCTTAGCTCGGATTCAGTTAATGGATCTTAATACCTCCAGTAAGAGTGGCCAAGAAAACACATGTAAACAATGCTACTAAGGGACTAAGATGGTATCTTTTTTAATAGAGGAGAGATGGACGCAGATGCCTTAATGCTTCAACTTCAGATTTTTCTAGCATGAGCTCTGGGATCAAAAAATACTTTCTGTTGCTATTCAGAGCCTTGGCTCAAGCAGATTTTATTTATGGCATTGTGTCATTAAGTTGGGGTAGTTAGATAGTCACGTGTATTGCGTCTACGCTGACAGCCACTACCAAAATGTAATTAAGAAGTTTAAATAATTCTCTGTTGCCGAAAGAGGGTTCATTCCATTGTTTAAGAAACAGAAACCCTGTGGAATCAGAGAGATTTATTATTTTCGTTATCCACCAAGACTGTTGCTCAGTTATTGAGAACTCAAGCACATACCTTCTGCTTGGATCAGAACCTCAAGTCTGATTTCCAAAGCACTCAAAGGCCAGGCAAGGAATAATGGATGGAAACTGGTCAAGGAGAGATTCAACCTAGAAATAAGGAGAAATTTTCTGACAGTGAGAACAATCAACCCATGGAACAGCTGGCCTTCGGACGTTGTGGGAGCTTCATCACTGGAGGCTTTCAAGAAGAGACTGGACTGCCATCTGTCAGAAATGGTGTAGGCTTGGGGTGTCAAACTCACAGCCCAGGGGCAGTGGTGGGATTCAAATAATTTAACAACCGGTTCTCTCCCCTAATGATTTCTTCCAACTATCAGTTCACCAGAAAGTTAAAAACCAGTTCTCCCGAAGTGGTGCGAAGTGGCTGAATCCCACCACTGCCCAGGGGCCGGATCCAGCCCACAGGGTGCTTTGATCTGGCCCGCGGAGCTGCCTGGAAACAACGAAGGACTGGCTCGCAATGTCTTTGCCAGTGAAAACGGAGCTTGGGAGGGCCCTCCTGAGCTCCGTTTTTGCTGGCAGAAGGTTGCAGGAGACCGCCGCAGACAAAAACAGCTCGGGAGCCTGTTTTCGCTGGCAAAGCGCTCAGGCCACCACAGGCGCCCCCAACATGAATGACGAGGTGACCCTGGCCATGCCCACCCTGGCTTTCCAAAGTCAAGCACAACCCTGATGTGGCCCTCAATGAAATGGAGTTTGGTACCCCTGATGTAGGGTCTCCTGCTTGGGCAGGGGGTTGGACTAGATGACCTACAAGGTCCCTTCCAACTCTGTTAATCTGTATCTGTATAGAAGTCATATGCTCTTCGGCTGAGCTGTGTTACTGAATTCTTTTTTCTCCTGAATAGAGATGCCTCTTTTCCATCTTTCTGAAACATGGAAGGCCTTTGCTGGGGGAAAAAATAAATAAATTGCTGGCTCCCAGCAAACTATGTTGCTGGGAAGCAGCCAGTTTAGTGCTTTTTTTTTTATGGAAACAGCAACAAACAAAAACAAAATCCAGTTTGGTCAGAGAGTAGGCTGGTCATTTGGAAATTTAACTTTAACATAAACAAGTCCTCTTGTGATCAATTTATCATGGGAACACTTTAAACATTTGACTGGAAACATTGGCTAAGAAAAAAAAAAGTGGGTTTTTTTTTTCATGCTGAGTCCAGTCAAAAAATATAGACAGTGTCATAATTGCAGTAATTTAACATTTAATAATGTTCTAGGAATTAGCAGAATGGCCAATATTTCATGAATCAGTAAATTACAAAGAGCTTTTAGATGAATCGTGTCGAAATCTGGAGGGAGGGAGAATCTGTGACAGGAGAATGGCCAAGTTGGCAGCTCTTTAGGTTTATGCCAGCGAGGATGAAAACGAAGGTAGCGGTTCTGAGAGAGAGGTTTTCTCCAAGTTATTGCCATCCATATTTTAGTTTTTATTCTCCCATCCATTGCTTCCCATTACAAGACTCGCATCTTGCAAGGAATGTTTTCGTTGGTTTATTTATATTACTTCCCAGTTGGCTCTCAATCTAATCCATTTAAAAATATTTCAACCCTAATAGCTTAAAAATATTTCATTTTTAAATGGAAAAAAATGTGCAAAAACTTAAATATTATTGCATTTAAAGATAGAGCGATATCAGCAGCACTGAAGCTAGTACCGGCAATCGTAAAAGGGATGGTTGAGTTGGTTGTATGAACATATTCTGTCCTTCGTATCACACGTATAACAGAAAGCTCACTTCATTGGGCAAATGCCTGATTATGGGAAAATATAACCCTTGCCTTGTCAAAGATACATCCATCATCACATTAACATTTAGCATTAGGGATTTATAAATGTAATTGGCCAAGACCTGGGGGCAGGGTTATAACCTCAGGGAAAAGATGACTATGGAAGAGGCTGAACACCTAGCTCAGTGAATAGAATAGAATAGAATAGAATAGAATAGAATAGAATAGAATAGAATAGAATAGAATAGAATAGAATAGAACAGAATAAGAAGAGCCTGTAGTACAGTGGACTAAAGCACTGTTATTAATATCTGCTGCTTGCAATTACTGCAAGTTCAAATCTCACCAGGCTCAAGGTTGACTTAGCCTTCCATCCTTTCAAAGGTAGGTGAAATGAGGACCCAGATTGTGGGGGCAATAAGCTGACTTTGTATAAATATACAAAAGTATGAAGGCTATTGCTTAATGCATTGTAAGCTACCCTGAGTCTCTGGAGTTGTCTTTGGTGCCTATGCTCTCAGTGTACATAAAAAGACAAGATACATTCGTCAAAGATCATAAGGTACAACACTTAATGATAGTCATAGGTTACAAATAAGCAATCAAATCATATAAGGAGACCATCAATATCAATCGTAGATGGATCCTTCTTCACTAGACAGTGTGGCAAAAGGAATTGATGGGAAAAGGCATTTTCGTATATCCAGACCAAGAGAAAAGTTTCTATCTTCCTGGCAGATCGCATGCTGGACCAAAGCCCTATCAAGTAATCAAGGGAGAATAGATTGGGTGGTGGATGGAGCTTTCCTTGAAGGTAAGGAAGTTTGCCCACTAAGGTATAGCTGTAGACATTCGAATGGATAAGTTGCTGTGGCAGGATCAGTATGCAAGTCAAGCAGGGCTGTTGATCGGTCTGATTAACAGTGGGCTCAGGAGACCGGGGATATGTAGAGCAGGAGGCAATGCAATGCTGCAGGAAGAGATTATCCAAGGGCATGTACATTTCACCATGTAATACTAGCTGCAGGAATAATTGCACTGTCTCTCAGACCAGCAGGCTGACTTGCAAGTTTCTTGGCTGAGGAAAAAGAAGAAATGCTACCAAGTCTCCATTCATGCGAAAGAGGTGGTAACTTCCTGAGTGCCTTGACTGTTGTGCTGTCTGTGCCAGCTAGGCGAGTTGTTATGTGAAGGACATATATACCTGTCCCAGAGACATTGCTGATATAATAATAATAATAATAATAATAATAATAATAATAATAATAATAATAATAATAATAATAATAAAAACAGCTGTGGTACTGTCTGAGATGATTTGAGTGGTGTAGTCCAAACCAAAGTTGGGCGATTTGGAATGCCATGCTTGGATGGTCCCAAGTATTTGATGTAGTCCTTCCATCCAGCTGATAACCACAAGGGATCCTGTTCTTTCTTTATGTATTAATCTTGTCCATTTCTGGTGGTAAAGATAAAGGTTTCCCCTATCCAGTCATGCCCGACTCCAGGGGGCAGTGCTCATCTCTGTTTCTTTTTTTTTTTTAATTGCAAAAGTTTTACAATTACATTTTCACCCCTTTTTCCCCCCCCTCTCATCCCACCCCGAACTTCCCAACCTTCCTAACCCTCCCTAACCCTCCCCTCCCCCCAGACTTCCACACAATATACTCATATCAAGTAAAAAAAAACCCCTTAGTATAAAACTTATATAAAACTTGAACCCCTCCCTCCCCCTTATAATTTTTTAATCTGCATTACATTGAAATATTTCTATCTTAATATATCATTTTCAAATAAAAGCTATTTGATACTTCCTAGTTTGATATTTGTTCTGAACATAATCTATCCACTTTTTCCATTCCCATTCATAAATCTCTTGTGAACAGTCTTTTAAATATGCTGAAATCTTCGCCATCTCTGCAAAACTGGCCATCTTCAAAGTCCATTCCTCGATCGTAGGCAAATCTCATCTCTGTTTCTTAGCTGAGGGAGCCAGTGTTTTCTGAAGACTACTCATAGTCATGTGGCTAGCATGACTATACACCGAGGCACACCGAGCTCTGTTGCTTTCCCACTGAAGTGGAACCTGTTTATCTACTCACATTTGCATGCTTTGAAACTGCTAGGTTTGCAGGAGTTACAGCAAGTAACAGGAACTCACTCTACTTGAAGTCTCAGAAGTCTCACTCTGGTCAGGCTGTCTTATGCTCCTGCTGGTTGTATCTTTAGGTAAAGAGCTAAAACAGTCAGCTAAATAAAAGCTTTCCTTCCACTATATGGAATCACTGGCCTTGGAAATTCAGAGCTAGCATTGCAGCTGACCATTTTGAGATAGTTTTGAGAGGAATCAAACCTGAAGGAGAATTGCAAAGTTACACAAGTAGGACAATGGAAGTGGTCTATTTCCTAAACAGTGATAACTCATAGAGGGGATCTGGCTATAAACTTGATTGCATGTTCCATGACGCATAGAGCTTAATCTAATGATAGAAATGACTTGGCTCATCAGCAGTTGAAAATACTCCCTACGAAGGGCAGTGTCTGGAAAATTTCTTCCTTCTTTTTTGTGCATTTTAAGTCACTGTGTGAGTGTGGTATATATACAATATACTGCCCATTCTGAATACTGTCTAGAATTGTTGGTTGCTATATAAGCTATTTTGGCATAAGAAAGACTGGGAATTTAATTCTTACCCACATTCATAGTTTTTGTTCTGAATTTCTATGCACTAAAAAGCAACTGTGCATATTTTACATAATTAAAAACAGTAGAGAATTCTGCAATTTTAACCTGATTTATGTCTTCTTACAGCTCTTGGGAAGAAGTTGTCTTCCACTAAGAAGGGGGAGGAATTGGAAGCATTTTAAAGAATTGAAATAAAATCTGAACGCAAGCTGCTCCTTTCTAAGGGCATCTAGATCAGACTGTTCTGGTTCAGGAAATCACGGGAGTTGAAGTCCAACAAATCTGAAGGGCCCTGGAATGGGACAGATCATGGATTTGGAAGATAGCTCTGGCTTGTGGTATCACAAAACAATAAAATAGCATGGCATCTAAGGCTTCTCCTGCTGTTTCTCCCAATGGTACAATAGGTCCAAGCAAAGAGGAAGGCATGTGGGTGTCTCCCTGCATTAATTAGCATTAGTCCTAAGAGCCAAATACATAGGGAGTTGCCTGAGAAGAAGACATTCCACCCAAAGAGAGGAAACAAAGAATTAAATAATGGGCCAATGCTGTGTTGGCCAAAGGCCCACTACCCTCTGTGACTCCTGCCAAGGTTGGGTTAGTTAGGCTATTGCAAGGCATTCATATTGAACATTGAATCAAACTATCCCTGAAAAAAAACTATTACGAAGGTAGTTCTGATGATACGGCATCAGTAGACCGAACAAAACCTCTTGAAGCTTGTCATCTCTTGAACCATATCATGGGGATACACATTAGCATATCGGCACTTGGGAAAGAGTAGGGCTCTAAAGGATCAAAACCATTAAATTAAGCAATGATTTACAACAAGGATGTCCAACCTTGGCAGCTTTAAGACTTGTGGACTTCAGCTCCCAGAATTCCTCAGCCAGCCATGATTTACAGGATGTGCTGAGGATATTTATACTATGGACTAATACTGCTAAACAGTCCTAAAATGAAAATGGTTCTTTAATGCTCATTTACCGTATTTTTCAGGATATAAGAGACACCTTTTTACCCCCAAAAAGGGGGTGAAAATCTGGATGCATTTTACAATCCGAATGTAGCCCCGCCCAGCCTCTGATACGGCGCCTCTGAAAAAAAGCCTCTGAAACTTCCCTTTGAGAGGCTGAAAAAAGCTTCTGAAACCTCCATTTGAGAGGCTGGAAAAAAAGCCTCTCAAACAGAGATTTCAGAGGCTGAAAAAAAAGCCTCTCAAACGGAGGTTTCAGAGGTTGAAAAAAAAAAGCAAGGCGCAGAGATCACAACCAACGAACCTGTTGCTAAAGTTCACCTCTGGGAACAGCTGATTGGGGGTATTCTGGGAGGCTGATCCATCCCCAATCAGCTTTTTTCTTATTTTCCTCCCCAAAAACTAAGGTGCGTCTAATACTCTGAAAAATATGGATATGTTATTTAGCGAATCCTCCTTGCTAGATTGCGTTCTACTTTTCTTCCGAGCATCTGCTTCTTTTCTAATAATTTTTTAAAAACCTTTTACATCATCCCCCATGATGTAGTTCAGAATAAGAGGTCATGAATGGGCAGAGTCATTCTGTAAACTTCACAGGCAGATGGAGGTTGAATCCTAGATCTCCCTAGTTTCAATCTGACACTTCAACCTTATGCTACAATATTTCTGGTCATTAAATTGCCATTGTGAGAGAGAGGGAATTATATGGCTGGAAAGTAACACAACCAACTGTATTGAATGTTAATTAAACAGAAATGTACATGAAATGAAAATTAAGTGTTTTTTTTTTCCTGAACACGTTCTCTACATGACACTTGGCCTAGAAAGAATCACATGCTTTGTCCTAATGCCTGCAGGAAAAGTCATTTGTGGCTAAGTGTTTCAGGTTTTTTTGAAAAGTAGATTGGCATAGCTTTGCCACATTCCGTATTCCTGGATATAATAATAAGTTTTCCCTACAATGCATCACATGCACCAGGGGTCTCCACCCTTGCAACTTTAAGACTTGTGGAATTCAACTCCCAGAATTTCCCAGCCAGCATGATTCACAAGTATTAAAATTGATAAGGTTGGAGACCTCTGATATGCACCGTTGTGACTATAGGAATGAATAGGCCATAACAACTCAAAGAATTTACTTTCGAGTCCCATCCTGCTAATTGTGGATTCATATTTTGGAATTTAAGGTGGCTGCATTCATACTTACAACTCGTATTGGGACTGCTTACTAAGGCATTGACATGGCCATAAAACCAAATTACTCTGTTGTTGTTGTTTTTTAAAAAATGAGCTTTCTTCTTCATGAATTTGTTTCTCTGCACCTGGACCAGAGGTGGGTTTCAGCAGGTTCTGACCAGTTCTGGAGAACCGGTAGCGGAAATTTTGAGTAGTTCGGAGAACCGGTAGTAAAAATGCTGACTGGCCCCATCCCCATCTATTCTCTGCCTCCCGAGTCCCAGCTGATCATGAGGAAATGGGGATTTTGCAGTAACCTTCCCCTGGAGTGGGGAGGGAATGGAGATTTACAGTATCCTTCCCCTGCCACGTCCATCATGCCATGCCCACCAAGCCATACCCACAGAACCGGTAGTAAAAAATTTTGAAACCCACCACTGACCTGGACATGTATAGTTTAAATAGCAAGACTGTTTTCTTTCCAGAACTGAATCTTAAAGCCTCCTAGGTTGTCATCCAGATCATTTTCAACTCGATCCGACAAAACCGAGGAGAGTTTCAGTTAATAACATCCAAGAAGCTCTGTCAGATCAGGAGGAGGGAAGACCAGGAGAATGAGTGATCTGAACCAGTAGCAGATGTTGGGGGAATGTGCTGATCCAGTTATTACCTAGCACTGAAAATACTGGAAAAATGTTCTGGAGGCCAGCAGCGACACAGCCCTTCTGGGTGGCCTGGCCATCATTTTGCGTTGGCTGTCATTTTGCAGAAGGCATTCTGGGTCATCATGACACTTGAGAAGAAATGTGTGTGTGTGGGGGGAGGAAGACACTCAATTGCTTTCTCACAAGTTTTCTCTTAAGATAAAGATGGGTGTGCACCCGGCATTGATCCAACTCAGTTTTTCTGAATTTTACAATGCAGTAGCTAGTATGTTACACGGACCAGTCATTGTTCTGAACTATGTGTGCTGTTGTGCCTCATGGAGAAGATAGATTTTGAGGGCTGCAATCCAAGTTTTTTTAAAATTTAAATTTATGTTTATTCTCCACCCAGAATGTGCTTTAACTACAGTTTTCACAATCCAGCAATTCCTGCAATTTTCCCAAGGATGGTGTCGTCTAGCTCAGGGGTCTCCAACCTTGGCAACTTTATGATTTGTGGACTTCAACTCCCAGAATTCCTCAGCCAGCGCATACTGGCTGAAGAATTCTGGGCATTGAAGTCCACAAGTCGTAAAGTTGCCAAGGTTGGAGACCCCTGATCTAGATCAATAGGGCTACAATTTGTTTTATGCCTAATTAGCAAAGCCAGGATCATCTCCTCCAGTACAGTATGAACATATCCTTGGATGTCCTTGGATGCACGAGGTCTCCCTTGCATCTTCACTTCTGTGCATTTAAATCCTTGGAAGCTTCCATAAAGGAAGTCCTGCAGGAAATACAATTAATTGCAAAGTATCCCACTCACTAGAACCCCACATTCCCAAGGCAGTACTGCCCTTGACAAAAACAGGAGCAAGAGCTTGACATTTGATAGTGGGGAGGTTTATACTTATACTTTATATACATAAGTTTATACTTACGTTTATACTTATACCTGTTAGCTAGTACATGTTCGACAAATTAAATAAATAAAATAACAAATAAAATAAAGATCTAGCTATTTAGATCCACAGAAGTTTTACATTTGGGTTGAAAAATTGGCTTTCTGTGAGTACATTCCCTTTTTATAGAATAACAGAGTTGGAAGGGACCTTGGAGGTCTTCTAGTCCAACTCCCTGCTTAGGCAGGGAACCCTATAGCATTTCAGACAAATGTTTATCCAATCTCTTCTGAAAAACTTCCAGTGTTGGAGCATTCACAACTTCTGGAGGCAAATTGTTCCACTGATTAATTGTTCTCACTGGCAGGAAATTTCTCCTTAGTTCTAGCTTGCTTCTCTCCTTGATTAGTTTCTACCCATTGCTTCTTGTCCTATCCACAGGTGCTTTGGAGAATAGCTTGACTCCCTCTTCTTTGTGGCAACCCCTGAGATATTGGAAGACTGCTATCATGTCACCCCTAGTCCTCCTTTTCATCAGACTAGACATACCCAGTTCCGACAACTGTTCTTTCAATCCCTTAACTGAATAAGGATCCCTATTTGCAAATAAGCATGCACCTATAGATTTCACACACACATATACACATGCTCATCATAATCGTAGCGGTTTCAATCTGTAAACCTAGGTACTGTGCATAATTGGTTCATGCCCTGAGTAACTTTTTCAAACACAGAATAAATTATTCTCCTAGTATGGATATGAGAAAAATGAAAGTGTGTCTCGGCTGAATGCAGTTCTGGAAATAATTGCATTTCTAATGTAAGTTCCCTAGTCAAAATTATGTATTTGCCAAGATTATACTAAATAAAGTGCATCATAGACAAAAGCTGGACAATAGCTGGAGACCTGTAGTGTTATCAATTGTCTGTGTTCTCTCGTTTTTAAAATGAATATTGACGAGAAGAGCATATATTCCTACCAGGATTCCTGCAATTAGTTGCAATTGCCTGTTTTATTAATATGCCCTTAGTGTGTTTTCTATAAAGCATTAACACTTTGAATAATAATTTGTACAATAAGACAATTTTGGCTAAGATGTTCAAAAAAGGGCAGTGATTGTATTTCCTTTGAAGGAAACCAAGATAATCAGAATTAATTCTTGGAAACGTAACACTTGCTCAGTACCGATTTCCGAGACATAACAATCTTGGAATTGGCAAGAACAAGTCTAAATCCCTTGAACACAATAACACAAAAATCCAAGAATTTGTTAAAAATTTCCTGGTACTTTTGAACCTGGGAATAATGGTTTCATATTTATGATTTTAGTTTAAGGGTCCTTGGGCATTATTATGTAACTAAGAAAAGTGAGTAATAGCACCACGTTTGTTCTACATGTCATTGATTAATTTAATTTTATTATAATTAGACAACTTCTGAATTCTCAACACTTTTTAAATACAGTACAGTCAACTTTCCCTCTTGAAAAGGGATTGCAGAGTTTGCTGGGACATCAGCCTCTGCACCTGTTTAAAAACAATTTTTTCAGTCGTGGGAATGTGCTCTTCCGGAACACAAATGACGGAGGATTTTAACCATGTCTTTAAGAAAAATCCAGGTTTTTCTGCATCTCTCGTTCTGTTGTGGATGAGATGATTTTATCTCATTGAATAAAGTAATGAAAAATGATGGGAAGAAAATTCAAAATTACTGTAGGTAACTGGGAAAACCCCCTCCTTTTTTTTTTTTGTATTTTATACAGTGAGATTTCAGGTGACTAATGAAGAACTAATGCAAGGGCCAGCAGAAGAAAAAAAAGAGGTACGTGTGAACATTCTGCATTATATTCAAGACCTGAAAACAGTTTCGTCTCTAATCTTTCTTACTTCTTTCTGCACGCTTTGCAAAAACAATTTAAACCTTTGCACAACGAATTGTGCATATTCTTTAGAGAGAGAGGAAAAAAATCTACCAACCAACCAACCTGGGCTCATTAAATGAACTATAGATCATACAGGAGAGAGAAACCAGTTCATGCAATACCAAATATCTAATGGCAAGGAACGAAGAGAGTAGAATAAAATATTACAAACAGCAGTAAACTTTTGTTCGGAGTGTAGGTTACGCTTCGCACTGCAAATACAGAACAAGTCAAAATCAGTCTTTTAGCCACAAATACAAAATTAGGAAGCAAGAGAAAGACTGAGGTTGCAGTTGCCAGAGAGCAGAGATTGGGGAGGGAGGATTAGATAATTAAAAACAACTTTGGGGGACAGAGTGCTTAACCTTTCCTTCTGCACTATTTTCTCAATCAGAATCTGTGTGTGCCCCCCTCCCCCCTTCTTAAACCCCCCTCCCACCTCTTAGCAGCCCAGCTGGAAGAAAGATTAAACTGTGCTCTTTCCATCTTCTTTATAGTCCCATTACGTTGGAGATGGTCCAGACTTTCAGCATTCGCTTTTCAACCTTGGTGGTCAAAGTCCATTGGTCTCCTATTATCTTCAGATGCATGGAATCCCTAATACTTTAGCAAACTCCCGAGGTTACAGGATCAATCATAGTGAAATCTGCAAAGTACCATATCCTTTCATTTTTAAAGGAAGATGTTTATTACTTGAGATAGCTTTACAGTTTCTGAAACCTGCAGTAAAATAATCTGTGTCCATTAAAACACACACACACCCCCCAATGTGATGGGTGAAGGGATGGGAAAGACAGAAGTGAAATCTGAATTTTGTGGGAATGTGGTTTTCTTTTTCGTGGCAGGTCAAACTAAGAAACTTGGACTCCGTTTTTGGAACTTTTTTTTTCTTTTAATTTTCTCTCTGAGCTCAGTTCTTTTCCAAATTGGATTTGAAGAAAAGGGCTAAACAAATATATAGAGGAGTTGCTGCATACATCTTCTCTCAATTTGCTTTTGCTATTAAAAGACACATATAACATACATGTTTTATTTTATACATATACAGGACTGATATATAACAAGAGCCAGTTTGGTCTAGTGGTTAAGGCACCACACTTGAAACCTGGAGACCATGAATTCAAGTCCCACCTTAGCCATGAAAGCCAGCTGAGGGACTTTGGGTCAATCACCAGGAAACTCTATTCTATTCCTGCCTTAGCAATCAAAGCCAATTGGGTGACTTTGGCCAATCACCAGAGATTTGAGTTCTAATCCCACCTAGCCATGAAAGCTAGCTGGGTGACCTTGCACCAGTCATTCTCTCTCATCCCAACTCACTTCACAAGATGGTTGTTGTGGCGAAAATAGGAGGAGGAAGGTGTGTTGGATATGTTTGCCATCTTGAGTTTTTTTTTTTTAAATAATAACGGTAGGATATAAATAAATAAAAAAAATAAATTGAAGCCATGTCATAATGACTACATGCACTCATCACACTAATCCACAGTCTGCTCATCCATTGTTTACTCAATAAACCATAAAAGCAGAGAACAGTAAGCCAAAAGTGAACAAGATCACTTCATGGACTTAGTCACTGAGTAAAATCTTGGCACATGCCTAGAAGCTAGATAATTTAACAACAATTGGATGTTATGGTAGAATATGACTGCGAAAGCCAGATTGAGCATTTCAAAATCTCTGGATCAGAATAATTTTCTGATTTAGTTCTAGGTTCCAGACAACCAACTCTCTGATCCTTGGATCACTTTTAGGAGGAGAAACAATACGCGTGACAGACATCCAAAGGAATGGTCTTTAATCTGCAGCCATGTGCACAGGACCTATTAGATGCCAGGTTTCCATGACAGATCACAGATTCTTTAGTGGATGAGTCAGTCTGGAACATATTTCCAGAAAGAAACTATGAAAATCATTGATACAAATCTTCTCTGGCAGGATTCCGATACTAGGTTAGCCAGTGAGTAGAAGAAGGTTCACAGATCTATAAGAATATTTTGTCCGTTAGGTAATAATTTAATTCCTTTCTACATCTGGGTCAATAGCCTGATTCTATGAACATGCAACTTTGGGATTTAAACTTGGAAATGAGTTGAATCTCTCTTGTTATAACCTAGTCAACTTGGGAGACAACTCCGTCTTAACTATAAAACCATACCCTTTGCCGTATTCAGATGACTTTAAAATGAAATGCCTAATCATTATGTTGGCTTCTTCTGTTAAACTGAAAAAATGAGGAAATGTGGATAATTTTAAGTCATTTTATTTTGTCCTGCATACATAATCATTTCCAGAATGATCTAGTCCCAGTAAAAAATAACAAGTTCATTGTCTCATGCACTTCACAGGAGAAGTCTTATCACTCCATTCTCTTTGATATGAAATTGATTCCAAGCAATGGGATAATCTTTCAGTGAAATACATAAATCATCACCAAAAAACCTTTTTCAAATCGAAGGCTACACTCAGTTTTTGAGAGACACGTTGGAGACATGTTCCCCTATAAGGGTGGCGTTAGAACAGAAAACAAATAGGATTTAAATTAAATTAAATTAAATTAACAGGATTATTCAAGCGTTCAAGAATGTTTGCTTTATATTACATTAAATATTATAGCTTAGCAGCAACTTTTTGGAGGTCCCCAAAGTTTATATCCACGTGTTCAGTTTCCTCATCTTTTCAGAACATTTAATTCTGGTTCAAGTCTTTATTTTAGCCATAAGGCAAGCAGTTAGAAATAATAAAAATGATTTTAACAGTGGAGATATATAAAAATAAAGAAAATTAATAAGAGATTTTTCAAATTCAAGGAGAGACAGATGGGACATATAAAAGCAGAAAAACTCTCTGAACGATGATCATTCAGGAAAAGGATCAAGTAAACTCATGATCTGTGTCAAGAATTTTTTTTTCAAAATAAGATAAATATAAGTTTTCCAGGATTTGCTGTAGAAACAACAGTAAAGGAAAATGTGGCTCAAGGAATTCCATTATTAAGCTATTCCCCACAAAGACTTGTGTACTGGGCAGTTGTTTCTTATTTCTTCTCCATTATTAATTGCACCATTTTTTAAAAAAGCTTTCATTCTTAGCATTTAAAAATGTTTCTAGTACCTTACTTTTATATAAAGGAGTCCCTGCAGATTTTTACTTTGTTAGTCATTGCCCACTCTTGGGGTGGTGCTCACTCTGTTTCAAGGCCATTGAGTCAGTGCTGTCTGTGGTCATGTGGCTAGCATGATATCATGAAGCAGTGTTACCATCCCACCAAAGTGGTACCTATTTATCTGCTTGCATTTGCATGCTTTCAAATGAGTTCAATCCTAGGTAGACGCAAATATTTCCCTCTCTGGGCACGTTGAGATTATATCTGCTGGATATAACTCCGCATTGGTGACAAGAAGGGCATCTGGCCAGTAAATACTCGGCTCCATTCAGCTGCCTAGAATCCACCCCGCAAGGGATTATGGGGTCATTAAAAGATGATGATGATTTCCATGCTTTTGAACTAGGTTGGCAGGAGCTGGAGCAAGGACAGGAGCTCACCCCATCGCATGGCGTTCGGGTCTCAAACTTGGGCTGCTGACTTTCCAGCTGACAAGCCCAGTTTCTTAACCATTGAGCCACGGGTCTTTTAAAATATTTCCAGTGAGGGACAGTTATAGAGGGAGGGATATCCAGATGTTACAAACAACCAATGAACGAATCTATACATTCTCCTAAACAAAAGATAAAAAGTATTATTCTTACCAAGGCTTAAAAAAACAATGCCCAACATGAAACTAACCATTTGCGGTTTCCTTCTCTTTGTCTCTGTATAGCTCTCATTCTCTTTCAGAATAACAGAGTTGGAAGGGACCTTGGAGGTCTTCTAGTCCAACCCCCTGCCTAGGCAAGAAACCCTACACCACTTCAGACAAATGGTTATGCAATCTCTTCTTAAAAGCTTCCAGTATTGGAGCGTTCACAACTTTCGTACAGAAACATCTACGCATATATTCTTTCTCCCTTCTCAGTCCCTGGTAGAAGTTGAGGAGTATCCCCAGAGGGTTTAAAAATGTCAAGATGGCATCTTCAGCCACGTGATCAAAGCCCTGTCCTTCTTTCACAAGTAAAAAAAAAAAAAAGTTGGATCTTAGCTCATAACGGCCGTCTTGGCTTTTTATTTTATTTTTTTTTTAAATGCCCCCACAGACACCCTTGTAAAAGTTATTCTGTGATCAAATCCAGTTCTGTTTTTTTTTTTTCCCCAGCGCTCTACATCTCCTCAATCTCAATTAGACACTTTTTTATGAGTCTATCTGGAACAGCAAGTACTCTCCTCCAACCCCTTTTGGCTTAACAATTGTGTGCTTTGCTTTGCTTTGCTTGCATTTTAATGATTGTCAAAAGGCAGTTTTGAGCTTTTCTTTTGGTGAGATTTCAAGTTATCTTCCCTTCTCTCCCCCCCGCCGAAAAAAAATTTCTAGAGACTAGCAAAAGGTAAAGGGGAAAACCTAACAAATGGAAGAGGATGTAGAATAGGGTATATTCCAGATTGGTTCCTGGATAGATACAGGAAGCGGGGGGGGGGGGGGGGGAATAATGAAATAGTGCAGTCTTTTCTCATCTTGTGACTGTGTATATATACCATTCCTTTCAGGAGACTTGTGTTTTGAAACGTCTCTCTCTTCCATCCCAACTTACTGCCAAGACTTTCTGGCTGAATTAAGTTGAACTACATTTTTCAGAACAGAACAACTAAAGTTACACATTTCTCCACATTCCCCCCCCCCCTTCAAGTTAGAATTCTTCAGTCTGCCAGTAGCCCTTTGCGTATGACAATATCCCCATCAAAAATCCCACTTCTAATTGATACTGGCTTTTAAAAGCAAACTTACCCAAATATTCACAATGTGCACATACATGCAAACACAACTTCAGAAAAAGTTTTATTAATCCGAGGAAAATATTATTCTTTTCCTATGGCCATGCGGTTAGGCGGTGGAGAGGAGGAAAGACGAGAATGAAATAGACTGGATGGTATTTGGAACAGGTCTGTGCCTCAGCCTTCCTTCCTTCCTTCCTTCCTTCCTTTTTAATTTTTTTATTTTTTAGTATAATAGTTCCATCTTCCATTAAACAGTGTGTTGTCTGGATACATGTATCTTTGTGCAATAATAATCAAATTTTACAACAGTATTCATTACATTAATATTACTCTTCCAATTTTACAATAATAATATTGAACATTATAAACATATTCACTTCTCCCTCTTGACATATCTTGTAATAAGAATATAATAATAATATTAAATATAATAATCCTAATAGTCTCTTAGCATATTTTCTATATTTCGCTGATCTTCTTTTGTTTCCCTATTTTAAACTTCTGTTTTTATTCTCTAACGATTGATAAAATAGTTCCCATGTCATATAATATTCAGTTTGTTCTTTCTCCTTAATTGCAAGTGTTAATCTATTCATTTCTGCACATTCTAATATTTTGCCTCACTCTTTCTTTTAGTCCACCGTTTCTTGTAGAGCTCAAGACAGAATGGAGCAGGGGTGGTATTCACTTACCTTCGCTACCGGTTTGGACATGTGGGCGTGCACGGCCTTCCGCGCATGCGCAGAGCATCAAAAACGTGGATAAATGGGACGTGATTACGTCCAGGAAGGTGCTGCTGCCGCTACCACTACCGGTTCACCCGAACCGGATAGAACCGGCTGAATACCATCACTGGAATGGAGGGCAGTTGTAACCAACCAATTCAAGTTGTGCTGGACTTATGGGCACAAAAGGACTTGAGACTGATGGCATGCTTGACCCCTTCCTCAGGCTTAGCCAGCTCATCCCCTATACATATACTTCGCTTAAAAGGCTTTCCAATATAAAGAGAGGTCTTTGAGTTAGATACAGGACCATATTGCTTCTCAACATTTTAATTCTAGCAATTAAACGTGGGAAAAAATCTGTGTTATCTAATATGAAGGAATAAGTAATTTACATAAGAACTTGTCCAAATTAGCCCTTGAACATGAAATATCAGAGCAATTGATAATCAGGGCTTCCATTATGTCTTTTAAAAAGCTGTATTGATTCAGCAAAGATTAAACGAATAAACACAGTGAATCATAAGAAAAACAGTAACCTAGTGGATCTTCCAACATTGCAATGCTACAAACAGCTATCATTTCAAACATTACATCACCCTAATAAAATATATTCAGGAATCTGCTGTGTTTAAGTTAGACCCTCGAGAAATGCAGTGGTTTGGAATGTAAGACCGATGGGAAAATAAACCCTTCCATATTAAAAAAAATAAATCCATTTGAGTTAGATGCCTTTCTTGATCATAAATTGGTAGGAAATTTGGTAACTTTACTCAGAAAACTGAAGACTTGATATCACCTACTTTGGAGCAGAAGGAATAATGCAGAACAATCGTTTCTACCTTTAAAAAAAAAAGTCAAAACAGTGAGTTTTATTTCTGGAGAGGTTTATGATTTTTAATCCCTTCATATAGCAAAAGCACTTATAGACTGCTTCATAGTACTTTGCATCCTTCTTAAGCGATTTACAGAGTCAGCATATTGCTCTAACAATCTGGTCTTAAGTTGGTCTTCATGCTCAGATACTATTGCTATCTTTCAACAAGATTTGCTGAAGAGACTCTGTGTTAGATTGAAAGAATTGCATGAGACAGTCAATAGGAATGCATGAGGCAATTAATTTGTTAATTTATATATATATATATAGGAATGTTGAAAAGAGAAAGTCAGCTTTCTTCTTCAAGTAAGGTGATTGAGGAACTTTCCCAGCCTTGATTTTCGGTCAGCCCTTTATATTTTGGGATAGAGCTGCAGGGTGGCATTCAGGACTATTGAACAGGCTACCTTTCTGCAATGCTTCGCTCATACAGGAGAATGGTACACCACTCACTGATATTTCTGGCGGCATTTATTATTACCTCCCTTTCAAAAGACTATAGAAGTCCCTGTTAGAGTCACCTGAATGATAGACCAATACTTTGACATTCAGGGTTAGGTAAAGGTTCCCTTCGCACATGTGTGCTAGTCATTCCCAACTCTAGGGGGCAGTGCTCATCTCCGTTTCAAAGCTGAAGAGCCAGCGCTGTCCAAAGACGTCTCCGTGGTCATGTGGCCAGCATGTTATTTTTCCACCAAAGGTGGTCCCTATTTTTCTACTTGCATTTTTTACCTGCTTTGGAACTGCTAGGTTGGCAGAAGCTCGGACAAGGAATGGGAGCTTACTCCGTTACGCAGCACTAGGGATTCAAACCACTGAGCTGCCGACCTTTCGATCAACAAGCTCAGCGTCTTAGCCGCTGAGCCACCGAGTCCCTTAGACATTCAGGGTATTTCTTCCCAAATCTGACCCTGGAAGATCCCTCAATCAACTTGGCTTTGGTGGAAGTTGGAAAATGGCTACAACTTCCTGCTGTTGTCCTGCACTTGGAGCTATCCAAGGTACCATTTTTTTACTGCCCTCTTCACAAAAGGACCTGAATTGAGTTAGCTGGCCATATCTGTTGCTCTCCAGGAACAGACAAAGGTCTTGACTTTCCCAACAAAAGGCAGGCAGTCCTGAAATGGGAAAATAATTACCTGGCTATTTGGTTTCCTATCCTTTTAAATAGCTTTGCATGAAAACATAAAGGGAAAACCATGCAGAGTTTGGGCATCAATGACGCCCATCATTCACTGGCACCAAAGAAAGTCCTAAAGAGCTAGAATCAATGGGGAATTAGGTAGGAGTGAACAAACTAGGATTCCATACTGAGAAGGCCTTGGTCAGAAGTCAGGTTGAACTGCAAATTAGAATGCAATCAATTTCTGGGCAGAGTTCCATTCCTGGGAAGGCTCTTTTTGTAGATTAAAAAGAGTTTCACTTATTCCTGGGAGAATAATTTTAATTGAAAGCCAGCCAGTCGCTTTTCAGAGTGAGATGGCAGCATATAAAATCAATCAATCAATCAAGGATTGTCTACGGGCAGGAAAGTGACTGGTGGGTCAATGTGCTTCTTCCTGAGGAGGAGGAATTTGGTCTGAGTGATCTATGCCATTGCCTGTCATTTAGATTCCTAAAACGTTGCATGTGGAAGTGCCCTTTTAAAAATGTTTGGAACCTACTGTTTGGAGTTTTTTATTTGTTTCTTTAATGAGCTATCAAAATGTATAAGAAAAATACTGCAGGTTTTTTTTTTTTTAAAAAAAATGCAGGGTCCAGAAACAAAAAGCATCTATTTAAAAAGGAATAGAAAGTCAATTTTATTCCCCTAAACAAAAGGAACCACATACTCTTTGTGAGCTCCTAAGAGCTATTTTAAAGATCCATCTTAAATATTTGTTGCCAGGAGTGACATTTGTACAGAAAAAGGTAATCTATTAGGAAAAAAGACATTGTTAATATAGTTAATAAATTGCACTTCCAATAAATTTATCCTTCATTCTAGATTTTTCCTCCAAAGCTTTTTGCTACTATATTAACGGTTGAGTCAGAATACTTTATTACAGTTTTACAATGCCATGATTCAATTAAAGATACCATATTTTTCGGAGTATAAGACGCATCTTTTTCCCCCCTAAAAGGGGGTGAAAAGTTAGGTGTGTCTTATACACCGAATGTAGCCCAGCCCACCCACTGGTTCCCACCCTTTGGCCTTTGCCTCCCAGAAGTTTACCTCCTTGCAGCAAGCAGCAAGAAGAAATAGCTTGTTTCAGCTTCAGCGCAGCCTAATTAGCACAAGTTATTTGGATCGGCCTCCCGACTCTCAGCTGTTTTGCTCTCAGCTGTTTTGCGCAGGGCTCTGCTGCTTGCTGCAAGGAGGTAAATTGCTGGGAGCAGATTTTTTTTTTCTTGTGCTAATCAAGCTATGCTGAAAACGAAAATGAAAGTAAAGCAGGCTGTTAGCTGCAACGAGGCAAAATTGCTGAGAGGCAGATTTCTTTTTCTTGTTTTCCTCACCAAAGGAAAGTAGGTGCGTCTTATAGTGTGGAGCGTCTTATACTCCCAAAAATATGGTATATTCTAGTAGTAACTGCAGCTAATGCAAAACTTTTGTTGCCTATATTATCTTCCGGCACGTGGTACCTACCATATAAAGTGGGCCTGAATCATCCACATTAACCTTCAATTTATTCTTCAAACCTAAATTATTTATCTTAGTGCTGCAGAAACATCAAGAGATGAATCATTGTGACTATTAGATACTCACTCTTACAGAAGCAAAGGGAAGGAGACAGAATTCAAAGAGTGATTGTCCTCTGTTCCCATCAGGATGCTGCTCCTCTTTGGAAAAAGGGGGTATCACTTTAAAGGTAGTCCTTGACTTACAATTGTTTTATTTAGTGACCATTCCAAGTTACGACAGCACTGAAAAAAGTGACTTACGACCATTTCCCACACTTAAGGCATCCCTGTGGTCACGTGATTGAAATCCAGACCCTCAGCAACTGGCCCATAGGACGCTTGCCGTGTCCCAAGGTCATGTGATCCCCTTTTGCCACTTTCTAACGAGCAAGGGAAGCCGGATTCACTTAACAACCATATAAATCGCTTAACAACTGCAGTGATTCACTTATCCAGCGTGGCGAGAAAGTGAGTAAAACGGGGCAAAACTCACTTAACAAACCTCTCGTTTAGCAATGGAAATGCTGGGCTCAATTGTGGTCGTAATTCGAGGACTACCCCGTACAAGGGTTTGGTCTTTGAATCAATGCGCCATTAGTCTTGCAAACCTGTTCCTCTTAGGATGTCTCCCGGACTTGGTGCCAAAGATGCCACTGTCCTTCATGAGCAGAATATTGCCAGATAGAAAAGGCCCGTGTACATCCGTTGTCCCAGGTCATTGTTCATTTGCAGGAGGTGAAAATAATACAAGTTTTCCCTTGACCAGAATAATCAGCACACCCCTTTCTCCAACTTATATGGATGTCATTCAGGACAGTAAAAAGACTTCGAGGAAACTGCTGAATAGTTTTGCTAAGTACGTATTGACCTGGAGATTTCAAATCAAGGGCACGGGACAAATTTATTAGATTCACCCTATCTTGATTTTGCACTGCTTTACCACCTTAATACCTTCTACTCTCTGTTGTCTACTTCCTCTCCCCCCCCTTTTTTTTTTCCTTCTCATTCCTAAACTAATGTGTACACATGTTGTGATACTGCAGCTTCTCTGGGACTTGCAAAAGAGCGGGCACAATGCTTTTCAAATCAAATCAACTCTGTATTACGACCATCTGCTTTTCTGCATTTTAAAAGCGCGGTGAGATTTTAAAAGGGGGAAATTCACAAAATCTAGATCAATGCCTGTTGCATTCTGGAGGAACAGTAAACTTGAACCAAAAAAAAAAAAAACCCCTTCCAGACAGCCAGGTAACCTTGGTCACCCTTGGCAACTGCCCTTCATTTTTGAATAATGTCTAACAGATGTCTAATGCAATACTCTGAGCCGACCGTCCTCCGGAGAAAGCTGTTAATGTCACTCTCTCTGGCTCACCCTGGGAAGAAATGATTTGCAAAATGCTGATCTTCCAAATTTGTACGATGATGCGTTTTGTATCGTTTGCTCCTCTAACAGGAAAGTCCGTTGGGAGAAAAATTAGTATCATTATTAAAAAAAAAAAGTTCATTCCTCTCTACATTTCCAGTATATCACATGATGAGTTTTCCTTTCTAGTTTTGAACACAAGTGTTGTGCAGAATTGCTGGTGTTACAAGAAAAGAGAGAAAAAGCTGACAGGAAGTTCAGAAGGTTTGTTTTTCAAACTATTTTTTTTAAAAAATAAATATTCAGACTCCTTTAAAATTGAAAATCCTTTGTGGGGGGGGGGGAATCATCCTGTCCTTCAAAATGTATGACATCTGGTGGTTATTTATCAACTAAAGTTAGTCATGTTTGAAAAATGCAAAGATGTTGCAGAAGAAAACTTAGGATACCTTTAGAAGTGGACTGAAAAAAACCGAACTAAGGACTTGAGAATTTCACATTCTTTCCTTGTTCATAATCCCCAATACATTTAATTTCTCCAAGGATCATTTATTTAGACCAGGCCTGTCGTCTGGGGGCCTCTGGGGATCCCCAAGCCCTTTTTACGGGATCCGCAAACTCAAAACATATATTTTAATATTTTTTTTAGTTTGAATTTCTAACAGAGAACACGGCAATTGATATCAACCACAGAAAATCAAAGCTCTGGGGTCCTCAGTCATTTTTAAGAACATGAAGCAATCCTGAATCCAAAATGTTTGAGAACCGCTGATTTAGACTATTGTTATATACCAACAATGTCTCTGCCAGACCACTTCAGATGGTTTGTGATTTAAAACAAAGGCTAAACATTTATTTATATGTTTATAATTAACTAACTAAGATTACAGTTTTGTGGGCCTGGGATCAACATCGGGGTCAAGAACCTTACCAGTCAGGCAGAGAGACCACGAGTGGCATGACCACATAAGAGAGTTTTGGGGACAGGAGGAGCTATTGTCAGCTGTCCCAGCTGGGCCACGGGGTTTTCCTCAGAAACAGCCAGTGGAATGGCAGTCAAACAGATATAGGGTGCAAATCAGAGATGGGTTTCAGCAGGTTCTGACCAGTTCTGGAGAACCAGTAGCGGAAATTTTGAGTAGTTTGGAGAACAGGTAAATACCACCTCTGACTGGCCCCACCCCCATTTATTCTCTGCCTCCTGAGTCCCAGCTGATCGGGAGGAAATGGGGATTTTGCAGTAACCTTCCCCTGGAGTGGGGAGGGAATGGAGATTTTATAGTATCCTTCCCCTGCCACGCCCACCAAACTATGACACATCTACAGAACCAGTAATAAAAAAAACTGAAACCCATCACTGGTGCAAATCTTCGTGTACCAACTTCTCTAAGCCAGTGGTTCTAGACCTCACCGATGTTAAGAAGTGTGAAATTCAACTCCCAGAATGTTAGCTGTTCAAGTTCAGACATCTTAAAATTGCTAAGAGAGTTGAGAACAACACTGCTTTAACTCATTCCTTTTTCCAAAATGTAGTTTTTTTTTAAAAAAATGGATATGTTCCTAACTGGATGCTTTACTTCGGATAATGGTGAATCCATTTTATTTTTATCCCCACATTAAACATTGTTTATGAGCAAGAGACTGCTTTTATTTGATATTAAGCCTTCAAAGAAATCCTGCGTATGAAGACAGGCATGTATCTGGGACACAGTGAACGTGGTGAAAAGGCTATGGGTTTGCAACACTTCACCCAACCTGCTAGAAATTTAAAGAAATGTCACTTTGACTTGTCCACATTGGGACAAATGTGGTAGAAGCTGCACAGGGGCAGGAGTAAACAAAAAAAGGGAGGGAGTTTCTTGTAACTTGCTGTGCTCTGTATTTTTTTGTCTAGGATGCTAAAAGACATCACCACGAAACCTACTGAAAAAAGGGTAAAAATCGAAGAGTTTCTCCTCCAAATGGTAATTCAGTTTTTATGTCAGTATCTTCTGTGGTTAAATACACAATTGCCGCCTACTTAAGAAATGGAGAAAGCGCTGGAGTGCATACATAGTTTTTATTCATTTTAATTGGCAAAAATAAACCCATGTAGCTTTGTATAATGTTAATTGTATGTTGAAGTAGGTTTGGGTCCTTATTCAATAACAGATCATGGAATGAAGTTGAACAGAAGTCTCTGTTTATCTTGTAAAAAGTAAAACCCACTGAGGGCCTCTCAAAAGTCTTGATTTGCTTATGAAGGATACAGCACTATTTGACATATGGTTGTAGTAGAACTGAAGGAGATTAAGCATGGTGGAAAATAGCTTCTTCCTTGGGTTCAAAACCTGTTCGTCCCAAACTACATCTGCAGGGTTGTTTCTGGAGGAAAACCTTCCTCTTCCTCATCCCACTCCCCAGAAAATTTTGAGGTTAGATGTGCCAGAAACATCTTGCTGCTTCTTCTCACTCCAGGATCTAGCTGGATTTTATTCCCCTTTTAAAGAAAAACTAACATCTGGAGATGGGACACTGGGCACTGAGTTAGAATGTTGGGTGCGTTCCATTGTGTTGAAGCTTCCCTGCAACTTCTGAATAATAGAATAAAGAAATTGGGAGGGAGCTTGGAGGTCTTCTAGTCCAACCCCTTACTTAAGCAGGAGATTCTATACCATTTCAGACCAATGGCTGTCTACAGTCCCTTCTTAAAAACCTCCAGTGATGGAGCATTCATAACTTCTGAAGGCAAAGACATTTCACTGTCAGGAAATTTCTCCTTATGTCTAGGTTGGTCCTCTCCTTGATTAGTTTCCATTCATTGCTTCTTGTTCTACCTTCAGGTATTTGGGAGAATAGACTGACAAACACACTCCTTCTTTGTTGTTAGCCTCTCAAAATTTTGGAACATTGCTATCATGGCATCCCCTCGTCCTTTTTTTCATTAAACCAGACCGCGTGTCAGCAACCTGCGGCTCTGGAGCCGCATGCAGCTCTTTGGGCCCTCTGCTGTGGCTCCCTGTCAGGTGATCCCACCACTGGCTGCCCCCCCTCGTCCTCCCCTCTCAGTCACTCCTCACCAGGCCTGAGAAGATAAGGGCAATGGCGGGGGATGGAGAAGCAGCCGGGGCAAATAGAGATGGGGAGAGAGAGACAGAGACAGAGGGGGAGAGTGAGGGAGAGCGGGGGAGGGAGGGAGGAAGGAAGGGAGAGATGTCAAAAGAGTTTTGTAGTTCCCAATGTTTTTTAACAACTGGTTCTCTGCCTTAATAACCTGCTGGATAGGCGTGGCTAGGGGGGATTCATGTGACTGATGGAAGTGAGTGACGTTGAGTTGGCCACGCCCACTCAGGTTTTGTGGCTCCCAGTGTTTTCTTTTCTGTGGGAAACGGGTCCAAATGGCTCTTTGAGTGTTTAAGGTTGCAGACCCTGAACTAGACATATCTAATTCCTGCAACCATTCTTTGTATATTTAAGTTTCCAGGCCCCTAATTATCTTTGTATGACTCAGGGGAATGGTGGTGGTGGGAGAAGGGAAGGGGTTCACAACACGCAAAATCCCACCCAAATATCATTCCTGGTGTTTCTTTTGAATAGGCAAATGCCAAGATACACCATCATGGGTCTTGTACATCAGAATCAGGAGCCAAAGATGCCTGAAATGAAGATACGCGCTGTTAATGTTGATGGGATTTTTTTTTCTTCCGCCAAAATTAAGCGTACTCAACTTTTGGTATGAAGTTTAGGCTTCTGACTTTCGAATCAATAAAGAACGAGACAGAGTCATTGGGCTTCTTTTCTCCACCCCCACCCACCCCCTTTAATTCCAATCTGGTTCGTTTCAATAATTTTAACCAATATATTTTGGCAAATCGTGTTTTATATTGTAAAGTCCAGACAGAAATCATAATTTTGGATGATTATGTTGGAAGCATATTTTAAGAAAGGAAAAAAAAATACATTAGAAAGATTAATAGCGCTTTTGAGAGAGGGGGGGGAGTTTGGAAACCCATCTTAATAATAGCTATTGCTATTGTCCGTTATAATGTAATAAAAAACAGCAAAATGGATTGTTTACTGTGGCATACAAAATGAGGCGTCCTTCAGGCTTCAAGGACAATTATAGCTCCTCCGCCAGGATTGGTAGCAAAGAGATTGTTTTCTTCCAGGGCTAACCTTTGGCCATCATTTGTGTAATAAGCCTCCTTCACATTTGCTAGGAATCTTTCCATTTTGTCCACAGGGACCATTGACACAGTGCAGCCACCCCATCCTGCCCCAGTCAGGCGTGAGCCAACTGCTCCAAACTGCCTAGAAGAACATAAATAAATAAATAAATAAATAAAGCAGATTTTTAAAGCCATAAATCAAGGGAGAACGTGTTGTGCATGCAGGGAGCCTACTGGCAAATGCTGGGCAGAAGCGGGTTAGATTCCTTCTAGTTTTCAAAAGGAAACAAGACAATCACAATAGGCAGCTAAAAGTCAGGTGGCTGGAAGGTTGCAAACAGCTGACACGTTAAACTGCCTGGTGTAATCTAATCTGAACTACGGATTTACTATGAACTTCATAGTTTAAGGTCATCTGTGTCTGCCAGTCTTGATGTCTATATAATATCACTAAGCCTCTAAGACTAGCGAATACAAAACCAAATAGTAGGATAACATTTTACCTATGCCCTGAAGCAGGGGTGGGCTTCAAAAATTTTAGCAAGGGATTCTCTGCCCGGTTGCTGGGTGGGCATAACCATGGTGGGCATGGCCTAGTTGGCCTCCTGCACCACGGCCGTGGGGGGTTGCCCTCCCCGGGCTCCGGAGGTGAAAACAGCCTCCCCTGGCTCCGGAGGCCCTCTGGAGGCCAGAAACAGGCCCGTTTCTAGCCTTCCCAAACTTCCGGTAGGCCAGTTTTTCACCCTCCCCGAGCCTCCGCGCGTGCCTGCACTTACCTGCATCTAAAACGAGCTGCGAGGGGACTCCTGGGAGGGGCAAGGTGGGGTGGGAGGGGCCAGCCAGGAGTGGAATTTGGGGGTTCTCCGAACTGCACAGAATCTTAGCTAGAGGTTCTCCCGAACCCCTGTGTAAGTTCAGAATAAAATGAAGAACAAGCAGTCGGTTGGATGCAGTGTAGTTCCTGTCATAAATCTCCTTAGCCAGGTTTCATTGGGAAGCTCAGAAGAAGAAAAATGTGAGGCATTTTAGGCATATGTTGACTTTTGTCTGTCATGGTTTTCTCTTACAAAGGCCAAAAGTGAAATCACTCTTCTTCGAATGAAACCTTTAACTCCATATTTTCATCTTGGTATTTCACTTAGTTGCTGTATTGCTTCATTTTTATTTATTTTTTTAAAATCTTGGAGCTAACCTAAAAGTTGCAAATCCCTTCAGAATTTCCCCTCCACAAAGGACCCACGTGGGGCCCTTTCTGTATGGAATGGTTTCCGGAGAAAACAGCAATTGCCAGCCAAACCAACTGGGAGGCTCCTGTATCTCAAAAGCCTAGAAGGGAATCAGTGGATCATCTTGAGATGGGAAAACCAAAACGCCTTCCCTCTTCCTTGGGGATTTTGGGGACAAGCCCACAAAAGGGGAGAAGCTAGGAAGAGAGATTTGAACAAAAAGTGAAGCCCGAGGGAAAAACTTAGCTTTCCTGCAATGCTCCTGTAACAATTCCAGCTCTTGGCTAGATGCCTTTGATCTCCTTAGATATTGGGCAAGACAGAGGAAAAAAGGCAGGTAACTTGCAATTGTTATTTTCAAAACTCTTTGTAGTTCTCTCTAGAGACTTGGGCTACCCAGTGAAAGCACCTGTGAAAAAAGTTTCCTAAAAATAACAGCCCCTCTGTGCCTTGAGCCCCACTGCAATAAGCAATGATATTGTTCACCATAGCAAACTCTGTGCCTGCCTGCTTGCCTGCCCCCCCTCTCTCTCCCCCCCTTTCTCTGTCTCTATCTATCTATCTCTATCTTGTATGCCTCTCATCTTGCTGAAAGTGACTATACACCTTACAGACACATTTTTCAAGGAGATCAGGGGTCAAGGCAGTTCAATTGAATATACCGTATTTTTCGGACCATAAGACCCACTTTTCCCCCCATAAAAGAGGGTGAAAATTTGGGTGTGTCTTATACATTGAATGTAGCCCTGCCCACCTGCCGACCCTCCTAGAAAATGGGGCATGCAGAGGCAGCAATAGGCTATGGCAATCCCTGCAGCCTGAAACAGCTGATCTTCGGGAGGCCAATCCAACTGACAAAATCAGCTGCCTTGTGCTAATCAGGCTGGGCTGAAGTTGAAATTGAAACGGGCTGTTTGCTGCAAGGAGACAAATTGCTGGGAGACAGAGGCAGATTTTTTTTCTTGTTTTCCTCCCCAAAAAAGGTAGGTGCGTCTTATACTCCGAAAAATATGGTAGTTTTATTGTACGCTAAAGCTCTCTACAAGAATCAGAACTATTTTAAGGATCAGAGAAAACTGGTGGTAGATAAGAGTTAACGGGATTCAAGGTGGGCTGGACTTAAATCTCTTGCAGGCATGAAGGGACTCAAGACTGATGACATGTTTGACCCCTCCCTCAGGCTCAGCCTGGTCATCTACAATTTTGCGATCATTTGGCTCAAGAACCCTAAAGCATGTGGGTTTTATTTCTTAACAAAAGGTTTCCATTTAAATTGACTGTATGAACCCACTTGCCAAAACATTCCAACAGTCAACCAATCCACCAGAGAGTACAGCGTACTATAATGGCCCAAGGTTAAGTCTTTCTCATGTTGCTCCAGCGTTTGTACCACAATGGCTCTGCAAACACATTCATCTGTGGCTTGAATGCCTAAGCTATTGTTTTTCTTGTACTGTTTAATTGGAATTGCTGGGGCAAAACCTATATTCCCTGGGTGCCATGTCATAAGAACTGCTTGGCGACTTGCTTCAAGCCCATACATGGTCTGAAACGGGAGAGCTTGAAGCTCCGCGATGCTCCATCGTGGAGATGCTGAAGTAATGATTTCCCCCACCAGCTATGCCAGCACTTCGAGCTTGGAACATCCGAGGGCCTCAGACTTTTACAACACCTCCTAAAAAGAGGTAATAACCGTCACTTAGCTACTTAGCTCACCAAACCATCGGCGTTTCCTGCCAAGCATTTACGGCATGACAGCTCCGCTCTGCAACCATGCTGAAATCATTTAGATTCTTTGGAGAGGGCCTGAGTCAACCTATATTAGCTCAAACAGTTGTTATCAACTGGCTTAAATGCAGCAAAACAGGAAACATTAGGAGGCTTTTGCTGTTGGAATCAGCCGGTCTGCAGATGCTGTTGGGCCTGTGGTGTTTTTGTTATGAATGGAAACTACTCGCCAGGTTTCTTCCTCTCTTTCTTTCTTTCTCTTTGCATTGTGGGAAACGCTGCACAGAAAACCCTGCTCACTATTCCTGGGAGTTGGTAATGGATTGTACAAATGCTGTGTAAAAACCTTTTGAAAAAGATATTGAAAGGTTAAGGGATTTATTCTTTGGACGAGTCATGAAAGTGAATGGGATTACATCTTGCATGCATGCATGTATGTGTGTGTATACACGCATATGTAAGTATGTATATATGGGTGTATACATATATGTGTGTGTGTGTATAAAACTATATATGTAGGTCTTTGGTTATTTGGGTTTTCTCTCGTGTAAAATTGGAAGTGTCTTGGCGACGTTTCAACGAAGTCTCCTTCGTCATCTTCAGGCTGGTGTTTTCGGCTTCGTGCTTCTAGGAGCAATGCTTCGTGCTTCTAGGAGCAATGCAAACATTGCTCCTAGAAGCACGAAGCCGAAAACACCAGCCTGAAGATGACGAAAGAGGCTTCGTCGAAACGTCATCAAGACACTTCCAATTTTATGTGGGAGAAAATCCGAATAACCAAAGACCTACATACACCCGTGAAAACCTCAGAAAACAAAACTATATATGTATACACACATACACATATAGAGAGAGACTTAGATAGAGTTATGTAGACAGATAGACAGACAGACAGACAGACAGACAGAGATGAGTGTGTTCTATATAGCTTCATAGTGCTTGACAGACCTTCTAAGTCATTTACAGAATCAACATATTGCCCCTAACAATTTGAGTCCTCATTTTTCCGACCTTAGAAGGATGGGAAGCCGAGTCAACCTTGACCCGGTCAGGTTCAAACTCCTGGCAGTGGGCAGAATTAGCTTGCAGCACTGCATTCTAACCACTGCACCACCACGGCTCTTCATATACATAAAAATAAAAGAATCTAGTTGGGACATCAAATGCAATAAATGTATAGGCAGTTCTTAGGGGAAAAAAAAAAAACATAGCTCGGTATGCATCCTACGAGGAAAGTCAGAGATTCAGTCCTTAACATCTTCAAATAGGTCTCAGAAAATCCATTTCCAGCGCCTCTGAAAAAGGCTTTTCTTTGCCTGAGGACCAGAGCCTTACTGACAGAAGCCAATCTTGGCGTGCAGAATTTCCCAGCATCACCTGGATCAGGTAGCAAGTGAGAGGGAAAGGTAACTTGTTCCCTTCAAAATAAGATGACGAATGAACAAACTATTCCGAATGATTTAATTTTGACCATTTTGTGGGACCTGATAAGGGTGCACCCAGCCCCACCTCTTGGAACTTACGATGCCGAAAGCATCTGTTTGAATTGATCTGATCAAACGAATGCTTCTTTGTGCATCAGATAATAGACACCAATACATTCTTTTCATTTCCACACATACCCCCTTTTTAAATGTTTTAATTTAGTTAAAGAAAAACAACTAACGGCGTAACACTGTCATGTTTTCCCTGCAATCCAACCCAAATAACATTTACTTTCCACGGCGGTGCAAACTTACAGACAGATCTCCACCAGCTGATCTAGTTCAGGGCAGCTGCATTCGTACAAGTCTCTGCAACTGGCATGGCTCTGATTCATTAAATCTCCCAGCAATGAGATGGCATCGTCAGGTGCTTCCACGCAGATTTTCCTGAATTCCAAAACTCTGGCAGCTTCCGCGTACACATGCTTAGCACGTTGGTATAACTTGAAGGTAGGCACTGCAGAAAATTTTAAAAAAGGGAAGGGGGAATGCAGGAAATAATGGAAGCTTGAGATGATTTTATTACTGTCAGATGTAGCCATGCAGCTTCCAAATATAAGTAAGGAAAACAGGCTTTATTTCTCATTTGTTCATGTTAAGCAGTGGTGGGCTGCCCCCGGTTCGGACCGGTTCGCAAGAACCGGTAGTAAAACCGGCGGGAGGTTCCGCCCACTGACCTGGACATCATCATAGGTGATCTGCGCAGGCACGATGTGAACTGGTAGTAAAGGTTAAGTAGAACCCACCTCTCATGTGAAGGTATAAAACTACATGCCGTAGTTTGTCACAACCCCGGAGTGCAAGGGCACCTTCAATGCATGTGGAACTTCACCATACAGTAGTGGCCGAAATTGTGGAAGCCTTTTGGGAAAAGTAAAACTTTTCCAAAACTAGCTAATCACACCACTTTTTTTTTTGAGTAGTACCATAAAATTATATATCAATGGAAAGATAATCTAGACTAGACTAGACTAGACTAGATTAGATTAGAATAATACAGTTGGAAGGGACCTTGGAGGTCTTCTAGTCCAACGCCCTGCTTAGGCAGGAAACCCTACACCAGTTCAGGCAAATGGTTATCCAACATCTTAAAAAATTTCTGCTACTGGTTCTACGAACTGCTCAAAATTTCCGTTTACCGGTTCTCCAGAACCTGTCAGAACCTGCTGGATTTCACCCCTGCTATAACCCCTATAACAAGAGACGCGGTGTCTCAGTGGCCATGACGTTGAGTTTGTTGATCGAAAGGTCGGCAGTTTAGCAGTTCGAAACCCTAGCACTGCGTAACCGAATGAGCTTCCGTGACTTGTCTTAGCTTCTGCCAACCTAGCAGTTCGAAAGCACATAAAAAATGCAAGTAGAAAAATAGGGACCACCTTTGGTGGGAAGGTAACGGCATTCCGTGCGCCTTTGGTGTTGAGTCATGCTGGCCACATGACCACGGAGAACGTTTTTGGACAGCGCTGGCTCTTCCGCTTTGAAATGGAGATGAGCACCGCCCCCTAGAGTCGGGAACGACTAGCACATACGTGCGAGGGGAACCTTTATAACCCCTTAATTTGGGGGCAAGGTTGGGGATAAATTCACATCATTCTAGCCCACCCCCTGCCCTCTCCAAAGTGCTGCTACTATTGTCTGTTAAAGCTGGTTAAAAGTGGAGCGTTATTGGTATAGGGTGCAGAATCAGAGCCCCCTCCCCGTGCCCAGCAAGATGGGGCTGTGGGAAGAAGAGCAGGAAGGAACAGCACTCAGGAGGAGCCCAGCAACTTCTCCAAGGTGCCAATGTTACTTGGCTTGCTATGAAACGCAGCTCTGCTTCCTAACAATGGACCCCCTTAAGACAAATGCCTGAAGGCATCATGCTTCTGGAATACGATTAAACCTCACACAAATATTGTTGTTGTTTTTTTTCCCCTACCAAAATAAAAAATGCTGATCAAAATTGCTCTCTGGGGAGGGACCACTGAACAATGGATAGAACTTGCCCAATTCCCAGCCTACCAAACTCATCGAGTACATTTTGTCCTCCAGCCGATGAATTCATCGCAGCTCTGCTCTTTTTTTGCACGGCGTGAGTTACGGCTGAAGCCTTCCTAGAGGAGAGCCGAGAAAACACAAGGCTCCCCGGGCAACTTCTGTCTTCAGGATGGCCCCTCTCCCCTCCCCGCCCCCTTTTTTAGTTTCAGAAATATCACCTGAGGGCCTTTTGAAATAACGCCTTTTGTTTTTGGACGTATCTGAAGTTGCGTGAGAGTTTGCCATCGCTCACGCTCTCTTGTAAATCACCCTTGAACAGTAGTAACCCGAAAGTAGGAAAAAAAATTAAAAATAAAAAACTCAAAAAAAGACGTCTGGTTTCGATTTGGAGGCAAAGGCTTTGCCAAAGGCTGTGATTGATTCAAAGACCACCCTTCGGTAAAGCAAAGCTCCGCCGGCCAGATTACCTTAGGGCACTTTGTGGGTTCTCGCAGGCTCATCACGTTATGCGTTGGCAGCTGGAATCCCCTCTTCGTTCCTGCTTGCCAGCCAGAGCCTGAGAAGGCAAGGCAAGCCCTCCATAACATTGGGTCAGGCTGCAGAAGGCAACTACTACTACACCCTGCCTGTGTGATTGCTTTAACTCAGGGGTGTCAAACTCGGTTTCATTGAGGGCCGCATCAGGGTTGTGTTTGACCTCGGTGGGCCGGGGTGGGCATGGCCAGCTCGACGTCACTCCTGTCGGGCGTGCCTGTGGTGGCCCGAGCGCTCTGCCAATGAAAAGAGGCTCCTAAGCAGTGGTGGGATTCAGCCAGTTCTCTCCAGTTCGAGCGAATCTATAGCGGCGACTGTGGGAGGTTTCACCCATTCGCCCAGACGTAATGCACAAGCACTGTGCATGCACAGAAGGCCGTGTACATGTGCAGACGAGGGATGTGCACTCACATTCGCGAACCGGTAGGGAAGGTAAGTGAATCCCACCGCTACTTCCAAGCTCCGTTTTCGGCTGCCACAGCCTCCTAGAACACTCTGCCAGTGAAAACGGAGCTCGGGAGGACCCTCCCGAGCTCCGTTTTCATTGGCAGAGGGTTGCAGGAGGCTGTGGCAGCTGAAAACGGAGGTCAGGAGGTGTTTTTTGCTGGCAGAAGCACCACTGGCCGATCCTTGGCTATTTCCAGGGTGGCCCTGTGGGTCAGATCTAAGTACCACGCAGGCCGGATACAGCCCCCGGGCCCTGAGTTTAACATCCCTGCTCTAACTCTAATCCAGCACGGCCTTTTCCCTTTTTCTTAGGAAAGATTTTTTTAAAAGGAAGAATTTTTTTTTAAAAAAACCGCTAATGTAAACAACCATAATCTAGTGTAAACTTTTCAGTGATTACATCTCCAGTGAAAGAAACCAGGGTTGGATTGTTGTTTGCTTAGACTCTCTTCCTTGGAAGCCACTGCTGGCCAACTAAAGCAAGTCAGGAATGAAATCACGGTTTCAAGAGATCTGTTTCTTCTGCTGGACCGCTTGCTGGAGAAAGCCCAAAGCGTTGACATGATGGATTCGGGGAGTGGAACAGCCACTGAAATCCTCACCGCTCGTAACAAAATAAAGGTGTTTGCCTGCTTTTCTTAAAAGGTGGATCGCTTGAAGCACCAAGGTTGCAAGCAGATCTTTCCTGCGTTCCCTTTATTTATGAGAAGGCCTTTGAGGAGTGTCCCAAATGTGCTTTTCCAAAGGGAAACTAGACTCTCGGGTTTTGAACTTTCTTTTTGGACTTTCTTGGGTCTTGAGGACATTTCTCGGATGAGAAGCGACATGTTTTTCAAGGGAAAAAAAAAAAACTAAGGAAGTCCCATTGCCTTTTGGAAAAGCATCTTTAGGACAACCACGACCTGAATGATTAAGAATCTCCATAGACCTTCCAAAGCACCTGAAGGCCAGACAAGGAATCATGGGTGGAAACTGATCAAGGAGAGATTAGAAATAAGGAGGAATTTTTTGACAGAACAATCAACCCATGGAACAGAAGTTGCCTTTGGAAGTTGTGGGAGCTTCATCACTTGAGACTTTCAAGAAAAGATTGGACTGCCATTTGTCAGAAATGGTGTAGGGTCTCCTGCTTGAGCGGGGGGTTGGACTGGATGACCTTCAAGGTCCCTTCCAACTCGGTTAATCTGTAAAGTAAAACCTTCCAGAAGTGGTTTGCCATTGCCTCCTTCCTGGGGCTCAGAGAGGAGATCAGGTCCAGGGTCAGCCAGCTGCCTTTGTCCCTAAGAAGGAATGAACTCACAATCTCCCTGTTTCTAGCCTGGTGCCTTCACCACCATACCAAACTGGCTCTTGCCATACTAGAGAAACAGAGAACCTATGGGCTTTGTGGTTCTATCTGGATAATTGTGATATGGATCCCTATGCATTTATGGGATTTTCCTTACCCAGTATGGGGCACATTAAAAACAGAGGCTGGTTGGAGGGGGGGTTATTGCTTCTTTTACATTGTTTTTATATTTTGGTGTACTATATATTGTCTAAATTCTCTTTGGCAACTGAAGCTGTTTATGCAATGAGTAAATACATAGTCATCTTTTTGCCTTCCATTTACTGTAATAAGACACACCTTTCCCCCCCCCCAAAAGGGGGTAAATATTTAGGTGCGTCTTATACACCGAATGTAGCCCTGCCCACCCACTGGCCCCCACCCTTTGGCCTCTGCCTCCCAGCAGTTTACCTCCTTGCAGCAAGCAGCAAGAAGAAACAGCTTGTTTCAGCTTCAGCACAGCCTAATTAGCACAAGTTGATTGGATCGGCCTCCCGACTCTCAGCTGTTTTGCTCTCAGCTGTTTTGCATGGGCCTCTGCTGCTTGCTGCAAGGAGGTAAATTGCTAGAGCAGATTTTTTTTTCTCCTTGTGCTAATCAAGCGATGCTGAAAACGAAACTGAAAATAAAGCAGGCTGTTTGCTGCCAAAATTGCTGGGAGGCAGAGGTGAGGCAGATTTCTTTTTCTTGTTTTCCTCACCAAAAAAGATAGGTGCATCTTATAGTCCGGTACATCATATAGTCCGAAAAATACGGTAAGTTTTAAAGACCTGAATACTTCCGTTCCTTTTAAAAACATTTTCCCCTCTGAAATGGGAGGCTTCTCTGAAACGATGAAATGCTTTCCCCCTCCTTCCACCCCCTTTACCTCCTTTCAAAATTAGGGGGCATTTTGCTAAATAGAATGATTTTATAAAGTTTCAAGAATTTTGCTTGAAGAAAGCAAATTCAAGTGCAGCTTGTAGTGGAAGAATTCCATTTCTTTTTCCCTCCATCCAGAAGTTGCTCCTGACTCTAAATTTCAGAAAATTATGAGAATAATTCCACTCTCAGCTTTCTTCTTCTTCTTTTTTTAATAGTATTTTTATGAAAAATTACAAATAAAAGATTAAAAAGTACACACTTAAAAAAATAATAGAAAAAATAGAGCAGAAAAGAAATAGAAATGGGGAAAAAAAATAAGACTATAGAAAATGAAAAGAAATATATAAAAGATATTACTTCCTGTCAGGCCAAAATGTCCATAATGACACAGCAAAGTTTTGTTAAGCTCAATCCTTTATTTGTTTACACCTAATGGAACAGACTCATGTCATACTCAAGCTACAACCTTCTAACCTACCAGATATATCCTGAGAGTTATATCTCTCTTGGTATACAACTCTTAAATATAAATACATCAGATATAATTTGTCTTCAGAAATCCTATATTAGTCACCAGTCTCGGGAGTGCTTAAGACCGTCGGTCTTCAAGGAAGCCATGGGATATAAAATCCTGTTCACAGAATTTATGCCGATCGGTCCTACGGGGACTGTTTAATGGGCTTGAGATGATTGTGTTGCTTTTTTCTTTTTTCTTTTTTCTTTTCTTTTTTTTGTAATAATTATTTGTGTTAGAAATTTTGAAATATAAACAGTTTTGGAAATGTTGGCACAAAAGTGGTCGTAAATCAACGAACTCAATGGTCAAACAGCAACCCATCTTTTGATCCAGAGTGTTTTAAGGATGAGGCACAACTGCCAAAAACTAAAACACTGGAATATTTTAGAAGAGCCCTACAAAGGTCACGTTGGACATTTTGAAGACGTTCTGCAACTATATATAAATACACTGAGGGGAAAAAAAAAATAGCAAAGAAGAGAGGCAGAAGTGCACATTCATAGTATTTGAGGATTGCAAACCCAAGCCTTGGGGTTATGCAAACATTAGGCTCTTTATATAGAGATATATTCGTTTTCTTATTTTTCTTCTTTGCAACTAACCAAGATTTCTCTCGTGCCAAAGAAAACAACATGATTGCTCCAGGACCCCCCTTTCTCTCTCCACCCCCCCCCCCCCGGTCTTATCAAACAAAATCGCAGTCACACCATATGTTAAGAGAGATTCTACTTGATTTAACATCTGCAAACGCTAGATGGAATAACTTTTCCCATGGGCTTTGGGAAAATATTTCATCGAGTCTTGGTGTGTAAGAGAAAAGGGGGGGGGGGGGAGAAAAAGCAGAGACAAAATAATTGGGAGTCTACAGCTCTCTACTCTTCTGGAACAAATCTGGAAAAAGGATAGTCAACATGTCACTAACGTATCACTTCCTTCAATTAATGAGAATCAGCCCACCAAATGTCCTTAAACAGCTCTTCCCTTTTGTCTCCGTTGGCTTCGCTCCCTGTGGCTTCAACAACGCTCTATTGCCAAGAGACAGCAAATGCTGGTACCCACCATCCATCTGGTGTCTTTTACAAGTAGAAAAATAACAAAAGCCAATGACCACACAATCATAGGTTGGGAGAAGGCTACTGAGGTCGCCGAGTACATTCCTGTGGTCAGTGCAGGAATGTTTAAATAAAACATCTCCCAAGATAGCTTCCCAGACGGTGCTTGACTCCATCCAGTAAAGGAGAAACCAGTTCCTTTTGTAATGGCACTGAGCTATTCTTACCGTCAGGAGACATTGATGTCTACATCCTGAATCCTAGGATGACACGAGGTCTGAACATTCTTCTATGGCAGGGGTCCCCAACCTTTCGGCCCCTCAAGTGTAGAGGAGGCTGGTACTATTTCTGTGAATACCTGTGACTTGTAATCATGAGTCAAGGCTCAATATAGCTGTATTGCAGTGGTGGGTTTCAAATTTTTTTACTACCGGTTCTGTGGGTGTGGCTTGGTGGGCGTGGCATGGCTTGGCAGGGGAAAGATACTGTAAAATCTCCATTCCCACCCCACTCCAGGGGAAGGTTACTTCAAAATCCCCCTTTCCTCCCGATCAGAGAATAGATGGGGGTGGGGCCAGTCAGAATTTTTACTACCGGTTCTCCGAACTACTCAAAATTTCCGCTACCAGTTCTCCAGAACTGATCAGAACCTGCTGAAACCCACCTCTGCTGTATTGTAAGAAAATGGTATCTCGCCATTCAAAAACTGGATCCTTCTAAAAAAAATAACTTTGTTTTCTTTTCTTTTTGCACTGAAGTGGAAAAGGAAGATATAATCTGAGAGCTGTGATGTCTATGTTGCTGGCTGATTATAATCATGGGCAGCAACAGTTAGGGTTGGCAGGCAAGCTATTACAAGAGAATTGAGTTCCTTTCCCAAATCAGAAATGATCCTAAAGAAGAAACTATCAAGATCAAAAGGGCGTCGATGTGATTTTCAAAGAAGAGAATTCAGAACGTGGGCTAAATAACTTCACCCAACGAACATGCTGGTTTTGAATTGCTCTGTTCAAATGTCAGGACCAAACTTTCTGCCCTATTAGAACGATTGTGTAATGCAGGTTGAGGAATTGGGGGTGGGGGAGGGCTTGATGTAATGATTCTTCTGTTCTTGTTGCATCAGAACCATTAGTAGGATATCTTGAAATCTAGTTTTATGTTGGGTGATTTTCATGGATGTAAAATGAACCACCATTCGGGTTGCTTAGACCAGAGGTCTCCAACCTTGGCAACTTTAAGACTTGTGGACTTCAACTCCCAGAATTCCTCAGCCAGCAAAGCTTGGGAGTTGAAGTCCACAAGTCTTAAAGTTGTCAAGGTTGGAGACCCCTGGCTTAGACTGTAATGGAAGTTGGCTGCTCTCTCTCTTTCTCTCTGGGTTTCTCACAGGCTGGGGAGCTGCATCCACCAATGGCTTCCTAGTGATGCGTACAAGAAGTAGAAAAACACCAGGCTGCAGACTAGTTGATGAATCTCTATACGGTAAAATCTTACAGGTAAGAATTGCTACAGGTTGCATAAAAGAACATCTTTTACACCTTCGCCTTGGCATGGCTGGGTAGCCATCTGAATCAGATCTCTGAACCCAAATGTTGTGGCCCGCCAGCGGAGCTGGTGGCAGACTCAGACAGTGAGGAGATTGGGGAGGAACATGGGCCAATCTTGGAGTCTGGGGAAGACTCTGATGAGGGCTCCGTGTCGGAGGCAGAGAGGGGGCCAGGGCCATCTGACAGTCGTCAGCTGCCTTCAGAGTCGGACATCAGTGGGGCAGATGAACAGCTGGAGCCTGTTCCCAGTGTGCGCATGTGCAGAGCTGCCAGGAGAAGGGAACAGCTGAGGACTAAGGGTCGACTCAGGAGTAAAGCCACAGGTGGATGGTGAATGGCCCTTCCCCTAGGGAATAGAGGAGCGAAAGGGGAGGGAGTTTGTAGTTCGCCTAATTGGTTTGTGACTCTCCGAGACTCTTCGCCAAGTTTTGAAGATATCGGCCTGGCATAAGGCCGATAAGGTCTATGACTGTAAATTCTCTCTTGAAAGACTTTGCTGAAGGTGAATGAAAGGAATTCACTGTTTGTTTAACAAAAGGGGTTTTGTCGGGACCAGGATTCTGCTTCATGCTCTTGGGAAGTGTAGGTCAGAACATCAAAACTCAATTCACTTTCTTTCAGGATGTCAGAGTGTTGCACTAATCATTTGGGGGTTGGGGGGGGGAGGTTCCTTCTAAAGCATGGTTGTACGGCATGCTTTACAACAAGCACATCCACAACTCGTTTCATCTGAAAGCCAGAAACCCATGTGTAACTGACAGCTGTCCTAGTTACAAAATAATAATAAAAATAATAATAATGTCATCTCTAGGTCCACTTAATCTGGTTCCCTTGGAGACAAATCACAGTTGATTGCAATGCCCGTAACATTTTTTCCCCCCCAGGCCCTTTTCAACGTTGATGATTTAAAGTCCCCGGCACAGACAGAAATGCTAAATTGCTTCTGGCATCACCAAACTGGCATGCTACTTACCATCCTGTGTGCTCTGGCTCAGGATCTGAGCGCGTAGCTCTGTGGGGCTAATTCCCAGGTTTCCCCCAATTTCCTCTAGGCTGTAAGGCTCAGGGTGAAACGCCTCTTCGACCACAGCCAGCATTTCCTCCAAGCTTAGCTTCAGCTTAGTTTGCACGTCTTGGAGTTTTGCCACCGCTCTCCAGTCTAGGCCCCTGGATTTGGCTAAAAGCTGAAATAAACAAAGCAACAAGTAGGGTCTTTGGATGCAAAACTAGGGAATGGAAAGAAGTTAACCCAAACTTTTCTTAAAAGAGAGCTTATTAGAAGCCTTAGTTTCTTTCGTGTTAAAATTTATCTTTACCAACATAGAAATCGGGTTCTTTTCTTGAAAAGAAAACACTTAGAAGAACATCAATCCAGGAGTGAAATGCTCCCGGTTCGAACCGGATCGCCCAATCCGGTAGCGATGGTGGTGGGTGGTTTGGAGAATCGGTAGCAAAAATCCCTGCCCCCCCCCCGCCACCCATGCCCAGCTGAGCCATGCGATCATCAGAGGGTTTTTTTTTTTACTTTTAAAAACATTCTTTCTACAACCTCTTCGGCCGAAAAAATGCATGAAAGCTTCAATATAAAACTAAGCTAACATTTCCCTCTTATTTATCCTTCAGAGATACCCAAGCCATTTTCTGTGGCTGTCTAGATCAGGGGTCAGCAACCTGCGGCTCTGGAGCCGCATGTGGCTCTTTCACCCCTCTGCTGCGGCTTCCTGTCACTCAAAATATGCATCACAGCTGCCAATGTGCAACACCTGCCAGCACGTGATTTATTGAGCTTTTCAACCCCCGATAGGCCAACCATGGATAAATCCAAGAAAAGAAAAGTTTCAGAAGAAAACAGAACCTTTTATTCAACTACAGATGCTAGTTTTGTAGCTGCTCAAGAAATAGTCAAGCACGGGAAGGGTTTTGTGGCTCCCGGTGTTTTCTTTTCTGTGGGAAACGGGTCCGAATGGCTCTTTGAGTGTTTAAGGTTGCAGACCCCTTGTCTAGATGAATGTTAATAGACTTTCCTTCAGTAAATTCTCTCATCGTTTGAAAGGCCATCTAATCTATCAAAGATTTTGAATTTTTGGCGGGGGGTGGGGGGAATTCAGTGATAACCCTGAATGTGATTTCATCTGGGCTCAATTCTTCTCATGCAGCCCTTTCAGAGTGATGGATTTTAAGGGCAACAAAATATACATGGACTGAATTCCTTCGGGGCATCATTTCCTACTCACATTAACAAGCCGAAGGAAAGCATCACTAGGGATTTTCCTATCTCACGCATGAGAAAATTGCAACGGAGACCGGTGAAAAAGTTTGGACATTTTCTTGGCCCTATTAGCGGGCCAGGCAGAGTGGAGATCCATGATGCTTAAGACTTCCTGCCAACGAATCTTTAAAGGAATATTTCGGCAGCTGCTGGGTTCATGTATCCTGAGAAGGGTAGGTTATTTCTGGAATGATTATTTCTGCCCCGGTTAATTTTGATCTAACTTGGACAACTGTGCCAGCTCTTTCCTAAGAGGTTCTACTTGGCATGGGAGAAAATCAACCAACCAGACTACAATTTTTTTTTTTTTTTTTTGCAAAGTCACCGGCAACTCAGGCCACCCCAAACCATAAAGAGTACAGGTGGTCCTCGACTTACAACAGTTCATTTAGTGACCAAAGTTACAACAGCACTGAAAAAAGTGACTAATGGCCATTTTTTTTTCCACACAATCCTTGCAGCATTCCCCCTGGTCCTGTGATAAAAATTCAGTCCCTTGACCAGGGGTGAAATGTTCCCGGTTCGGACCGGATCGCCTGATCCGGTAGTGATGGCGGCGGGTGGTTCAGAGAACCGGTAGCAAAAATCCCTGCGCCTCCCACCAACACCATGCGCAGCTGAGCCGCACGATCATCAGAGGCTTTTTTTTTTTTAACTTTTAAAAGCATTTTTTCTACAACCTCTTCCGACGAAAAAATGCTTTTAAAAGTAAAAAAAAAAAATAGCCTCTGATGATCGCGTGGCTCAGCTGGGATCGTCAGAGGCTTTTCAAAGCATTTTTTTCTGCAACCTCTTGGCCGAAGAGGTGGTAAAAAAATGCTTTGAAAAGTCTCTGATGATCCCAGCTGAATTGCCTGATTGTCAGAGAAGCTTTTCAAAGCATTAGAAAAAATTCTTTGAAAAGTTAAAAAAAAACCAACGTTGGCCATGCCCACCCAGTCACATTACCCCTCCCCCCCACCAAGCCACGCCCACAGAACCGGTAGTAACAAATTTTACATTTCACCCCTGGATTCACTTAACCATTGGGGCAAGGAAGGTCATAAAATGGGGCAAAACTCACTTAAGAGCTGCAGTGGTGCAGTGGTTAGAGTGAAGTACTGCAGGCTACTTCTGCTGCCTGCCAGCTGCCTGCAATTTGGCAGTTCAAATCTCACCAGGCTCAAGGTTGACTCAGCCTAAATGAGGAACTCTGTAAACCACTTAGAGAGGGCTGTAAAAGCACTGTAAAGCGGTATATAAGTCTGCTAAAGCTTGGGAAGGAAGGAAGGAAGGAAGGAAGGAAGGAAGGCAGCCAGCCAGCCGTAGTAATACAGTTGTTACAATGCAGTGTCGCAGATTATCTCTGCCCACTTCCAGGAGTTCGATCCTGACCGGCTCAGGGTTGACTCATCCTTCCATCCTTCCAAGGTGGGGTAAAACGAGGACCCAGATTGTTGGGGGCCAGAGGCTGACTCTGTAAACCGCTTAGCGAGGGCTGAAAAAGCACTGTGGAGCGGTATATAAATCTAAGTGCTATTGCTATTAACAACTGTCTCACTTAGCAACAGAAAACTTTGGGTTCAGTTGTGGCCATAAGTCAAGGACTACCCGTATGTGCATTGTCCCAAACATTGAGCTGAGGAGCAGTCCTGCACCACCAGGGCACACAAAGCATCATCAGGGAGGCAGCTCTGAGGTCTCAGTTTCTAACCAAGACCTCCAGTCTGCTTAAGTTAGACCTTCTGGCCTGAATTTCAGGCAGGGCATGTGGGTGGCTTAGTTTGCAGCAATTCAGTGGCCGTGAAAGATCGTGCATGGTCAAAGGCATTTAGTGGCACAGAAAGCGAGACATGTGCAGCGTCTCTCAACCCCTGAGTCACATTAAATCCTGGCGGTGGTCCAACTTCTGCTCGGCCAGAGCGGCAGTTGTGGTTACTTTCCCTGAAGACAAGGGTGCAAAAATATACTTCGTGATGAAACCTTTCGTTGTAAATATCCCCAAAAGCCAGTGTTGGTTTCTTTCAGGTTTTTGAATTCAGGGGAGTTTCTATAAGGAGAAACATATTTTGAACCACAGCTGTGCCTAAATGGAGATGCTTGTTTGCCTCCTCCTTCCTCCCACTCCTCTCTTCTTCCTCCTCCTCCTCCTCTTCTTCTTCCTTCCTTCTCCTTCTCTTCTTTCCTCCTCCTCCTTCTTGTCTTCTCCTTCTCTTCTTCTTCTTTCCTCCTCCTCCTCCTCTTCTTCTTTCCTTTTCTTCTTCTTTCCTCCTCCTCCTCTTCTTCCTTCCTTCTCCTTCACTTCCTCCTCTTCTTTTTCTTTCCTTCTCCTTCTCCTCTTCTTCTTTCCTTCTCCTTCTTCTTGTCTTCTACTTCCCTTCTTCTTCTTTCCTCCTCCTCTTCTTCTTTCCTCCTCCTTTCCTCCTCTTCCCCTTCTTCTTTCCTTCTTCTTCCTCTTTTTTCTTCTTCTTTCCTTTTCCTCCTCTTCCTCTTCTTCTTTCCTTCTTCCTCTTCCTCTTCTTCTCTTCTTCTTCTTCTTCTCTCCTTCTTCTTCCCTGCACACTGCACTCCCACTCCTCAATCATGCTGGGAAAATGCATTTAGCTCTCCCCTAAAGACAAGCACAGGCAACAGGGCTGAGACGCTCCAGCTCTCTGAGCTCAGGCTACTGTGGCACATGAAGGAGGTCGGTTAGTAGGAAAAGGACAAACGGTGAGAGAAAGGCAGAAAAAAATGCAGACCGGGACACTGTATTTCCACTGTATCCTCCTCCTTGCTGCAAAGCTCTGGAGAGTGAATAAAATGTGCTAGTTGGAAAAGGCCCCACCACTCTCTTCCTTGTTTTTTTTAAGCTGGGAAAAAATAAAGCTATATACCGAGGGTGGGAAAACATTAGAAAGATTAATGTAATTAATACATTAGAGCTACTGCAAGTAGAGCTAATTGCGTCTTTTGGTTCTGTTTATCTCCATCCCTCCCGTTTTGTTTTCCTTGTTAATTATTACATTAATTACTTTTGCTGCCATCTAGTGAGCTTCCTGAGGCTGTTTTTCTTTCTTTCTTTCTTTCAATTCAATCCAAAAGCCTCCCCAAAGTCAGTTCAGATGGATGTACTGCCAGGTAAGGCAAGTGTCATTGTCAGCTGCTAAAAATGGAGAACATTATTGGGCATTCAGTTCGGCCAAAAAATTAACGGTCAATCCCCATATATCTCCCTTAAGGCTTTGGATTTCATTTCTCTAGCAATAGAAATAGCACTTAGACTTATATACCGCTTCATAGTGCTTTACAGCCCTCTCTAAGCAGTTTACAGAGTCAGCATATTGCCCTCCAACAATCTGGGTCCTCATTTTACCCACCTCGGAAGGATGGAAGGCTGAGTCAACCTGGAGCCGGTCAGAATCGAACTGTTGGCGGTAGGCAGAGTTAGTTTGCAATAGCAATAGCGCTTAGACTTATATACAGTTCCAGTGCTTTACAGTCCTCTCTAAACAGTTTACAGAGTCAGTCTATTGCCCCCAACAATCTAGATCCTCATTTTATTGAACTCTGAGGGCTGGAAGGCTGAGTCAACCTTGAGCCAGTCAGGATTGAATTCCTGGCTGTGGGAAGAGTTAGCCTGCAATACTGCATTCTAATTATTGCACCCCCCAAAGCTCCCTTCCTTCCTTCCTTCCTTCCTTCCTTCCTTCCTTCCTTCCTTCCTTCCTTCCCTCCCTCCCTCCCTCCCTCCCTCCCTCCCTCCCTAAGTGATTTATAATGTCAGCATCTTACCCCCAACAATCTTGGTCATTTTACCAACCTTGGAAGGCTGAGTCAACCTTGAGCCCGTCAGGATCGAACTCCTGGCTGTGGGAAGAATTAGCCTGCAATACTGCATTCAAAACCACTGTGCCACCCTGCAATGGTTAGAATGCAGTATATTCTACAACTGGTGGAGCCTGAAGGAGGCAGATTGGTCAATCCCTTGATACATGTTTAAAAAAAAAAAAAATCTAGTTTCTGTAAACCTTTTCCCTAAATCACAAGATTTTCAACAGAGAGAGTAACATAAAAAACAAATAGGGAAGTTGTTTTTGGGTGCTGTATGATATCTAAAATGTAGATATCAAGCCAAGGTAGTTATAAGAACGGTGGCCCCAAAGTTCCAATTTTCATCTCACCCCCAAGCAGTGGTGAAATCCAATTTTTTTTACTACTGGTTTTGTGGGCATGGCTTGGTGGGCGTGGCAGGGGAAGGATACTGCAAAATCTCCATTCCCTCCCCACTCCCGGGGGAAGGATATTGCAAAATCTCCATTCCCACCCCATTCTGGGGCCAGTCAGAGGTGGTACTTGCCGGTTCTCCGAACTACTCAAAATTTCCGCTGCCGGTTCTCCAGAACCTGTCAGAACCTGCTGGATTTCACCCCTGCCCCCAAGGAAAACTGTATTGGAAGGGCGACACCATACAGAATTTCTCTTACGCTTGCGCTAAGCTTCCTTCAAAGGGGACGGAGTCGTCTTCCGAGAGCAACGGTATTTTTTCCCTTTGTTTAATGTTAAGGATTGGTCAAACTTTCTCTTGCACTTCATTTGATAATCATGACTCCAAAGCAAGGCATTTCCCGGCAGTTAACGATGAGATGGCGAAAGGGTTGGCTTGTTGTCTCTTCCAGGCTAGCCTTTCGCTGCCAAGATAATGTTCCTCTTTTTTGGCACTTCTGCCTGGATATTGCTGTCAGGCTGTAGGCTCAGTTGGGAACTACATTCTTAACGCTACACATTTATATAGTTTTCATTCCAGTTAACGGTTTTGCCTGTTTCCCTCCCTTCCCCCCCCCCCCCATCCCGAAGAATCCAGGAAAGTGTAATTTGATGAGATTGCTAAAATAATTCCAGGAATCCAAGTTGGTCCAGCAACCTTTGGGTGAACAGAGAAACGGCTCGAGGTTAGTGATTTAGAATAGAATAGAATAGAATAGAATAGAATAGAATAGAATAGAATAGAATAGAATAGAATAGAATAGAATAGAATCACAGAGTTGGAAGGGACTTCGGAGGTCTTCTAGTCCAACCCCCTGCTTAGGCAGGAAACCCTACATCACTTCAGAGAAATGATTATCCAACATCTTCTTAAAAACTTCCAGTGTTGAAGCATTCACAACTTCTGGAGGCAAGCTGTTCCACAGGTTAATTGTGCTAACTGTCAGGAAATGTCTCCTTAGTTCTAGATTGCTTCTCTCCTTGATTAATTTCCACCCATTGCTTCTTGTCCTGCCCTCAGGTGCTTTGGAGAATACCATATTTTTCGGAGTATAAGATGCACCTATTCTTCCTGATCAAACCTTTTGCCCCAAGTGTTCCTGAACACCAATCTCAGAAACTTGATTTTTAACATGTTGCCTTTCTTTCTTTCTTTTTTTTTTCAGCTCCTGGTCTCTTGTGAAAATGCTTCCCTTTCCATGGCCAAGGAAACATCGCCCTCGCTCTCCTCACGTGAGAATCCGTCTCAAGAAAGGCCCTTCCTTCCTTCCTTCCTTCCCAGGCAGATCTCTTTTACTAGCCTGACTTCCATCCATCATGTATATATGCCCTGAGTCCAGATTCCCGGGGAGATAAACATGCCCTTGGAGGCAGCACCTGACCTGGTGTTAAAATAAAGCAACAACTGGTAGAGTGGAAGGGGCGTTCCAGCCAGCACATATTTGGGTGATGGTTTCATTAGAGTTTGATGAAAGCCATGCAGTACCTTCGTAGCCAGACGACACTCCATCACCCTAATATTGAAATGAGAAGTGGCGGCCTTGTTCATTTCAACGCAACTGTTTGCAATCACAAAAACGGCTCCTCCTGGAAGCTTCACGTCAGTTGCCTTCAGAGGATTAAATTCTATCAGCTTTGCCTATAGAAGAGGAAGAGAGTAGTTTCAACGGGTAGCCTGGTGTGTTTAGGATCAATAAATCAAACCTCCGCCACTCCTCCCCCCCCCCCCCCCCGCTTTAGCTTTGGACATTTTTCCTCCTTCGTCTCAGGGAAGCTCAAATTAATCAAGAAAAAACCAGGGGTGAAATCCAGCAGGTTCTGACAGGTTCTGGAGAACTGGTAGCGGAAATTTTGAGCAGTTCGGAGAACCGGCAAATGCCACCTCTGGCTGGCCCCAGAGTGGGGTGGGAGTGGAGATTTTGCATCCAACCCAAACTAAGCTACTTATAAACACCGGTACAAAGTTACTCACTGGATCTGAGCACATTTCACCCCACTAGAGTAAGTTTCTCAGTTTTATCATTCGGAATATCATTAATGTTCCTTTGATTTTGTTTTGCCTTCCATAATTGACAAACTTGATAGTCATTATAATTTAGCAGGATTAATCAAAGCAACACCGACCCCTGATCAGGATACATCAGAAAATCTTGCAAAACTTAAACGTGTCCAATTATAAGAGAGATCGAGATGACACTCAACATTTCACCTCTCCTGATAATACCACACATATTACAGCGCTTTCGCCTGTTTCCTTATCATGTCAATTTTCTCAAAAGCATCTCTTGAACGCTTTCCTTAACGGTTCAGGCGGTACGTACGGTTCCCTTTTCTGCCAGGAAACAGATGGACTGGTCCATGCCGCCTCCTTCGGTGCCAATGTAACGTTCGCTCTTGCTGCACAGATCAGCCAGTTCCACCTATGGGGACACAATGGTCAAGGCAGAGAGAGTTTAGAGCAGGAGTATCAAACTCAAGGCCTATGGACTGGATCCAGCCGGCAAGGCCGTCCTGGTCTACCTGTATCACTTTGGCCCAGTCTACCCATTGCGAAGAGGAAACATTGGGCCAGCGTTGCTTCAGCCCGGTCTACCCGCATCGCTTCAGCCTGGTCTATCCAATGCAAAGAGGAAACATGCCAGCAGTTTGGGGAGTGGCATCAAGCTGCCCATGGCCCCCCAGTTGGCCACAACTGCCTGGCCCCCTGAGGTCAACCAGAGCCCTGATGTAGCCCTCAATGAAATTGAGTTTTGACACCCCTGATTTAGAGGATATCCCTGCAGGCGTTCCTTACAACAGATCTGACACAGTGCTGGGATAACTCTGAGATCGCTCTCGTTCCATGCATTCTGAACTCCATGAGCTAATTATCACATCGTTGCATCTGTAAGCTGGTAATCGGTCTTCCTGAACCCTCTTTCTATGTCTCTCTTTCACTCCGACAGAGTCATGAATTTCTCAGGAACAAACGGTTCTCTTAAGCTGCTAGATCTTGACAGGCCTGTCATTTCTGCCTCTTTGCTACTTTGAGGGGGTTGGGATCATGGCTGGCTAGGCTGGCCTTAGGCCAGAGCTCTGAGGTCTTGTCCAGCAACCCCAACAATCAGTGGCTTAAACAGGAATATGTGAGACTGAATGCAGCACTGATTTTGCTCTATTGAGGCAAAGATGGTATGTCTAGTTTGATGAAAAGAAGGACTAGCGGAGACATGAGAGCAGTCTTCCAATATCTCAGGGGCTGCCACAAAGAAGAGGGAGTCAAGCTATTCTCCAAAGCCCCTGAGGGCAGGACAAGAAGCAATGAGTGGAAACTAAGCAAGGAGAGAATCAACTGAGAACTAAGGAGAAATTTCCTGACAGTTAGAACAATTAATCAGTGGAACAACTTGCCTGCAGAAGTTGTGAATGCTCCAACACTGGAAATTTTTAAGAAGATGTTGAATAACCATTTGCCTGAAGTGGTGTAGGGTTCCCTGCCTGGGCAGGGGGTTGGACTAGAAGACCTCCAAGGTCCCTTCCAACTCTGTGATTCTATTCTTTGAAAGATCCTTAAACAGCGCTTGCTAATACTACTTGAATAAGAGGTCCTGCCCAGGAATCTTTCCTGGTTGTCTTCGTGGCAGGTTATACCAGTAATCACTCTTTCCCCAAAAAAGACCAGTAGGAATACTTGAAAATTACACACAGAGAAATCCAAGAGTAGTTTACAAACTGAGCTACAAAGGGGAATATTTAGGTTTTCCTCCCTTCATGTCAGCCTTGTCCAATCAGCTGATCGCCAACGATGTCTTGAACTTCATTTATTTCTTTATTATTCTTTATTTATTTCCCATTCTATCTGCAGGTTTATGGCAGCTGAAGTTCAAAAGTCTGAAGGACAGATCAGAAAACCTGTTCCTAAATGTACAAAGCCCAGGATATCATGATTGCAAACTTCTTTTCCCTTAATATATATTTATATTAATATATATTCCCTTAATATATAATATATATTCCCTTAATATATCTCAAATTTATATTTCACTGATAAAGAAATAAATGGAGACTAGTATAGATCTATTTCAAGCTATTTAGCTCTCATCAGCTAGCCATACCCTTATTTGGATTCGAACTTGGGCTGCCTGCATGTTAGGCAGTTGTATTTAACCTCTGAGCCACAAGTTCTCCTCCCTTCATCAGCTTGAGTCAGGGGAGAGATTAAGTGTTTTTCTATCGAGGCACCTGGTCTACCCCAGCATGTGGGAGGGAGGGTACTGCATCCCTTTCGCCTTTCAGCTCCAATCCAAGTCTTTGTGTATTCAGGTCTTTTCCTGTGTAACATTAAGAGTATCTTGGCGACGTTTCGACGAGGTCCCACTTGTCATCTGCAGGCTGGTGTCTTCGGCTTCGTGCCTTTTGCTCGCACAGGCACAAAGCCGAAGACCAGCTTGAAAATGACAAGTGAGACCTCGTCGAAATGTCGCCAAGATACTCTCAATCTTATACGGGAAAAGACCCGAATTCACCAAGACTTGCACACACACACACACATATTTAAAAAAAGGATTACAAACATTTCTTCCCTGCTTATAAAGCTGCAGCGATTTAAGCTAGAGCACAACCAAGGAGACATTATCCAGTACATGTTGTAAGATAAAGCCAACAAATCCTTAGCTTGGAATGCGGAGGCCTGCCCACTTTTTGTTTCCATAAAGGCACTGAAAACAGACTTCAGCTGTAAAAAATGAGAGCGGGGAGCTGCCTGATCAGAGCGAAGGGCTCGCAAATACGACATGGAAAACCGATAGAGCGGTTTCACAACTCTCCTTCAGCTATGTCAGTTCCCTCATAAACGCTTAGTGGAGAAGATAGAACTGTCAAAAAGGGGATTAACAAACTTGAAATGTGTAGAAATCCTTCAGAAAACGTGTGAGTAGAACTGGAAGACCCCACCCCACCCCCACGACCGATTGTCCAGATCCGACAGATGTTTTTAATACAGAAGACCAAAAAGTGACTATCTCCTTCAGTGCTCTTTGGAGGTTAAACTCAAAAAAAAAAAAAATCACTAATAATGAACTGCCGGAATTTTAATCACTGCCTGATAGATGAAAAGAGCGGGCGGTATTTATCTTAGCCTGTTCAGCACTAGGATTTCTACTCCAAGAACCATCTCTAAATCTATTTATGGGAAATAGTAAAAGATAAAACATTTATCTAATCAATGTCATGCTTAATGGAAAAGGTTTCCCCTTGTTTGTCTACTGTTGCACTGAGTCACTCTGGTTTGTTTTCCCAGTAAACACGGACGTGTTTCCGCTGTGATACATCAAGCTTGATTTACAGAATTCAGCGTTCATGCTAAGTTGGAGGTGAGACTACGATGGGGGGAAAATTCTGAGGGCTTTCAACGATCTTTACGAAACAACAAAGACCCTCCATTTTGGATCCATGTCTTCGCTGAAGAAGTAGACCATGTCTTAAGCCACCTCATGGTGTGATTCTGCTTAGCTTCACCTGCTGCTTCCGGTCTGTTAGTCTCAAGAAGCATGATACACACTGAAGTTAAACCTAGTTGTTCTTATCACCACCAGATAGCATGAAGAGGTTCTCTTATGTGGCAGATTTTGCATATTATGACTTCAGTGGACATTATTTATTTATTGGTTCGATTTATATGCCGCCCTTCTCCAGAGACTCAGGGCAGCTTACAATGCGTTAAGCAATAGCCTTCATACTTTTGTATATACCTGCTTAGTAGGGCTTTCGCCCCCCCTCCAAGCAGTGCTCTTTATATATATATATATATATATATATATATATATATATATATATATATATATATATATATATATATATATATATATATATATATATATATATATATATATATATATATATATATATATATACACAAAGTCAGCTTATTACAAAATACATCCTGTATTTTGCCTGGACAACCAAGTCTCTTAGATGGGCTCTGCTTTTTAGCTATTGTTTCAAGTGACTAGGTGGAACGTGATGTAGTTAGAATGGAATAGTGAGGAAAGCTTGTTCTCTCTGGAGGTGTTCAGGAAGAGATTGGACAGCCACTTGACTGGAATGGTATAGGGCTGTAATAGGTGGGCACGTGAGCTCAGCCCCGGTGTGCATGTGTGCGCCAGCCAGCTGATTTTTGGGCCTTCTGGGCCCACCAGAAGTAGGGAAACAGACTGTTTCCTGCCTCCAGAGGGCCTGGGAATGTGTGGAAGGCTTGTTTTGTGCTCTCCCCAGGCTCCAGAGCCTTTCTAGGAGCCTGAGAAGAGAGTAAACGGACTTCCCCATCCTCCCGGAGGCTCTATGGGGGACCGGAAGTCAGCAAACGAGCCATTTCCAGCCTACGGAGGGCCTTGGGGGGTGGGTGGGGAAGGCCGTTTTCGCCCCCCCAATCTCCTAGAAAGGCTCTGGAACCTGGGGAGGGTGAAAAATGGGCCTACCAGGCCCACTGGGCCATTGAGTGCCAAAAGTGTGGGGAGCGTGGGGGTGGGGCGCATAGAATTAAGGGTGCTGCCCCTGCTTTTGGCACGTGATGGCAAAAAGGTTAGCCATCACTGGTATAGGGTCTTCTACTTGAGCAGGAGGTTGGACTAGAAGACCTCCAAGGTCCCCTCCAACTTTGTTACTCTGTATTCTGTCGCAGCCTCCCTCACCTTTTTCTAAAGCAAGCAAAAAAGTTGGACGCTTGGTTTTCAAAACGTCTTTTTTTTTTTTTTTTTTGCAAATATAATCCGGATGTTTGTATCAGTTGGCAGCTATTAATCCCAGATTGACAGCACATGAACTAAGAATGTTTATCATTGGTGGTTATACAAGAGGCTGTGTTTAGGCTTTTTATGTTTATGCAATGAAATAACGTTTAATCAGAAAATATCTAATTAGAAGAGCAGAAAAACAACATTATCAAGAACAGTGCCACAGCCTGCAAAACGGCTCCCATTCGCTCAATACATGCTAAATATGGTCACAAACCTTAACAAAGCAGAGCAATTTTGGAGGATAATTGTGTTTCGAACAAGTCCTTTTGCTGATTTCGATTCCTTTGCTTTTCATTGTAAGTTTTGAGCTTTGAAACAAAACGTACTTTCGATATTTGTATTATTATTTTCCTTGGACATGGACAAGCTCAGTAGATAAAACCTTGCATTTGACCCAATCCTGTAGGTCAGAGGTCTTAAAGCTGCCAACTTTGAAGACCTCTGCTGTAGGTTAAAACCTAGAAGACTAGTGGAATCTAGTTCTTCTCTGTTTTGACTACAACACCAAGTTCTGCTTTGAGCAAAGAGTCATATTGGTCTCAGCAGAAGTATTGTCTGTTACATTAGGAGCAGGGGTGGGCTTCAAAAATTTTATCAAGGGGTTCTCTGTCAGTTTGCAGGGGTGGGAGTGGCCATGGTGGGCATGGCGTAGTCGGCCTCCTGCACCACAGCCGGGAGGGGGGCGTCTTTGCCCTCCCCTGGCTCCGGAGGCTTTTCTCAAGCCTCCATGAGGGCGAAAACGGCCTCCCCGGGCTTCGGAGGCCTTCTGGAGGCCAGAAACGGGCCCATTTTTCACCCTCCCCAAGCCAGGAGTGGGATTTGGGGGTTCTCCGAACTGCACAGAATCTTAGCTAGAGGTTCTCCCGAACCCCTGCGAACTCCCAGCAGCCCACCCCTGATTAGGAGGACCATTACGTGGCAAAGAAATCCCCACCGCCACCTAATGGTGGTGCAGCAGTTGCTTTTCATCCAAAGCTGAAAGTTACATCCTTCGTTGCTAACTTATGCTCCCACCTTTAGAGGAACTCATCCAAGCATGAGGCAGAAGCCCAGGATGCTACGGAGGCTGTCCCTGATCCACCCTCCATAAGGAGCAGCCGAGTCTGCCCCAGAGCAGGAAAGTATCTAGAGGTCTGAAGAATGTGGCCAGTTCAGGATCTGCAGCTGGGAAATGCAGGAACGCTCGGTTGTCTATGGAGATTCTCAACTATCCAGATCACGTTTATCGGGGCAGAGTGTCCGGTTGTAAGAAGACTCCCTTGACATCATGGTCTACTCCCGAAGTTCCATGTATTTGGCCCGCCTTAATGAGCAACTTCTGATGCTGGAATTAAGCTTTTGTAGGCCAAGGATGAAAGCCTTCGCTCAATTACAGCCTTGGGATGGAACAGTATTAGGGTCAGGCAGGGTATTCTGATCTAGGTCATGTGCCAAGCTTCTGATTATGGATGGTTTTGTAATCCTCTCTTGTTAAAGGTTTTCTTGCTCAAGGTTCGAGCCCTCTTGCTTCATTTCAGCCCAGTCTTGTGGCTGATCTTTGGATAATCTCCAGATTGCCTCCTTGCCTCATCCGTGGCAGGAGGTTACTTCCTTGGCCTCTGCGTTTTCTCTTCTGTAAACTAGGATAATTGTGAGTAATAGCCATTCATTCCAGCTCTCTCGCTTTCTGTTCTTTAATTGGTTTCCAGGATGTAAAAGGTTCTAATTCCCAAGAGTCTTTCCAGGTCAGGGGGTGGGTTTACCCGTTTGAGAATTGATGGTATTTGGTGATAGGGGTTACTGAGATGGAGCCTGTTTTTTCAAAACCAGGGGTGAAATCCAGCAGGTTCTGACAGGTTCTGGAGAACTGGTAGCAGAAATTTTGAGCAGTTAGGAGAACCGGTAGCAGAAATTGTGAGCAGTTCGGAGAACCAGCAGCGGAAATTTTGAGCAATTTGGAGAACTGGTAGTGGAAATTTTGAGCAGTTAGGAGAACCGGTAGCGGAAATTTCGAGTAGTAGTGCTGACTGCTGGCTGACTGCAGTTCGACAGTTCGATTCTGACGAGCTCAGAGTTGATTCAGTCTTCCATCCTTCCGAGGTGGGTAAAATGAGGACCCAGATTGTTGGGGGCAAATATGCTGACTATGTAAACCACTTAGAGAGGGCCAGTGGTGGAATTCAATTTTTTTTCTACCAGTTCTGTGGGCGTGGCTTGGTGGGTGTGGTGTGGTTTGGTGGGTGGGGAAGGATACTGCAAAATCTCCATTCCCACCCCACTTCTGGGGAAGGATATTGCAAAATCTCCATTCCCACCCCATTCCAGGGGAAGGATATTGCAAAATCTCCATTCCCACCCACTCCAGGGGAAGGATACTGCAAAATCCCCATTTCCTTCCCACTCTGGGGCCAGCCAGAGCTGGTATTTGCCGGTTCTCCAAACTACTCAAAATTTCTGCTACCGGTTCTCCAGAACCTGTCAGAACCTGCTGAATTTCACCCCTGGAGTGGGCTGTAAAACACTGTGAAGCGGTATATAAGCGCTATTACCATTGTTGCTACCTACTGTTTTTTGTTTAGGGAAAATATTGGGTAGGTTGACTGATGCATTCAATGAAATGCAGGCAGTGTTGATGTTAGCATTTCAGTTTGAAATGCTGTAATGCAACCCTGCCCTCTAGCCCAAATTTGGTAAGAAGAGAATTTCACGCCTCTTTCTGCGGCATACTTAAAGCTTCATATTTATTTCGATTACATTTAAAATAACAATCAATTAAGTACGTTGCTAAAAGAGGTGTGAAATTCTCTCCTTCCCCAACTCTGGGTGCTCATTTTACCCACCTCAGAAGGATGGACGGCTGAGTCAACCTAATACTTTTCTGGTCAACTGGAAGGTTGAAATCTACAAGAGGCCATCAACCCTACAACCTGCTCCAGCTAGATTCTTCTCTCCCTTCCATCTTCCACCCACCCAAGGCCCATTCATTCCCCCAATGGGAAGAATCCAAAACATGACTAGATTTGCTGTTAAATATTTACTGCCTTTTTATTTACCATTTGTTTGCATTGCATTTCGGAAGAACCCTTGAAAGGATACAAATAATTATTATAACCGTCTTATTTTAAACGGCCCTTTGAGTCAGACCCAACACACTCTCAAAATTTCCATTGGTCTACTTCAAAGATAAACTCCCCAGCTACTAACTGTGGAAACAATTCGTAGTTTCGAGAATTTCTTTTTAAAAAATTACCATATTTTTCGGAGTTTAAGACGCACTCCCCCCCCCAAAAGAGGCTGAAAATTTGGGTACGTCTTATACTCCGAATGTAGCTTTTTCGAAGCTTTTTTTCAGCCCTAACGAGACGCTAGTGAGTGGAGCTATCTTCCGCGCTTCACCTGCTTTTCTCATTGCTTCTCTCTCTGAAGATCAGCTGTGCTTTAGAAGTTGTTTTTTAATCCCAACGCTCAAAACCAGTGAACTAATGTGCTGAAGCTGACCAGACTAAGGATGAGCCAGATGAATACCTGGTAGGCAGAATTTCCCACCCACCCCTATTTTCCTCCCCAAAAACTAAGGTGCGTCTTATACTCCAAAAAATACAGTATGTCAATTCACCAGCTTCAATTTTAACAGTCCGTTGCAGAGCCTGGTCCTCCTTCCCACCTTACCTTTGAAAGGGTCTTGCCATTGGCCATGAGAGTAACAAGTCCCGCACAGCAGACCAAAGCGCTGGAGCTGGATAAACCGGAACTTGGAGGAATTGTGCCTTCCACCAGGCAGTTAATTCCGCTCGGGTTCCTCAGACTGAAGTGATCCTGAAAATACAAGATAAATTGATTTCTCTGTTTCAAAAGAACTAAAACCGTTGTCTTCTTCGTGGGACGAGGAAAGCTGGTTTTCATACAACAAAACGTCCTCGGCTTACCAGTTTATTTAGCGACCATTTCAACAGCATTGGAACAAAGTGGCTTATGACCGTTTGTCACACTTACTGCCGCATCCCTGTGATCAAAGTTCGCACGCTCGGCAACTGACTCATATGTATGACGGTCGCCATGTCTCCAGGTCATGCGATTCCCTTTCACGACCTTCTGACAAACAACATCAACTGTTGACGGATGCCCTAATTAATTCATGAGCCTCGAGCCAGGTTTCAAAAGAAATCCAGTTATTTATTAGGAGCAACATGTCGGCACTTATCCAAGTGGAGTCAGTTCTGCCCTACGTAATTTACAGCCCACTATGACCATGTTTCCCCTCTCCCCCTGGGTATGTCATAAATCACATTCTCCAACGGAGCACTTTCCCGGGCTGTAGAAAACACTCCTCTCCTGCTGGCTAGGGTAACCTGTGATTCAATCTGGAGAAAGGTATGCGTGGAATGTGCTCCCGCCTCCTGCTTATGGCAACTCGAAAGCAGGCCTGGAATGCTTTATGAGTTGACATCAACGGAGAAGGCAGATTCACTTAGCAACTGTGTAACTAAACAACTACCATGATTCACTTAACAACTGGGGCCAGAAAGGTCGTAAAATGAGGCAAAACTCACTTAATAACTGTGTTGCTCACCAAGGGAAATTTTGAGCTCAGTTATGGTAATAAGTCGAGGATTTCCTGTATGTGTATGTACCGTATATAAGGACATATACACAGATACATAATTTTTATGGCTTCCTGAGCAGCACATCCATAGCAGTCTGGACCTATTTTCAGAGAACTAGGCAGGCCCAGAATATAATTGAGTTAGATTCCTTAAAACAAACAAGTGTTACATCATTAGGTAATTTGTACGGCTGAAATCTGTTTTCCAGTTTCCTGAAAAATGTATTCCTCACAAATGATATTTTTACTGCCTCATTCTCAGGATGCTTTCAAAGTCTTTTGGACGACGTTCCTAAGCTCACTTTAAAGTTGCAAGCTAATTAATATATTTCGTCCCACAGCTCTACTTTGCCTCCTCCTGGGCTTCACCACATTTCTTGAAAAAGGTTTAATGAATTATTCTCCTTGGCCTTTAATTGCTGAGAAGGAAGCCAGCTCTAATCTAAACCTTGGAGAAGTAAGACTTCTACAATAAAAGATACACCTTGTGCAATGAATTAGAATGAAGAAGCCCGTTTCATACATACTTTCCCCCCACCACCACTTCTTAATCTGGTTTTCAGATAATCAAACAGAATGCATGTAAAACGCATGGGTGCGAATGTCTTTCATCACCAAACAAACTTTGCATAAATTTATTCTCCATTTCCAAATGCAGTTTTGGCCATACAACGGTGCAAAAAAGTAGGAAGGATGAGTTCAATCTGATTATTTCTCCAACCGTATTATTTCTGAATACATCGAGTGGTCTTAAGAGTGCTTTGTTCTGCTGGTTATGGATTTATTTTTATCAAAGAAGAAGTAGAAATGGATAGATGCTGTGAATTCACAAACCGTTCCATAGGCTATTAGAAAAAAACAGAAAAACTGAGCTATTGGCCAGGTTAAACTCAGCAGCCAATTTAACACAGATTAGATATCTGCTCTTCAAATGTCCAAATTATTTTAGTGGCCATCCAGAAGACAGTAATTGCTGTCCATGTATTAGAACATGACCTTTTGTGTCTGTTTTAATTTGTCCAGGAAGCGTGATGGCCATTGCTCTCCTCCTTACTACTTTGCTCTTATCAACTGCGTCATTCCATAAAACAATTTTTTCCCTATTTTTGGTTACATTATTTTTTTCTCCCTTTGAGCTGAAAGCAAGCTTGGAAGATAAAAAAACCCACTAACATTCCTGACCTCAAATGTTTGGAAGCCATAATTGCTTGCTCTGCAAGGGAATTGATGTGTATTTCTGATTCCTAAGAAAAGTATATCGGATCTTTATTTTTATTACCATTGCAGATGGAATGGAACCAATGGAAGCTGTTTTGGGCCTGGATGTGGATTTTATTTTAGAAGAAATTTCAAGATTTTTCTCATGCGGTTTCCTGAAAATCGCATGCAACTTGCATGGTGTTCTTTACCGTTTTTCCATTAATCTAGCTGATTTTTGTTCCCAATGTGACTTAAGTCATTTAAATACGAGATGTCAAATTAAGCAGAAAAATGTGTTACGCTCAGCATCCAAAGAAATGCAGCATGAAACCTGCAGCTGAGGCTAATGGCTGGATGCCTAGACACAATCATCAGGATCCATATAATTCCTGAAAATAGCTTTTGGAGAACATTGTGATTGTGTGATGCTTTCTGGGGGCTGAACCGCAGATCTAAACCCAGAGAGGATAATTAATACTACAATTAGAAAACAGATATAGTTCTTGGCATGCATTTTTATAACAAAAGACCAAGATAAACCACTGAGCTGAACTTGATTGCAAATTACAAGATAATAGCAATAGCACTTAAGACTTATATACCGCTTTACAGCCCTCTCTAAGCAGTTTACAGAGTCAGCATATTCTCCCCAACAATGTGGGTCCTCATTTTACCCACCTCAGAAGGATGGAAGGCTGAGTCAACCTTGAGCCAGTCAGGATCGAACTCCTGACTGTGGGCAGAGTTAGCCTGCAATACTGGATTCTCACACTGCACCATGAGAAAGGAGAATGAGAAAGGGAATAAGATAGGGAGGGAGGGAGGGACGAAGGAGGGAGAGAGGGAGGGAAGGAAGGAAGGAAGGAAGGAATAGCAATAGCACTTAGACTTATATACCACTTTACAGTGCTTTACAGCCCTCTCTAAGCAGTTTACAGAGTCAGCATATTGTCCCCAACAACGTGGTCCTCATTTTACCCACCTCAGAAGGATGGAAGACTAAGTCAACCTTGAGCCTGGTAAGATTCAAACTGCCAAACTGCAGGCAGTCAGCAGAAGTAGCCTGCAGTACTGTACTCTAACCACTGCACCACCACAGCTCATGTAATATAAGCAAAAATCGTATATATTTTATTTGTATTAATTGTCCATAACCGTCATACCCCATTTTGCTTTTTATATGATCTTGTCCTTGATGAACTAAACAAGAGACATGCATGAATTGAAGACCTTCCTTTTTATGCTTAATTAAAAAAAAAAAAAACTGCTCAGCTGCTTTGGGTCATAGTCAGTGGTAGGATTCTATCAGTTCAGACCGGTTCTAGCGAACCGGTAGCTACGACGATCAGCTGTGAGCGAACCGGTTCACCCCAGACAATCAGATGGGCCCACCCGGCCGCCTGTGCTATTTTCCTACCTGTATCTCCTCAGCTGATTCGTGCGGCAGAGCCTATTGCCGCATGAATCAACTGTGTTACTCCTCTGAAGAAACCCGGAAGTGAACATTTGTTCAAACTGCGTGCGCGCACGATCACCGAACCAGTTGTGAAACCAGGAGGATCCCACCACTGGTCATAGTGACTAGAAGAGCAATATCCTCATTCATATCTCTTTTTCTGTTTGATGGCTTACTATTAGGAGGATGTCTTTGGATGGTTGTGAGCTGCATTTGCTCAGAGTATGAGAGAAGGCTAAGTGGTTTGTGAAATTTTGTTGAGGTTTGGAGGGCTTTCTTAAGTTTTAGAAAACATGTTACAGGTTTATATTTGTTTCCAGGTGGAAACAAGGCAGAAAAGCCATGGTGGTAACATATAGCAAATTCCTGTAGAGGAAGCTTCCAAGATGGATCCGGTTGGATCTCAAGCTGTCCTCCTCTACTTTAAGTTATACCTGAGGACAGTCAATCGTTTTTCTGTTAGGCAGAAGGTTTTAAAGAAGCCTTCCCTGACTTGGCATCCTCTAGATCAGGGGGGTCAAACTCAATTTCATTGAGGGTCACAACAGGGTTATGTTTGATCTCGGAGGGCCGGGGTTAAAGTTGCTCAGATCGGGAACCCCTGATCTACATTCATCTAAAGTACCTTGCTACAAAGTAATTGAGGGACATGGTGGCTCAGTGGCTAAGACACTGAGCTTGTCAATCGAAAGGTCAGCAATTCAGAAGTTCAAATCCCTAGTGCCGCGTAACAGGGTGAGCTCCCGTTACTTGTCCCAGCTTCTGCCAACCTAGCAGTTTGAAAGCATGTAAAAAATGCAAGTAGAAAAATAGGGACCACCTTTGGTGGGAAGATAACAGCGTTCCGTGCGCCTTTGGCGTTGAGTCATGCCGGCCACATGACCACGGAAACGTCTTCGGACAGCGCTGGCTCTTCGGGTTTGAAGCAGAGATGAGCACCGCCCCCTAGAGTCGGGAACGATTAGCACATTTGTGCGAGGGGAACCTTTACCTATACAAAGTAGAGAGTTTTCTGCTTCAAGTTTTATATATCTGGGGAAAATTGAAATTCCAGAATTCTCAGCAATGATCAGACAAGCTAAGAATTCTGGGAGTTCAAGCCTATTTCTCTGGAGGGCATAGAGTGTCCTCCGTGTCAGCTGGTTGGGGGGGATTTTGGGAGCTGAAATCCACACATCTTAAAAGTTATTGAGGTTGTGGGAAAACCTTGGAGGCCCAATCTGTTAATTGTCTTTTAACTCTGCTAAACTGAACCTCCGAATTCCAAAGCTTTATGTTACCGTATTTTTCGGAGCATAAGACGCACTGGACTATAAGACGCACCTACCTTTTTTGGTGAGGAAAACAAAAAGAAATCTGCCTCTGCCTCCCAGCAATTTTGCCTTGTTGCAGCAAACAGCCTGCTTTACTTTCATTTTCGTTTTCAGCATTGCTTGATTAGCACAAGGGAAAAAAAATCTGCTCCAGCAATTTACCTCCTTGCAGCAAGCAGCAGAGGCCCCCACAAAACAGCTGAGAGTTGGGAGACTGAACCAATCAACTTGTGCTAATTAGGCTGTGCTGAAGCTGAAATGGGATGTTTCTTCTTGCTGCAAGGAGGTAAATTGCTGGGAGGCAGAGGCCAAAGGGTGGGGGCCAGTGAGTGGGCGGGGCTACATTCGGTGTATAATTTTCACCCCCTTTTAAGGGGGAAAAAGATGTGTCATATACTCCGAAAAATACGGTATGTGCTGACAAAACTGCTTGTTTCTGGATCCATTTGGGCAATCCTGATCGAATCCAGTACCACAAATTCTTATGTTTGCAACATGCTTATATTACTAAGAAAAATTGGCAATCTGCAGAAGGCCTGAACTGTTTTAGAAAGGCCAAGTCCCCTTCAACCCTCTTGACATACTTCCAGCATTAGACAGCAACAGCAGGATTCCTGCAACACCCACAGAAGACAGTTCAAGTTAAACACGTTCTTGCGCACTAAATTGCCCACAATTTAAAAAAAAAAAAAAATTCTCCTTTTAGGCACACAAAACTACTTGCTGTGAGGCCCTCTCTCTGACAATTTCCCAACAAGGAGAAATCCATCAGATTGTTAACCAGAAATGGATTAGCAGGCATTCCTTTGAAGATGGATCAAACTTTCACATTTATTATGGAATATGTATATGGAGGGAGAACAAAGTCTCTGACTCAAAACTTTTTTTTGTTTTGTTTTGTTTCGTTTTATTTATGGAGCTGGGCAGGATGTTTCTTTCCAGTGGATAATGGGCTCAGTTTAATATAAACAGATTGTGCCACGGGATGCGGTCTTCGGTTTTAAAAATAATTTCGTACAGAAGAATTGTGAAAAGTAGCACTGAAATTTCCAAGGGGTGACTTGGCAGCATTTAGAAGTCTAGATCGCAAAAAAGAAAAGAGCTACGATTTATAATACTAAACATTACACGTGATCTATTAGATAGTTCCTATCAATAAACACAGAGTTAATATAGAAAGTTGGTACACGTAGTATGTGCTCCGTGCATGTTTTTTTTAAAAACAACAACATGAATTTAACTTTCTAACGTATTGTGAATATTAGAACATTTGTGTTCTGCTTTTCATTTTGCTGAAAATTCCAAAGGAAGAGCATGTACATTGACGTTACTTCACCTGTACTCCTTTGAACCCACAGAGAAAATAGTTGTGCCATAAAGGTTTTGTTTGCTTTATTTGGATGTCGTTGGCATCTGTATTGAAATCCCTGAGAAATAAACAGAGAAAAGCGAAATTGTTTCAGAATAGGTTTACTATATTCTCGGCTACGCATAAGCCACTCATACATATCTACTGCCACCTGCCGGTAAAGAAACCAGTCTCTTTTTCTCTCTCTGCCAATTAGAGGCAGGCCTCGACTGAATAGAATAGAATAGAATAGAATAGAATAGAATAGAATAGAATAGAATAGAATAGAATAGAATAGAATAGAATAGAATTGAATTTACTGGCCAAGTGTGATTGGACACACAAGGAATTTGTCTTTGGTGCATATGCTCTCAGTGTACATTAAAAAAAATACATTCATCAAGAATCGTAAGGTACAACACTTAATGATAAGGGTACAAATAAGCAATCAAATCATATTAGAAAACAGTCAATATAAATCATAAGGATACAAGCAACAAGGTTTACAGTCATGCAGTCATAAGCGGGAGGAGATGGGTAATAGGAACGATGAGAAGATTAATAGTAATAGTAAGGCAGACTTAGTGAATAGTTTGACAGTGTTGAGGGAATTATTTGCTTAGCAGAGTGATGCGTTTGGGAAAAAACTGTCCTTGTGTCTAGTTGTTGTGGTGTGCAGTGTTCTATAGTGTCGTTTTTAGGGTAGGAGTTGAAACAGTTTATGTCCAGGATGCGAGGGGTCTGTAGATATTTTCACACCCTCTTTTTGACTCGTGCAGTATACAGGTCCTCAATGGAAGGCAGGTTGGTAGCCATTGTTTTTTCTGCAGTTCTAATTATCCTCTGAAGTCTGTGTCTGTCTTGTTGAGTTGCAGAACCAAACCAGACAGTTATAGAGGTGCAGATGACAGACTCAATAATTCCGCTCTAGAACCATGACCACAGTTGAGCCCCAGATTTCTGTTGCTAAGTGGGACACTTGCTAAGTGAGCTTTGCTCCAATTTACAACCTTTCTTGCCACAGTTGTTAAGTGAGTGTTGCTCAGTTGCTCAGTTAAAAACCATTGTTAAGTGAATCTGGCTTCCCCATGGGTTTTGTTTGTCAGAAGGTCGCAAAAGGAGATTACGTGACGATGGGTCGCTGCAGTCGTTGTAAACATGAATCAGTTGCCAAGCATCTAATTTTGATCATGTGATCAGCGGTTGTGGAAAAAAAAGGCCATAAGTCATTTTTTTTAGTGCTGTTATAACTTCCAATAGTCACTAAATGAACTGTTGTAAGTGGAGGACTACCTGTACAGTATATTCCTAACTAAACTGTTGAGAAATTTCCTGATAGAAATTTAAATGCAGGCAGACTGGCGTATCTTCTTGATGGTTCCCAGTATCCTCCTAGAACAGGAAATCCAAAAATGTTGGTCCTTTTTGTTTTTCTTTAAGGCATTTAAGGATTTAATTAAGGATT